>NC_069452.1:20721232-20879608 GCF_026875155.1 Cherax quadricarinatus | reverse complement strand
ACACAAAATGTTTTTAGAAGTGTATGTATTAACCAGAAAAAAAAAATTGTACTTTAATGCAATTAATGGTGCACCTTTTTCTTCAAATTTGGGAAATTTTTTTTTTTTTTTGCGATTGAATAAATGGGGGAATTTTGGGAAACTTATTCACGCAAATCAAATCCGACAGGACAAATGATTTGTGAGTTGATGGGTTTGTTAGGAGCGAGACCCCCCCGCCTCTTACCCACCCTTTGGGAATGCTGCTGCTGCCCCCTACCCACGCCGAATCGCACCTTCCCCCCGTCTATGGGGGTGCTGCTACGTTAGCATAATATAATATAATGAAGAGATTAATAAGGGGAGAAGGCCAAGCTTTACTGTGATAAATGTGCATGGAGTGGGATGGAATTTTCATGCAAACCCCAATCTATTTCATGATTGTGAGGATTCCCCCCTTCCCCATAAATTATCTACCGGTTTCCCCCTCATCATCCCCCCCCAGAAATTTTTATATATCAGAAGATGATAAGAAGACCCAGATCAAAATGCCCAAAAATTTCTCAGAGAAAATATTTTTGATTTTAGCAATGAATTGTATCTTTTTTTCAATGTTTTTTTTTTGTTGGTTTGTTATGAAATGTTTTGGTTGTATAATAAAAAAAATAAATGAAAATTTTGTGTATTAGTGTTATCCTGCATTTATTTACCCCACTCGGGAAAAGGGACCCACTCAAAAAAGGACCCTCTGTAGAAGGCCTTTTCAGGAGGAGCCATACTGGGGGGAGCTAATTTTTAAACCTGGAGTTCCTGGAGAGGTTCCGGGGTCACCCCCCCGCGCCCGGTCGGTGCCAGGCTCCTGGTGGTCAGAGCCTGACAACCATGCGTTGCGCGGCTGCAGCAAAACCAAACGTACAGCCACACCCCGGGTGACCGGGAACTGACTTGGGTGTTGTCCATCCAGTTTTAAGCTGCCGGGGGTCTGTTGGAAATCCCCCTTATGTGTGCTGGGGGCATTTTGAACAGTCTCGGGCCCCTGACCCCTTATTGTAGGCCCTTTAACGTGCTAGTACACCCCTCTTTTCATTGGGGGGAGGTGCATCGTCTGCCAATCTTTTGTTTTCGTTTGATGATTTTCGTGTGCAAGTTGGGAAAACTAGTCCCTCTGGTTTTTCCCAGGTGTATATAATCTGATCCTCCCTCCTGCTTCCAGGGAATACGGTTAGGACCTCAAGCGCTCCCAGAATTGAAGGGGTTTTATCTCCTTATGCCGCCGGAAAATTTTTTGTACATTTTCTATTCGGGGAATTTTCCCCGTGAGATATACGTAGAAAACTTTACTATTATATTGTATATATATATAAAAAAATTAATTAAAATTTATATTAAAATATATATATATTATATAATATAAATATATTATTTTTTATTTATATAATATATATTAAATATATAATTATTATATATAATATATATATAAAAAACCACACCCCCACACCACATATAAAATATATATTAAATATATTATAATATATTAATATATATATAAATTAATAAAAATAATTATAAACATGATCTCTGGCTGAAGGAACTCGAACCCCACGAACTTTGGGCAAGGTAGGCAGTGCTTTACCCAACTACCCCCAAAAGGACCCCACAAAATCTCCCTTTACCCCTCCCCCCAACCTTTCCTAGGCCCAACCCCTACCCCCCTTCTTCCACTAAGACGATGCACCTTTAAGCATTCTTTTCGCTCCATTCTCTTACATGTCCAAAACCCCTCAACAAAACCCCCCCTCAGCCCCTTTGGGCGCGTTTTTGGTAATCCAGCACCCCCCTCCCAATTCAAACTACGAATTCCTGCATTATATTCACACCACACATTTCCCTCAAATGACATCTCCACTGCCCCCACCTTCTGCTCGCTGCAACATTCTCACCCTGCTTCCACCCCTATAAGACGTTGTAAAATATACTTCTACATTCCCCCCTTTGCCTCCAAGGGCAAAATTTTTTTGTCTCTACAGACCCTAGGCATCGCCCCCCTTTTCCCTCATCAATTCTTGATTCACCTCTCTTTCATAACCCATCCCCTGACCGTCCATCCCCAAAAAATCGAATATATTCCCTCCCCATACTCTCTCCCTCCAAAACGATATCCCCAATTTTTTATCACCTAATCTTTTTGTTATCCTCATAACCTTACTCTTTCCCTGTATTCACTTTTAATTTTCTTCTTTTGCATGCCCTACCAAATTCTTTCCCACCAACCTCTGAAACTTCTCTTCAGATTCTCCAAGAGCACAGTGTCATCAGCAAAGAGCAACTGTGACAATTCCACTTTATGTGTGATTCTTTATGTTTTAACTCCACGCCTCTTGCCAAGACCCTCGCATTTACTTCTCTTACAACCCCATCTATAAATATATTAAACAACCATGGTGACATCACACATCCTTGTCTAAGGCCTACTTTTACTGGGGAAAAAATCTCCCTCTTTCCTACATACTCTAAGACACTTATGCAGCATATGGGAATCTTTATTCAGGAAACGTTTCGCCACACAGTGGCTTCATCAGTCCAATACAAAGAGGAAGACGTAAGGGGAGGAGGAGAATGAGGTAATCAGTCCCTCAACCTGGAGTTTGATGTGTTCAGTCCATCAATCTTGAAGCCCCTGTGTGGCGAAACGTTTCCTGAATAAAGATTCCCATATGCGCATAAGTGTCTCAATCTTCAACTTGTCGTTTTTCAAACCATTTTATCACATACAAAACTCTAACTTGAGCCTCACTATCCTCGTAAAAACTCTTCACTGCTTTCAGTAACCCACCTCCCACACCATACACCTGCAACATCTTTCCACATTGCCCCCTATCCACCATGTCATATGCCTTTTCCAAATCCATAAATGCCACAAAGATCTCTTTAGCCTTATCTAATACTGTTCCTTTTATGTTTCACTGTAAACACCTGGTCCACACACCCCTACCTTTCCCAAAACCCCCTTGTTCATCTGCTATCCTATTCTCCGTCTTACTCTTAATTCTTTCAATTTAAAAACTCTACCATACCAGGGATTACTCAACAGACTTATCCCCTATAATTTTTGCACTCTCTTTTTGTCCCCTTTTCCTTTATACAAAGGATGCCAAGGATGCCGAGGGATGCCAAGCCCATGATGACACTCTTCAGGTCACTTGTTCTATCTAGGCTGGAATATTGCTGCACACTAACATCACCTTTCAAGGCAGGTGAAATTGCTGACCTAGAAAATGTACAGAGAAACCTTCACGGCGCACATAACGGAGATAAAAAAACCTCAATTACTGGGAGCGCTTGAGGTTCCTGAACCTGTATTCCCCGGAATGCAGCGGGAGAGATACATGATAATATACACCTGGAAAATCCTAGAGGGACTAGTACCGAACTTGCACACGAAAATCACTCACTACGAAAGCAAAAGACTTGGCAGACGATGCAACATCCCCCCAATGAAAAGCACGTTAAGAGACCATACAATAAGTGTCAGGGGCCCGAGACTGTTCAACTGCCTCCCAGCATACATAAGGGGGATTACCAACAGACCCCTGGCAGTCTTCAAGCTGGCACTGGACAAGCACCTAAAGTCGGTTCCTGATCAGCCGTGCTGTGGCTCGTACGTTGGTTTGCGTGTAGCCAGCAGCAACAGCCTGGTTGATCAGGCTCTGATCCACCAGGAGGCCTGGTCACAGACCGGCCGCGGGGCGTTGACCCCCGGAACTCTCTCCAGGTAAACTCCAGGTATGCTCTCTGCCAATCCCTAGGTACCTTACCCTCTTCTATACATTTATTAAATAATTGCACCAACCACTCCAAAACTATATCCCCACCTGCTTTTAACATTTCTATCTTTATCCCATCAATTCCGGCTGCCTTACCCCCTTTCTTTTTACCTACTGCCTCACGAACTTCCCCCACACTCACAACTGGCTCTTCCTCACTCCTACAAGATGTTATTCCTCCTTGCCCTATACACGAAATCACAGCTTCCCTATCTTCATCAACATTTAACAGTTCCTCAAAATATTCCTTCCATCTTCCCAATACCTCTAACTCTCCATTTAATAACTCTCCTCTCCTATTTTTAACTGACAAATCCATTCCTTAACTTGTTAATCTCACTCCAAACTTTTTCTTGTTTTCAACAAAATTTGTTGATAACATCTCACCCACTCTCTCATTTGCTCTCTTTTTACATTGCTTTACCACTCTCTTAACCTCTCTCTTTTTCTCCTTATACTCTTCCCTCCTTGCATCACTTCTACTTTGTAAAAACTTCTCATATGCTAACTTTTTCTCCCTTACTACTCTCTTTACATCATCATTCCACCAATCGCTCCTCTTCTCTCCCGCACCAACTTTCCTGTAACCACAAACTTCTGCTGAATACTCTAACACTACATTTTTAAACCTACCCCATACCTCTTCGACCCCATTGCTCATGCGCTCATTAGCCCATCTATCCTCCAATAGGTGTTAATATCTTACGCTAACTGCCTCCTCTTTTAGTTTATAAACTTTCACCTCTCTCTTCCCTGATGCTCCTATTCTCCTTGTATCCCATCTACCTTTTACTCTCAGTGTAGCTACAACTAAGAAGTGATCTGATATATCTGTGGCCCCTCTATAAACATGTTCATCCTGAAGTCTACTCAACAGTCTTTTATCTACCAATACATAATCCAACACGCTACTGTCATTTCGCCCTACATCATATCTTGTATACTTATTTATCCTCTTTTTCTTAAAATATGTATTACCTATAACTAAACCCATTTCTATACAAAGTTCAATCAAAGGGCTCCCATTATCATTAACACCTGGCACCCCAAACTTACCTACCACACCCTCTCTAAAAGTTTCTCCTACTTCAGCATTCAGGTCCCCTACCACAATTACTCTCTCACTTGGTTCAAAGGCTCCTATACATTCACTTAACATCTCCCAAAATCTCTCTCTCTTCTCTACATTCCTCTCTTCTCCAGGTGCATATTATTATTAATATAATCAAAAAGAAGCACTAAGCCACAAGGGCTATACAGCGCTGCAGGGTAGGGAAGGAAGCAAGGGTATTGGATGGCAGAAGGGAGGAGGGATGATCAGTAGGTTACAGAAAACAGCGGGGCAGGGGATAGTACGGTGTAGAGGGTAGCAAGAGTTTGAAGTAGAAATGGCTGAAGATATCAGAATTTGTGAAGTAAGTCGGTTGTCAAAAAGTCATTGAGAGAGTCTGGATGAAAGTGTGGTCCATCAGCGAGAAGGGAAGGTAGAGAGAGAGCAGCAGAGCGAAGACGACGACGGAGGTAAATTCTGCGCACTCGTTGATAAAGTGGGCAGTCCAACAGAATGTGGCTGACTGATAATGGAACTTGACAATTCTCACAGAGAGGAGCAGGGCGCCTCTCCATGAGATATCCATGAGTAAGACGAGTATGGCCAATGCGAAGACGGGAGAGAGTAGTCTCCCAACCTTGACACTGGTGATAAGAAGACTGCCAGTAACCTATACTCGGTTTAATAGACTGAAGTTTGTTGCCGAGCATAGTAGACCAACGTTGTTGCCAACGGGTGTGAAGTTGGGAAGATATTGCAGCAAAATAGTCCGTAAATGGAATACCTCTACATGAAACTGGTAGGTCATGTACTGCTGACCGCGCAGCAGTGTCTGCCTGTTCATTGCCCTGTACGTCAACATGACCAGGGACCCAACAAAAAACAATATCTTTATGCTTGGTAAAGATACGGCGTAGCCAAAGTTGGATACAGAGGACTAAGGGGTGAGGTGTATCAAATTTCTGTATAGCCTGTAAAGCACTAAGGGAGTCTGAGACAACCACAAATGATGACACAGGCATAGATGCAATACGGATAAGTGCTGTAAGGATGGCATACAATTCAACAGTAAAAATACTAGCTGAAGATAGTAAATGCCCTTGTACGATGCTGTCCGGAAACACTGCTGCGAATCCTACGCCGTCAGAAGACTTAGAGCCATCTGTGTACACAGCAATGGCATGAGAATGAGAGTGAAAGTGGTCAAGAAAAAGAGAGCGGGAAGCGACCATAGACAGTTGGGCTTTCGAGCAAGGGAGAGAGAAAGAACAGACTCGAACAGCTGGAACTTCCCAGGGGGGGTAGGGAAAAGTGAGATGTTACATGTACATAGAAAGGTGGTAATTGAAGAGAAGACAAGAGCGAATGAAGGCGAAGAGAGAAGGGACGGAGTAAACAGGGGCGACGAACAAATAAACAATGTCTACTAATATCAGTGACCATTCTATAAATGGAAGGATTGCGGAGATCATGAGAGCGTACATAGTAGCGAAGGCAATGGGCATCACGGCGATCGGATAAGGATGGAATGTTCGCTTCTGCATAGAGGCTCTCGACAGGGGAAGAGCGAAAAGCACCAAGGCATAAACGTAATCCTTGGTGGTGAATGGGGTTAAGAGTAGCAGGAGATGCCGCTGAATAGATCTGGTCACCATAATCAAGTTTCGATAAGATAAGGGTGGAATGTAGGTGAAGGAGGGTTCGACGATCAGCTCTCCATGAAAGATGAGCAAGGATTTTAAGAAGGTTCAGCCGGCTGTGACAAGTTGCCTTCAGAGAGGTAATGTGAGGTTTCCAGGATAACCTACAATCAAAGAGTAGGCCCAGAAACTTGACTGTATCACGTTCAGGGATACGGGAGCCATAGAGGTACAAAGGATGATCGGAGATGACAGAGCGTCTAGTGAAAGTAATTTGGTGGGTTTTAGTGCTGGAAAATTTAAACCCACGTGTGGTGGCCCAATTGGAAACACGGTCGACTGCATGCTGGAGAGAAACTGTAATAAGGTGACAGTCAGCGCCTGCACAGGCAATAGCGAAGTCATCAACATAGAGTGATGACCAAATATTTGATGGAAGACATGAGGCCAAATCATTAATAGCAAGGAGAAAAAGTGTTGTGCTCAGAACACATCCCTGGGGGACACCTTCAGCTTGGATAAAGTCCGGGGAGAGCACATTATTAACCCGAACACGGAAATGCCTGTTAGTTAAAAAGTTCTTAAGGAAAGATGGTAGATTGCCTCGAAGGCCTAAGGAGTGGGCTTGGGCTAAAATATTATACCTCCAAGTTGTGTCATATGCCTTCTCAAGATCAAAAAATATGGCAATAACTGAGTGTTTATTCGCAAAGGCATTACGAACATACGTATCCAAGCGTAGTAAGGGGTCTATGGTAGAACGTCCCTTACGATAGCCATATTGACGAGTGGAGAGACTGTTGTTTGTCTCTAAATACCACACTAAACGTCTATTTACTAGGCGTTCCATCACTTTGCAAACTGCACTGGTAAGAGCAATGGGACGATAGTGGGAGGCTTCATTATCCCGTAGTACCCGGTTTGCGGAAAGGGAGAACAATGGCGGATTTCCACAACTGTGGAAGAACTCCTTGTGACCAAATAAGATTGTAAAGGCGTAATAGGACTGCAAGGGCTGACTGATGTAAATGTTGTAGCATACGAATATGAATGTCGTCGGGCCCAGCTGCCGATGATCGGCAAGCTGAGAGTGTTGCCTCCAGTTCATGAAGTGTAAAAGGCACATTATACTGTTCTTCTCTGAGAGAAGAAAAGTCCAAGGGTGCTAACTCTCTGGCAGACTTTGAGGAAAGAAATGACGGGCATAGATGGAGTCCCTGAGAAATACGGACCAGATGATTGCCAATTTCATTGGCAACATCTAGTGGGTTTGCTATATTAACACCGGCAACCCGCAGAACAGGAGCCAGGTCAGGAGAATATTTACCACTCAGTTTTCGTACTTTTTTCCAGACTGCACTCATAGAGGAAGCAGAGGTGATGGTGGAGACATAATCTCGCCAGCAAGTGCGTTTAGCGTCACGGATGACACGGCGAGCGATCGCACGCTTCTGCTTAAAATCAAGAAGTCTCTCTGTGGTTCTATTGTACCGGTACCTGCCCCATGTGGCGTGTTTCAAATGTACTGCACGAGCAAAAGCAGCAGACCACCAAGGCACGCATTTCTGAGAATGCCTGCCCGAAGTTTGGGGTATGGAATGAGAAGCTGCGGTTAAAACGGAGGACGAGAAGAGGTGTAAAAGCTCATCGATGGAGGACGAAGAAGGAACCTCTCTAAAAACAGTTAGGTGTGAGTAAAGGTTCCAATTTCCCTGATCAAATTGCCAGCGTGGGATGCAAAGAGGTGGTGAATATGAAGGGGAAGTAAGAATGATTGGGAAATGATCGCTGTCATGTAAGTCCGGAAGAACAGACCAAGTGAAGTCTAATGCGGCGGAGGAAGAGCAGACTGAGAGATCGATGCAAGAGAGAGTGTGAGTCCGAGGATCAAAATGGGTGTGAGTACCTGTATTTAAAACATGGAGGGGGTGGGTGGCAAGAAAAGCCCCTAACTGAATGCCACGGGAATCACAGTGAGACCCCCCAGAGGAAATGGTGGGCATTAAAATCACCAAGTAACAGAATCGGTGGTGGTAATGACGAAACAAGAAAGGCAATATCCGGAATAGATAATGCCCGAGAAGGAGAGAGAGCGTATACCACCTATGCAAGTGGATACGGGCTGCTGTGTAATGCAGTGAAGTACAAACAAATAGCTGATGGTATGGAATCAGTACATAGAAGAAGGGCACTTTCATTAAAGGTCCCATCAGGAAAAAGATCTGAAGAATACAATAAATTATAGCCTGAGATGGGAGAGATAACAGCAGAGTGTAATTTTGGTTCCTGTAAGCAAACACCAACAGGGGAAAACTGGGAGAGTAACATCTGAAGCTCACCCCAATTATCCCTGAGGCTGTAAATAGGCCATGATTGGCAATGATAAAGATACCTGAAATCCGCAGGTAAGGGTTCCTACGGACTAGAGGGGTTAGAAAAGTCCACATGCGGAGGCAGTGGAAAACGTTCAAGCAGCGAAGGAACGGTGCGCTGTGAAGAAATGAGTTGCGCAGATGGAGTAGAGGAGAGAGAAGGAGCGGAGGGTGGATCAGTGTCCATTGATGGTTTGGTCTCTGCAATATATTCAGAGATTGCTTCAAGTGTTTCAGAATTCAGAGACGTCGTATGGGAGACAATATTGGAAATGGTAGGGGGAGGATGAGTAAAGACTGGAACTGTAATGGACTGTACCAAGGTAGGGGGGGGCGAAAGGGTGGAGGGAACTGGAGAAGCGTGAAAGGGGACAGAAGAGGCAGAAACCTGGGAGGTGGCAGAAGAGGAAGAAACCTGGGAGGGAACAGGGGAGGAAGGTACAGTACGAGGAGGAGGGTGAACCTCTACACTTGTAACAGAGCCAGTGAGAGGGGGAGAACCAGGTACTGAGACAGGGAAGGGAAAATGAGGAGGTGGAAGATGGGTAGGAGGTGTTAACGGACCTTTTTTTGACTTTTGAGAAGTAGAGGGACGATTGGGAGGAGGTGTCATACGAGATCTCGTCGCTACTGAGGCTTGTGAGAGAGAACACAAAGAAGCAAGATCAGACTGAGACGTTGAAGTAGGGACGTCTGAGCCGAGGACAGCAAAAGAATTAGCTACAGGAGTGAGTATGGGAGAGGTAACCACGGAGGTGGGTGCAGAAGATGGGATATCAGAAGTGGGGGGACGTTTTGAAACACGGGAATAAGAAACACGAGGTAGTCTCCCTTGGAGGCGAAGATGAGAAACTGCCATGGCATAAGGGAGGCCTTCTGCCTCTTTGAGGTAACGGATTTCCCGCTCGTTTAAGTAGACGTGACAACGGCGAGAGTACGAAGGGTGAGCCTCATGACAATTAAGGCAAGAGGGAGGTCGATTGCAAGACGTATTAGAATGGTCATCGGCACCACAGACTGGGCATTCTGCGATAGATCTGCAATATTTCGCTGGATGGCCAAATCGCCAGCAATTTCTACACTGTTGAGGTGTAGGGATCACCTTTCGAACTTGTAACCGATGTCCTGCTACATAAACTGAGGATGGGAGTTCACGGCTGTCGAAAGTTAAACGAGCCACATTGCTAGGGTATCGTCTCCGCCCACGGGCAGGAAGAACGTAAGTGTCTACCTTGAGGATTGGAAGATCTTGGAGTTCCAGCTGTTCAAGAATGTCAGTGCCACATGTCTGGAAATTTTGTTGAACTATGGTATGGGGCAGAATGACGGTATCACTACAAGAATTGAGGGAATGATGCTTTTCAATAGTTACAGGAACAGTATCAATATGGGAAAGACGAGAAAGCTCATGAGCCTGGGTAGCATTCTGTACGGTGACGATGCGTGTACCGCTCTTAAGAGCATGAAAAGAAATATCTTTACCAACATGGCATAGGAGTGCCTTGCCAATACTGTGGTCAGAAAGATAGGCAGTAGAGGAAGTCGGTCGTAAATTGAAGAATTTAGTCCATTGTGCAGTCTGAAACTGAGCGTGGAAAGGTAGTGAAGGACGTGTCGATCTTTTCTGAGAAAAACGAGAAGGTGGAGAAGTATCATCAGCAGGTAATTGTCGTTGTCGTTTAGGCGTGGGACCAGAGTTGGTCTGACGTGGAACGGGCCAGCGATTCGAAAATTGCCGCACTGTAGAGGGAGAGGCCGGAAGCATAGTCAGAGGAGAGCAAAGGTCAGATAAATCGAAGGAGTCAGTCGAGGCCTCAGTACCTGAAGCGGGTGAGGAAACAGCACTGACAAGAGGTACAGAGGCATGAGGAGTGTCTGAAGAGTGGTCCAAAGACGAGGCGGGGTCAGAACGGGGTGCGGTATCAAGAAGGGGCCCTGGGGTAGCAGGTTCATGGACTAGGGCTGCCATGGTTAGGTTACTTCTTTCTTTTTGTTTTTAAGAAAAAAAAAGAAAGAAGAAAAGAAAATAAAAATAAAAAAAAGAATAAAAAAAGGGGGGACCGGGGAGGGATAGTTCCTAGGAGGAATGAAAGGGCCAGAAATCTCCCTCCGCGTCCAAGAGGACCTCAGCACCGCAAGTAGCGCAGATGCAGCATGGAACCCGTGCCATGTCACAGACCGGGCCACGGGGGCGTTGACCCCCGAAACTCTCTCCAGGTAAACTCCAGGTAATACCTTACCCATCATGCCAGTAAACCGGCAATCCGGGATAGCAACCTCACATCTGCCGAGCTACCTCGGTGGACAAAAGAGAGGGTGGCCGGAAATCCGCCACAAAGCATACCTCCTTCGGCCACCACCCCTGGAATCCGAAAGGTGGCTTCCAGAGATACACCCGTAGCCCGAGAGACACCCAAAGCCACCCTCCGGGATACCGGAGAGGGATCAGGGCATCCCTAGGCAATCCAGATTCCACAGCAAACTATGCCACCGCCAAGAACCTCAACGGAATGGGATGGACCCCGGTACCCTTTCCCCTACCTAGGAACTAGCGTGCCTGTGGGAAAAAAAAAAAAAAAAAAACACCAAAGGCCAAAAAGGAAGGGCAAAAGGGAGGGGTGGGGAGGAGGAGGAGGAGGAAAGGAAAAAGGGGAGGATGGGGAGGATGGGATAGGGAACGGGGGATTGGGGGGTAATTAGGTTCGGTCTGAGGAAGTAGACCGACAGGTCTAATTCCTCAGACCAAGAGCCTCTTCACCACGCCAAGGAGCCCCCCTTGAAGAGGTCCAGGTGCATACATGCTTATTATGATCCACTTTTCGCATCCACCCTTTACTTTAATCCACATAATCCTTGAATTTACACATTCATATTCTCTTTTCTTCTTCCATAACTGATCCTTGAACATTACTGCAACCCCTTCCATAGCTCTAACTCTCTCAGATACTTCAGATTTAATCTCATTTATTTCCCCTCACAGAAACTCCCCTACCCCCTTCAGTTTTGTTTCGCTTAGGGCCAGGACATCCAACTTCTTTTCATTCATAACATCAGCAATCATCTGTTTCTTGTCATCCGCACTACATCCACGCACATTCAAGCATCCCAGTTTTATAAAGTTATTCTTCTTCTCTTTTTTAGTAAATGTCTACAGGAGAAGGGGTTACTAGCCCATCGCTCCCAGCATTTTAGTCGCCTCATATGACACGCATGGCTTACGGAGGAAAGTTTCTTTTCCACTTCCCCATTGGCAATAGAAGAAACAAAGAAGAACAAGAGCTATTTAGAAAAAGGAGAAAAACCTAGATGTATGTATCTATATATATATGCATGTGCGTGTCTGTGAAGCGTGACCAAAGTGTAAGTAGGAGTAGCAAGATATCCCTGTTATCTTGCGTGTTTATGAGACAGAAAAAGACACCAGCAATCCTACCATCATGCAAAACAGTTACAGGTTTGTTTCACAGTCATCTGGCAGGACGGTAGTACTTCCCTGGGTGGTTGCTGTCTACCAACCTACTACCTACATGTATATATACATACATATATATATATATATATATATATATATATATATATATATATATATATATATATATATATATATATATATATATATATATATATATATATATATATACATACATATGATGTGTGTGTATGTATGTCTTACCTATCTATGTATTATACATATACCTGTTGATGGTTTGTTTTCTGTGTTAATTATTATTACATGTACCGAAATGTTTTTAATAAAATATATACAAAGCAAAAATAGAATTTGGTAGAGATATCATCAGGTGGAGGTTGGGTAGTGAGAGGTGGTGAACGACTGTTGAGTGGCTTGTAGAATCTTGGATGATGTAGATTGAATCTTGGCAATTGCAGCGTATGAAGGAGAGGTTCCAGATGGCTTCTTAGTTTCTTCCATCAGTTTCTTAGAGAGGACATCCTCACGCACTGGATATTTGGCTGCAAGAGTATGGTGGTCACTCTTACAGTTGATGCAAGTGGGAGCAGCAGTGGAAGTGCAGGAACGAAAATCGTGACCTGCAGACCCACTTGTTCTTCACGTGGCAGTCGGCAGTAGAGTGACTGTACGAGTAACATGTCCAACAAGGTGTTATGTACGTGAATAGTTCAGGTTCAATCTGGCGAGGGTTGATGTAGTAGTAAGAGATGGCCAGGCCATCACACAGTGCTCTGGTCGCCATGGTAACGTCCAGGAAAGTGACCTTCAACATCGAGGAAGCGTTGGGGATCTTCACAATGAATCTATCTTGGCCCAGGTGTTGAGGTCTTCAAGTGATGTCGTAATTTCCTCGATGGACATACGTGATTAGCCTGTCAAGACGTTTCATAAAGACAGAACGTTTTGCAAGCATGTATGGTGACGTGGAGATGGTAAAGCCGCGGTCTTCTAAGGTCTTCATGGCAGTAGGTGTGAGTACTTTGTCAGCTTCAGCATCATCGAGAAAAGTAACGATGAAAGCTCCTTTCAGTGAAGTAATCTTGGAAAACTTGGCGTGAAAACAAGTGTTGAGTGAGGCTGCAAGGTCACGCTTCGTGGCGTCATCGACGACAGCAGATTTGGGCTTAATTCTCACACGATGAGACATCGTGGAGAGAGTAGAGGTTCCCCTCCCCAACGGGGACCGTAGGGAGACTGTGCAAGTAAAGAGAGCTGCTATGACCTGCCTGGGCGAGATCAGAAGCAGAATCCTCTTTCTCTTTTTGATGAACATCCTAGGTGGCTCGAAAGTGTATACGACGGGTCAAAAGTTGTGCAATTTATGTGGTGTACTGTGCTTTATTAATTATAAATTTGGGAAACCTGTTTGTAAAGGGATGGTTGGTTTTCCTATTCATCCATTCTACTCAAATTTGGGATTTCGCCGGTAATTCCCGGCCCGGGTCTCTTCCATTTTGGTGACCCGGCATTGGCCTCGGTAGGGAATGACTTTTCGTTACTTGCACCTGTGTGGCAGGACTCACAGGAAGGGGGGGGAAACCTCACCGGCCCTATGGCCATATGACGTACCAAACGCTAGGTGCACTAACATGGCTTGGTGTGGCAGTGGCAGGGGGCCCAAAGCGGGCCCCGCACAACTTCAGCGGGGGGGCGGATGACGTGCAAGGACTGGAAGTAAGGTTTCCAAGTCCCTGACACTAAGAAACACAAGATGTGCTGCCTCATCCCTCTCGGGTCCCCTGGCCCTATTTGGGGTCAATTGGGAAGTGTCTACGGCGAAGGGGCATCGTAGCCGGGCATCTAACAGGTAGTGCATCAAGGGCGCTTAAACATTCGGTCACAATGGGCACAGAGGCCCCCTCTCGGCCCTTTTCAACAATCCGCGCAGTGGTGGGATACCCTAAGGCTAGGCGGTGGATATGCACCCCAGTTCCCTGGACTGTGTCCAAATACTTGGAGGGGGCACCCTGTGGGTCGCCCTGACAATACCAACAAGGCTCCGTGAATCCCCAGGGTCGGGGAATGGGCGCCTGGCCGCACCAGCAGCCCACAGCGCAATCTGGCTGAGGCTGATGGAGATCGCAGCACGTGGCTGTGCCTCGAGGGTCAGTCCTAGCAGCCTCATCTGCAGCATCATTGCCGGGATACCCACATGGCTCGGGATCCAGTTGAGGGAAAGCCCTGCGACCCTGGCCATGAGAGTCTCCCAGGTCACCCCGGATGGATGTGTTTTAAGTGTATGTTTGTCCTTTGGCTCTCTGTGCATAAGCGCTTGGATCGCTGCCTTGGAATCAACGTGATGATGGGGGGATGCTGATGTCTGCAAGAGCATGCCGCAGAGTTTGTTGGATGGCAAAGAGTTCGGCCCTGGAGGATGGTGCAATGGTCTGGGAGGCGCCAACCTGCTGTCAGATTGCTGTGGAACACCCCACAGCTGTGCAGCCTGCCACAGGGTCTCTGGAGCCATCAGTGTAATAGGGCACACACCCGGGGCCTTCCGCACCCACAATGCTACCGGGGCAAGGTGGTGCAGAATGTCCCGGGTGCAATGCCTCTTGCTGTCTGGTAGGGTTTCCAGCACACCGCAAAACAGCTCTGGTCCCCAAAGGGGGTGGCACCGTGTATTTTCGCTGCCAGTCTGTCGCAGCCTCCCGCCTGGAGCAATGTCATGGACAAGAGCTTCTGTGTGGCAACTGCTACTGACCACATCCATCGGCGCCGGATGCAGTGGAATGACCTTCCCGGGCGGACCCGTAAACCTCATCATTTGTCAGCCCTGGGAGTCGGAGATACTTTGCAATCCTCCTGGCAGCTACCAGTGGATCCTGTCTTCAATAGGCTGTAGCTGCACCTCAAGGTTCAGAGCCACTGCATTGGCCCACCTAGGAGCCCCAGCATGGCCCGTACAGCTGTGTTCTGGATGACACAGAGGGATTTGATGTTTGTGGTCTGGCATGAACCAGAGCAAGTGCCCCATAGTCAACGAGGGAACGTATTGCCTGGATGTAGAACAACCTCATGACCTCGAGGCTGGCCCCAAACCTAGGTTGGCCATGGCACTAAAATGCCCTGACCCTCTGCAGAGCCCCTCTTTAATGTGGAAACACATGTTTTCTGGGAGGTGAGGTGCCTGTCAATGTAGATGCCAAGGTACCTATAACTTTTGAACCCACTCCAGGTCGATGCCCAGGACCGCAGCCTCTGACTAGGCACCTTGGTTCGAAGGATCATGGCTTTGGATTTTGCTGCAGATATTTTGAGTCCCAAGTGACGGCAGGTGGAAGCCAGCAGATCGAGGTCCTCCTGGGCACGCTGCAAAAGCCGGCGCTTTCTAAGTACGACAAGTGCCAGGTCATTGGCATAGCTGAGGAGGATGGTGCCTCTGGAAAAGGCAGGCACACCACTGGTGCATCATACATTGAACAGGGTGGACTAAGCACCCCGCCCTGTGGAGTGGCCCTTGTCCAGGGTCTTGAGAGAAGAGGTATGCCCCTGGAAGCGTACCCGGGCCCGCCTGTCCTGGAGATAGGAATGAAGCCATGAAAGCAGCCTGCTTTTAATCCCCTGCGGGCCATGATGAGAAATGGCAGGTGCACTGGCTAGCTCAAAAGCTTTTCTCGAGGTCAAGAAAGACAACAGTGTGGGCTTGGGCATCCGACCCAATCCGGTCAGTAGAGTGGTAAGGCTTTCGAAAGTGCCCACTCCTCTGTGAAGCCATAGAGGTGTTTATGAGGAGGCCAAGCTTCCACCTCAGGCCTCCAGCACCATCCTTTCAGACACCCTTTGAGATGCAACTGGTGAGGGAGATGGGTCTCACACTGCCAGGATCCCCAGGCTTAGGAATCGGTATGAGTCAGCCTCCTTCCATACGACATGGGGAGTTTGCCAGCTCACCAAGTCTGGTTGATGACCCCCAGGACAGCTGAATGTCCAGAATGGCCAGACCGAGTGATCATGCCATAGGTGATACCATCATGCCCCGTGCAGTGTTCGATGAGATGTGAAGGCTGCCTGGAGCTCCTTTGGGGGTGAAGTCTTCATCCGTGACGTCCAAGCCTGGCATGCTGCTTGGATCACCATCACCCTTCTAGGGAAAGGAGGGTGGCTTGGGGGTCCTGGAGACCTGAGGCAGTTGAGCCATGGCGCTCTGGAGGTGAAAAGGCCACCAGACGCTCTACCTCCATTGTGGGGTCTGGGTGCAACCGAGCCACACTGCGACGCTGCCAGTGGCCAATCATAACTTGGTCCAAATCTCGGGTAAGGTGGAGGAGTAGCTGAAGGAGGCACACCATCGAACCATTTAGCCTGCCGGGCCCTGTGTAGACATGGCGTGCATGCCACAAACCCCTTCCCTGAGCAGACGCATGGACTCAACCGTGGGATTACGCCTGTGCATCTTGTACAACATTGATGCGGTGGTTCTGTTCCCGGATGTCCTCACTGTAAAACCACCAGTCACGTTTATATGACCTTCTGCCTGTAATCTTAGGTTATTGCTGCCTCAGCGCACATGTGAAGGCCACCTGCAAGCTTTGAGCCCCCTCATCTGGGTCTTCTGGAAGAGGGGACTCCGGCCACCAGCGCTCAATGACCTCCTGGGAAACACTGCCAGTCGGCCTTTTTTAGATTCCATCTGGGGGGAGGGTGGGAAGTGGACACCGCTGGACCACAAATAGTGACCACTGCAAAGTGATCATTACTGAGGAGGGCGATCTCAGTGACCTCCTCCAGCACAGCCGCAAGGTGCCTCCCAGCTGTGGTTGGTAGGAGAGACAGAAGAAAGTATTGGGTGGGTGGCATTGACATCCCCCAGCCACAACAAGACCCTTCGTGGGGCGAGTGCTGCCACCTCTGAAATGTCAAGGGTGTCCCGAGAGCTTCTGTAAATATTGTAAACCACGAGAGGTCCATCCGCCAGGTGTAGGGTGACAGCCTGAACCTCTACACCCTCCCCACAGTCGATGGGGTCAGTGGAGATTGAATGAGGGATAGTGGTCCTGACGTAGATCGCTGTGCCCCTGCCAGTCCCTTCCAGGCGCTGAAGGTAGGCAGAGAATCCCCCGGGAAAACATGGCTGCATTGGGCGTGACAAATCGGTGGTGTCTCCTGAAACAGGAAGACATCAACCTCATCCCGAACTGCAGCTTTTAATCACTAAGTTAATTTTCCGCTGCAGCCCACAAATGTTCCACTGGCGGATCTTTAAGGGCCCCAGAGGTGGCTCAAATGCGTCCATCTCTGCCTGGGGCTCGTCGTCCTTGTTGGCGACTTCGGGCCTCCTCCATCACAGACTGGAAGGACTCCTGAATGATGGCTTGAAGTTCCATTGAGTCTTTTCCTGTCTAGTAAGACCACGCCCAGCATCCATGACAGGAGCTGCCTACAGGCGCCCTTGTCCTCTGCTGACAGCAGCAGGTGACAGAGGAGCGCTGAGATGACCCTGAGGTTTTCTTCACGATCCGGAAAGGATTCGACCATTACCTCGCAAGCATTGAGCTGGACGACCCGTCGAGTCGGGGCTGGGTCACTGGGGTTGTCTGGGGGGC
Organism: Cherax quadricarinatus; assembly: GCF_026875155.1. Taxonomy (NCBI): domain Eukaryota; kingdom Metazoa; phylum Arthropoda; class Malacostraca; order Decapoda; family Parastacidae; genus Cherax; species Cherax quadricarinatus. Next base: position 20,861,724 of record NC_069452.1, on the reverse strand, counting down.
TGTCGACTCTGCAGCAGCATAAGCTGGGTGCACCCTGGGCCCGGCATGAGTGACCATGGGCTTTGAAGTCCCCTGGTGGGGAACCTCTGCCTGACTCTGGCCGCTCACAGTAGGGGCCTGCCCTTGGGAAGAGGCCTGCTGGCGGTATGGCAAGGAATGTTGGTGCCCAGCTGAAACCTGCTGGGCAGTGTGCCTGGCCTGTGGCTGTTTTTCCCATTGATTCTGTCTTCTTGGCCACCTTGCCATCTGACCCCGCAGTTGACTGCGCTGCTGCAAACCAGTGTCTGCCCCCTGATGCCACCGCTGGGAGCCCAGTGATGGGAACTCGCTGGTATTGCCCTCCTGCGGTATCCGGGGAACCGTGCTTGGAGCCCATGCTGACTGTTGCTGGGCAGTTCCAAGGCTGGGTGGTGTCGGGGCTGTCGGGTCGTTCCGATGACGAACCTGCTGCCAGTGCTGCACCATCACAGGACAGCTCCTGTTCCAGGCATGGTGCCTCTTTGAGCAGTTGGCACACTTGGGCTCTGGCCGAGGGGCTTCGCCAGTTGACTGTTTGAGGATTACAAATGCAGTCCTTCGAGTCGTGTGCCTTGCTGCACACACCACACTTCTTCTCCTCTCGCTGGCAGGTGGCTGCAATATGATTGAACCCCTGGCAGTTGAAGCATTGTACTGGGCCTGACAGGTATGGTCGGGTCTTGAATCTTCCCCAGACCCTAAGGTCCAGGTGCGTGGAAGTGGACCTTTGTGTGGATCAGCACCTGGCGTGTGGGCACCTTTTCACCGTGCAGTGAGTCGCTCCGCCTTGGCAATATGGGCACTCCCAAAATGGGGTCCAGTGGGAGGGGCACAGGGACGTGTAAAAGCACCCCCTTGTACACCTTCTCCGAAGCAAGCAGTTCCACCATGCTGGGATGGGTCACAACCAGCCCCTTCAACTCCTTGTAAGAGTCTTCGTCCCGAGGAATGACCAGAACCTCGTTCCTGAGAGTGAACTCGCAGCGGAACTTAAGGTGGGGGAGACCTTCCAGATACCTTACAAACCCGTAGTTGGGAACCTTGAATTTGTTGAAGGCCCTGGTTGCTTGTGCCCGAGCTGAGCGGGAACTCCTCCTTCCACGTGGAATCAGCCAGTTCCCGTCCACTGTGGAGGCCAACGCAACTGGTGTAGAGACCTGGGATGGCTCCATCCTTGCCACTTGAGGAGCTACATCCTCCTGGCTTCCTTCCACGACCCCTATGGCCATCTGGGGGTGCAAGTCTTCTTGGGTAGGAGCTGCCGACGGACCTAGTGGCAGATTGGTAGGTACAGTAGTCTCCACTGCATCCTTGGCCTTCTTGCTGGGGGCTCCCACCTGCCCCACGTCGTCCTCCAACTCGTCCCCGCATTCCAAGGAACGTTTAGGCCGTTCTCCTGGATCTGTCATGGTGACTGTAGGTGTGGGGACAGAGCCAGCAGCAGAGCTGCTGCCTGTGACCTCACAGTCACCCACACCGGGTGCAGAGCTGTGAGGCTCAGAGCCCCAGTCGGGGCCAGTAGCCACCCTCTCGTGGCTCACTGCTCTGAACACAGTCCAAGAATCACCAGGAATGACGCTAATCTGTGCGTAAACTAACACAGATTAGCGAACACAACACACACCGTTTTCCAATCTTCGTCCAGTCGATAATCCTTATGAATTGAAATTCCTGATCTTCACTGTGTCTTCCGGATCCCTCGTCGCCTGGTTTTCTATAAATTTATTTTTTTATGTTGTAATATAACGTCTCAAATAAAACTTAAAAAAAATTCATATAATAATCCATCATCATGTACTAAGTACTGCATTAACATAAACGATGTTATGATTTATAGGAAACAAATCCTTTTAAAAATACTCAATAGGTAAGCAATACTTATCGCAAATTTTTGTTGCTGGATGGAAATAAAAATTTTCGGCACTTATTAACAGGGTCAAATATGTTATATAAATTTAAAAAAAATCCTAAATAGTTTTTAAAAACATTTCAAAACTTTGCTTTACTTAATATCAATATATTATATTTTAAAAGAAAGAAAAATATTTTGATGATTATGAATATCAGATGATTTATATTGATCAATTATCTCTGACATCTTGGTCAATTTTCTGTCAGTCTTGAACATAGACTAAACTAATATTAAAAATATTTATTTTTATATTTTATTTAAAACTTCATGTTCAAATATATATAGGTACATATAACAATATGTAACACTGACACTGGAAGGCCTGAGCTTGCTACCATCTGCAGCTCATAAGACTGCCATCCCCACGAGCCCCTTTGGGGCGGGGCAGATGGCAGACCAGAGGCCTAGCTTCTCCCTACGAGCCCCGTGAGGGCGGGGACTGTGGCTAGGCCTGGGGACACTTGGTCCCAAAGATGAGGGGGTACTTGTACCTCCTCCCATGGGAGACTTAGGTCTCGAGATACTCCCCAGATAGGGAGCCAAGGCCGGGTCACCACTACTTGGAAAAGACCCGGGTCGGGAGAATACCAGCGAATAAAAAAAAAAAAAAAAAAAAAAACTGACACTGGTGATGAACAATAACATTCACTACACAATTTACTGAATAAGCACATACATAAGGACATCAAAATAAACTTAACACAACCTACAGACTGCTTCTACGTACATTGTTTCACAAGTACACAAGATCGACACCATGCCTAACCCTTCTAGGGTAGGGTAGGTGCCTGAGCCCGAGCTTTTAGCTCATAAGACTGTCATTCCCATTTGCCCCCTTGGGGCGGGGATGGCAGACCAGAGAGGCCTAGCTTGTGGCTAGGCCTGGGGACAGTTGGTCCCAAAGATGAGGAGGTACTTGTGCCTCCTCCCATGGGAGACTTAGGTCTCAGACACTCCCTAAAGAGGGAGCCAAGGCCGGGCCACCACTTGGAAAAGGCCCGGGCCGGGAGAATACCGGCTAATCTTTAACTTTAACTTTAACAAGTACACAAGGGTTCATAAATAGTATAATGGTACCTACTCATTATTACTTACACTGCCCCCCCCCCACCAATGAGTACATTCCACATTCCCTTGCTCACTTGAAATTCATTTTTTTTATTTTTATTAAAAACCTTACAAAAGTACATAGGATGCATAATAATAGTACAGGAATACAAAAACAATCTGCGCTACTAGTACCAGGATATTCCTGGAGGTAACGAGAAGGTTGACGCACTCAACATCACGACAGAAGGATTATCGACTGCAACGGAGATTGGAAAACAGAGAGTGTGTTGTGTTCTCTCGGGAATATACATCTGTTTATTTATTTATTTATTTATTTATTTATTTATTTATTTGAACATCATATAGAGAAGTACAAGGAATACAATTTTTAAAGTGCAACATGCCAAAGCCCCTTGTATGCAGAGCATTATGGGCAGGCTTAAAATTAACTTAAGATTAACTAAGCAATGATATATTCAGTGGTACAAAAATTATTGGTTTAGAAAGACACGTAAGCAAACACTATAACATATTTATTAGAAAACTTTTCGGTCCTGGGACCTTGATCACTTCTAATTATTATTATTATTAAAGATTTGCCGGTATTTTCCCGGCCCGGGCCTTTTCCAAGTGGTGGCCCGGCCTTGGCCCCCTCTTTAGGGAGTGTCCTGAGACCTAAGTCTCCCATGGGAGGAGGCACAAGTACCTCCTCATCTTTGGGACCAACTGTCCCCAAGCCTAGCCACAAGCTAGGCCTCTCTGGTCTGCCATCCCCGCCCCAAGGGGACAAACGGAATGACAGTCTTATGAGCTAAAGGCTCGGGCTCAGGCACCTACCCTACCCTAGAAGGGTTAGGCATGGTATCGATGATCACTTCTAACATACAGAGGTATGTTAGAAGTGATCAAGGTCCCAGGACCGAAACGTTTTCTAATAAATATGTTATAGTGTTTGCTTACGTGTCTTCCTAAACCAACTTGTCGGTATTTAGTACCAAGGTTTATACCACAAAAATTATTGTAAACAGATAACAATTTAGTACAAATGAGTATTACAAAGACAGGTCATATGGTCATTTACTGTGTTGCTGTGTAATACAGTAGAATGGAGTATTCTGTTAGGTAATGAAGTTAAATAGTAACAAAGTTTGATTGGGTCACAGGTTGACATTTATAAGAACAATAATGAGATGCATATATGAGATACAATTTATGAGATACAATTATTCAGTATTTATTTAGTTGTGGGTGAGATAAGTGGTTTTTGAGAAGAAGACAGTGTTTCTTTTATATTCACAGCTAATGAATTCCAGATTTCAGGGCCTTTTATGTGCATTGAGTTTTTGCATAGCGTGAGATGGACACGAGGAACATCAAAGAGTGATCTGTGCCTTGTGTTATGGTCATGTGTTCTGTTGAGGTTGGTGAGGAGATGTTTGAGGGAGGGTTTATGTCACAGTTGAGTGTTCTATGTATGTAGTAGGTGCAGTAATAAGTATGGATGTTTTGTATTGTGAGTAGGTTTAGAGTTTTGAATATTGGTGGAGTGTGCTGTCTGTAGTGGGAATTTGTTATCATTCTGACTGCAGCCTTTTGTTGGGTGATTAGTGGTCTGAGGTGGTTTATTGTTGTTGAGCCCCATGCACAAATTCCATAGGTTTTTTTTTCATATTTTATTTAAAACATTACAATACAAGGTGGAAATTATATTAAAAGGTACACAAAATGAGTTAAATCACAAATTCCCAATTTACCCTTACAAAAATGATTACAACAGACAAAAGTGTTCTGACGCCCTAACACCACACAACATATACACCCAGTTATACCAGAGTTATATACCTGTGAAGGCTGAAACTTTTGTCACAATTTCACCCCCCCCCTCCCGCAAAATATAACCATCACCAACCTGATTGCATCTTAACTTAACATTAAAGGATACATAGGAATTACACTATCATGAGTGATGCAGTAACATCTTGACACAAAAATATTAATAACAATTAAATGGGATACAAGTCTGCTTAACACAATGACACCTCAACCTGGTGAAAGAATAAACCGCAAAAGTTTATTTTTCTAAGAAGGTTGCAACAATGAATGTCAACTCCCAAAGGCAACTTATGTGCAATTATCTTAGCATGTAAACCCTAGTCATTCCACATAGAATTTAAATAAAACTTTATATTATGAAAACCATCAGAGAATACAAAGGTATAAAGTATAAAACCCCAGCCATGTAGCGGCTACACGCAAAAATTCCACATACTTCCCTAACATGATTCGCTGCCTGACCACGGTGGAGTGCGGCTGTGCTCTGCACCCCTCTGCTGTTTTCAGGCGAGCTACCACACTACATCAACAACCATTGAGTAGTGAGGACGTGCGCTGCCTCATTTTGGGAAAATCAAATGGCTGAAAAATACAGTACGGAGAGTAAATACTATCTGCATAGAGCGGGTTCGTGGTACGTTAAGTGGAGATACGATGAACGTACTTCTCCCTAACATCATCAGGGATACATATGGTATCCCCAACGAGGAATTAATATGGCGTCGCTCTTAATGGTTTGACAAGAATCTTTGTAAAATTTTCTAAGAGCCGGCTTCTGCACAAGAATTGTCGAGCAGCACCAGAACAATGCATGAGTGTAAATTTCCCAGCGAGGGATGTTGTGTTACATGATGTTTTCTAAGTACTTCACATGGGTGAAGGTACGGAATGTACCTTTCGGGGCCCCCCACGGTGTATGGCCTACGGGAGTGTTTTCGCATTATGGGACAGTGCATTCTGCAACCATAGGGGTGGAGGGATGGCCCCGTATGAAGGAACCCGGGAAAGGGTTTTCTTACACCCTTAAAATGTCTTTAACAAGGCCAACCATCCTATGTAATGATGACCGGTTGTAGAACACAGTTTATGTGTATATGCGGGTCAGAGAAAAACATGTCGTCTGTGTAGCTCTTATGACACATGGCAGCCCAGTGTCCTGGGAGGCGGGCTCCTCGAATTCTGGAAACACCGTTGGAATTCAACGTCCGTGTGATTTGGTGCCTGCCTGTTGCCTCGGGAGGCCGGAGGCCTGATCTCTGGAGCGAGGAGGTCGACTGGGAGGGGGCAGGGGCGGAGACGTGTGTCACTCCCAGGGAGTGGGGGGAGTCGAAGGTGATATCTGAGGAGTCTTTGTCCAGGAAGCTTCGACTCAGGGGGTTTTTTAAACTGGCAGATTTTGATCAAGGGATTTTTTGGATGGGGAGAGCCCAGTGCAGGTGTCCTCAGTTTATGTGAAGTTGGAGCGCTGGAGGGACAACAAATTGTGGAGAAAGACTTGAAAAGGGAAGAGGCTGGAGCATGTGGGGGCCGTGGAGGTACACCAGGAGGATTCGTCTGAGGGTGAGATGTGTGTAATGGAAGTTCTGGGAAAAAGAACTGCGTCATCAGAGATAGACGAGGTTATTACCCCGGGGCAGACCCGGGGAAAGATCATGGGCACGGTTGTGGAGCTGATGCCACATAGTGTAGGGGTTGTGCCTGAGTTGCACATGGGAGAGGGAGGGGGGAGGTGACTGCACAGGATAACTCGAGTGGTAAGGGAATACGTAATGTGAAAAGTGCAGCGAGTAAATCCCAGCGGCATGGGGGAAAGCCACCCCTTCTATAATTTTCAGAAGTTTTCACGCTTAATGTTAATGGACTTAAGACTGAGGTTAAGAAAGTTTGGTTGGAGGGGTTTTTACGGCTTTTTTGATGTTAGACATTTGCTTTTTGCAAGAGCATAATCATAGGGCTGGTTGTGTGTTGAGGTTAAAAGGATATCGGATGTATGTTACCATGGTTTGCAATTAAAAGGTGGGGTAGCAGTGGTATAAAAAAGACCAGCCCTTTGCGTGTCATCGGCTGGGAAGAGGGGGGGGGGGGGGGGTCGTGAGGGTGATGGTGTCGGGGGTTTGAGAGTCGAGCAAGTTTTGTGGGAGTTTACATGCCAGCAACTAGAAATACCAGGTAAAAGTAGTTTTTGTCAGGGATGTACTGATGTATCACTTGAGAGGTTTGCCTGCTATAACAGTAATTGGAGGTGATTGGAATTGTGTGATTGGGAGTGGTGATGTCGAACCGAGAGGGGCGGGTTGGGTGTGTTGAGTGTTCTGAGGGATGTATTGCGAGATTTTGGGGGTTGTAGATGTGGTGGGGAGGGGGGATACCTAGGGGAAAGCACACGTTCGTCCGTAGGGGATATGAAGCGAGATTGGACAGAATCTATATTAAGGCAGGGAATAGACGTTGTGAGGGGTGCAAACCCTTGACGTGGGGTTTTCTGATAAACAGGGCGGTAATAGCAATTTATGTGGGATGGAGTGGTGTGTGTTTATTCTGGGTACTGGAAATTAAATGTAAGGCTTCTTAAGGAGGAGGGGGAGGGCCTTTTTCAGTAATTGGTGTTGCATTTTTGGGAGGCTAGGGACAGGGTGATAGATCTGTTAGTTTGGGTGGAAATGCAGGCCAAACCTGGAATAGCGAATTTTTTTTAGGTAAGGGACGAGAAGAGACGAGGTGGCGTTTTGGGTTGCAAAATTATCTGGAGGGACAGTTGCAAGACTGTTTATGTTGGGGAAGTGGTAGGAGGGATGATAGGGACAGTCTGCGGGAGTAGAATAGCTGAATTACACAATGATAGGTTTGATGCAATTAGGGTTAGAGCAGGGTTGGAGAATGTATTGTGGGTGATAAGCCGCCCGGGGTTTGTTTTGCAAAAATTTTTCGGGACCGACAGAGAGTAACCACCATTCTACAATTGGAGACAAGCCCTGGGTGGGAGGGTATCCAGAGGGGCGGGCTACCAACACGGAAAGTATGAGTCTCTATGCTGATAGTTGGTTTAGGGGGAAATGGAGTTGGAGGGAAGGGGGCTCCTGGGAGGGTATTTTTGAAGGGGGTTTCATATGTTTTTTAAATGAGAAGGATAGAGTGGAATTAGAGGTTGGTATAATGAGGTTGAGGGGGAAGAAGCAGTTTTCGGGGTGATACGGGGAAAACACCGGGAATAGACGGTATACCAAATGATTTTTACAGAGCACATTGGGGGGTATTAGGCAGTGTTTTGTTTAGGGTATTGGATCATATGTTAACTAGTGGGAAGTTGGGCACATCGCAAAGTACGGGTGTTATAGTTTTGGTGCCAAAGCTGAGGGGGGGAAGAGAGTTGAGTGCTTACCGAGCAATATCTCTGATGTGCGAGATACAAGGTTTTCGCAAAAAATTTTTGGGGAAAAAGATTGAGAAGTCATGGGGTCGGGGATACATGGGGGGCAGTTTGGTATCCCTGGGAGGGTATTGGGGTAGGTCATGGATGTATTCGGGATTTCCTTGAGGTAGTAGTAAAGGAGGGATTCTAGGTCTGGGTTTGGGGGAAAGCTTATGATTATGTGGATAGGGAATTTTTGATTGAGAGTATGGTGAGAATTTGGGGTTTTTGGGGGGAGGGTGGTTAGATGGTGAGGACATTGTATGCGGATGCATCAATGAGAGAAAAGGGAAATGGAAGGCTGGGAAGTCCTGTAAGCATGGGGAGGGGTTTAAGGCAGGGTGTCCACTCCCCCCAAATTCTCTTTGCGTGCATGCAGAATCCTTTCTAGTTCTGGTTGATGTTGGATGGAAAATGGGGGAGTGGAGGCTTTTGTGGGAATATTGTTGGTTTATGTAGATGATACAACTGTTTTACTTAATGAGATAGAAGACTTAAGTAAAGTGGGAAGGGTAATTGAAAATTTTTGGGAATGCTACTGGGATGAGAGTTAATAAACAGAAATCACGTTGCTGGAGGTAGGAGCTTGGGTAGGCGGACACTGGGGGAGGAGTTTGGCTGGATAACTGTAAAAGGCTAAAGATTTGTGGGATTTTGTATTTGGCAGATGTACGGAGAGAGAAGGTTTAATTCAGGGAAAAGGTAATGGACAGAGCTTTGAGTAGGCTCCAAGTTTAAGGGCCGGGGATGTAACTCTGCATCAAAGGGTTGTGTGGTAAATACGCTGATTTATAGTAAGGTGTGGGGAGTGGCGGAAATTTTATCCCTTACGAAGTCAGGAAATTATGGAATTTCAAAGAAGAGTCTTAAGGGATGTGTGGGGTTTTGGGAGGGCGTGGGTTTTTGGGAAAGATGTGGTAATGACTGCGGTAAGACAGGGAGGAAATTGGGATTGTTGGCATTAGGATCTAGGGTGAAGGCACTGTATGTGAAGCAGAGGTATATTCGGGCAGGGGGGGGAAGGGGTCTTCGGGTGGGGGAGGTGATGGGGGGTATCCGCAAATGGTGGGGTGGCAGGGACTTAGTCGATGTGAGGAATGTTGAGGTTTATGTTAAAGGTACGAAATGTTAAAAAACTCAAGGGAAAACGGTTGGGGGTGTGGGTCGTCGTCAGGGAAACAATGCAAGGGTGGCAGTGTATCCCCCCATATGATTGGCGAGTGATATGGGTGGAATTTAGTAAATAAGAATACAGGCAAAGCGAGGGGAAATTTGTATATAGATTTCTTATGGGACGTTAGCATCGAAAGAGGTGCTAAACAAATGGGTTTTTTGAGAGGAGGCGTCATGCGGTTTTTTGGGGAGTTGAAACGGCTTTCCATGTGGGATTTTTTGTTCTGAATTGGAGGTGGTAAGGTTGTGGTTGAAGAGGGTTTTCTTGTTTTTGGGAGGGGGGCAGATATCACCCCTTAGGGGTTTAAGTTAGATATAGGAGGGGTGCCCAAAGAGGGGGGGGGCCATTAATACGAATAGTTGATACTTGTATATCTCTTGGGGATGAGGGGGGTGGAGGGAAATATTAGGAAAAAGGCGTTTTAAAGGGGTTGTTTTTAAGGACAGCGTGTAGGAATAAACTATTTGTGGGGGGAAAGGTGGGTAACTAGTTTTTCTGGAGGGATATCGTGAACTAACTGTTGAACGTCTACTCCGTTTGGCGGGGTGAGGGCAAGGGTTGGTCTCTTCATGGTGTGTCCTCTGGAGTGATTGGAAGCCTGATAGGAAGGTAGATTGGTTGGCAAGGTGGTTGATGTGGGTAAAATTTATTTGCAGGGGCCGTCGGGGGCACCGGGGTATTAAACCTTATGATTTTGTAAAATCACAGAGTCAACAGTTGTATTGACCTTCTGTTTTCCTTTTTTGTTATCAGAAAACCCTTTTGCATAGGGGGTTTATATTTATATGTATATGTGAGGATATGTTTTATACTTTTGAATATGTTGATCGAGTTATCCTTGTCATACGTATCTTTTTATATCATATTGAAGGTGTAAATTATGAACTTGTACGAAAATATATAAGTATTTTTCTGGGGTTTTATATATACCCTTCATTTTGTAAAGAAAGGTCATATTAATAAATTGAGTTAATCGGTAACATTAACTTTGTGGTGTGTGTGTGTACTCACCTATTTGTACTCCCTATTTGTGGTTGCAGGGGGCGAGGCCTAGCTCCTGGCCCCGCCTCTTCAAACCCTGTGTGTGTGTTTTGGGGTGTGTTGTGTGTGTGTGTGTGTGTTGTGTGTGTGTGTGTGTGGTGTGTTTTTTGGGAACCAATGTCTTAGGTATAGATCTCTTATTGAATGTAATATATTTTTATTTTATTTGGTGACTAGTCATTTTGCGTTATATTTCTATGTATAATCCAGTTTGTTCTGTCCGAACGCGTGCCCCACACACGAAATGTGTGATATGCATGTGTATATTATGCATATATATATGATTGTAGGACTTATTCATACATGTTTTATAATACTCCGACTGATTGTTTGGAAGTGGGTATGTTCTTCTCTTTTTTCATAAACTGGGAGGGTTATTTTCAGTAAATTTTGTTAATATTTAAGTGTTAAAATGTATTTTGTGTGCCCAGACATTGTCTCCACTTCTGTAATGGATGTTACATATTTAGTTTAGGTCCATTTTATTTAGTGATAAGTCTTTTTGCGTATTTCTTTCTAGTAAAAATCTAGTCTGTTCGGGAAGAAAGCCCTGGTTACATACATGTATGTGTCTATGTCATGTGTATTTTACATACATATAGACATGATTATAGGATTTATTCCTACATGTTTTATAGACTCCCGACGTTCTGTTTTGTAGTCGGTAGTTTTTTCTACGGCAGAATTTCGCTATATCAATATGTTAAAATGTTTTTTGCTTGTTTTTGTGTGTACTGACATTGTCTGACACGGTTTTTTGATTTGCTATAAATAACAAAGTGGAAAATAAATGCATATTGTAGGCTTGGTGCGTCTTTGTTAATAATAATAACAATGCATATTGTAATGTAGTTTTGTGTAATCTTGCTTAACATAGGTGCATAGGATATAATGCATAGAGGATGAGGGACAGTTTGTGTCAGCACAAAGTTAAATGTCTGTATGCTTTTGACAATGAAATTGATAATTCTGTGTAAGAACTGATACTGTGTTCTTTTATCTATTTAATGTATTGTATTGTTTTAAATAAAATATAAAAAAAAACTTCCCTAACACAGATAAAACAAAACAAAATTTTGTGACAACTGCACCTAAACACAACTCACATCTTATAGCCTGAGCTTGCTACCATCTGCAGCTCATAAGACTGCCATCCCCACGAGCCCTTTTAGGGCGGGGCAGATGGCAGACCAGAGGCCTAGCTTCTCCCTACGAGCCCCGTGAGGGCGAGGAATGTGGCTAGGCCTGGGGACAGTTGGTCCCAAAGATGAGGGGGTACTTGTACCTCCTCCCATGGGAGACTTAAGTCTCTAGACACTCCCCAGATAGGGAGCCAAGGCCGGGTCACCACTACTTGGAAAAGACCCGGGCCGGGAGAATACCGGCGAATAAAAAAAAAAAAAAAAAAAAAAACTCACATCATTTGACTTAAGACTGCTATGTACATAGATAACAACATAATAATATGACTTAAGACTGCTATGTACATAGATAACAACATAATAATATGACTTAAGACTGCTATGTACATAGATAACAACATAATAATATGACTTAAGACTGCTGTGTACATAGATAACAACATAATATTACGACTTAAGACTACTATATACATAGAATGTGAATAGTCCATGACAAAAAAAACTGGCCAGCTCCACAGGTGCTTGCACACCGTGGTCGCATACATTATTCACTCACGCATCACTCATCCAACAACACACGCAAACATTTGTTGTCATCCATTACCAGGGAGGCGACCCTGTTTTCACCCATGACTTCCCTGCCCAGCAAACACTTTCCAATCGTACCCTCCCCCTCCCTCGTATATTACAAGTCTAATAAAACCTGTAAACGTAAGTTGCCTATATATCCCTCTGAAAAATCCCTCACCCACCTCCTCCCATAAATTTCTTTATTTCTACATACCGTTTTATAGAACGTTATTGCTAACACCCTCCTCTTCACCTCACTGACCTGTTTCCCCCGCAATCCCCACACTATATATATATATATATAATCTGCCATAATGTACCCCACAGCTCTGATTACACTTTCCTCCCAATCCCCCACGTCGAGACTTAATGCTCTCAATACAGAAATTCCTTGACCTCTTATCCTATATATCACCCTATTTAACCACCCCTTGACACTCCTCAGTCCGTCACAAAAATATACCACATGAAAAGCCGACTCCTCCCCACCACATATCCCGCACCCCCCCCCCCCCGTCAACGACCCGTCTATCCCGTAGAACCACACCTGATGGTAAAATGCCTTGCAGAAAACGATACATTACATCCCGAACACGAGGTTGCAACCTCATCCTACTCAACCTATTCCATATACTTCCCCATGCATACATGGGGAAAATTCCCTCTACAGGCGCTACAACCCTCCCGGCTAACAATCTACACAACCTACCTATTTTGACCTTTGCTGGCTCTCGATCCCACGCCAGAGCCCTCCAAACAGTTTCACACTCATGCAACTCAACTCCTGTATACATCCGTTGCAATCTGTTATGGATCCTGGCCAAACCCCCCCCACCCACACTTTCCCTCATCACCTCCCTTTTAATGAAGACACATTTGACCCTCCGCTTTAAGTCCAACAATCCCAGCCCCCCCTTACTTACAGGTAACATTACCACGTCCCTTTTAATCCAATCACAGCTCGAACACCGCAAGAATTTAAAAACCTTCCTAAGTATGTTGGTTATTGCTGGCCCATTTAATGGGAACACGGCTGCCACGTGCCATACTTTGCTATACAGTAAGATATTAATAACAATGGCACGCTGCACAAGGGTCAAATGATAAGGTCGCAATGCACCCAAGCATCCCTGAATCCTTTCTACCATCCTAATCGAGTTTTCCATGCGTGCCACAGTTAGATTGTCTGCATAAATAAGACCGCAAATTTTTAACGAATTCACCTGCTTCCTCACAACTGCACTACCCCAATCAACCCTTCCTGCCCAAGCTCCTAACCCCATAACCATGGATTTATCTGAATTTACCCTCATACCAGTTGCCCCTGCGAACATTCGTATTACCCCATCTAATGTGTCCATTGACATCCCCTCCCTGATCAGAACAGTTGTATCATCCACATACCCAATTAAAACTGGCCAAACCCTCGCAACCTCACACCCTGGTCCCTCTACATGACACATACGCTGCTCCACCAATCTATAAAAGGGGTTCTGTATGCACACAAACAATAATTGTGATATAGGACACCCCTGCCTAAGTCCCCTACCCATTACAATCTTCCCACCCAATCGACCATTAATCTGTACCCTCGCCATTGCACCTCCATACAATGCCTCAACCCAACCCACTATTTCTTCCCCAAACCCCTGACCCCTGAGGATGGCTTTCAATGCTTTTCCCATTCCACTCTATCGTTTTGCCCCCTTTCCAATCGGGGCACCCCAAACCTCCCCCCCCCCCCATTTTTCCTCCACGAAATCTCTAAAATAACCCTTTCCCCCCCCCAAGACCTTTCCCCGGCAAAAACCCAAAATGAGTTTTTGATACTAAAACCCCCCCCACCACACACTTGACCCCCATTTCCCAAAAAAAATTTTCAAAAAAATTTGTAATCTGCGCATAACAACGAATCGCCCAGTAATCCCCAAACGTTTTACTTCCCCTTACCCTTCGGTACCAATCAACGACAGCCGGTTTCCTGCTTCTCACCCAGCTCCCCCTCTCCCTTTTAGCAATTTTTAAAAACCCAACCAAAAAATGCCTTTATTTAATTTTTCCCAAAACTGCTGATAAAACTCTGCCGGGGTCCCTCAAATTTCCCCCGCTTTGCCCCCTTTTGCATTCCATTAAAGCCCTCCCTATTTCCCCCTCATTTTTTTCCCCACCCCCGTTTCTTCCCCCATCACTGTTATGCAACGACATACCCAACCCCCACACACCCGTTCTAAAAACCCCCTTTCCTTTTACCCCTTTTCCCTTTTCCAGTCTTTCATACCACTTAACAGCAAACGCCCCCCCTTCCTTCCATTCTTGTATGACCCTTCCCCCCCCTGTACCCCCCTATGACTCTGAACCTCCAAACCCTGTTTTAGTATTTCCTGGGTGTCTTGTTTTTTTTCCTTCGCAATAGCACGATGAAGGGCTTTCGAACCCCTAACACCTCTTCCAACCCCCGCCCGTACCCCCACCACTTGGAACCTTTTATCCCGGACCTCACAAGGCCCCCCTTTTTTTTTTCCATAATAAACATCCATTGGATAAGTGCCCGCCACCTTCCCCCCCCTATAAAAACCCCCTAACCTATCCCCAAAAAGTTGGCAAAACCCCTATTTTTAAAAAAAATTGATACGTTTCCCCTTTCCCCTTTTTATAAAAATTGCTTAATCCCTTCTTTTTTGCCACACCACCCCCCAATCACCACATCCTTACCCCATTTACCTCTGCACAAAACCCCCCCCAGGGGGCCCCCCCCCCGCAAACCCCCCTTATCCCCCCCTCATCGCCTAACACCTTGTATTTTTTCTTCAAAAAACCCCCAGTATTAAAAACCTGCTAGTGACTCCCCCCCCCCTCTGCTACTACCGGCCCCATGATCCGAATAAGTACTTCTATTGTACGGAAAAAGTCCAACCCAAACCCCCGAAGGGTAAAATACAAACCTAAACCAACCCCAGCCGCGTAACCCCCTTTACAAAAGTGTGGCCCTACCTCCCAGCCCCCCCTCAACCGTATCCCCGCAAATGAAAATCCCTCAAAAAAATCTCGCAAGGACCAAACCGTGCCCCCCCCCCTTTTGGTTCCACTCGGGCCCCCCTAAAAACGCATTTCCCGTCCCCACTAACGTGGCCCCCGCAGGTAAACCAGTGAAAAACTGTTCTTCAAAAAAAAATTTCCCTTTTTACCCCACATCATTTTCTGTGTGCTAACACTTCAAAGGATACCCTCTGCCCCATCCACCCACCCATCCTGTGCAATACTCTTCCCCCCCCCCCCCCCCCTTTCACTTCTTACAACACAAAGGGCTCGCCTCCGACAATATACCCACCCCACCTTTCAGACGTACAATGGCAGTCATGCCCCAACCCTTTCCACCTCGACCCTTTTCCCTCCTTAAATTGTGTTCTTCAGGAACACTAATCCAAACCCCCCTATATTTTACAGAAACATTGAAACCTTTCCCTCTTCCATATTACACAGTTTTTTCGTTCACAGTCTACACCTGGCCTTTTCATAGTTTCCAACCCTTCCCCTCTCTTCATTCATCCCGGGCCTACTGCCCCAGAGCCGCAAAAGGTTTCACCCCACAACCCCCCCCTTTTTTGCATGCCTCTTATCTTTACTACTTCGACATGCTCTTCCTTTTCCCCCCATACCTCTGCGCCGGCGTCAGGACTCACTGAGTCTGACGCCGCCGCTCTCTTCCCGTGATGCCCTCCACTCCATGTTATCTAAGAGGTTCCTCACGATGTACCTCAATCTTCCCCACGCCTCTTTCCCAGAACACGGCGACAATCAGCTTACATTGGCCCGTAAAGCCTGCTAGGGTTTTTTACATTACATTCCTCACAGGCAACGCGTGCCTCTCACCGCTCAGGAACAACCCTCTGCAGGCGGCGTAAATTCCCTTAACATTTCCGAAGCTCTTCCTCAAAGACCTCCCCCTCCCCCGTACTTGCCTTCTTCTTTTCCCTTGTGTAGTAACAACCTTTTTTACTCACAGCTTCCCTCACACACCCATTCTCCTCTTTGGAATCCTCCACCTTTCACTCAAAAAGGCCCAACCTTGTTTTTCGCGGGGGGGCTCCCAACAGCTATCCCGCGGGTAATGGGCTTCACACACACTGCCCCCATATGGGTAAAACCCCACTATTGTGCACAGTCTTGTCCCAACAATACCAAACTTCGTCCTGAAGTCCTCCAACACACATAAAAAAGGTTTAAGTCTCAAGTCATTTTCGGGGAAAAGCCCCTCCAGAGGGCCATGAAGCCCTCCCATCCACTTGCCTTTGTTGTCCCAGATGAGGTTCCATATGCCTCAAAAACATTCCTGTGTCAGCCTCATCTGCCTCAAATGGGCACTACAAACTTTAACCCACGTAAAAATGGCGAGATCTCGATCAATGCCAAACCTTCACAGCTGGGGTAAGCAAGACCACGTCTTGGGAATCTTTTCACCAAAACTGTACACAGACTTGGAAATTTGTTTGACGAAAATTCGTAAGCCCCCTTTAGGGGTCACCATACACCTCAACGTCCTGGTTCCATAGGTTCCCAAAGATTGTTGGGGTTAATACCTGCCTGAAATGGTGAAACGCCCCACGAAGAGTTTAATACCAATGGTATTTACGCGCCTCCCCACACTCAGCACTATGTTGGACAAAGCTGCCTGAAAACAGCAGAGGGGTGCAGAGCACAAACCCCACTCTACCGTGGTCAGGCAGCGAGTGATCAAAATTCCCCAAAGGGGAGTTTGGGGTAAATAATGAGGATATAGGGCCAGGAGGGCTGGGGTGGAATATAGTACCGATCTTTGACAGTATGCCTACCGTCTTGGAATTTTTTTTGAAATTTTTTTTGTACATGTGTTTAAAAATTGGGGCCCATTACAAGGTGGATTCCTAGGGAATTTTCCCTTTGTGATTTTGTGATAGGGGATCCCCTTCATCATTATGTTAAAGACACATTTGCAGCTCTGTTACCAAACTGAATGTAGTAGGTTTTGTCAATGTTTAGAGTAATTTGGGTCCTCTCCAGGTTTATATTTTCTGTAATTTTGGGATTTTAAATATTGGCTAGCATGATGGGCTCGGGGGAGGTAATTATGTGGTCTCTGCAAAAAATTTTGGGTTTTAGTAGTTGCGATCATTTGGTAGGTATTTTTTTATAGAGAAAAAAAAAGAGGGCCTTACATTTCCCTGTGGACACCCAAATGTAATTGGCTTTGCGAAAAGTTTGCCCCATTTGGTACACATATTGGCTTCTGTTGGAGGGTTACCTTAGGTAGTTGAGGGAGTGCCCCCTAATACCCTAGGCGAAATTTTTTTGTGGGCAAATCGTGGGGAACTGATCGAAAGTTTAGTAAGCCAAATGAAGACCCCCGTGGGACTTTTCCCATTTCTGTTAAATATGTTCTAGCGTGAATAAAGGCTCGTTAGTATTTTATTAGGCCCGAACCAAAATTTACAGGGGTTTAGTATGTTGTGGGAGATGAAGTAGGAATAGATACGCTTATGGATTAATTTTTCAAAGATTTTAGAGAGAGGGTGTAAGTTGGATATTGGCCTATAGTTATTCAAGTCTGTGTGGTCTCCTCCTTTATGGATTGGGGTGACCATTACTATTTTGAGAACTGTAGGAAAGGTGGAGGATTCAATGGATTTGTTAAAGAGTGTTGCAATGATTGGTGATAGCACCTGTGACACTTTTTTGTATATAATGGGTGGTAAGGTATTTAAATCTCCTGTCTTGTTTTTTAGATTGTTGATAATAAGGGAGACTTCAGTTGGGTTAGTCGGAGCTAGGAACAGTGTGTTCGGGTAGTTGCCAGTGAGGTAGTCAATGTGCGGAAAATTACATTTATCTGGATGTAACTCATAATGTACATACCAATAAATGATAACAAAGATAATTATTATTTATCAAAGTTACATAGACAAGTAGGAATTTGGGACACCTAGGTCGAAAAAATGTTCCCCTTCGATACCTATAACTGTCATATCCACAAGTTGCTCTAGAACCTATTAATTATAAATGAAAGATTTATCACCAGGAATTCTGGTAAATATATAAATTTGTGGACTGTATATTAAAATTAATGATACTTATATATATATATATTATATATATATATATATATATATATATATAATATATATATATATATATATATATATATATATATATATATATATATATATATACACACATTTATATAACAGAAGGAGAATGTATCTTAATATCACTCACCAATTTGACTGGAGATTAATATGTATCATACTCAAACATCGACACCATGCCTAACCTTCTAGGGTAGGGTAGGTGCCTGAGCCTAAGCTTACAGCTCACAAGACTGTCATTCCGATTATCCCCCTTGCGGCGGGGATGGCAGACCAGAGAAGGGACGATTGGTCCAAAAGCTGAGGCGGTACTTGTGCCTCCTCCCATGGGAGACTTAGGTCTCAGACACTCCCAAGACAGGGAGCCAAGGCCGGGCCACCACTTGGAAAAGGCCCGGGCTGGGAGAATACCGGCGAATCTTTAATAATAATAATAATATAATAATAATAATAATAATAATAATAATAATAAAATAACATACTCCAAAAAAACTCATTCTAACTAAATTTTTGAAAATAATACTGTCCAGAATTATAACAGAAATCTAGATAGCTTATCTGAGGTTCCTGGAGCTGTCTTGTCCAGTCATCTGATATCTCAAGTTATGCAGGAACGCACATCCAACAATTTCGGCTCCTATTTGAGAGGTTTTCAGCCCAATTTTAACCTCTAGAGCACGAAAATTCTTCCGATTATTCACTAACGTTTGTGTTGTCTCATTCAAACATGACGAGTCTCCCTGTGCAGGCACATAGCTTCCTGTTTTTTATAACATAATTTTTATTAAATACAGAATGGACATCTATTTACATATAACTACTGTATTTCTGAAAAAATATATACAGTATTTTCCACACTGTGGCTGGGCAGAGTTCATTGCTAAATGACTCAAATTGCTCATTTGGCAATGGTGGAGGACCTCTGTACATATCGGATCTGGTTTCCACACTGTGACATATTACACAAGATTTAATCACCCTTTTTACACCTTGCCATCCTTGTGGAATCCAGAAAGTTTCCCTAATACAACTTAAGGTATCTTGTACCCCACCATTCAATACATTTTTATGGGCATTTAGAACAATTAAAATTGTTAGATGATGACCTCTTCAAGGGGGGCTCCTTGGCGTGGTGAAGAGGCTCTTGGTCTGAGGAATTAGCCCTGTCGGTCTTCTTCCTCAGACCGAACCTAATTACCCCCCATTCTCCCCTCCCCTATCCCATCCTCCCCATCCTCCCCTTTTTCCATTCCTCCTCCTCCTCCCCACCCCTCCCTTTTGCCCTTCCTCTTTTTGGCCTTTGGGATTTCTCCCACAGGCGCGCTAGTTCCTAGGTAGGGGAAAGGACACCAGGGTCCATCCCATTCTGTTGAGGTTCTTGGCGGTGGCGTAGTTTGCCGTGGAATCTGGATTGCCTGGGGATGTCCTGATCCCTCTCCGGTATCCCGGAGTAGCTTTGGGTGTCTTTCAGGTCGGGTGGTCTCTGGAAGCCCCTTTCAAATTCCGGGGGTGGTGGACGAAGGAGGTATGCTTTTGGGCGATACCCGGCTGCCCTCTTTTTTTGTCCCCCGGGTAGCTCGGAGTGTGAGGTTGCTACCCAGAGCTGGTTTCTGGCATAAAGGGGTAGGGTATGGCAGGGATTCCAGCTGCATCTGGCTATTGCGGTGTTTGAGGTCCTCTTGGGCAGGAGGGAGATTTCGGCCCTTTTCTTTCCCTGGGAACTTTTCCCCTCCCCGGTCCCCCCTATTTTATTCTTTTTTTTCTTTTTTTTTTCTTTTCTTCTTTTTTTTTTTTTTTCTTAAAACAAAAAGCAAAGGAGAAACCTAACCGGGGGAAAACCAACCCCAGAACCCACTCCCCAGGGCCCCTTCTTGATCCCACCCCATTCTGACCGCCTCGTGTTTAGCCCACTTTTCGGACACCTGATCCCCTGTACCTTTTCTGGTGGGGTTTTTCCTCACCCGTTCAGGTAGGGGGGTTCGACTGATCCTTTGATTTGTCTGAACTTTTTTCTCCTTTTGACTATGCTTCCGGTTCCCCCTCTAGGTAGGGCAATTTTCGAATCGCCCCCCCTTTTTCCGCCGGACCAACTCGGCCCTCCCCTAAATCCCAAAACGTCAATCCCCTGGATGCTCTTCGTTCCTTTCCCCTTCTACTGGGAAAAAGCCCGCACGTAAAGCACCCCTCTCCACGCTCAGTTTCGGCCCACACAAGGGACTAAATTTTTACTTTAAGACCGACTTTTCTTTCCCTACCTTTTGACCTGTTTGGAAAAGCGCTTTGCTCATGTTGGTAGAGATATTTCATTTCATGCTCTAAAGAGCGGTATGGCATGTCACGTCCAGAATGCCCCCCAAAGTCATGTCTTTCTCTTTTTTGAATATCATACTACTCCATCACTATTGAAAAACATTTTTCTCTCAATTTTGTAGTGGTACTGCATTTTGCCCATCCATAGTCCAAAAAATTTTCCCAGTCTGTGGCAATGACATTTTTGAACAGCTGGAAATCCGGATTCCCCAAACCTCAAAGAGACATTATGTCCCTTTCCTTTCCCCGGGGGGGGAGACGTTACCCCTTTCAATGTGGTCATTTAACTTTTGAAGCCCAAAATCCCGTCCCCTGTTATGTTGGGACCGGTTTCAAGTTCGAAAGGTGATCCTAACCGCACAAATTGAAATTGCTGGCGTTTTTGGGCACCCCGCGAAATATTGCAGATCTATGGCCCAAAGCCCCCCGTCTGTGGTGCCGCCGACCATTCTAAAACAAACTTGCAGTAACCCCCATCTTGAACATTAAAATGGTTAAAAATACCGCAGGTTGTTAGGTTAGACATATGCAACAGTTAGGTATCTTTATTATGAAAACGTTCGCCTACACAGTAGGCTTCTTCAGTCAAAACGAAAAAATTGTAGAAGAGAAGATACTTGAAAACGATGTAATCAGTCCATCACCTTAAAGTAGAACTTTGTCCTTCCCGCCGGGGGGCGGAGAGTTACCCTTGCAATGTGGTCTTTAACTTTTGACAGCCGAGAACTCCCCTCCCCCTGTATATTCGTGGGGGGCATCGGTTACAAGTTCGAAAAGGGATACCTCACCCCAACAATGTAGAAATTGCTGGCGTTTTGGTCCCCAGCGAAAAAAAATTTCAATTTTATGGCCGATGCCCAGTCTGTGGTGCCGCCGCCATTCTAATACACTTGCAGAAAACCCCCATCTTGAAAATTAAAATGGTATAAAATACCCAAAGGTTGTTAGGTAAAACACTATGCAACAGTTAGGTATCTTTATTATGAAACGTTTGCCTACACAGTGGTTCTTTAGTCAAATACAGAAAAAATTGATAGAAGCAGAGATACTTTAAGACGATGTAATCAGTCCCTCACCCCAAGTTTTGAGGTGGTCGTCCCCCAGTTTGGGGAAGAGCATGTTCCCTAGTATGAAACATATTGTTTCATAATTTGGGAAAAATGCTCTTTCCAGATGAGGGAGACCCCCTCAAAACTTTAAGGGTGTGGCTATTCATCGTCTTCAAGTATCTTTGCTTTATCAACTTTTCTGTACTTGACTGAAGAAGCCCCCCACTGTGTAGGGGAAACGGTTTTTATAATAAAAATACCTAACTGTTCTATGTGTCTTACCCCAAAACCTCCATCTTGCCTTTAAATTTTAATGAAGCCCCCCTTGTACTCCCGCCGTTTCCAGGTCTACTTTTAAATGAAAAGTGAATCCGTTGCCTAAAGGGGCAGAAGGTCTCCTTTTCCTATGGGAGTTACTCATCTCCCCCTCCCAAAGGGGACTACCCTGTTTCTTATTTCGTTTTCCCAAAAATCCCCCCCCTTTGGGGTCCCTCTTTTGGCCTCTCTGTTGTTACCCCTCCATAGCCCTCTGGCATCTAAACCATTTTTGTCCCTTTGGGTTTGAACGTCCGACTACAAATCAGCTGTTCTCACATCTTCGCGTCCTTCCTACAAGCCCCAGTATCGACAAGACCTCGTACGGCACCTAATACCAATCGCCCTTCTACTTCTAGAAATCCAAAAATCCACATTGCCAATTTCTTTCCCCCTTTCCCTTCCCCTTCTTCCACTCCCCCTTTTCCCTTTTCCCAGTTCTGTACCTAGTTCTTCCCTTCTTGGCCTTTACAAGTGTGGAGATTCCCCCCTCCTCGTACTATGCCTTCCACCCCCCCCCCTTCCCAAGTTTTTCCCTCTTCTGCCACCCCCAGGTTTCTGCCTCTTTGTCCCCACCCACACTTCTCCCCCGTTTTTACATCTTCCCTTCCCCTTACTTTGGTACAGTCCTTACTGTCCCAATCTTTACTCCCCCTCCTCTTCTAAATCCAAAAATGGTCTCCCATAACTTTTGAAATTTAGAAACACTTGAAGCCTTTTTAGAATATATTGCAGAGACTAAAAATTTAGTGGACCTGATTCACTTTCTGTTTCCCTTTTCTTCCCCTTCCCCTCTTTACAACCCCATTTCTTGCAACACCCATTCCTTTGCTACTTGAAGTCTTCCCAAAGCCCCCCCCAAAGTTGACTTTTTAACCCCTCTAGTCCGTAGGGGCCTTTACCCAGATTTTGGTTTTTCTTCATCGCCCAAACTGGCCTATTTACAGTGGAATATCCGGGCCCCAGGGGTAATCGGGGTGAGCTTCAGATGTTGCTTTCCGGTTTTCCCCTGTTGGTGTTGTTTCAGAACCAAAATTACACTGGTGTCTTCCCAAACCTATCTCGGGCTTAATTTATTGTTTCTTCGAACCCTTTTTTCGATGGGCCCTTTAATGAAAGTGCCCTTTTTTCTAGCTGATTTCCCGTACTGTCAACTATTTGTCCTCCCTCGCGCTTACACTCACCCCGTATCCATTAAATAGGGGTTTTAAAATTTTTTCTTTAATCTTCCCCTTCTCGGCTTTTCTATCCCGACTTTGCCTTTCTTGTTTACCTTACCACACCACTTTGTTATTTGGTGATTTTAATGCCCACCTTTTCCCTTGGGGGGGGGGGGGTCTCATTGTGACTCACGGGGTTCCATTTGGGAGGTTTTCTCGCCTCTCCCCCCCTCCTTTGTTTTAAATTGGGTACCCACCCATTTTGTCCTCGTACCTACTCTCTCTTGCATCTCTATCAGTTGCTTTCCCCCATGCACTTTTCCACTTGGTTGTTCTACCGGATTTTACATGACAGCGATCTTTTTCGATCATTCTTACTTCCCTTCCTATTAAACCCCCTTTTCCCATAGCCCCGCTGGAAATTTATCGGGCAATTGGGATTTTTATCACACCACTGCTTTTTCCTTCTTCATCCTCCCTTGTGAGCTTACACATCTTTCGAATCAGTTTATACCGCAGCTTTCATTCTTCCCCAAACCTCAGGCGGCATTCTAGAAGTGCATTTTCCTTGGGGTGGTCTCCTGTTTGTGTGCAGTACGTTTGAAAAGTGCGCATGGGGCAGGTACCGGTACAATAGAAAAGCTGAGAGACTTTTGATTTTAAGCAGAAGCGGCGATCGCTCGACTGTCTCCCTTAAGTAAACGCACTTGTTGGGGAGATATGTTTCCACCTCACCCTCTGTTCTTCTATGAGTGCAGTCTGGGAAAAAAGTGGGAAACTGAGTGGTAAATACTCTCCCTGACCCGGCCCCTGTTCTAGGGCCCTGGTGTTGATGTAGCAAACCCTCTCGACGTTGCCATTGAACTTGGCACACATTGGTCGATTTCCGAGGGCTCCATCTTCCCCCTCGTTTCTTTCCTAAAAGTTGCCAGAGAGTTAGTCCCCTTGGGACTTTTTTTCTATAGAGAAGAACGTAAATGGCTTTTACTTTTAAGAATGGAGGCAACGCTCTCAGCTTGCCGATCATCGGCAGCTGGGCCTGACGACATTATTTTGTATGTTCAACATTTACATCGGTCAGCCCTAGTAGCCCTCTTACACCTCTTCAATCTTATTTGGGCAAAAGGGTTCTTTCCCGGTGGAAATTCCCATTGTTCTCCCTTTCAAAAACCCGGGTACTCGGACATGATGCCCTCCCACTATCGCCTCGCTTTTATAGTGCAGTTTGCAAAGTGAGGAAAAACGTCTCGTAAATCGACGTTTAATGTGGTTTTTAGAGCACACAACAGTTCCCGCTGTCAATATGGTTTCGAAGGGTCGTTCTACATGACCCTTACTCGCTTGGATGTTGTTCGTAAGCCTTTGCGATTAATCACTCAGTTATTGCCATTTTTTTTTGCCCTTGAGAAGGCTATGACAAACTTGGAGGTTTTTAAATTTTGGCCCAGGCCCATTCCCTTTGGCCTCCCAGGCAATTTCCATCCTTCCTTTAAAAACTTTTTAACTGACAGACATTTCCGTGTTCGAGTCAATAATGTTCTTTCCCGGACTTGTCCCAAATGAAAGGGGTCCCTCAGGGAGTGTTCTGCACAAAAACTTTTTTCCCTTGCTATAAATGATTTGGGGCCCGTTCTTCCACCAATATTGGTCGTCACTCTATGTTGATGACTTCGCATTGCTTGGAGGGTGCTGACTGTCATCTTTTGCGTTTTTCTCCGATGCGGTTTTAACCCTGTTTCCACTTGGGCACCCCCGCATGGGTTTAAAATTTTTTAAAACCCCCAAAAATCACCCAAAATTCTTTCACTAGATGCTCGTTATCTCCGATCATCCTTTGTATCTCTATGGCTCCGTATCCCCGAACGTGTACAGTAGGTTTCTGGCCTTCTCTTTGACTGTAGGTTATCCGGGAAACCTCAATTCCCTCTCTGAAGGAATTGCACAGCCGGCTGAACCTTTTTAAAACCCCTTGCTCTTTTTTCCTGGGGAGCTGATCGTCGAACTCTGCTTCGCCTCATTCCCCCTCTTTTTTATCGAATCGATTATGGTGCCCAATTTATTACACGGCCTCTCCTGCACTCTCCTAGCCTAACTTTCATACCAAGGATTACTTTTGTGCTTGGTGCTTTTCCTTTTCCCCCTTTGAGACCCCTTATACAGAAGCGAATTTTCCCCTTGTTGTTCGCCGTGATCCCCATTGCCTTTCGCTCATTACACTTCCGATCAACACTTTCTTCCATTTTAAAATGGTCCCCGATATTAGTGACATTTTTTATTCGTTGCCGCCCTGTTTGCTCCATCCCTTTTTCTTCGCCAAATTTACTCTTGTTTTCCCCTCAGTTCCCACCTTTTGTATGTTCAGTACATCTCACTTTTCCCTACCCCCCGGGGGAGTTCCACTGTTCGGGTTGTTCTTTTTACTCCCTTGCTCGAAAGCCAACTGCCTCGGTGGGGTTCCCGCTCTCTTTTTCTTGACCTTCCATTCCTTCTATCCCCCGCTGTGTACCAGAGGCTCTAAGTTTCAGACGGGTGGATTGCGCAGTGTTTTTTCCCGGGCAGGTTGGCGGGGGCATTTACATTTTTAGCTAGCATTTTTACTGCTGAACTGTATGCCATTCTTGCAGATTATTCGATGTCTATGTGTGTCATCATTTGTAGTAGTCTCAGACTCCCTTGTGTTACGGTATACGAAAATTTGAACATCTCATCCCCTAGTTTCCTTTTCCAACTTTGGCTTTCGCCGTATTCTACCAAACCTAAAGATTTTGTTTTTTGTTGGGGCCCCGGCTGTCGACGTAAGGGCAATGAAAAGGCAGACACTGCTGTGCGGTCAGCAGTAATGACCTACCGATTTCCCATCGAGGTGTTCCATTTTGGACTATTTTTCTGCAATAGCTACCCACTTCGCAAAGTTGGCAAAAACGTTGGTCAACTCTGCTCTATAACAAAATTTATTCTATTTTTAAAGGCATAGGTTATGGGGCCCTCTTCTTTTCTCAGTGCCGGGTTGGGGACCACTCTTCCCGCCTTCGATTTGGCCACACTCGTTTTCTTGGGTATTCATGGGGAGGCAACCCCCGTTCCTCTTGTGAGAATTGCCCAATTCCAGAACGTTAGCACTTCTGTTTTTGACTGCCCTCTCTTCAACAAGCACGCAGAATTTACCCCCAAAAACTTTCGTCTTGTTCTTACTCTCTTTTTACCTTCCCTTCTTGCTGTTGGACCCTTTTTAAATTTCCTGGTCTCTCATTGACTTTTGACAAAGAAAGATTTTTCTCCACAAACTTGATGAAATTTTTGCACTCCCTCAGCCCCTTTTAGTTTCAGTTCTTGGGTGCCCTTACCCCTTTTACCATCCACTACCCCCCTGTTATCCGTAACCCATTACTCTCCATCTTTCCCCTTTTTCCAAACCCGATGCCCTGCTTCCTTCCCGCCCTGCAGTTTCTGTTTTGTCCCTTTTGGCCCTTTTTGCTTCTTTTTTATTATAATAATTAAAAATGTTAGATGATTGTTTTTTGGGGAGTAAAAATAGGGGGTGTTTAGCATAAAACCCCTCAATTCAGCATTTTGTAACTTTCCTCTGCACCTAAAAACTTTGTTCTCTAAATAGAGCCCCAAATTTTTTCTATTATTTAACCCTTTTACAATTTTTCTTTTCCCTCATCAATTTAATCTCATTTCCATAAATTTTTTCTTGTACTTCTTTATCCAATATTCAAGAGGATGTGAAAACTTATATGAGATATTCATCTTGTTTAGAAATTTAAACACCAACTTAGTTACATTGATTAGTGTGGGTAAGAAGAATACCTATTTATATCAAAAGCTAAGGGAGGAAAAAACTATTGGAGCGGTGGTCACAGTAATTTCAACAATGAGCAGTATACGCCTTTTATACAGGCAAATTAGGCTTTATTTACAACCAGCTCAGTCCTTTAAACCAAGATACAGCATTTACAAATTTAGCATAAGGTAAACCTCGAGACAAGAAATCAGCTGGATTCTTCTCACCAGGTACATGATTAAATGTTAACATATGCCGACCCAAACTATTATACTTCACTTGCATCTGATTATTTCAGTAGCTCTGTTTTGTACGTACACAATTTTACTGTTTCCATTATGAATCCATTGTAAGATACCTCATTATCAGATCAAATTACAGTGTCACTAATATTTATTTCCTGCAACTTATTTCTTATATAATTAGCTAATTTGACACCTACATAAATGGCTGTTAATTCCAACTGAGGTGAGGTACGTGATTTAATTGGAGACACTTTAGCCTTAGACATAACAAGAGAAATAACACTATTACATTGAAGGTAAGCAACTGCTCATATGCCAATTTTGAAGCATCACAAAAAATGTGGAGTACATTTTTCCCATTTGGATTAGCCACCTGGTGTGGGAACTCCAACATTGGAATTTTTTCACAATCACCAATTAATTCATCCCACCTGTTAATGAATTCCTCAGGTAGAATTTCATCCCAAGCACACTTAAGTTTCCATGCTTCCTGTATTAATAATTTCCCTCTTATAGTAAGAGGTGACACTAAACCTAGTGGATCAAAACATTTGGAAACTTCAGCAAGCAAAACTCTCTTAGTTAATTTATTGTGCATACTGTAATTATTAGGTTTTAACATTAACAAATCTCTCTCAGTATCCCAAGTTAAACCCAATACATTAATACATTTTGGCACTTCATCTCCAGGGTAATCCTTACTTATTTTGTCCTTTAATTTGGATGAATTACTATTTCATTCCCTCAGAGGCATATTTGCACCTTGCATTATTTTATTAGCCTCTCCATAAGTCATTAACATTTCCTCTTCAGTTGACGTCACACCCAGGAAATTGTCCACATAAAATTGTTTGCTCATTACTTGACTCAATGGACTTCCCGTACGTTTAAGGTGTGCATTTATCATTGCTTGAAGTAGGAATGGACTGGATGTAGCACCAAATAATACGCTCCTAAAGCGAAAGGTTTTCATAGAGCTAAGTTGGTCAATAGGATTCTCAGGCCATAAGAAGTGGGTACAATCCCGGTCAGCCTCTTGTAAACCTACTCTTAGGAAAGCTTTACTTATATCAGCAGTAAAGGCAAAATTCTTCATCCTGAAATTTAATAAGATGTCTCCTAATTTTTCCGTCAACGACGGACCTGTCATCAAACAGTCATTTAAGCTAGGTACAGTTTTGTTACTTCTGGCACTACAATTAAACACAATCCTCAGAGGAGTGGTCTTAGAATCCTTCTTCACTCCGTGATGTGGCAAATAGTGACCACAAATTTTGGCTAGCTCAGGAGGTACCTCTTCTATAAATTTATTAATTAATTGTTCAGCGATTATATCATTATAGGCAGTTAACAATTCTGGTGTCTTACTCAGTTCGCGGAGCTGAGCTTTTAACTGTCCATATGCCATTCTGTAATTAGTGGGCAATTCTGGATGGTTCAGTCTCCACGGAAGTCGTACCCAGTATTGTCCAGATTCAAATTTTACATCTCTCAGGAATTGTTCCTGAGTAAAAGAATCGTCTGGACTTTCTTCATTTACATTTATTCCAATGCTGTCTAATTCCCACAATTTATGCACTGGCTCAACACCATCCTCTATGAAAGAATTATACTGGGGCACGACTTCATGAGTAAGACACACAGTTATGGTATTTGTAGTTTCCTCTAGTCATGAATTATTATTACGAGGAATCTACCATACATTACATGGCCTCCTGCAGTCTTCAAAAGGGTGACACCACATTTCTTTACCATACCCTTTTACAAAGGAGGCATAATAGTCACTACCTATCAAAATATTTATTGGGCCTACAGAATCATCACTTACACCAGAAGGTGCTAAATTTACATTATGTGAAAGTCTTTCTGTAGCTTTACTAAGCCCTACAGTAGATATTTTCTCTGGGAGTCTATCTACAATTACTGCATTAACACGTTTTTTTTCTCATTGCCCAACCTGACAGTTACATAAACAGTGTCATACAATTGAGCCCTTTTATCCGAGAGAAAACCAGATAATTTTAAAGTTGTGGGATCTTCCATCTGTACTTTCATACCATCAAGACATTTACATTTTAAGAAAGTACGCTGGGATCCCTGTCCAATTATGCAGTTACATTTTTTTATTTATGCCTTTTATCATCAATTTTTACCTGTAACACAGGTAAGGCTACTTCAGCAAAACCATCATTATTAACATTAGCAGCAATTTTTACATTAGCTACTGTTGTGTCAGGATTGTCAACATTATCATTATTATCAACATTGTCATATAGACCCTTACACATGACTATATGGTGTCTTCCTTTGTGACATTGATAACAGTTGTTTAATTTGGCATGACAATCCTTTACATTGTGATTACTCAACACCTGATACACCTGTCAAGTTCCTCCAATCTTTCAACTTTATCATTCCATGAATAGTATGCATTGCAATTCTTAGAAAAAATGAGTACCTTGCAGAAAAGACAATCTCTCTTTTCTTTGACTGGTTTCTTATTAATGGGCTACCCTTAGGGGAGTACTTATTCTTCTTACCTTGTGGAGAATCATTATTTCTGATTCCTGCTACTTGATATGCACCTATGCAACTCTTTTTAGGAAATGAATTTTGATTATTAACATTAGGATAATTTTTCCCTTTGTGAAACTTGACAGATACCTCAGAGTTATTATGTGTTGTATCTTCAAATGAGTTAGTTGGCTGGTCTGCAACTGCACAATTAATTCTTGTAGCCTAGTCTTATTTCCTCCAGACCAAAATATCACTTGTGATTTTGTTCGAGAGTCATTCAAGTGTTTTACAGCTTAATTTATTCTGTACCATGGCACTCAATAACCAGTCTGAATCCTTCAGATTATATTTATTACTTAAAATTTTGAGAGTACTCCCCAGTTTAACTCTAAACTGCTGTAAACCTTTGTAAGTGTGATTCTGGAGATTTAAATTAACAAATGATATTCACTAGATCCAACTACTTTGTTCTATATTACCATCAGCAACCTTCAACAAGTCAACTGCTTCCTTGGGAAAGGCTTGTATGAGTATGTGAGCATCTCCTCTTCCCCTTCCTTTGAGGTAAAATAATTTTAGTTACACAGGCTAGGTCACCCCTGCCATGCACAGCTGCTTTAAAAATTGACCAAAATTCCTCCCAATTTTCTCCAGGATTAAATACAGGTAAACATAATTCTGGAAGTTTTGGCAAAGACATCTTATTTGTTGGAGCTGACTGATTAACTGCCTGGTTTACACATTTTAATATTTTCAAAGCCTGACTTTTACAAGAAAGAATCTTTTCCTCTAATTCATAATACTGATTAATCATGAGATCTACTTCAGTCTCATATACACAGTTTACTAACCAATCTCCTTCATATTTGTTGTAATATAATTTGTATGAATCATATTTATTCCCTAAAGCATCTAAATACAATTTTAAATCATCACTATTCACAGTTTCTTGATTCATTAAATCCAAACATTTATTATATGCCTTGGATACATGATCTTTTCTAGCCTGCAATGATGCTTTCTTTGCTCTATATTCCATATGTTTGTCTTCTACATTAATTTCCTCATTTTCATCCATGATGCAATGTATTAAATTCATCTTAATTAATAACACTGATTACAACTTACAACACTGATAAAACTTACCTTTGAATAAATCCTAGCTACTTGAGTTTTGCAATTACATGCAAGAAAATTGTAATATAAATTTTAAATACACATTAATAATGTTAGCTACACTTGAGCTTAGTAATTACAAATGTAAGAAAATTATAATATAATTTTTAAATGTACATTAATACAAACCTTTAGCCAGACTTGGCTCATCAAAATTAATATTGTAATAATTATAATTCAGTACATATTAAGTAAATTTGTGAACTTAACATTCACCTCCTTCTGTAATTTCACATATAATTATTAAGTAATTAACTAATTAAGGACTTCATTAATTACATCCAGTTTGAAGGACCAACGGGCAAATTAAATGTGGAAAATTACACTTATCTGAATATAACTCATAATGTACATACCAGTAAATGATAACAAAGATAATTATTATTTATCAAAGTTAAATAGACAAGTAGAAATTTGGGACACCTAGGTCGCTAAAAATGTCCCCCTTCGATACCTACCACTGTCATATCCACAAGTTGATCTAGACCTATTAATTACAAATGAAAGATTTATCACCAGGAATTCTGGTAAATATATAAATTTGTGGACAGTATATTAAAATTAATGATACTTACAACCTATACAGATGCGACAGAGTGAACAGGCAAAAGGGGGGGGGGGGGTTGGCCTGTACATCGCAGAGTCACTTGTTTGCACAGAACTGCTTAATGCCTCAAATGATGTAGTGGAAGTTTTAGCAGCAAAGATCGAGAACCAAAACCTAATCATTTTGGTAGTCTACAAGCCTCCAGATGCAACATCCCAGCAATTCCAGGAACAGCTGTTAAAAATTGACCACTGTCTGGAAAATCTGCCAGCTCCTGCCCCCAACATCTTGCTCCTGGGGGATTTCAACTTCAGGCACCTAAAATGGAGGAATATAGCAATAATAACACCAGGAGGCAGCTCTGATGAGAACTCACACACACACAAGCTTTTAAATCTCTGCACAAAATTCAGTTTAAACCAGCAAATAATAGAGCCTACTAGACTGGAGAATACACTAGACCTCATCTTCACTAACAATGATGATCTGATACGAAATGTCACCATATCAAAAACAATATACTCGGATCACAACATAATTGAGGTTCAGACATGTATGCATGGAGCCCCAGACCGACATAATGAGATTAGTCACGAGGGAGCATTCACCAAATTCAACTTCAATAACAAAAATATAAAGTGGGACCAAGTAAACCAAGTCCTAACCGATATAAGCTGGGAAGATAGACTAAGCAACACAGATAACAAGAAAAAAAAAAGGCACAATACCATGACTGGAACGATACACAAATAACCCACACATAAAAGAGAGAAGCTTACGACGACGTTTCGGTCCAACTTGGACCATTGACAAAGTCACACTTTGTCAATGGTCCAAGTCGGACCGAAAGGTCGTCGTAAGCTTCTCTCTTTTATGTGCGGGTTATTTGTGTAAGAAACACAGACCCTAATTTATGCCTAGAACAGATTAACTTGGTGGCACTCGATGTATGCACAAGGCTTATTCCTCTAAGAAAAAGGAGGAGTAGACGTAAAATAGAAAGAGACAGGTGCTCCCTTTACAGGCGACGGAAAAGAATAACAGAGCGGCTAAAAGAGGTCAATATATCTGAAATGCGTAGGGAGTCACTAGTCAGAGAAATAGCAAGCATTGAACTTAAGCTAAAGGAATCTTATAGGAGTCAGGAATTGCGGGAAGAACTAAAAGCCATAAATGAAATCGAAAGAAACCCAAAGTATTTCTTCTCCTATGCCAAATCAAAGTCGAGAACAACGTCCAGTATTGGGCCCGTACTTAAACAAGATGGGTCCTACACAGATGACAGCAAGGAAATAAAGTGAGCTACTCAAGCCCCAATAGGACTCAGTTTTAAGCAAGCCACTAACCAGACTGAGAGTCGAAGATCAAAATGAATTTTTTATGAGAGAACCACAGAATTTGGTTAACACATGCCTTTCTGATGTTATCCTGACGCCAAATGACTTCGAACAGGCGATAAATGACATGCCATGCACTCTGCCCAGGGCCAGACTCATGGAACTCCGTGTTCATCAAGAACTGCAAGAAGCCCCTATCCCGAGCTTTTACCATCCTATGGAGAGGGAACATGGACACGGGGGTCGTCCCACAGTTGCTAAGAACAACAGACATAGTTCCACTCCACAAAAGGGGCAGTAAAGCAATAGCAAATAAAAAACAGACCGTAGCACTAACACCCAATTTTCATAAATCTTTGAAAGGGTCTAAGAAGCAAGATTACCACCCATCTAGAAACCCATCAATTACACAACCCGGGGCAAAATGGGTTTAGAACTGGTCACTCCTGTCTGTCTAACTATTGGATCACTACGACAAGGTCCTAGATCCCAACTAGAAGACAAAAAGAATGCAGATGTAATATATACAGACTTTGCAAAGCTTTCAACAAGTGTGACAATGGCGTAATAGCGCACAAAATGCGTGCTAAAGGAATAACAGGGAAAAGCTGGTCGATGGACTATAATTTCCTAACTAACAGAACACAGAGAGTAGTGTCAACAGAGTGAAGTCGAGGCAGTACGGTGGAAAAGCTCTGTCCACAAGGCTTTAGTACTTGCTCCATCTTGTTCCTCACCCCATATCTGACATAGACAAGGATGTCAGCCACAACCGTGTTTTCCCTTTTTGCAGATGACACTCGAATCTGCATGACAGTGTCTTCCATTGAGACACTGCAAGGCTCCAGGCGGACATCAACCAAATCTTTCAGTGGGCTGCAGAAAACAATATGAAGTTCAAAGATGAGAAATTAAAATTACTCAGATATGGTAAACACGAGGAAATTAAATCTTCATCAGAGTACAAAACAAATTCTGGCCACAAAATAGAGCGAAACACCAACGTTAAAGGCCTGGGAGTGATCATGTAGGAGGCTTCACCTTTCAGAACCATAACATTGTTATTAATCGCTCAGCTAAAAAATGACAGGATGGTAATGAGAATCTTCAAAACTTGGGATGCCAAGCCCATGATGACACTCTTCAGGTCCTTGTTCTATCTGGCTGGATTATTGCTGCACACTAACAGCACCTTTCAAGGCAGGAGAAATTGCTGACCTAGAAAATGTACAGAGAACCTTATGGCAGCATAAAGGGATAAAACACCTCAATTACTGGGGGGCGCTTGAGGTTCCTGAACCTGTATTCCCTGGAAGCGGGGAGGAGAGTACATGATTATATTTACCTGGAAAATCATAGAGGACTAGTACCGAACTTGCACATGAAAATCACTCACTACGAAAGCAAAAGACTTGGCAGGACGGCAACATCCCCCCAATGAAAAAACAGGGATGTCATTAGCACGTTAAAGGGCCCATACAATAAGTGTCAGGGGCCCGTGAAATGTTCAACTGGGCCCCCCAGCATACATAAGGGGGATTACAAACAGACCCCCGGCAGTCTTCAAGCTGGCACTGGGGCAAGCACCCAAAGTCGGCACCTGAGCAGCCGGCCTGTGGCTTGTACGTTGGTTTTGCGTGCAGCCAGCAGTAACAGCCTGGTTGATCAGGCTCTGATCCACCAGGAGGCTGGTCACAGACCAGGCCATGGGGGCGTTGACCCCCGGAACTCTCTCCCGGTAAACTCTCCAGGTAAAATTATATAACATTTATATAACAGAAAGAGAATATATCTTAATATCACTCACCAATTGACTAAAGATTAATATGTATCTGCTCAAAAATACCTAATTCTAAACCCAAATTTATGAAAATAATATGTCCAGAATTATAACACAAATCTAGATAGCTTATCTGAGGTTCTGGAGCTGTATGTCCAAATCGTCTGATATCTCAAGTTAGAGGAATGCACATCCAACAATTTTGGCTCCTATTTGAGAGGGTTGTCAACCAATTTTAACCTAAAGAGCACGAAAATTCTTCCGATTATTCACTAACATTGCGTTTGTCTCAATTCAAACATGGCGAGTCTCCTGTACAGGCACCGAGCTTCCCGTTTTTTATAACATAATTTTATTAAAAACAGTATGGCTCTATTTACATATAATTTCTGTATTTCTGGAAAATATATACAGTATTTTCCACACATTGGGTGGGGTATCTGAGCTTGGGATTTTATTGGCAAGGTTTTTTCCTTTTTGTGGAGAAGAAATCATTGGTCTGTGTTTCAGTAGGTGGGAATTGGGGTTAATCTGGTTTTGTTAATTCAATTTCTCTATTTCGTGTTATCTTTTTGTTCCTAGATTTCTGATAGGGTTTTCCAGGTCTTTTTTATGTCACCTCATAAGTTGGATAATCTGTTCTCATAATACAATTTTTTACCCTTGTTATTTGGCTGGTTAGGATTGATGAGTAACGTTTTGTTGTCTCTGGTTATGTGGCCCATTCTGTACTGTTTTTCGTATAGATGCTTTGTATTTATGGATTTGAGGATACTGGGTGTTAGCCAGGGACTGTTCAGTCTCTTTGCAGTCATGTGTGTTAGTTTATGCAGAGATTAGCATCGTTTCCCGGTGATCCATGGGCTGTGTTCAGTGCTTCAGAGAAGTGAGCCACATGGGGGGTGGCTATGGCCCCGATGGGGCTCTGACCTCCCCAGCTCTGCACCCAGTGTGGTCGGCTGTGAAGTCACAAGCAGCAGCTCTGCTGCTGGCTCTGTCCCCACCTACAGTTTATCATGACAGACCCAGGAGAGTGGCCTAAACGTTCATTGGAATGCGGGGACGAATTGGAGGACGGGCGTGGGGCAGGTGGGAGCCCACCAAGAAGGCAAGGTGTAGTGGAGGCAACTGTATCTGCCAATCTAGCACTAGGTCCGTCGGCAGCCTCTACCCAAGGAGAATTGGACCCCCAGATGGCCATAGGGGACGTGGAAGGAAGCCAGGAGGCTGTAAACTCCCCAACTGGCAAGGATGGGCCATCCCAGGTCCCCCCCCTAGTTGCGTAGGCCTCCACAGTGGACGGGGACTGGCTGACTCCACGTGGAAGGAGGAATTCCCGCTCAGCTCGGGCACAAGCCCAAACCCGGGCCTTCAACAAATTCAAGGTTCCCGATTACGGGTTTTGTAAGGTTTCTGAAAAAGGGCTATCCCACTTCAAGTTCCACTGTGAGTTCACTCTCAGGAACGAGGTTCTGGTCATTCCTCGGACAAAGACTCTTATGAGGAGTTGAAGGGGCTGGTTGTGACGATCCCAGCATGGTGGAGATGGTTTTCTTCGAAGAAGGTCTAAATGGGGGTGCTCTTACACGTCCCTGTGCCCCCTCCCACTGGACCCATTTTGAAAGTGCCCAATATTATCAAGGGGGAGCGACTCACTGCAATGGTGAACAAGGTGCAACCTGCCCGGTGCTGATCCACCACAAAGGTCCACTTCCACGCACCTGGACTTGGGGTCTGTGGAAGATTCAAGGGCCCCCACATACCTATTAGTCCCAGTACAATGCTTCAACTGTCAGGGGTTCAATCATATTGCAGCCACCTGCCGCGAGAGAAAATGGTGATGTGTGCAGTAAGGCACATGACTCGAAAGGGCTGCATTGCAATCCCCCAAACAGCCAACTAGCAAAGCCCTTCGGCCGAGCCCAAGTGTGCAAACTGCTCAAAGAGGCACCATGCCTGCAACATGAGTGTCCTGTGATGGTGCAGCACTGGCAGCAGGTTCATCATCGGAAAGACCCCACAGCCTCGATGCCACCAGCCTTGGATCACTCAGCAACAGTCGGTATGGGCTCCACCAGGGTTCCTCGGATACCATAGGAGGGCCAATACCAGCGATTCCCAGCACTGGGGTCCCAGCAGTGGCATCAGGGGGCAGGCACTGGCTTGCGCAGCGCGGTCAACTGCGGGGTCAGATGGCAAGGTGGCCAAGAAGACAGAATCATTTGGGAAAAAACAGCCAAGGCCAGGCACACTGCCCAGCTGGTTCCCGCTGGGGACCAACATTCCTTGCCATCCTGCTAGCAGGCCTTCCAAGGGCAGGCCCCTACTGTGGGGCGGCCAGAGTCAGGCAGAGGTTTTCCCCCCCAGGGGACCCAGAAGCCCATGGCCTCTCAGGCCGGGCCCAGGGTGCACCCAACTTATGCTGCTGCGTGTCAACAGCCACCCAGAAGTACTCAGTGACCCAGCCTGACTCGAAGGGTCGTCCAGCTCAATGCCTGCAGAGGTAATGGTCAAAAACATTTCCCGATCGACTAACTATCAGGGTCATCCCCAGCGCTCCTCTGTCGCCTGCTGCCATCACGGGGGACAGCGGCACCTGCAGGCAGCTCCTGTCATGGATGTGGGCATGGGCCTACTGGTCAGGAAGGACTCAATGGAACTTCAAGCTATCATCCAGGAGTCCTTCCAGTCCATGATAGAGGAGGCCCCCGAGTCGCCAACAAACGGACGACGAGTCCAGGCAGAGATGAAACAGTGGGCCACCTCTGCGGCCCTTGAAGAAACCTCCAGTGGAACATTTGCGGGCTGCAGCAGAAAATTCACTTAGTGATTGAAGCTGCAGTTCAGGATGAGGTTGATGTCTTCCTGTTCCCGGAGACACTTACCAATTCGTCACATAAAATGCAGCCACATATTCCAGGATCTCGGCCTCCCGGATTCTCGGCTACCTTCGCGCCTGGAAGGACTGGGAGGGACACAGTGATCTATGTCAGGACAATATCCCTCATTCAATCTCCCCTGACCCCATCAACTGTGGGGAGGGTGTGGAGGTCAGGATGTCACCTTAAACCTGCCCGGGGGGAACTCTCATGGTTTACAACATTTACAGAAGCTCTAGGTATGCCCTAGACATTGACAAACCAAGCCACAACAACACCGGGAGGTCTTGTTGTGGCTTGGGATGTCAAACCACCACCCAATATTTTTCTGTCTCCGTACCAATTTCAGTTGGGAGGCACCTTGCGGCTGTGCTGGAGGAGGTCCCTGAGATCACCCTCCTCAACAATGGTGAGCCATCCCATCAAATACGCTGGCGCTTGGACGTCACAATCATCTTAGGTGGTTTTCTCTCGAGTGCAAGATGGGAGGCCCACCCCATTCACCAGTGATCATTTGCAGTGGTCACCCCGTGATGGTCCAGCGGTACCCGCTCCCCACACCTACCCCAGATGGAATTAAAAAAGGCCGACTGGCAATGTTTCCCGGAGGTCATCGAATGTGGAGGTGGCCTTCACATGTGCAGCGGAGGCAGCCATACCTAAGATTACAGGTGGAGGGTATATAAACGTGAATGGTGGTTTTACAATGAGGGATCAGGGAGAGAACCATTGCATCAACGTGGTACGCAAGATGACAGGTGTAATCCTACGGCTGAGTCCATGCGTCTCGCTCGGGAATTGGTGCAGCATGCCCCGCCATGTCTCAACAGGGTCCGTCCGGCAGGCTAAATGGTTCGAGTGGTGTGCCTCCCACGCTACTCCACCTTATCTGAGACTTGGACCAAGTTTACGATTGGCCACTGGGCAGTGTCGCAGTGTGGCTCGTTGCCCCCCAGACCCTGCAACAGAGGCGAAAGTTGGGGGACCTTTTCACTCCTGAGCGGCCCGGTACTTAAACAAGATGGGTCCTACACAGATGACAGCAAGGAAATGAGTGAGCTACTCAAGCCCCAATATGACTCAGTTTTAAGCAAGCCACTAACCAGACTGAGAGTCGAAGATCAAAATGAATTTTTTATGAGAGAACCACAGAATTTGGTTAACACATGCCTTTCTGATGTTATCCTGACGCCAAATGACTTCGAACAGGCGATAAATGACATGCCCATGCACTCTGCCCCAGGGCCAGACTCATGGAACTCCGTGTTCATCAAGAACTGCAAGAAGCCCCTATCCCGAGCTTTTACCATCCTATGGAGAGGGAACATGGACACGGGGGTCGTCCCACAGTTGCTAAGAACAACAGACATAGTTCCACTCCACAAAAGGGGCAGTAAAGCAATAGCAAATAACAACAGACCGATAGCACTAACATCCAATTTCATAAAATCTTTGAAAGGGTCCTAAGAAGCAAGATTACCACCCATCTAGAAACCCATCAATTACACAACCCAGGGCAAAATGGGTTTAGAACTGGTCACTCCTGTCTGTCTCAACTATTGGATCACTACGACAAGGTCCTAGATGCACTAGAAGACAAAAAGAATGCAGATGTAATATATACAGACTTTGCAAAAGCTTTCAACAAGTGTGACAATGGCGTAATAGCGCACAAAATGCGTGCTAAAGGAATAACAGGAAAAGCTGGTCGATGGATCTATAATTTCCTAACTAACAGAACACAGAGAGTAGTAGTCAACAGAGTGAAGTCCGAGGCAGCTACGGTGAAAAGCTCTGTTCCACAAGGCATAGTACTTGCTCCCATCTTGTTCCTCATCCTCATATCTGACATAGACAAGGATGTCAGCCACAACACCGTGTCTTCCTTTGCAGATGACACTCGAATCTGCATGACAGTGTCTTCCATTGCAGACACTGCAAGGCTCCAGGCGGACATCAACCAAATCTTTCAGTGGGCTGCAGAAAACAATATGAAGTTCAAAGATGAGAAATTTCAATTACTCAGATATGGTAAACACGAGGAAATTAAATCTTCATCAGAGTACAAAACAAATTCTGGCCACAAAATAGAGCGAAACACCAACGTTAAAGGCCTGGGAGTGATCATGTAGGAGGCTCTCACCTTCAAGAACCATAACATTGTATTAATCGCATCAGCTAGAAAAATGACAGGATGGATAATGAGAATCTTCAAAACTTGGGATGCCAAGCCCATGATGACACTCTTCAGGTCACTTGTTCTATCTAGGCTGGAATATTGCTGCACACTAACAGCACCTTTCAAGGCAGGAGAAATTGCTGACCTAGAAAATGTACAGAGAACCTTCATGGCACGCATAAAGGAGATAAAACACCTCAATTACTGGGAGCGCTTGAGGTTCCTGAACCTGTATTCCCTGGAACGCAGGCAGGAGAGATACATGATTATATTCACCTGGAAAATCATAGAGGGACTAGTACCGAACTTGCACATGAAAATCACTCACTACGAAAGCAAAAGACTTGGCAGACGATGCAACATCCCCCCAATGAAAAGCAGGGATGTCATTAGCACGTTAAAGACCATACAATAAGTGTCAGGGGCCCGTGACTGTTCAACTGCCTCCCAGCATACATAAGGGGGATTACAAACAGACCCCTGGCAGTCTTCAAGCTGGCACTGGACAAGCACCTAAAGTCGGCACCTGAGCAGCCGGCCTGTGGCTTGTACGTTGGTTTGCGTGCAGCCAGCAGTAACAGCCTGGTTGATCAGGCTCTGATCCACCAGGAGGCCTGGTCACAGACCAGGCCATGGGGGCGTTGACCCCCGGAACTCTCTCCAGGTAAACTCTCCAGGTAAACTTATATACACATTTATATAACAGAAAGAGAATATATCTTAATATCACTCACCAATTTGACTAAAGATTAATATGTATCATGCTCAAAAATACCTAATTCTAACTAAATTTATGAAAATAATACTGTCCAGAATTATAACACAAATCTAGATAGCTTATCTGAGGTTCCTGGAGCTGTCATGTCCAGTCGTCTGATATCTCAAGTTATGCAGGAATGCACATCCAACAATTTCGGCTCCTATTTGAGAGGTGTCAACCCAATTTTAACCTAAAGAGCACGAAAATTCTTCCGATTATTCACTAACATTTGCGTTGTCTCAATTCAAACATGGCGAGTCTCCCTGTACAGGCACAGAGCTTCCCGTTTTTTATAACATAATTTTTATTAAATACAGTATGGCCATCTATTTACATATAATTTCTGTATTTCTGGAAAATATATACAGTATTTTCCACACATTGGGTGGGGTATCTGAGCTTGGGATTTTATTGGCAAGGTTTTTTCCTATAGTGGAGAAGAAATCATTGAGTCTGCTGTTTCAGTAGGTGGGAATTGGGGTTAATCTGGTTTTGTTAATTCAATTTCTCTATTTCGTGTTATCTTTTTTGTTCCTAGAATTTCTGATAGGGTTTTCCAGGTCTTTTTTATGTCACCTCATAAGTTGGATAATCTGTTCTCATAATACAATTTTTTAGCCCTTGTTATTTGGCTGGTTAGGATTGATGAGTAACGTTTTGTTGGTCTCTGGTTATGTGGCCCATTCTGTACTGTTTTTCGTATAGATGCTTTGTATTTATGGATTTGAGGATACTGGGTGTTAGCCAGGGACTGTTCAGTCTCTTTGCAGTCATGTGTGTTAGTTTATGCAGAGATTAGCATCGTTCCTGGTGATCCATGGACTGTGTTCAGTGCTTCAGAGAAGTGAGCCACATGAGGGTGGCTATGGCCCCGACTGGGGCTCTGAGCCTCACAGCTCTGCACCCAGTGTGGTCGGCTGTGAAGTCACAAGCAGCAGCTCTGCTGCTGGCTCTGTCCCCACACCTACAGTCATCATGACAGACCCAGGAGAGTGGCCTAAACGTTCATTGGAATGCGGGGACGAATTGGAGGACGACGTGGGGCAGGTGGGAGCCCCCACCAAGAAGGCCAAGGATGTAGTGGAGGCAACTGTATCTGCCAATCTAGCACTAGGTCCGTCGGCAGCCTCTACCCAAGGAGAATTGGACCCCCAGATGGCCATAGGGGACGTGGAAGGAAGCCAGGAGGCTGTAGCTCCTCAACTGGCAAGGATGGAGCCATCCCAGGTCCCTCCCCTAGTTGCGTAGGCCTCCACAGTGGACGGGGACTGGCTGACTCCACGTGGAAGGAGGAATTCCCGCTCAGCTCGGGCACAAGCAACCAGGGCCTTCAACAAATTCAAGGTTCCCGATTACGGGTTTGTAAGGTTTCTGAAAGGTCTATCCCACTTCAAGTTCCACTGTGAGTTCACTCTCAGGAACGAGGTTCTGGTCATTCCTCGGGACAAAGACTCTTATGAGGAGTTGAAGGGGCTGGTTGTGACGCATCCCAGCATGGTGGAACTGGTTGCTTCGAAGAAGGTCTAAATGGGGGTGCTCTTACACGTCCCTGTGCCCCTCCCACTGGACCCCATTTTGAAAGTGCCCAATATTATCAAGGCGGAGCGACTCACTGCAATGGTGAACAAGGTGCCAACCTGCCAGGTGCTGATCCACCACAAAGGTCCACTTCCCACGCACCTGGACCTTGGGGTCTGTGGAAGATTCAAGACCCGACATACCTATTAGTCCCAGTACAATGCTTCAACTGTCAGGGGTTCAATCATATTGCAGCCACCTGCCAGCGAGAGAAGTGTGATGTGTGCAGTAAGGCACATGACTCGAAGGACTGCATTGCAATCCCCAAACAGCCAACTAGCAAAGCCCTTCGGCCCGAGCCCAAGTGTGCAAACTGCTCAAAGAGGCACCATGCCTGCAACATGAGCTGTCCTGTGATGGTGCAGCACTGGCAGCAGGTTCATCATCGGAAAGACCCGACAGCCTCGATGCCACCCAGCCTTGGAATCACTCAGCAACAGTCGGTATGGGCTCCAACCAGGGTTCCTCGGATACCATAGGAGGGCAATACCAGCGAGTTCCCAGCACTGGGCTCCCAGCAGTGGCATCAGGGGGCAGGCACTGGCTTGCAGCAGCGCGGTCAACTGCGGGGTCAGATGGCAAGGTGGCCAAGAAGACAGAATCATTGGGAAAAAACAGCCACAGGCCAGGCACACTGCCCAGCTGGTTCCAGCTGGGTACCAACATTCCTTGCCATCCTGCTAGCAGGCCTCTTCCCAAGGGCAGGCCCCTACTGTGAGCGGCCAGAGTCAGGCAGAGGTTCCCCGCCAGGGGACCCAGAAGCCCATGGCCTCTCAGGCCGGGCCCAGGGTGCACCCAACTTATGCTGCTGCAGTGTCAACAGCCACCCAGAAGTACTCAGTGACCCAGCCCTGACTCGAAGGGTCGTCCAGCTCAATGCCTGCAGAGGTAATGGTCAAATCATTTCCCGATCGACTAACTATCAGGGTCATCTCAGCGCTCCTCTGTCGCCTGCTGCCATCACGGAGGACAGCGGCACCTGCAGGCAGCTCCTGTCATGGATGCTGGGCATGGTCCTACTGGTCAGGAAGGACTCAATGGAACTTCAAGCTATCATCCAGGAGTCCTTCCAGTCCATGATAGAGGAGGCCCCAGAGTCGCCAACAACGGACGACGAGTCCCAGGCAGAGATGAAACAGTGGGCCACCTCTGCGGCCCTTGAAGATCCTCCAGTGGAACATTTGCGGGCTGCAGCAGAAAATTCACTTAGTGATTGAAGCTGCAGTTCAGGATGAGGTTGATGTCTTCCTGTTCCAGGAGACACTTACCAATTCGTCACATAAAATGCAGCCACATATTCCAGGATTCTCGGCCTCCAGGATTCTCGGCCTACCTTCAGCGCCTGGAAGGAACTGGCAGGGACACAGTGATCTATGTCAGGACCAATATCCCTCATTCAATCTCCACTGACCCCATCAACTGTGGGGAGGGTGTGGAGGTTCAGGATGTCACCTTACACCTGCCGGAGGGAACTCTCATGGTTTACAACATTTACAGAAGCTCTAGGTATGCCCTAGACATTGACATCCCAAGCCACAACAACACCCGGGAGGGTCTTGTTGTGGCTTGGGATGTCAATGCCCACCACCCAATACTTTCTTCTGTCTCTCGTACCAATGCAGTTGGGAGGCACCTTGCGGCTGTGCTGGAGGAGGTCCCTGAGATCACCCTCCTCAACAATGGTGAGCCATCCCATCACTACGCTGGCCGCTTGGACGTCACACTCATCTCTAGGTGGTTGCTCTCGAGTGCAAGATGGGAGGCCCACCCCCATCTCACCAGTGATCACTTTGCAGTGGTCACCACGCTGATGGTCCAGCGGTACCCGCTCCCCACACCTACCCCCAGATGGAATCTAAAAAAGGCCGACTGGCAATGTTTCCTGGAGGTCATCGAATGCTGGAGGTGGCCTTCACATGTGCAGCGGAGGCAGCCAT
The DNA here is from genome assembly GCF_026875155.1 of Cherax quadricarinatus. NCBI lineage: Eukaryota > Metazoa > Arthropoda > Malacostraca > Decapoda > Parastacidae > Cherax > Cherax quadricarinatus. The sequence continues at coordinate 20,817,900 of NC_069452.1, read as the reverse complement.
ACCTAAGATTACAGGTGGAGGGTCATATAAACGTGACTGGTGGTTTTACAATGAGGAGATCAGGGAGCAGAACCATTGCATCAACGTGGTACGCAAGATGAACAGGTGTAATCCTACGGCTGAGTCCATGCGTCTGCTCAGGGAATTGGTGCAGCATGCACGCCATGTCTCACACAGGGTCCGTCCGGCAGGCTAAATGGTTCGAGTGGTGTGCCTCCCACAGCTACTCCACCTTATCTGAGACTTGGACCAAGTTACGATTGGCCACTGGGCAGTGTCGCAGTGTGGCTCGGTTGCACCCAGACCCTGCAACAGAGGCAGAACGTCTGGTGGACCTTTTCACCTCCTGAGCGGCCATGGCTCAACTGCCTCCGGATCTCTGGGACCTCCAAGCCACCCTCCTTTCTAGAAAGATGATGGCAATCCAAGCGGCTTGCCAGGCTAAGGACGTCACGGATGAAGGCTTTACTGACCAGGAGCTCCAGGCAGCCTTCACATCTCATTGGGACAGTGCACCAGGGCATGATGGTATCACCTATTGCATAATCACTCGGTCTGGCCTTTCTGGTCATGCAGCTGTCCTGGGGGTCGTCAACCTGACTTTGCTAGCTGGCAAACTCCCTATCGTATGGAAGGAGGCTGACATCATACCGATTCCTAAGCCTGGGGATCCTGGCAGTGTGCGACCCATCTCCCTCACCAGTTGCATCTCAAAGGTGTCTGAAAGGATGGTGTTGGAGCGCCTGAGGTGGAAGCTTGGCCCTCCTCATAAACACCTCTATGGCTTCACCAGAGGAGTGGGCACTTTCAAAAGCCTTAACACTCTACTGGCTGGCATTGGGTCGGACGCCAAAGCTCACATTGTTGTCTTTCTAGACCTTGAGAAACCTTTTGAGCTAGCCACTGCACCTGCCATCCTCTCACTCTTGGTCTGCAGGGGGGTTAAAGGCAGGCTGCTTTCATGGCTTCGTTCCTATCTCCAGGACATGCGGGCCCGGATACGCTTCCCGGGGCATGCCTCTTATCTCAAGACCCTGGACAATGACACTCCACAGGGCGGGGTGCTGAGTCCCACCCTGTTCAATGTACTGATGCACCAGCAGGTGCACCTGCCTTTCTCCAGAGGCACCTTCCTCCTCAGCTATGCCGATGACCTGGCACTTGTCGTACCTAGGAAGCACCGGCTTTTGCAGCGTGCCCAGGAGGACCTCAATCTGCTAGCTTCCACTTGCAATCACTAGGGGCTCAAGATATCTGCAGCAAAAACCAAAGCCATGATCCTTTGCACCAGGGTACCTAGTCAGAGGCTGTGGGTCCTATGCATCGACCTGGAGTGGGTTCACAGTTATAGGTACCTTGGTATCTACATTGACAGGCGCCTCACCTTCCAGAAACATGTGCACCACGTTAAAGAGAGGGCTCTGCAGAGGGTCAGGGCATTGAGTGCCATGGCCAACCCTAGGGTTTGGGCCAGCCTCGAGGTCATGAGGTTGTTCTACATCCAGACAATTCGCTCTCTTGTTGACTATGGGGCACTTGCTCTGGTTCACGCCAGACCCACAAACATCAAATCTCTCTGTGTGATCCAGAACACAGCTGTACGGGCCATGCTGGGGGCTCCTAGGTGGGCCAATGCAGTGGCTCTGAACTATGAGGCACAGCTGCAGCCCCTTGAAAACAGGATTCAACTGGCAGCTGCAAAGAGGATCGCAAAGTATCTCCGACTCCCAGGGGCTGACAAACTGATGAGGGATTTACAGGTCCGCCAGGGACAGGTCATTCCACTGCATCCCGGCAGCCGATGGATGTGGTCGGTAGCAGATGCCACACAGAAGCTCCTGCCCATGACATTGATCCAGGCGGGAGGCTGTGACAGACTTGCAGCGAGCTACACGGTGCCACCCCCTTGGGCACCAGAGCTGTTGGCTGTGCACTGGACAACCCTACCAGACAGCAAGAGGCATTGGATCCAGGACATTCTGCAATGACTTGCCTCGGCTAGCATTGTGGGTGTGGAAGGCCCAGGGTGTGTGCCATATTACACCGATGGTTCCAGAGACCCAGTGGCAGGCCGCACAGCTGCTGGGATATTCCACAGCAATCTGACAGTAGGTTGGCGCCTCCCAGACCATTGCACCATCCTCCAGGCTGAACTCTGCCATCCAACAAGCTCTGCAGCATGTTCTTGCAGACCATCAGCATCCATCCGTCATCCACGTTGATTCCAAGGCAGCGATCCAAGCAATTATGCACAGAGAGCCAAAGGACAACATACACTTAATCACATCCATCCGGAGTGACCTGCAGACTCTCATGGCCCAGGGTCGCAGGGCCACCATCAACTGGATCCTGAGCCATGTGGGTATCCCTGGCAATGATGCTGCAGATGAGGCTGCTAGGACCACAACCCTCGAGGCACAGCCACATGCTGCAATCTCCATCAGCCTCAGCCACATTGCACTGTGGGCTGCTGGTGCGGCCAGGCGCCCACTCCCTGACCCTGGGGACTCACGGAGCCTCTGCTTGTATGTCAGGGCGACCCACAGGGCGCCCTCTCCAAGTATTCAGAGACAGTCCAGAGAACTGAGTGTGCATATCCACCGCCTATGCTTAGGGTATCCCATCACTGCACTGATTGTTGAACGGGCACGAGAGGAGCTCTGTGCCCATTGTGACCGAATGGTTCCAAAGCCCTTGGTGCACTACCTGTTTGACTGCCCGGCTACGATGCACCTTTGCCGTAGACACTTCCCAATGACCCCAGTGGGGCAGGCTTGAGAGGATGAAGCAGCACATCTTGTGTACTTAGCCATCAGAGACTTGGAAACCTTACTTCCAGTCATTGCACGTCATCCGTGTCCCCGCTGAAGTCGCCGTGAGGGTCTGCTTTGGGCCTCCATTGCACCACACACCAGCCACTGTCAGTGCACACTAATGTTTGGTACGTCATCTGGCCATAGAGCCGGAGAGGTACGCCTCCTTCCCGCTGAAGAAGTGCCACTCATGTGTAAGAAAAGTTACACGACACTTCCCTACCTGGGGAACCAATGCCAGGTCACCAAAATGGAAGAGACCCGGACCGGGATCCCATACTGGCGAATCAAATAGAATAGAATAGAATAGAGATAACAAGTATTATAACAACATCCTGTTATTGCAAACAGTACATGCTTAAATAAACCTCACTAAAGTATAACAATCATTAATAGGTACTGCCACGCAATTGTGACAAAACACACAAAAATGAAACTTTACATGGTTCAACAACATAAAAGGAGTACCTGTCATAACCTATTATAACAAAAAACAACATACAAATTCACAACATCACAAGGTTACTAAAGTTAAAGTTGTAACACATGACTAAAGCTATAACCGCCTTTAACACACACAAGATATGTACTACACAAATCTTGTCAGTAAAGTAAAGTGACCCTAACCAAAGCTACCATAACAACTATAAAACAAGACACAAAAACCGAACATACCCTCTATGACAGGGTACAGAGTATTGGTTAAGTTGTGTTACGTTATATCCTAACCAATAGGAATTTGGAACGAATGTATGATTCCTTATGCACAATAACCATAGAGAAACAGTATGTTAATATTATTAATGTGTGAAACCATCAAGTACAATAATTCTGGTACAGAAAACAGAACATACATGTCACTTACAATAATAAAATAAACCCAAAACAAGTTTTTATAACAAAAAAACTCAGCACCTCAAAAGGTTTTAAAGCCAAACCCTACACAGAATTTAAACCTCCCACATATGTATGTAAACCGAGACTCTTGCCCACAAGAATTTTTTGGTATAAATCCCTTAATAAACATGGTATAGACCCGAGACCTATACATACACTTAAAAATTATCACATAGAACCTCCAGCAGACAATAAACTTAAACATAATACAATACAAGTAGTAAGTATAAGGACCGCTATATTTTGCTGGTCTCAAGAGAACAAACATGTACCTCAGAAAATATTATGTTGAAGCCAACTTGCCAATCTGAGTACTTAAAAACGAGATCCTAAGGGCTCGTTATCCTGGCTATCAAGGAAAATTTCTTATGCAGTGAACATAACCATCAGGTTAGAAAATTAACCTTGTAATCTACCCTTATATCTCACTATGACAAATATTCCCGTGTAACATAGCTTACCATCCATACCAAACTGTCACAACCTTCCTCTTACACACCACAAAATCTAGTGGCAAACAAACCCCCCCCCTTTACACCCCCATAAGGAGACCACCCCTTTGCCCATCCTCAGGGACCCTGACAAAGGGAATTCACAGTGAGGTTCCTATAACTTTCCGGGAAACATTTTTCCTAGGACGCACCATAAACCAGCATATTCCTACACTTCGTCCTATAGAATCTAGCCACCAACGCTTTTATCCTCGTATCACCCCTTAATTTCCTCACTTCCCATGAGATATCCAGATAATCTACTATGACATACATTATAGCCCTTCCCACATCCCTAGGCACTCCACTTACATCTAATAGTAAAGCCCTTAAAAGCAGCAAACGTCTCCCCCACAATCTGATAACCCCAGCCATCCATGATCGCACCCCTCCAAGGAGATACAAAAAAAAGAGCACATGAAATGCCATTTCAACATCATCACAAAAATGACAAAAAGCCTCTTCCACAAACCCCATACATCTTAACACCTTGGAGACCAGAATCCCCATGATGAAATGATACACTAATTCTCTTACCCTAGCCGGTATCCTAAGCTTACTAAAATCTTTCCAAATAACCCCCCAGTCATACGTTGGATACACGGCTACCCCTTGCAAAATTCCCTGACCTCCACTACCCTCACCAACCTTTTCACTTTGATGTTATCCACCTGCTGCACTGTCAACAAAAAATCTCAAACATATCTTCACAAACCTCAGGTCCTTGCCATCCACCATTTATGTGCCTCCTCCATAATTCTTCCTACTTTAGCTCCCCTCACACCCCCTTCCCGAATATACCTCCACTTGATATATATAGCCATTACTCTCAGTTCTAAAGGCAACAAACCTAAACCCCCTCATTGTACATCTGTCATAACTACCTCCTTACTTAACCATGCCCTCCCAAATCCCTACACAAACTTTAGCACCCTCCTCTGCATTTCCACAATGTCCTGTACCTCTAAGGGAAAAACCTCTGCCACCCCCCATACCATGCTATAGACAAGTGAATTTACCACCACTACCCTCTGATGTAATGCTAGGTCAGTCGCACTTTAACCTCCTAGTCTACCTAAAACCTTACACATGACAGTCTCCAAATTTACCCTTCTGCAGGCCTGCACCTCCGCCATATACCATATTCCACATACCCTGATTCTATCAACCACTGTCCATCTTAACCCCCCCCCCCCGCAAGCCCCTCCCCCTATCCAATACCCACCTCCAGCAACCTTGATTTCACCATATTAACTCACATCCCCATATTCATACCAAACATCTGAATCACTCTACCCGCCCTCCCTAACTCCTCCTTACCCCATAGCAAAACAGTAGTATCATCCACATACCCAACGATGCCCCCTTTGCAACCCCCCTCCATCTCCTGTTTGTCCATCACCCGCTCAACAGACTCATAGAAATGATTCTGCACACACTCAAAGAGCAGCTGTGACAGTAGGCATCCCTGCCTCAAACCTCTCTCCATCGGTACACCTTCACCCAACCTCCCATTGACCTGTACCCTCACCTCCGCCTCAGCATACAGGGTGTTCACCCACCTCACTACCCTCTCCCGAAACCCCAACCTCTCTAAGCAAACCCCTAAGAAAACTCTGTCTACGCAATCATATGCATTCTCCCAATCTAAGTCTAGTATTCCCCCTCCCATACAACTCTCTAGAAAATTCCTAATAAAACCATGTCCATCCCTCATCCTTCTCCCCAGAATTCCCAACTGCCAACTTTCCTCATTCTGTTGCCCAAAATCTTAGCAAAAATCTTGTAATCCGAGCACGTTAAAGTAATTGCACAGTAATCATTCAAAACCTGGCATTCCTTCTTTTTGGGCACTAAAACCGTGACACCAGTTCTTTGCGATTTTCCCATTCTCCCACTAAAACCTGGCATTCCTTCTTTTTGGGCACTAAAACCGTGACACCAGTTCTTTGCGATTTTCCCATTCTCCCACTACTTAACATACAACTCAAAAACCCCACCAGACTATGCCATACACTCCCCCAATGACACCTATAAAAATCGTTCGGTATACTGTCTATCCAAGGGGTTTTACCCTGACACAGCCCAAAAACTGCCACCTCCACCTCCACTACACTAATACTACTCTCAAGTCTGTCACTGTCCTGCTCACTTAATACCCTATTAAACCCCTCATCCCCAAAACGTCCGTCACCCACTCCCCCACTAACCCTCCTCCATTTCTCCCTAAACCAAAAATCGGCATAAGAACTAATATTTTCTGTGGTGGATAGGCCTTGACCCTCCTCAAATCCACCCCCACTGTACCTGCCACTATATAGGCCAAGGTGGTTTTCACCTGCCTTTCCTTAAACTTCCTGAGTACAAATCCCAGCGACCTATCCCTCCTAAAAACATCCTCCAACCCCACCCTAACTCTAATTGCTTCAAACTTTTCATTATGGATTTCCACCAAACTATTTCCCAAACGTTCCATGTCCTCACTCTGCCCCACTCATTCCTCTGCATAACATTCATTTAACTGACCTTCAAGATAATTTTGTATACCATAACTCCACCTCACCATCTCCTTACCCCGTACTTTAAAAAAGTCCGCAATTCCAACTTTAGCCCTCATTTCCCACCAATCCAGCAAATCCATCTCCCTATTCCTAGTCTCCCAAAAGGATGTCCACCAATCTTCAAATCCTGCAGCGTCACCCTCGTCCCTAAGTAGCCTCACATTCAATTTCCAGTATCCCGCATAAACTCTCACTATACCATCTACCCTCAAATCTGCTATAACAGCACGATGATCAGAAAAACCCACATCTATAGTCCTCACCCTCTCCACACCTATTCCCTGCCTAACATAAATCTTATCTAACCGTGCCTCACATCCCCTACGAATAAAAGTGTGCTCCACTCCATATCCCCTACTCCCCACCACATCTACCACTCCAACATCCCGCAAAAGTCTCTCAGAACCCCCAAAACACAACCCGCCCCCCTCAGAACCACATCCCCATTCCTAATTACACAATTCCAATCCCCGCCAAGCACTGTAATAGCTGGTAAACCTCTCAAATGATATACCAAAACATCGCGTATAAAATACACCTTCACTCTGGCGTTACTAGTTGCTGGCATATACACACCTACAAAACAAACCCTCTCAGCCCCCCAAAACCCATCCACCCTGACAACCCTCCCACCCCCCTCCTCCCAACCCAGGATATGCAAAGGACTGGTCTTCTTTACCGCCACAGCCACACCTCCTTTCAACCTCAAAGCATCACTGGTAAACAACCTATAACCTTTCAGAACCAACTCACATCCTAACCTATGGTTATATTCCTGCAAAAAACAGACATCAATACTAAATCTCCTTAAAACCCACTCTAACCATACCCTCTTGACCTCGGTCTTAAGACCGTTTACATTGAAAGTTACACACCTGAAGTTACAAGAATGGCGGCTTACCCCTATGCCGCTGAGGCTTACTTGGTCCTCCTTTCATAGGTCTCGGTCCATCTCTATCAATCCCTCGTTCCTGCCCTCCATCCCCACCCTGTCCCTTCCCGCCGATCTTCCCATTGTCCCCCCCCTCCCGGTCCCGCCGTTTCCACCACAGCTGCCCAAACCTTCTTCCCAGGCCGCTGTGCTGGTGTCAGGACCTCGTCCATGTCTGATGCCCCCGCTGATATCTTGCGGGAGCTACCCTCTACACACATATCTTCTTCAATCACATGGATCTCCACCACCACATTGTTCTCCATTCTAACCTCACTTAAGTCTTCCTTACCCCGTTTCTGTTCATCCATCACCTTGACATAACCTAACCTCTCTTCGCTTTCCCCACCATGCTCCGACTCTTCCAAAAAATCCTTCAGCACAGCCTCCAAAATCCCTTATTGAGCTGAATCTGTAGGACCTAACGATCTGTCTGACAGCGAAATTCCCTCCCCCCCCATTTCCACTGGTAGTTTAACACACGTCTCCAAAGCCACCTCTGCTCTTTCAACCTCCTCACTCCATAGGTCCTTTCCCCGGCCTTCCACTTCACCCATCATAACGTCCAAGGCTTCTAACTTCTTGTCTTCAGAATCTTTTTCTTGAACCCTAGGGCCCTGTCTCCTGGGGCATTGTGCCGCCATGTGCTAATAAGAGTCACATAAACGGCATGTCCTCCTCTGCCCCGCATAGTGTACAAAAACCTGAGTTCTATAGCCCTGCAATGTGACATACGATGGTATCGGCCTCCTCAGGGTCATTTTCAGTGTGAAGGATCCTTACGGCAGCCCCTCGTAGGGGCCGTCCCTCAACATTCCCATGCTTGCCGAGTGTACAGTCCCATAAGCACTGAACACATCTTGTAAGCTGTACGCTGTCACTTCAAAAGGTACATTCCATACCTTCACCCAAGTAACATACTTAGACACTTCATGCAAGCATACTTCCACTGCCGAATTGATACTCATCCTTCTTTCTTGAAATTCGTCGACGATTGTAGAGTAGAAGTCGGCCCTCATGAGCTTCATGAAGACCCTTGACATACCATTAAGTGCCACACCATACAACTCTTCATTGGGGATGCCATAAACGTCCCTGATAATGCCGCCATCTTGGTGCTAATGCTATGTTTTCCTCACCAGGTGGCGTGCAAGAGAAACTGTAGAAGCGTCCTCTCTCCCCGCAGGTCGAGAGATGAATGACGATTCAAAAATTACTTTAACAAGGACAACATCAATAACACAATACATAAACACAAAAAAATCCAGGCATCGACACCATGCCCAGCCCTCCTACGTCAGGGAAAGTGCCTGAGCCAGAGCTTGCAGCTCATAAGATTGCCATTCCCATTAGCCCCCTTGGGGCGGGGATGGCAGACCAGAGAGGCCTAGCTTGTGCATTTGCTACATGACTGCGGAGTAGCGTGGTTGTGCTTTGCACCCCTCTGCTGTCTTTAGGTGAGCTCTCATAGCAACAACATGGTGCTGAGTGTACAGCGTAGAGTGAATACTGTCCGTATTGAACTGCTGCATGGGGCGATTTACCCCTCAACGGCACAAGTGTTGCTACTGAAGATCATCAGAGAGGCGTATGAAACATAGGACAGTGAAGTATATGGTGTAGCCATGAATGGGGCTTTCAGAATCTTCGTTAAGTTGAATTTTTTTTTATTTTATTTAAAAACAGTACAGCAGTACATAATTCCAGAATATAAATAGACATAAAAATAACAACATATAATTGTCAGAACCGATGGCTCTATAACCTCACTGAAAAAATTGGCAATACTGAAAACAAAAACATACAACAAAACGTCTCAAAACAACTACCAGTAACAGAGTACTAACCTATCTTATTATATAACTTTAAAACAACATTGACATACTCATATTAGGAATGCACTGGAGCTTAACATTTAACAAAGGTTCAAAACGATATTTAAAGAGTAACACAAAAGAATAAACTGATATCGTGTATGCATATGCATACATGTACACAAGCAAAACAGTACATAAAATATTATAATCTACAAAAATCTAACACATATCATGACCCCATAACCGATAATAAAGATAACCAATTACATATACCATTAAAAGCATATGACTCAAGAATATGAGTCATGACAAGATAGGAATACCTCCTAATACATGACAAAACCTTCAGGGTTGCACTTTCATTCATTACACAAAAGTAACAATAAGTATCAACGAGCTCTCAAAACTCCACAACCACACATCCATGACAACCAGGAAACTCAATCCATACCAACATTCACCACACTCCCATGCCCCCCAAAGGAGACGAGCCTGCTATTGCCCACTGACTTACACTCAACCAAATTAAATCCCATAAATAAAAACAAGCTTACCCTTCAAATATTCATATTCATTCACAGATTAACGAGGATTTCTAACCTTAGCCTTCTATATCGTTCCGAAAATACCTGATCCCACCTCTTACAACCCCCGGTTACGACATATCATACGATAAAACGTTATTGCAAGAATGCGCCTTCGCATCTCACTAACCCCTTTCCCCTTCATCACCTACGATATGTAGATATAATCCACCACGATGTAATCTAAAGCTCTTATAACTTCCTCTTCTAAACCACCCATGTCAAGACAAAGCACGCAGAACCGCCACCCAGCTCCCTCCCACCCTCTGAACCAACCTACCTAACCAACGCCTGACATCTTCTAACCCTTCACAAAAATAAACTACATGGAACGCCGTGTCGTCCCCTCCACAAAAACCACACCCCCCTCCCTCTGGTTCTTAGTATGGCTCCTGACGGCAAGATACCATGCAAAAAACGAAACATAACATCACACACCCTAGTTTCTCCACGAGTGCATGGGGAACAAACTCTCAACAGGAGCAATGCACTTACCCTCCAGCAACCTACACAAATCCCATATTCGAATGTTTCTCCATTCCCTAACCAACAACAAGGCCCATAGAACAATTTCACATTCCCTCAATTCAACGCCTCCATACCACTTCTTCAACCTCATATATACCTGTTCTATATTTCCCGCCATCACGCCCACACGCAATACCTCCCATTTAAGAAACACATTTAAGAAACACGCATTTTGCCCTCCTTCTTAGATCCATCAACCCCAACCCACCCTGGCACACCGGTAACATAACAACCTCTCTTCTTAACCAGTCACAACTTGATCCCCACAAAGATTTAAACACCCTTCTCAAAATTCCAGCAATAGACGTCCCTGTAATCAGAACACAGACGCAACATGCCAAACCTTACTATACAATAAAACATTTATGACAATTACACGTTGGGCCAGAGAGAGATGCTGGGGCCTCAAAACACCCAGACGTCCCACGATCCTATCTAACAACCTATCCGAGTTTTCCTCATGCACCACATCCATGTCATCCCTGTATGATAATACCACAAATCTTTAGTGACACTACACACTTTTTAACAACATTACAACTCACTGTACCCCACTCCCATTCCAAGTGCCCAACCCCATGATCATTGACTTCTCACTATTTACCTTTATACCCGTGGCACGTTCAAACACTTGCACAACATCTTCCAACACTTTCATAGACATTCTTTCACAAACCAGATCAGTCGTATCATCTACATAACCTATTAATCCCGGCCAAAGCGTCCCTCCCTCAACCCCACCCTCACCCCAGATGCTGACAGTATGTTAAATCATTCTATAAAAGGAGTCCTGTAAACGCACAAATAAGATCTGTGACATGGGACACCCCTGTCTAAGACCTCTACCCATCGCAAATTCCCTCCCCATACACCCATTTATTTGTACCCTCATTTTTGCTCCCCTTTACAGAGTATTTACCAATCAACTATTTCTTCCCCATAAACTTGTCTCCTAAGTATAACCTGCAGTGCATGCCTTTCCACTCTATCATAGGCTACCTGTCAGTCCAAAGTCAGTAAAGCCGCCCCCTCCCCCCTTCCTTTCTCTCCACAAAACGTCTCAGAATCCCATGTCCTTCAATCATCGACCTTCCGGGCAGCCCAAACTGCGATTGCGAAACGACCCTCCCCACTACGCATTTAACCCTATTACCTAAAATTTTTGCAAAAACCTTAGTCTGCACATAGCAACGATATTGCCCAATACTCCCGAAGGGTGGGCTGCCCTTTACCTTTTGGGACCAACACCACAACTGCCATAGTCTGCTTATCTGCCAACTTACCCTTCTCCTTTATACAATTAAATAACCTAACAATGAAATTTCCTATCAACGCCCAATGCTGTAAATAAAATTCCACCAGTAGACCATGAATACCCGGGGCTTTTCCCTTCCTCATGCCCTGTAAAGCAATCTCAATTTTCTCTGCAGTAATAACCCCAGCCAAAGCCGTCCTATCACTATTACCTAAATTGCACTTTGCATATGTACACACACTATCTAACTCTACATCATCCACACCCCCACTTGTCCAGTATTTTTCATACCACATATCCCCACATGCACTCATACCCTTAGTATTTCTTGTCTCCTGCCCTAGTCTATAGATCCCCATCGTAACATTTACCACTAACCTCGGGATAGCCGTCAGTGCCTGCCTTTGCTTTTGATGGCACAACACACATGCTGACGGTTTGTCTCCCCACAAAACTTCTTCTAACCCTGCTTGCACTCTTACCACTTGAAACCGATCATTTTGCAACGTTTGCAATCTCTCTTTTATGTCAACTATTTCGTCCATGGGAAAAACACCACCAACCATCCCCTGCCCATAACAACCTCTTAATCGATCCTCTAAATAATTCGCAAGCCCATATTTTAAATTGTTCATATGTTTACCCTCCATCACATAATACTTTCTTATCCTTTCTTTAGCCACATAATCCTTACCCTCCTTGAAATTATGATACTGGAGGAACACAACATCCATTCTCTCTTTATTCTGCTACATAAGCCATTAACATTGACAGTCATACACCGAAGGCCTTTTAAATTTTCCACCCCTGCCTCTTCTCTTCACTCTTTTCACCACTAGAATTAGTATTTCTGTATGTTATCTGCGCAATACCTTCTTTTCTCCCTCCCTTCTTCCGATGTCTCTTATCATGACCTTCCCCATCACCACCTCTTCCCTCTCCTACCACCCCGGTCTGCTTCCCAGGCCTCTGCACTGGCGTCAGTACATCATCCGAGTCTGACGTAGCTGCCCGTTTCCTTGTTACAATCATGTCCCCGGTAACATGGTCTGGGGAAGCCTCACGGTGAACCTAAACATCCACCTTACAATGATTTATTAATCCCACTGACGGCTCCGTCACATCATCATTCCCCAAACTCTCACATCGTTGACAAGCTGGAAGCGATAACTCTCCAGCTACTTCTTGCTCAGATGTAACTCCTCAGGCGGTGTCATGGTCTTCAAAACTTCCTCCAATTACTCCCCAGATAGGGAGCCAAGGCCGGGTCACCACTACTTGGAAAAGACCAGGGCCGGGAGAGTACCGGCGAATAAGAAAAAAAAAATTCTTCTTGTATATCCAACACTTCCTCCTGTTGTACCATCTCTGCAGAAGTCACTGGAGGAGACTCTGGGGCAGGGAACTGAGGGGAAGACTCACCGCCAGTCCCAAAAGCTTGCTCCACCATCTCACTCCACAAACGACCACGCCCTCCCCCAGGTGATTGATCCTCACCTGCCACCCATAAGACAGGGGCTGCGTCTTCTACCACAGGGTCAGGCACGCGTCTTTTCTTCGCACATGCTGCAGCTATGTGGTCATACTCACCACATAGGCGACACGTACGCCTTTGCCCGGGATATAAAACCATGACCCGTGTCCTGAATTCCTGAAGATAAACGTTGGACGGTATGGGATGTCTCAATGTCATTTTAAGGTTAAAAGTGCCTTCTGGCAAACTTGCGTAGGCGCCAGCTACCCACATACCATGCTGGGCAAAATGAACAGTCCCATATTTCTCGAAGACGTTTCTGATATCTGCTTCATCCGCCTCAAAGGGAACGTTACGTAACTTTATCCAGGTATAATGCCTGGATACATCACTTAACCTCACAGGTACAGCAGGTGTAACCTCAAGACTCACGTCCTGAAAACGATTAACAAACGATTCATATACCGTTGCATGGAGCAGTTTCACGAAGATTCTATACGCTCCATTTAAAGCCACTCCATATAATTCTCCATCTTGAATCCCATACATCTCCCTGACGATCTTAGGTAAGAGAACCTGCGCTGAAACGTCGGACCGAAACGTCGTCGTAAGCTTCTCTCTTTTATGTGCGGGTTATTTGTGTAAGCAACACAGACCCCAACTTATGCCTAGAACAGATTAACTTGGTGGCACTCGATGTATGCACAAGGCTTATTCCTCTAAGAAAAAGAAGGAGTAGATGTAAAATAGAAAGAGACAGGTGCTCCCTTTACAGGCGACGGAAAAGAATAACAGAGCGGCTAAAAGAGGTCAATATATCTGAAATGCGTAGGGAGTCACTAGTCAGAGAAATAGCAAGCATTGAACTTAAGCTAAAGGAATCTTATAGGAGTCAGGTATTGCGAGAAGAACTAAAAGCCATAAATGAAATCGAAAGAAACCCAAAGTATTTCTTCTCCTATGTCAAATCAAAGTCGAGAACAACGTCCAGTATTGGGCCCCTACTTAAACAAGATGGGTCCTACACAGATGACAGAAAGGAAATGAGTGAGCTACTCAAGCCCCAATACGACTCAGTTTTAAGCAAGCCACTAACCAGACTGAGAGTCGAAGATCAAAATGAATTTTTTATGAGAGAACCACAGAATTTGGCTAACACATGCCTATCTGATGTTATCCTGACGCCAAATGACTTCGAACAGGCGATAAATGACATGCCCATGCACTCTGTCCCAGGGCCAGACTCATGGAACTCCGTGTTCATCAAGAACTGCAAGAAGCCCCTATCCCGAGCTTTTACCATCCTATGGAGAGGGAACATGGACACGGGGGTCGTCCCACAGTTGCTAAAAACAACAGACATAGTTCCACTCCACAAAAGGGGCAGTAAAGCAATAGCAAATAACTACAGACCGATAGCACTAACATCCCATATCATAAAAATCTTTGAAAGGGTCCTAAGAAGCAAGATTACCACCCATCTAGAAACCCATCAATTACACAACCCAGGGCAAAATGGGTTTAGAACTGGTCACTCCTGTCTGTCTCAACTATTGGATCACTACGACAAGGTCCTAGATGCACTAGAAGACAAAAAAAATGCAGATGTAATATATACAGACTTTGCAAAAGCTTTCAACAAGTGTGACAATGGCGTAATAGCGCACAAAATGCGTGCTAAAGGAATAATAGGAAAAGCTGGTCGATGGATCTATAATTTCCTCACTAACAGAACACAGAGAGTAGTAGTCAACAGAGTAAAGTCCGAGGCAGCCACGGTGAAAAGCTCTGTTCCACAAGGCATAGTACTTGCTCCCATCTTGTTCCTCATCCTCATATCTGACATAGACAAGGATGCCAGCCACAGCACCGTGTCTTCCTTTGCAGATGACACCCGAATCTGCATGACAGTGTCTTCCATTGCAGACACTGCAAGGCTCCAGGCGGACATCAACCAAATCTTTCAGTGGGCTGCAGAAAACAATATGAAGTTCAAAAATGAGAAATTTCAATTACTCAGATATGGTAAACACGAGGAAATTAAATCTTCATCAGAGTTCAAAACAAATTCTGGCCACAAAATAGAGCGAAACACCAACGTCAAAGGCCTGGGAGTGATCATGTAGCAGGCTCTCACCTTCAAGAACCATAACATTGTATTAATCGCATCAGCTAGAAAAATGACAGGATGGATAATGAGAATCTTCAAAACTAGGGATGCCAAGCCCATGATGACACTCTTCAGGTCACTTGTTCTATCTAGGCTGGAATATTGCTGCACACTAACAGCACCTTTCAAGGCAGGAGAAATTGCTGACCTAGAAAATGTACAGAGAACCTTCATGGCACGCATAACGGAGATAAAACACCTCAATTACTGGGAGCGCATGAGGTTCCTGAACCTGTATTCCCTGGAACGCAGGCGGGAGAGATACATGATTATATTCACCTGGAAAATCATGGAGGGACTAGTACCAAACTTGCACATGAAAATCACTCACTATGAAAGCAAAAGACTTGGCAGACGATGCAACATCCCCCCAATGAAAAGCAGGGATGTCATTAGCACGTTAAAGACCATACAATAAGTGTCAGGGGCCCGTGACTGTTCAACTGCCTCCCAGCATACATAAGGGGGATTACAAACAGACCCCTGGCAGTCTTCAAGCTGGCACTGGACAACCACCTAAAGTCGGCACCTGAGCAGCCGGGCTGTGGCTCGTACGTTGGTTTGCGTGCAGCCAGCAGTAACAGCCTGGTTGATCAGGCTTTGATCCACCAGGAGGCCTGGTCACAGACCAGGCCATGGGGGCGTTGACCCCCGGAACTCTCTCTAGGTAAACTCTCCAGATAAACTTATATACACATTTATATAACAAGAGAATATATCTTAATACCACTCACCAATTTGACTGGATATTAATATGTATCATGCTCAAAAACACCTAATTCTAACTAAATTTATGAAAATAATACTGTCCAGAATTATAACACAAATCTAGATAGCTTATCTGAGGTTCCTGGAGCTGTCATGTCCAGTCGTCTGATATCTCAAGTTATGCAGGAATGCACATCCAACAATTTCGGCTCCTATTTGAGAGGTGTCAACCCAATTTTAACCTAAAGAGCACGAAAATTCTTCCGATTATTCACTAACATTTGCGTTGTCTCAATTCAAACATGGCGAGTCTCCCTGTACAGGCACAGAGCTTCCCATTTTTTATAACATAATTTTTATTAAATACAGTATGGCCATCTATTTACATATAATTTCTGTATTTCTGGAAAATATATACAGTATTTTCCACACATTGGGTGGGGTATCTGAGCTTGGGATTTTATTGGCAAGGTTTTTTCCTATAGTGGAGAAGAAATCATTGAGTCTGCTGTTTCAGTAGGTGGGAATTGGGGTTAAAGTGGTTTTGTTAATTCAATTTCTCTGTTTCGTGTTATCTTTTTTGTTCCTAGAATTTCTGATAGGGTTTTCCAGGTCTTTTTTATGTCACCTCATAAGTTGGATAATCTGTTCTCATAATACAATTTTTTAGACCTTGTTATTAGGCTGGTTAGGATTGATGAGTAACGTTTTGTTGGTCTCTGGTTATGTGGCCCATTCTGTACTGTTTTTCGTATAGATGCTTTGTATTTATGGATTTGAGGATACTGGGTGTTAGCCAGGGACTGTTCAGTCTCTTTGCAGTCATGTGTGTTAGTTTTTGCAGAGATTAGCATCGTTCCTGGTGATCCTTGGACTGTGTTCAGTGCTTCAGGGAAGTGAGCCACATGAGGGTGGCTACGGCCCCGACTGGGGCTCTGAGCCTCACAGCTCTGCACCCAGTGTGGTCAGCTGTGAGGTCACAAGCAGCAGCTCTGCTGCTGGCTCTGTCCACACACCTACAGTCATCATGACAGACCCAGGAGAGTGGCCTAAACGTTCATTGGAATGTGGGGACGAGTTGGAGGACGACGTGGGGCAGGTGGGAGCCCCCACCAAGAAGGCCAAGGATGCAGTGGAGGCAACTGTATCTGCCAATCCGCCACTAGGTCTGTCGGCAGCCTCTACCCAAGGAGAATTGCACCCCCAGATGGCCATAGGGGACGTGGAAGGAAGCCAGGAGGCTGTAGCTCCTCAACTGGCAAGGATGGAGCCATCCCAGGTCCCTCCCCCAGTTGTGTAGGCCTCCACAGTGGACGGGGACTGGCTGACTCCACGTGGAAGGAGGAATTCCCGCTCAGCTTGGGCACAAGCAACCAGGGCCTTCAACAAATTCAAGGTTCCCGATTACGGGTTTGTAAGGTATCTGGAAGGTCTATCCCGCTTCAAGTTCCACTGTGAGTTCACTCTCAGGAACGAGGTTCTGGTCATTCCTCGGGACGAAGACTCTTATGAGGAGTTGAAGGGGCTGGTTGTGACGCATCCCAGCATGGTGGAACTGGTTGCTTTGAAGAAGGTCTACATGGGGGTGCTCTTACACGTCCCTGTGCCCCTCCCACTGGACCCCATTTTGAAAGTGCCCAATATTGTCAATGCGGAGCGACTCACTGCAATGGTGAACAAGGTGCCAACCTGCCAGGTGCTGATCCACAACAAAGGACCACTTCCCACGCACCTGGACCTTGGGGTCTGTGGAAGATTCAAGACCCGACCATACCTATTAGGCCCAGTACAATGCTTCAACTGTCAGGGGTTCAATCATATTGCAGCCACCTGCCAGCGAGAGAAGTGTGATGTGTGCAGCAAGGCACATGACTCGAAGGACTGCATTGCAATCCCCAAACAGCCAACTAGCAAAGCCCTTTGGCCCGAACCCAAGTGTGCAAACTGCTCAAAGAGGCACCATGCCTGGAACATGAGCTGTCCTGTGATGGTGCAGCACTGGCAGCAGGTTCATCATCGGAAAGACCCGACAGCCTCGATGCCACCCAGCCTTGGAATCACTCAGCAACAGTCGGTATGGGCTCCAACCACGGTTCCTCGGATACCATAGGAGGGCAATACCAGCGAGTTCCCAGCACTGGGCTCCCAACAGTGGCATCAGGGGGCAGGCACTGGCTTGCAGCAGCGCGGTCAACTGTGGGGTCAGATGGCAAGGTGGCCAAGAAGACAGAATCATTGGGAAAAAACAGCCACAGGCCAGGCACACTGCCCAGCAGGTTCCAGCTGGGTACCAACATTCCTTGCCATCCCGCTAGCAGGCCTCTTCCCAAGGGCAGGCCCCTACTGTGAGTGGCCAGAGTCAGGCAGAGGTTCCCCGCCAGGGGACCCAGAAGCCCATGGCCTCTCAGGCCGGGCCCAGGGTGCACCCAACTTATGCTGCTGCAGTGTCAACAGCCACCCAGAAGTACTCAGTGACCCAGCCCTGACTTGAAGGGTCGTAAAGCTCAATGCCTGCAGAGGTAATGGTCGAATTATTTCCCGATCGACTAACTATCAGGGTCATCTCAGCGCTCCTCTGTCGCCTGCTGCCATCATGGAGGACAGCGGCACCTGCAGGCAGCTCCTGTCATGGATGCTGGGCATGGTCCTACTGGTCAGGAAGGACTCAATGGAACTTCAAGCTATCATCCAGGAGTCCTTCCAGTCCATGATAGAGGAGGCCCCAGAGTCGCCAACAACGGACGACGAGTCCCAGGCAGAGATGGAATCAGGGGGCCACCTCTGCGGCCCTTGAAGATCCTCCAGTGGAACATTTGCGGGCTGCAGCAGAAAATTCACTTAGTGATTGAAGCTGCAGTTCAGGATGAGGTTGATGTCTTCCTGTTCCAGGAGACACTTGCCAATTCGTCACATCAAATGCAGCCACATATTCCAGGATTCTCGGCCTCCAGGATTCTCGGCCTACCTTCAGCACCTGGAAGGGACTGGCAGGGACACAGCGATCTATGTCAGGACCAATATCCCTCATTCAATCTCCACTGACCCCATCAACTGTGGGGAGGGTGTGGAGGTTCAGAATGTCACCTTACACATGCCGGATGGAACTCTCATGGTTTACAACATTTACAGAAGCTCTAGGTATGCCCTAGACATTGACATCCCAAGCCACAACAACACCCGGGAGGGTCTTGTTGTGGCTTGGGATGTCAATGCCCACCACCCAATACTTTCTTCTGTCTCTCCTACCAATGCAGCTGGGAGGCACCTTGCAGCTGTGCTGGAGGAGGTCCCTGAGATCACCCTCCTCAACAATGGTGAGCCATCCCATCACTACGCTGGCCGCTTGGACGTCACACTCATCTCTAGGTGGTTGCTCTCGAGTGCAAGATGGGAGGCCCACCCCCATCTCACCAGTGATCACTTTGCAGTGGTCACCACGCTGATGGTCCAGCGGCACCCGCTCCCCACACCTACCCCCAGATGGAATCTAAAAAAGGCCGACTGGCAATGCTTCCAGGAGGTCATCGAATGCTGGAGGGCAGAGACTCCTCTTCCGGAAGACCCAGATGTGGTGGCTCAAAGCTTGCAGGTGGCCTTCACATGTGCAGCGGAGGCAGCCATACCTAAGATTACAGGCGGAGGGTCATATAAACGTGACTGGTGGTTTTATAATGAGGACATCAGGGAGCAGAACCATTGCATCAACGTGGTACGCAAGATGAACAGGAGTAATCCTACGGCTGAGTAGATGCGTCTGCTCAGGGAATTGGTGCAGCATGCACGCCATGTCTCACACAGGGTCCGGCAGGCTAAATGGTTCGAGTGGTGTGCCTCCCTCAGCTACTCCACCTTATCTGAGACTTGGACCAAGTTACGATTGGCCACTGGGCAGTGTCGCAGTGTGGCTCGGTTGCACCCAGACCCTGCAACAGAGGCAGAACGTCTGGTGGACCTTTTCACCTCCTGAGCGGCCATGGCTCAACTGCCTCCGGATCTCTGGGACCTCCAAGCCACCCTCCTTCCTAGAAAGATGATGGCGATCCAAGCGGCTTGTCAGGCTAAGGACGTCACGGATGAAGGCTTTACTGACCAGGAGCTCCAGGCAGCCTTCACATCTCATTGGGACAGTGCACCAGGGCATGATGGTATCACCTATTGCATAATCACTCGGTCTGGCCATTCTGGTCATGCAGCTGTCCTGGGGGTCGTCAACCGGACTTTGCGAGCTGGCAAACTCCCTATCGTATGGAAGGAGGCTGACATCATACCGATTCCTAAGCCTGGGGATCCTGGCAGTGTGAGACCCATCTCCCTCACCAGTTGCATCTCGAAGGTGTCTGAAAGGATGGTGTTGGAGCGCCTGAGGTGGAAGCTTGGCCCTCCTCATAAACACCTCTAAGGCTTCACCAGAGGAGTGGGCACTTTCAAAAGCCTTAACACTCTACTGGCCGGCATTGGGTCGGATGCCAAAGCTCACATTGTTGTCTTTCTAGACCTTGAGAAATCTTTTGAGCTAGCCACTGCACCTGCTATCCTCTCACTCTTGGTCTGCAGGGGGGTTAAAGGCAGGCTGCTTTCATGGCTTCGTTCCTATCTCCAGGACATGCGGGCCCGGTTACGCTTCCAGGGGCATGCCTCTTATCTCAAGACCCTGGACAATGACACTCCAAAGGGCGGGGTTAAGTGGTTAAGTTGTGTTACGTTATATCCTAACCAATAGGAATTTGGAACGAATGTATGATTCCTTATGCACAATAACCATAGAGAAACAGTATGTTAATATTATTAATGTGTGAAACCATCAAGTACAATAATTCTGGTACAGAAAACAGAACATACATGTCACTTACAATAATAAAATAAACCCAAAACAAGTTTTTATAACAAAAAAACTCAGCACCTCAAAAGGTTTTAAAGCCAAACCCTACACAGAATTTAAACCTCCCACATATGTATGTAAACCGAGACTCTTGCCCACAAGAATTTTTTGGTATAAATCCCTTAATAAACATGGTATAGACCCGAGACCTATACATACACTTAAAAATTATCACATAGAACCTCCAGCAGACAATAAACTTAAACATAATACAATACAAGTAGTAAGTATAAGGACCGCTATATTTTGCTGGTCTCAAGAGAGCAAACATGTACCTCAGAAAATATTATGTTGAAGCCAACTTGCCAATCTGAGTACTTAAAAACGAGATCCTAAGGGCTCGTTATCCTGGCTATCAAGGAAAATTTCTTATGCAGTGAACACAACCATCAGGTTAGAAAATTAACCTTGTAATCTACCCTTATATCTTACTATGACAAATATTCCCGTGTAACATACCTTACCATCCATACCAAACTGTCACAACCTTCCTCTTACACACCACAAAATCTAGTGGCAAACAAACCCCCCACCCCCCTTTACACCCCCATAAGGAGACCACCCCTTTTCCCATCCTCAGGGACCCTGACAAAGGGAATTCACAGTGAGGTTCCTATAACTTTCCGGGAAACTTTTTTCCCAGGACGCACCATAAACCAGCATATTCCTACACTTCGTCCTATAGAATCTAGCCACCAACGCTTTTATCCTCGTATCACCCCTTAATTTCCTCACTTCCCATGAGATATCCAGATAATCTACTATGACATACATTATAGCCCTTCCCACATCCCTAGGCACTCCACTTACATCTAATAGTAAAGCCCTTAAAAGCAGCAAACGTCTCCCCCAACAATCTGATAACCCCACCCATCCATGATCGCACCCCCTCCAAGGAGATACAAAAAAAGAGCACATGAAATGCCATTTCAACATCATCACAAAAATGACAAAAAGCCTCTTCCACAAACCCCATACATCTTAACACCTTGGAGACCAGAATCCCCATGATGAAATGATACACTAATTCTCTTACCCTAGCCGGTATCCTAAGCTTACTAAAATCTTTCCAAATAACCCCCCAGTCATACGTTGGATACACGGCTACCCCTTGCAAAATTCCCTGACCTCTCACTACCCTCACCAACCTTTTCACTTTGATGTTATCCACCTGCTGCACTGTCAACAAAAATCTCAACATATCTTCACAAAACCTCAGGTCCTTGCCACTCCACCATTTATGTGCCTCCTCCATAATTCTTCCTACTTTAGCTCCCCTCACACCCCCTTCCCGAATATACCTCCACTTGATATATATAGCCATTACTCTCAGTTCTAAAGGCAACAAACCTAAACCCCCTCATTGTACATCTGTCATAACTACCTCCTTACTTAACCATGCCCTCCCAAATCCCTACACAAACTTTAGCACCCTCCTCTGCATTTCCACAATGTCCTGTACCTCTAAGGGAAAAACCTCTGCCACCCCCCCATACCATGCTATAGACAAGTGAATTTACCACCACTACCCTCTGATGTAATGCTAGGTCCCTCGCACTTTAACCTCCTAGTCTACCTAAAACCTTACACATGACAGTCTCCAAATTTACCCTTCTGCAGGCCTGCACCTCCGCCATATACCATATTCCACATACCCTGATTCTATCAACCACTGTCCATCTTAACCCCCCCCCCCGCAAGCCCCTCCCCCTATCCAATTACCCACCTCCAGTAACCTTGATTTCACCATATTAACTCACATCCCCATATTCATACCAAACATCTGAATCACTCTACCCGCCCTCCCTAACTCCTCCTTACCCCATAGCAAAACAGTAGTATCATCCACATACCCAACGATGCCCCCTTTGCACCCCCCTCCATCTCCTGTTTGTCCATCACCCGCTCAACAGACTCATAGAAAAGATTCTGCACACACTCAAAGAGCAGCTGTGACAGTGGGCATCCCTGCCTCAAACCTCTCTCCATCGGTACACCTTCACCCAACCTCCCATTGACCTGTACCCTCACCTCCGCCTCAGCATACAGGGTGTTCACCCACCTCACTACCCTCTCCCGAAACCCCAACCTCTCTAAGCAAACCCCTAAGAAAACTCTGTCTACGCAATCATATGCATTCTCCCAATCTAAGTCTAGTATTCCCCCTCCCATACAACTCTCTAGAAAATTCCTAATAAAACCATGTCCATCCCTCATCCTTCTCCCCAGAATTCCCAACTGCCAACTTTCCTCATTCTGTTGCCCAAAATCTTAGCAAAAATCTTGTAATCCGAGCACGTTAAAGTAATTTGCACAGTACAGTAATCATTCAAAACCTGGCATTCCTTCTTTTTGGGCAACTAAAACCGCTGACACCAGTTCTTTGCGATTTTCCCATTCTCCCAACTAAAACCTGGCCATTCCTTCTTTTTGGGCATAAAACCGTGGACAACCAGTTCTTGGCGAATTTTCCCATTTCTCCCACTACTTAACATACAACTCAAAAACCCCACCAGAACTATGGGCATACACCCCCAATGCACCTATATAAAATCGTTCGGCTTTATTACTGGTCTAAAGTGAATGATTAAGGGGGCCGTTTTTACCCTGACACGCCCAAATAAAACTGCCAACTCCACCTCCACTACTCTAATACTACTCCAAGTCTGTCACTGTCCCTGCTCACCTTATATACCCTATTAAACCCCTCGTCCCCAAAACGTCCGTCACCCACTACCCCCACTAACCCTCCTCCATTTCTCCCTAAAACCAAAAATCGGCATAAGAAACTAAAATTTTCTGTGGTGGTTAGGCCTTGACCCTCCTCAAAATCCACCCCACTGTACCTGCCACTATCATAGGCCCAAGGTTGGGAGTCGGTTTTCCACCTGCTTTCCTTAACCTTCCTGATTACACTCCCAACGACCTATCCCTCTAAAAAACATCCTCCAACCCCACCCTAACTCTAATTTGCTTCAAATTTTCATTATGGATTCACCAAACTATTTCCAAAACGTTCCATGTCCCTCACTCCTGCCCCACTTTCATTCCTCTGCATAACATTCATTTAACTGGACCTTCAAGATAATTTTGTATGACCATAACTCACCTCACCATCTCTTACTGTACTTTAAAAAAGTCCGCAATTCCAATTTCAGCCTCATTTCCACCAATCAGCCAAATCCATCTCCCTTTTCCTATTTCTCCCAAACGGATGTCCACAATCTTTCAAATTCTGTAGCGTCACCCTCAGTCCCTAGTAGCCTACATTCAATTTTCCAAGTATCCGAATTCAACTCTCACTATACCTTCTACCACAAATCTGCTATAAAACAGCACGATGATCAGAAAAACCCACATCTATAGTCCTAACCCTTCCCACACCCTATTCCCTGCCTAACATAAATCGTTATCTAACCGTGCTCACATCCCTACGAAAAAAAAATTAAGTGTGCTCCCACTCCATTATCCCCTACTCCCACCACATTACCACTCCAACATCCGCAAAAGTCTCTCAGAACCCCCAAAACACAACCCGCCCCCTCAGAACCACATCCCCATTTCCCACCCAATTACAACAATTCCAATCCCCGCCAAGCCACTCTGTTATTAGCTAGGGGTAGACCTCTCAATGAATATACCCCAAAACATCGCGTTATAAAATAACACCTTCACTCTGGCATTTTTTTCTTTTTTTTTTTTCTTTTTCTTTTTCTATTTTTTTTTTTTATTTTTCTTTCTTTTTTACTGTTGCTTGGATATACACACCTCAAAACAACCCTCTCAGCCCCCCCCAAAACCCATCCACTGACAACCTCCCACCCCCCCTCCTTCCCAACCCAGGTATGCAAAGACTGGTTTCTTTACGCCACAGCCACACTCCTTTCAACCTAAAGCATCACTGGTAAACAAACCTTGACCTTTCAGAACCAACTCACATCCTAACCTATGGGTATATTCCTGCAAAAAACAGACATCAATACTAAATCTCCTTAAAACCCACTCTAATCATACCCTCTTGACCTCGGTCTTAAGACCATTTACATTGAAAGTTACACACCTTGAAGTTACAAGAATGGCGGTTACCCCTAGCCGTGAGGCTTACTTGGTCCCCCTTTTCATAGGTCTCGGTCCATCTCTATCAATCCCTCTTTTCCTGCCCTCCATCCCCACCCTGTCCCTTCCCGCCGATTTTCCCTTTGCCCCCCCTCCCGGCCCCGCCGTTTCCCCACCACGCTCCCCAAAACCTTCTTCCCCAGGCCGCTGTGTGGTGTCGGGACCTTCCATGTCGATCCCCCCTGATATTTGGGGGGGGCACCCTCTACACCATTTTCTTCAATCACATGGATCCCCACCCCCACATTGTTCTCCATTCAAACCTCACTTAAATCTTCCCCTTCCCCCCGTTTCTGTTCATCCATCCCCTTGACATAACCAACCCCTTCCTTCGTTTTTCCCCCCAATGCCGACCTTCCAAAAAACCCTTTCAGCCAGCCTCCAAAATCTCTTATTGAGCGAGTTTAGGCCCTAACGATCTGTCGACAGCAAAATTCCCCCCCCCCCCCTTTTTCCACTGGTATTTTAACACACGTTTTAAAAAAGCCCCCTCTGCTCTTTCAACCTCCCCCTCCATAGGTCTTTTCCCGGCCTTCCACTTCACCCATCAAAGCCAAGGTTTCTAACTTTTTGCTTCAAAAGCTTTTTTGAACCCTAGGGCCCTGTCTCCTGGGGCATTGTGCCGCCATGTCTAATAAGAGTCACATAAACGGCTGTCCCCTCTGCCCCGCTATGTACAAAAACTGAGTTTATACCCTGCAAATTGACATACATGGTATCGGCCTCCTCAGGGCATTTTCGTGTGGGATCCTTCGGAGCCCCTCGAGGGCCGCCCCCACATTCCCAGCTTGCCGAGTTTTACGTCCCTAACCCTGAACAAAAACTTGTAAGCTGTACGTGTCACTTCAAAAGGTACATTCCATACCTTCACCAAGTAACATACTTGACACTTATGCAAGAACTTCCACGCCGAATTGTACTCTCCTTCTTTCTTAAAAATTCGCGACGATTGTAGAGTAGAAGTCGGCCCTCATGGCTTCAAAGCCCCTTGACATACATTAAGTGCCACACCATACAACTCTTATTGGGGATGCCAAAACGTCCCTGATAATCCCGCCATCGGGTGCTATGCTTTGTTTTTCCTCACCAGGTGGCGGAAAGAAAACTGTAGAAGGTCTTCTCCCCACGGTCGAGAGAGAATGACGATTCAAAAATTCTAGAACAAGGACAACATAAATAACACAATACAAAAACCAAAAAAAATCCAGGATCGACACCTGCCCACCCCCTCCTATGCAGGGAAAGTGCCTGAGCCAGAGCTTGCGCTCATAAGATTGCCATTCCCATTACCCCCTTGGGGCGGTGTGGCAGCCAGAGAGGCTAGTTGTGCATTCGCTAAATCTGGGGTGTAGCGTGGTTGTGCTTTGCACCCCTCTGCTGTTTTTTGGTGAGCTTCATAGCAACAAAGGGGTGTGATGTACGCTAGAGTGAATAGTCCGTATTGAATTGCTGCATGGGGCATTTACCCCTAAAGGGCAAAAGTTTGCACTGAAGATTTAAGAGGGGTATGAAAATAGGACAGGAATATAGGTTAGCCATGAAGGGGGCTTTCAGAATCTTCGTTAAGTTAAATTTTTTTTTTTTTTTATTTAAAACGTAAGCAGTACAATTCCGAATTAAACGAAAAAGAAATAACAAATATAATTGTCAGAACCGAGGGCTCTAAAAACCTCACGAAAAAATTGGCAATACTGAAAACAAAAACATACAAAAAAAACGTCCAAAACATCCCATAAAAAGAGTACTAACCTTTTTTCTTATTATATAACTTTAAAAAAACATTGAAATACTCATATTGGAAGGTCTGGAGCTTAAATTTAAAAAAGGTTTTCAAAACGATATTTAAAGAGTAACACAAAAAAATAAACTGTATCATGTTGCATATGATACAGTACACAACAAAACAGTACTAAAAATTTTGTAATCTAAAAAAAATCTAACACTTTTTCATGACCCATAACCGATAAAAAACTAACCAAATTTATATACCATTAAAAGAATGACTCAAGAATTATCTTTGACAAGATGGGAACACCTAATACATGACAAAAATTTTTGGGTTGCACTTTCATTCTTACACATAAGTAACAATAAGATCAACGAGCTCTAAAAACTCCACAACCACACACCATGACACCCGGAAACTCAATCCATACCAACATTCACCACACTCCCATGCCCCCCAAAGGAGCGAGCCTGTTTTGCCCATGACTTACACTCAACCCAAAATTAAATCCATAAATAAAACAAGTTACCCTTCAAATATTCTATTCATTCAAGATTAACAGGACTTCTAACCTTTGCCCTTTTATATCGTTCCGAAATTTCCTATCCCCCTCGTACAACCCCCGGTTACGACATATATACGAAAAAACGTTATTGCAAGAACGCGCCCTTTCCCTTCATTACCCCCCTTTCCCCTTCATACCTACGTATGTGAAAATCCCCCATGATGCCCCTCTAAAGCTTTTAACTTCTCTTTTAAAAACCATGTCAAAGATTTTAAACAGCAACTGCCACCCCGCCCTCCCACCCCCGAAAAAACCTACCCAACCAACGCTACATCTTCTAACCCTTTACAAAAATAAAAATATTGGGAACGCCCTGTCGTCCCCCTCCACAAAAAACGACACCACCCCCCCTCGGTTTTAGTTGGCTCCAAAGGAAGAACCCCTGCAAAAAAAAGAAACATAAAATCACGCACCCTAGTTTTTTCCCACGATGCATGGGGGGAAAAAACTCTCAACAGGGGGAATGCACTTACCCACCAGTAAACTACACAAATCCCCTATTCGAATGTTTCTCCGTTCCCCAAACCAACAAAAGGCCCCTAGAACAATTTCACTTTCCCCCAATTCAACGCCCCCCCATACCACTTCTTAACCTCATATATACCCCTTTTAATTTCCCGCCACACCCACACGCAATACCTCCCATTTTTGAAACACATTTAAGAAACCGCTTTTGCCCCCTTTTAGATCCTCAACCCCAACCCCCCGGCCACTGTAACTAAAAACCATCTTCTTAACCCTCACAACTTGATCCCCCCAAAGATTTAAACACCCCTTTTCCCCAAAAATTCCCCCAAAAGAGTCCCTGTAAACAGAACCAGACCAACATGCCAAACCTTACTATACAATAAAACATTTATGACAACCACACGTTGGGCCCAGAGGAAAATACGGGCCTCAAAAAAACCCAGAGTCCCACGACCTATCTACAACCTATCCCATTTTCCCACGCACACTCCTTTTTCATCCCCCGTTGATAATACCACAAATCTTAGCGCACGCACACTTTTTAACAAAATTACAAATCACCAACCCCACCCCATTCAAGTGCCCAACCCCTGATCATTGCTTCTCACTATTTACCCTTTTTAACCCATGCACGTTTAAAACTTTCACAACATCGTCCAATACTTTCAAAACATCCTTTTCGAACCAGAACAGTCGTATCATCTACAAAAAACCTATTTTTAAACCCGGCCAAAGCGTCCCTCCCTCAACCCCACCCTCACCCCAGATGCTGACGTATGTTTAAAACTTTCTATAAAAGGATCCCCGTAAACGCACAAAAAAGATCTGTGACTGGGACACCCCCGTCTAAAACCTCTACCCATCCAAATTCCCTCCCATCACCCATTTATTTGACCTCATTTTGCCCCCTTTACAGGTATTTACCCAAACAACTTTTCTTCCCCAAAAACTTTTCTCCCAAGTATAACCGTAGTGCGTGCCCCTTTTTTCCCCTCTATCATAGGCTACCCGTCAGTCCAAAAATCATAAACCGCCCCCCCCCCCTTCCTTTCCTCCCAAAACGCTCAGAAACCCATGTCCTTCAATCATCGACCTTCCGGGCAGCCCAAACTGCGATTGCGAAAGACCCCCCCACTACGCATTTAACCCTATTACCTAAAAAATTTTTGAAAAACCTTAGTCTGCACCTAGCAACGATATTGCCCAATACTCCCGAAAGGGGGGGTGCCCTTTTCCTTTTGGGACCAACACCCCAACGCCATAGTCTCTTATCTCCAAAATTACCCTTCCCTTTAACAATTTAAAAAACAAACAATGAAATTTCCATCAACGCCAAGCGTAAATAAAATTCCACCAGAACCCATGATCCCCGGGGTTTTTCCCCTTTCCCTCAGTGAAAAGCAATCTCTTTT
This sequence comes from Cherax quadricarinatus, assembly GCF_026875155.1. Lineage (NCBI taxonomy): Eukaryota > Metazoa > Arthropoda > Malacostraca > Decapoda > Parastacidae > Cherax > Cherax quadricarinatus. Next base: position 20,788,505 of record NC_069452.1, on the reverse strand, counting down.
TTTCCTCTGCAAAATAACCCCACCAAAACCCCGCCCCCTATCACTATTACCTAATTGCTCTTTGATTGTAAACACTCTATTAACTCTACTCATCCACCCCCCCCTTGTCAGTACTTTTCATACCACATATCCCCATATGCACTCTACCCTTTATTTCTTTTTCCCCTGCCTTACTCTTAGATCCCTCGTAACATTTACATAATCTCGGATAGCCGTCAGTGTGCCTTTGCTTTTGGGCGCAACACACTCTGACGGTTTGTCCCCCAAAAAATTTCTTCTAACCCGCTTGCATTTTACCACTTAAAACCGATCATTTTGCAACGTTCCCAATCTCTTTTTATGTCAATATTTCGTCCCTGGGAAAAACCCAAACCACCCCCGCCCCTACAACCTCTTAATCGATCCTCTAAAAAATTTGAAGCCCAATTTTAAATTGTTATAGTTTACCCCCCACCAAAAATACTTTCTTTCCTTTCTTTGCCAATAATCCTTTCCCTCCTTGAAATTTTAACTGGAGGGAAACAACTCCCTCTAAAAATTTTTTTAAGAACTACCAACCATTCTTTTTATTTGTCAAAAAGCCATTTAACATTGCAGCATACAAACCCAAGGCCTTTTAAAAATTTTCCACCCCTGCCTCTTCTCCTCACTTTTTTACCCCAAAATAGTATTTCTGTTGTTATTGCGCAATACCTTCTTTTCTCCCTCCCTTCTTCCGATTCTCTTATCATGACCCTTTCCCCCTCCCCACCTCTTCCCTCTCCTACCACCCCAGTCTGCTTCCCAGGCCTCTGCACTTGCGTCGGGAAATCACCCGAGTCTGACGTAGCTCCCCGGGTTTTCCTTTTTTACAATCATGCCCCCCCTTTTAAAAGGGGTTGGGGAAGCCCCCAACGGGGAACCTCAAAAACCCCACCTTACAATGATTTTTTAAATTTCCCCTTTGACGGCCCCGCAATCTTTAAATTCCCCAAAACTTCACAAAATGGACAAGCGGGAAGGGGATAACTCCCCCAGCTACTTCTTGCTCAATGAAACCCCCTCGGGGCGGTGCCCATGGTCTTAAAAAACTTCCCCCAAATTCCCTCCCCAGATGGGGACCCAAAGGGGCCGGGTCACCACTATTTGGAAAAGCCCCGGGCCGGGAGAGTACCGGCGAAAAAAAAAAAAAAACTTTTCCGTGTATAAAAACCAATTTTCCTTTCCGTTGTCCCATCTCTGCAGAAGTCATTTGGAGGGGGACTCTGGGGCGGGGAACTGGGGGGAAGACCCCAAAACCCGCCAGCCCCAAAAAGCTTGCTCCACCATCTCACCCACAAACGACCACGCCCCTCCCAGGTGATTGATCCCCCACCTGCCACCTGTAAGCAGGGGGGGCGTCTTCAAACCACGGGGTCAGGCACGCGTTTTTTTTCTTGGGCACTGCTGCCCATGTGGTATACTCCCCCAAAAAGGCGACACGTACGCCTTTCCCCGGGGATAAAAAAACCCAAGACCCGTTCCGGGAATTTTCCTGAAAAATAAACGTAGGAGGGTATGGATGTCTCAATGTCTTTTTAAAAGGAAAAAAGTGCCTTCTGGCAAACTTGCATAGGCGCCAGTTTTACCACAAAACCCATGCGGGGGAAAAATTGCCCCCGTCCCATATTTCTCGAAGACGTTTCTGAAAACAGCTTAATCCCCCCTCAAAGGGAACGTTTCGTAACTTTATCCAGGTATAATGCCCGGATCATCACTTAACCCCACAGGTTTCAAACAGGGGGTAACCTCAAAACTCACGTCCTGAAAAAAGTTTATATAAACCCTTTCATGGGAAAACGTTTCCAAAGAAGATTCTATACCCCCATTTTTTAAACCCTCCATATAATTTCCCATTTTTGAATTTCCCTACATCTCTCTGACGATCTTAGGTAAGGAAAAACCTGCGTGAAGTCGCGAAAAAACGGGCCCCCCCAAAAAGTCAATACCCAAAAATATTAATCCGGCGTTTATGACAAAAAACCCCCATGTTGACAGGGAGTAATTGTCCTGAGGTGTTTAAAAAGAGGCACGACCCCCAAAACCACCTACACCACTGGGCCCGCCCGGGAAAATGCAGGCATTTGCGCAGTAGGTCCAGTTAGCCCGAGAGCAAAAAGGACAATCTTAGACAGTCCTCTATGACACACTGACTTTCTTGGGTTATTCAGGGTGGCTAACCCTCCGGGGTTAAAAATCCTAACCACATCTTATCTTAATTGTACTTCATATTGTTATTACTTGTTAATTTTAAGTTAACAGGAGGGTTTTGGCCAGATAGATCACCTGTTCCCATTAGCTATATCTATCATTGTCTGCATCGCTATTGGGCCGTGTAGACCTCCTGCGCAAACGCACTTCAGTTCCCTGACTGCAGTAGTGTGAGGTGGTGCTTGTTGCGCCTCTGCCGTCAGCCCAGGAGAACTACCATTAGTCAACATGGCGTTCAGTTACAGACGCAGGATTAACACTGTCGGTGTTGAACTTCTCAGTGGGGCAATAACGCCAGCTTCAGCCCAGGTTTTACTACCTAAAATCATCAGAGACACGTATGGCATTCAGGATGGCGAGTTGTATGGAGTAGCATTGAACGGAGCACGTAGATTTTTTGTGAAACTGCTCTCAGCAACGGTTTACGAGTCGTTGGTCAACCGTTTTCAGGACGTAAGTCTTGATGCAACACCAGCTGTGCGTGTGAGGATGATCGATGTATCCAGACATTATACATGGATTAAACTGCATAATGTCCCCTTTGAGGCTGATGAGACAGATATCAGAAAAGTTTTTGAGGAATACGGAACTGTTCATTTGGCCCAGCATGGTAAGTGGGTGGCAGGTGCCTACACAGGTATGCCGGAGGGCACTTTTAAGCTAAAAATGACATTGCGACACCCCATACCGTCTTACGTGTACCTAAAGGAATTCAGGACACAGGTCATGGTGTCATACGCCGGGCAAAGGCATACATGCCGACTATGTGGGGAATATGATCACATAGCGGCTGAATGTGGGAAGCAGCAACGAGCTCCTGGCCCAGGGGCGGAGACATCAGCTTCTACACCGGAGGGAGCAGGTGATGATCAACGACGTGAAGGAGGGCGTGGTCGTCTATGGAGCGAGATAGTGGATGAGGCGCATAAGGCTGGGGGAGAGGGTGAGGCCCTGGACCAGTTTCCTGGCCCAGAGACACTTTCAGTGGATCGGGTTGCACAAAAAGTACAGGAGGAAGTGTTGGAAATTGAGGAGGAATTAGCCGAGGTTCTGAAGTCCTTGTCACTGCCTGAGGAGGTGGCTGCTCCTGGAAAGGTGGTAGAAGACGAGTTGAAGGCTGTGGTGCATCAACAACAGAACTATTCGGACGACGGAAGTGACAGCATGACTGAGGTGTCACCGAGATCTTTGCCACTGTGTACAGTGGAGGTTGAGGTACATTGTGAGGCATCCCCAGACCAAGCCATGGAGGATGCGCCTGTCACAAGAAAGAGAGCCGCTGCGTCGGATTCAGATGATGTCCTAACGCCAACGCAGCGGACTGGGAAGCAAATATGGGCAGAAGGTGAAGGTAGTGGTGGACATGACAGGAGGCACCGAAAGAAAGGGGGGGGGGAGAGAGGGAAGTGTGCAGGTGACAAGTGGTCCCACACGTTCTGGTGCCCATAGGAAGAGTGAAGAGAGGAGGCAGGGGTGGAAACTTTAATAGGCCTCCGGTGTATGACAGTAAACGTTAATGGTTTGTGTAATAGAGTAAAGAGAGAATGGTTTAGAAATGTTTTGAATAAATTTAGAGTGGATGTTGTGTTCCTTCAGGAGCATAATTTTAAGGAGGGTAGGGTGTTGGAGATGGAGGGGCTTCGAGTGGTAACCCTGCCATCTGCCCGTTTGAAAGGAGGGGTGGGTATATTAATCAGGGGGCGAGCCCGTTTGTTTTGCAGAGAAGTGAGGGGGGGAGAGGGGAAAAGGGTTTTTGCGCGAAAGATGGTTTTTTTGGATGGGAAAAACGTGGGGGGCCTTTATTAGCAATATGCGCCTGCTTAGAATAAATTTACAGGGGAAGCTGAGTTTGTGTGTGAGGACCTTGTTTTTTTTTTTCCGTGAAATTCCCGGAGGTGGCAATATTTAAGGGGGGTGTTTTTTTGGAAACTGCGTCTTAGGGGGGCTGATTTTAAACCCAAAAGGGGGCCGGTTTATGTGTGGGTTTGGCCCTCCCGAGTTTTTAAATTGAGGGATATTGGGGTTAAAGGGGAAGCTTTCCCGAGGGGGGGGGGGGGCCCCGGGGAGACAGAGCATACTTTTTGGTTAGGAGGGGTTGCAGCGAGGAAAGATAGAGTGTACCCTTTCTCCCCGGGGTTGTGGGGAGAGTTTTAAAAAAACTGTTAAAGTAGCATGGTCAGATATAGAGCAGGGTTGGTGGGGGGGTTGGGTGGGAGGCGCTTGTGGAAAAAAAGGGATTTTAACTAAAAATTTAAATTTGTAAGTCCCATTGAGTGATGTGGGGGGGTTAGGGGGTTTTTTTCCCAAAAGGAAGGGCTTAGTGGGGAAGGCCGGGGAGGGGTGGGATGTCGAAACAATGGGGGGAAATTGTGTACCAAAGGGAAAAAGGTTGGGGGAAATATTATGTGGGGGTGGGCAAACGTATAAATGTTTTTAAAAATAGGGCCTTTAAAAATTATTTAGGGGGAAGGGTTTTTAGGGCTTTTAGGGGAAAGAGGGTTTGGGGGGGGGCAACTACCCTATGGAGGGAAATTGTCGAGGTAAAAAGGGGGTGGGGACTGGGGGAGTTCCCAAATGAGAGGTTTCAAGGAAAGGGGAGGGGTTTCAGGCACGCCCCGGGGAAAGCAAAAAAAAAAAATCAAAAAAAATATAAAAATTGGGTTATTGTTCCCAAAAAAAATAGTTGAATTTTTCTGGCTACCCCTCTGGTAAAAAATTATTATCCTTTTACGTTTGGTTTCAAAAAGGGAAATTACACCCAAATTATAACAGGCAGGGGTGACATTTGCTGAGGGCGCCCAATTTTCGAAAAGAAGCGCTGAACAGCTTTTTTTAAAGTTTTTTGTTACTTTTTTTCCCCCGTTTTAAATTTTTATTTTTTTTTTATACCCTTTGTTAAATATAATAAAAAATTCACCATCTGAGATCTTGCCAGGGGTGGGCGGAGCTAATTTGACCCAAGTAACCAATCACGTACCCTGGTTTGTACCCAAAAGGGCCCGACACCCCCAGCCAAAAAATTTTCCTTTTACCCCCGCTAATATAAATTTTAAAAAGGGCTTTTTTTCTATCAAAATTTGGGTTTAAATTTGAAATAATGCAATAAAATAATAGCTATAAAACTTTAAAAAGTACACCTTAAAAAATAATATATAGAAAATTTATATGCCCCGGGGAAAAAAAATTTCAAATTGTTTTTTTCCCCTGAAGGTGAAGAGAGGGTAAACCCTTTTCTAAACCGTGATGGGGAGAAAACGGATTTTACAATGATTAACTGTAATAAACACTCTTTAGGCGGGGGAAAAAGTGTAAAATAAACGAATTTTTCGGGAAAAAAAAATTTTCCCCCGGGAAAAACCGGGGGTTCCCCGCGCGCTTGGGCCCTATATCTCGAAATTTAAGTTATTTACCTATTTAAGAGAAACCATTTTTTATTTATGATTGAATTGACTTGATTTTTACAAAAAATAGGAGAATATTGCTTTTAAAGGTAGAGTGTACCCTTTTTGAACTATCCCAAAAAATTTTTTGTTTTTTGTGGGCAACAAGACCGACATTTTTCTAATTTGACAAAAAAAGTTATGAAAACTTATTTTTTTTTTTTGATGAAGATAAGGTTTTTTTAGAATTGGGACACTTTTCAGGAAAGGAAATTTGAGGTGTTCTTCAGCACAAGTGTCAAAAAACCCCTTTTCCCAAATACCCCCTGAGTAGGGTTCCCCCTGCCAAATGCTTTTTTTGTAAAAATTTTTTTTTTATTTCATTTCCCTTTTTTGGGGCCGGGTAGATTGAAAATTTTAGCCCCAAAAGGAAAGTTTTATATAAGCTTTTTAATAGTTTCCCAGAAATGGGAAAGAAACGGTTGAAAAATAAAGAAAGTCGAACCCCGTGACCCGGCAGGGGTAGAGGGGGTTTTTTGGGGAGGGGCAACCACGGCGTGTGTGTTGAGACTCAAAAACAAAAAAAAGAAAATTAAAGCCTTCCCGGGGTTTTGGGACATAGTTTGGGGGGGGGTTATTGAATGGGTCAGGGGATACAAATACAAAAGGAAAGCGTGGGTTTTGCGGATAAATTTTTATGGGAAAAGGGAAATTTGGGCAAGTGGGAAGGGGAGAATTTTGGAAATTTTTTGAAAGGGGTTTCTGGATGTGCGTTTTAATTTTGGGGAAAAGGATAGAAGGTTTAGGGGGGGTAATAAAAAGGAATGAGGGTTTTTAAATAGGCTTTAAAGGGGGTTTAGGAAGGGGAAAGCACCGGGGAAAAACGGGCTCCCCCCGGGTGAATTTTATCTCCAACATTTGGGGGGTGATAAAAAGGATTCATGGGTAGGTTATTTAATCGATGAAAGAGAAGGGCGTGATGGGGGACAAGCAAAACAAAAAGCATTTTTAATGTCCGGGCCAGAAAGGGGAAGGGGCAGCCAAACCCCCAAAGGGGTTCCATGCCATTCTTGTTATGTGCTGATTTTTAAGTTGTTTTGCTAAAGTCTTGGGGTTTAATTTGGTTTTTAAAAATGTGGTAGGGAGTGGTTTTGAAAACGCAGTAGGTTTGCCCGGAAAGGCGATGATTGAGGGGCCTGGAAAAACTGAGAAGTTTTGTGGGGCAAAAAGGGGGGGGGGGGGGGGGGGGCGGGGGTTTTTGGCCTTTGACTGGGGAGGGGGGCCCTTTTACAGGGTGGAAAGGGGGGCATTGGGGTATACTTAAAGGGGGCAAAGGGGAAAGGGGGGAAAAAATAGTTAACTGGGTAACCAAAGTTGTACAAAAGGAGCAAAAATGAGGGAAAAAGATTAATGGAAAGCTTGGGGGGGGGAATTGTAATGGGTAGGGGACTTAGGCAGGGGTGTCCCATTTTCAAAAAATTTTTGTTTTCGTGCATTTAGGACCCCTTCAAAAGAAAAGGTTGAACGTTGTGTGACACGAGTGGAAAGGGGTTGGGGGAAAGGGCGGAAAAATCTGGCCTGGAATAAAAGGGTATGTTTACGATACAAAACCCTTTTGGTTTGAGAGGGGATGGGGTTGGTGTTTTGGATAGTTGTGCAACAGTTTGGAATGCAACGGGGATGCGGGAAATAAGAGAAGCCCCAGATTAGGGGGTTTGGGTGATGGGGGAGGGGGGAGATGTAACTTGTGAAGAAACAAAGGGGTTCTTAAAAAATTTGTGTAAACCTTAAAAGGGATGACTTGGATGCTCTCAAAGGAAAAACCGAATAGATTAAGGGAAAAGGGTTTCAGGGGCGCGGGGTGCATTGCGACCTCACCTGACTCCGAACAACGAGTGATTGTTAATAAATATTTTAATTTTTTACTCAATACATGTACAGGGTATACATCCTAGCTGAAAACAAGACATACTACAATAAAAGCCCCTTGTTAGCCCGCATTTCGGGCAAATTAGGTCAGTGTCCCAGGATCAACCCACACCAGTCACTAACCCCGGGTACCCTTTTTACTGATGGGGAACATAACAACAGGTGGAAAGAAACACGTCCAATGTTTCTACTCGGGCTGGAACGAACCCCGGCCCTCGCCGTGTGAAGCGAGAGCGTTAACCAAACCCCCACCAGAGCCCCAAATGATTATTGTAAGTGGTTTTCACTACGCCATTCCCATTAACAGGGGCGGCGATTGTGAAATTCTGAGACATGTTTTTAACTTTTGGGGGGGGGCAAGGGGGATTTTCTGAGGGGGAAAAGTTGTAAAGTTACCGTGGGGCCAGGGTGGGTTGGGGTTGATGGACGAGAAGATATTTAAATGTGTGTTTCTTAAAAGGGGGGTTTTTTCACCAAATAAGTGGAGGGCACTGGGAAAAAAAAGAAGTTGGGAAGTTTTATGGTGGGGTGGAGTTGAGGAATTTGGAAACTGTTTTTGGGACTTGATGTTGGTTTAAGAACCCAGGAAAATTCGAGTGGGGGTTTTGTGTAGGCGCTTGAAAAAGGATTTTGACCATTGAGGGATTTCCCCCTGTACGCATGGAAGAGTATTTGGTATAGTTTACAAGTTGGTTAAAGCCAGGAAGGGGGGGAACGGATCGTTTTCTGCAGGCATACTACCTCGGGGGGGGTATAAAACCAAGGGGGAATTGGAGCGGAAGGTGGGAAACCTGTGGGAGGTGAACGGCGTTCCATGCTATACTTTTTTTGGGGGATGGAGGGGTTAGGGATTGGTTAAGTGGGTTCAGGGGGGGGGGGCCGGGGGTCGTTTTGCGTGCACTAACCCAGATGGGGAGGGGTTTGATGAAATGTTAAAGAGCTTTGGATTAATAATGGGATTTTATATATATTATCGTGGGTGGGAGGGGGGGTTGTGAGGTGGGAGGGGGTACTACTGTAACGGGTTTTTCGATATTGTCGTAAACAGAACTGTAGGGAGGAGGTGGGAGAAGGATTTTTCGGAAGGGTATAGAATGTTAACGTTAGGGTTTCTCATGAATCTACGACTTGGGCTGAGTGAGTAAAGGGGGGGGTTGGGGATCACATACAAGAAGGGGGATTTCAGGGGGACACAGCGGGGTCGCCTCCTGGGGAGGGGTGAGAGTAAGGTGTATGTGGGTATAGAAGGTGTAGATGTGTGGCATAAGTGTATGTAGCATGCAAGTGGGCACAGAAAACAAAGGTGATATCAAGTAATTACGTAGTAACGAATGGAGAATTCTGTGTTTGATGTGTCAGGGTCGTCATGACCTTCTTCATGCATTAAGTGTGAATGGTGTCAAGATTATAGGTGTAAGACCTTGAAGAGCTTTTGGGCTTCTGTAGAGTGTGCGTTTATAGCCTTTATTGGGCATATTTCATGTGCGATAATCGTATCGCAATGAGAGGTTATTTAAATTATGTTGGTTGTGTTTAGTGTTGGGGTTTTTTAGCGAGTGTACTGACTTTATTCTAGCATTATATAATGTGCTCATCCAATTGATGAGAGATGGACCGCTAATGACTTCCATAAATTTGTAATGCCTCATTCAACAGAGGAAGACACAAATTTCAATTCATAAGGATTATCGACTGGACGAAGATTGGAAAACAGTGTGTGTTGTGTTTGCAAATCTGTGTTAGTTTACGCACAGATTAGCGTCATTCCTGGTGATCCTTGGACTGGTTCAGTGTTTTCAAGCAGTGACCCCGAGAGGGTGGCTAGGGCCCTGCGGGGTCTGAGCCTAAAGCTCTGCACCCCAGTGGGGGCGGTGCGAGGTCACGGCAGCACTTGCGTGGCTCGTCCCCAACATACAGTCCCTGACGATCCGGGACGGAAAAACTTTCCCCTTGAATGGGGGGGACGAGTTGGAGGACGACGGGGGGGCGGTGGGAGCCCCCCCCAAAGAAGGCCAAGGATGCAGTGGAGATACTGTCCCTACCAATCTGCCATAGGTCCGTGGGCAGCCCTACCCAGAAGTTGCACCCCCAGATGGCCATAGGGGTGGGGAAAGGAAGCCAGGGGATGTGCTCCTCAAGGGCAGGGTGGAGCCACCCCGGTCCTACCCCAGTTGCGTTGGCCTCCACGTGGACGGGGACTGGTTGACTCCACGTGGAAGGGGAGTTCCCGCTCAGCCGGGCAAAAGCAACCGGGCCTTAAACAAATTCAAGGTTTTCCCAAACTAGGGGTTTTGTAAGGTTTTGGAAAGGGTTTCCCCCCCACTCAATTTCGCTGTGAGTTCACTCTCAGGAACGGGTTTGGTCATTCCTGGGGACGAAGACTTTACGGGAGTTAGGGGTGGTGTGACCCCCCGCATGGGAACTGCTTGCTTCGGAAAAAAAAAGGGTGTACAAGGGGGTGTTTTAACGTCCCGTCCCCCTCCCCTGGACCCCATTTTGGAAGTCCCCAATATTGTAAAGGGGGAGGCTCCTGAACGGTGAACAAGGTGCCTCCCCACCGGTGTGATCCCCCAAAGGTCCATTCCCACGACCGGGCCTTGGGGTTGGGGAGATTCAAGATGACCATCCCGTCAGGCCCGTACAATGCTTCAACTGCCGGGGGTTCAATCTTTGCGCCCCCTGCAGCGAGAGAAGAAGTGTGGTGTGTGCAGCAAGGCACACGACTCGAAGGACTACATTGAAATCCTCAAACATCCCCCTGGCGAACCCCTTCGGCCAGGCCCAAGTGTGCAAACTGCTAAAGAGGCACCATGCCGGGAACCCGGACTGTCCTGTGAGGGTTTGCAGCACTGGCAGAGGTTCGTATCGGAACGCCCGACAGAAACAGCCCCCAAACCCTTAAAAATGCCCGAAACTGTCGCAGGGGTCCAATCACAGTTCCCCGGATACCGAAAGGGGGGAATAAGCGAGTTCCCAGCACTGGGCTCCAGCGGTGGCAAGAGGCGGACAGGTTTGCAGCAGCGCGGTCAACTGTGGTGTCAGATGGCAAGGGGGCCCAAAAAGGCAGAATCTTTGGGAAAAAAAACAGCTACGGGCCCAGGCACACTCCCCAAAAGGCCCCGTGGGCCCCAAAATTTCCCTTGCCAACGGCCAGCAGGTTTTTCCCCAAGGGGACAGGCCCCTATGTGAGCGGCCAGCGTCAGGCGAGGTTCCCCCCCCGGGGATTGGAACCCCATGGCCACATGCAGGGCCCGGTGTCCCAGCTTTGCTGCTGCAGTGTCGACAGCCCCCCAGACATCCCCAGTGCCCCCACCCCCGCCTCGAGGGTCGCCCGTCAATGTGCAGGGTAATGGTCAAATCCTTTTCCGGATCGACTGAAGAAAACTAGGGGTCATCTCGGCCCCTGTGCCTGCTGCCGCCCCAGGGGAAAGGGGCCCCTGCAGGCAGTTCCGCGGATGCGGGGCGTGGTCCTAGGACGGGGAAAGACTAATGGACTTAAACCCCATCCCAGGAGTATTCCAGTCTTGATGGGGAGGCCCGGGTAGCCAACAACGGGACGGCCAGGCAGAGATGGAATCAGTGGACCTCTGGGGCCCCTTTGAAGATCCTCCGTGGAACTTTGTGGGCGGCGGAAAATTCATTAGTGTTGAAGCTGTAGTTAGGAGAGGTTGATGTCTTCCTGTTTCAGGAGACACTCACCGTTTTGGGTCACGTCAAATGCAGCCACGTTTTTCCCGGGATTCTCTGCCTACCTTCAGCGCCGGAAGGGATGGCAGGGGCACGGCGATCTAGATGGGGGGAGGGGTGAGGTTCGGCTGTCACCCTCACCTGGGGTGGACCCCCGTGGTTTACAATATTTACAGAGCTCTCGGTACCCCCTTGACATTCAGAGGTGGCAACACTCGCCCCGGGGGTCTTGTTGGGGGGGGATGTCAATGCCCCCCCCCAATACTTTTTTTGCTTCCTACCAACGCAGCTGGGAGGCCCCTTGGGGGCTGGCTGGAGGAGGTCCGAGATCGCCCTCCCAATAATGGTGAGCCAACCATCACTAGGGTGGCCGCTTGGGATGTCCCCCTTCTCTGGCGGTCTCTCGAGCGGGGAGGGGGTCCACCCTGTCTAAGTATCATTTGCAGGGGTCACTACGCGATGGTCCCGGTGCCCGCTCCCCAACCTCCCCAGAGGAATTAAAAAGGCCGACGGGCGGTTCCAGGAGGCTTGGCGTTGGTGGGCGGAGTCTCCCCTTGAAAAGACCGCGGGGCGGTCAAAGTTGCGGTGGCCTTCCATGTGCAGTGAGGCAGCAATCCCCAAAGATTACAGGCGGGGGGGTCATAAAAAACGTGACTGGTGGTTTTCAAGGGGAAAATCAGGGAACGAACCCCCAATCAATGTTGTAGCAAGTCCCACGCCGTAACCAAACGTTGGTCCTGGTCTTTTTCGGGGAGGGGTGGGGGGCAGCCCCCATGTCTCACACGGGTCCAGGGCTAAATGGTTCGATGGTGTGCCTCCTTCGTATACTCCACTTATCTGAGTTTGGAAAAGTTACGATTGGCCATGGGAGCTCGAATGGGTCGGTTGCCCCAGACCCCGCAACGGGGGGGGGAGGTCTGGTGGGCCTATTACCCCAGAGCGGGCCCTGGCTCAATGCCCCAGGTCTCCCGGGCCCAAGTCCCCCTCCTTTCCCAGAAAGGGTGTGGTGATCCAAGCAGCAGCCGGTGGGGGATATCACGGATGAAGCTCACCGACCGGAGTCAGGCGCCTTCACATCTCACGAGACATGCTCCGGGCTGATGGTATCGCCTATGGAATGATCACTCGGTCTGGCCATTCTGGAAATTCAGCTGTCCTGGGGGTCATCAACCCCGACTTGGCGAGCTGGCAAAATCCCCGTCATATGGAAGGAGGGTGACATTACGATTCCAAGCCTTGGGGTCTGGCAGTGTGGACCATCTCCCTCACCCGTTGCATCTCGAAGGTGTTGAAAAGGGTGGTGTTGGAGGCCTGAGGGGAGCTTGGCCCCCCTCATAAAACCCCTATGGTTACCAGAGGAGGGGCATTTCGAAAGCCTTTCCACTCTATGACCGGCATTGGGGGCGGCGCCCAAGCCCCATTGTTGTCTTTCTTGACCTCGAGAAAGCTTTTGAGCTAGCCGGCCCTCCATCTCTCACTTGGCCTGCAGGGGGATTAAAGGCAGGCTGCTTTCATGGTCGTTCTATCCCAGGCGGCGGGCCCGGGTACGCTTCCAGGGGCTGCCTTTCTCTAAAGACCTGAACAACGGCACTCCAAAAAGGGGGGTGCTTTGTCCCATCTGTTCAATGTACTGATGCTCAGTGGTGTGCCTGCCCTTTTTCCCGAGGGGGAAACCTCTCGTATGCCGATGACCCCGGCAATTTTCGTACTAGGAAGCGCCGGCTTTTTCAGGTGGCCCGGAGGACCCCCGATCTGCTGGCTTCCACCTGCCGTCATTTGGGGTCAAGATTCTCAGCAAATCCAAAGCCATTTCCCTTGCACCAAGGTGCCCGTCAGAGGCTGGGGTCCTGGGCATCGCCTGGAGTGGGTTCACAGTTATAGGTACCTTGGGTTACATTGCGGCACCTCACCTTCAGAAACATGTGCGCCCCTTAAAGAGAGGGCTCTGCGGGGTCAGGGCATTGAGTGCCTGGCCAACCCCGGGTTTGGGGCCAGCCCCGAGGTCATGAGGTTGTTTACATCCCGGGAATACGTTCCCTCGTTGATTGGGGGACTTGCTTGGTTTTGCAGAACCCCCAAAATCAAATCCCCCTGTGTCATCCAGAAAAACGCTGTAAGGGCCATGTGGGGGCTCCCAGGGGGCCAAGCAGTGGCTCTGAACCTTTAGGTGCCGTTTCAGCCTTTTTAAGACAGGGGTCCAAAATGGTAGCTGCCAGGAGGATTGCAAAGTATCCCGACTCCAGGGGCTGCAAAACTGATGGAGATTTTGGGCCGCCCGGGACAGGTCATTCCACTGCATCCCGGCGCGGATGGATGGGGTCGGTGCAGAGACACGAAGCTCTTGCCCATGACTTGCTCCAGGCGGGAGGCTGCGACAGATGGCAGCGAATACACGGTGCCCCCCCCTTTGGGGACCGAGGTTTGGCGGGGAGTGGACAAAACCCCCCCAGACAGAAAGAGGGATTTCCCCCGGGGCATTTTGCACCCCTTTCCTCGGCTAGCATTGTGGGTGCGGAAGGCCCCCCGGGTGTGTCCATATTACCGATGGCTCGAGACCAGTGGGAGGCCCCACAGTGTGGGGTGTTCCCCAGCAAACTGACAGAGGTTGGCGCCTCCCCGACCATTGCCCATCCTCCAGGCCAAAAATTTTGCCATCCAAAAAGCTCGCGGCATGCTCTTGCGACATCAGATCCCCCTCCTCCCGTTGATTCCAAGCGCCCAAACCAAGCGCTTATGCAAAGAAAGCCAAAGGACAACATAACTTATCCTCCCCCTCCGGGGTGACCGAGACTTATGGCCCGGTCGCAGGGCTACCATCAACTGGGTCCCGAGCCCCGTGGGTACCCTGGCAAAGATGCTGCAGATGAGGCTGCTGGACTGAAACCCTCGAGGAAAAGCCACATGCTGGTCTCCATCGCCTCAGAGTTGCGTGTTGGCTGGGTTCGGCGGGGGCCTTCCCCACCCTGGGGAGTCACGGGCCTCGTTGGTATGTCAGGGCGACCCACAGGGGCCCCCTCCAAGTTTCAGGCACAGTCCAGGTAAAGAGGGTGTTCCCCCGCCCACGTTAGGGTATCCACCCCTGCGCGGATTGTTGAAAAGGGCCGGAGGAGCCTGTGTCATTGTGACCAACGGCTTGAGCCCTTGGTGCCTACCTGTTAGGGTGCCCGGCTACGATGCCCCCTTCGCCGTAGACACTTCCCCAAAGACCCCGTAGGGAGACCCCAGAGATGAGGCAGAATCTTGTGTATTAGGTGTCAGGGGCTTGGAAACCCTTTTTCCCCCGTCCTTGCTGTCATGCGCCCCCCCGTGAAGTTGTTCGAGGGGTGTTTGGGCCTCCATTGCCTGACACCCGCCACTGTTAGTGCACTCTAAGTTTGGGTACGTCACGGCCCATAGGGCCGGTGAGGTACCCCCCCTTCCTGTGAAAAACCTGGCACACAGGTGCAAGTAACGATAATGTCACTTCCCCACCCGGGGAGCCAATCGGGTACCAAAATGGAAGAGACCGGGCCCGGGGTTACCCGGGGAATCAAATGAAAGAAAAGAAATATAAGCCTAGTTAAAAAATTTTTAATGGGGATTATTATTATTATTGCCCGGGATTCTCCCGGCCCGGGCCTTTTCCAAGTGGTGGCCCGGCCTTGGCTCCCTTTTAGGAATGTCTGAGACCTGTCTCCCATGGGGGAGGGACAAGTACCCCCTCATCTTTGGGCCAACGTCCCCCGGCCTAGCCAAAGCTAGGCCTCTTGGGCTGCCATCCCGCCCAAAGGGGGGAAATGGGAAGACAGTCTTATGAGTAAAGGTGGGCTCAGGACCCACCCTACCTTAAGGGGTGGGCTGGGGTCGATCTAAGGGGAGTAGGTTTAGTCTCTTACTTTATATAATGTGCCGCCGGTGGAAGAGGGTATTAATATTTACTAATTTTTTTAAATTTATTTTTTAAAAAGTGTGGATTAGGTTTTTCCCTTTTTTTTAAGTTTAAAAGGGGTTTTTTGTAGTGAGGACGATGTAGTTTTTGGGTATTCTTTTGTATGGGTTAGTTGTTGTTGTTAAAGATTTAGTGGTATTCCCCGGGGCCCGGGGCCCTTTGTCCAAAGTGGTGGCCCCCGGCCTTGGCCCCCTCTTTGGGGAGTGTCGAGCCCTAAGTTCCATGGGAGGAGGCCAAGCCCCTCCTCTCTTTGGGAAAATGCCCCCAGGCTAGAAAACAAGCTAGGCCTCTTGGTCTGCCACCCCGCCCAAGGGGAATAATGGGAATGCCCCAGTCTTAGAGTAAAGGTCGGGCTCACTCACCTACCCTGCCCTAGAGGGTTGGCATGGTGGTTTTTTGTATAGGGGTTAATTTTGAGGGCTGTATTTTACTGAGATTGTGATGAAAGTTCTATTTATTCTATTTATTTTTATTCTTTTCTATTCTTTCTTTTTGATTCGCGGTAATCCCGGCCGGGTTTCTTTTCCCATTTTGGTGACCCGGCATTGGCCCCCCGGGTGGGGAAGTGACATTTATCGTTACTTGCACCGTGTGGCAGGTCTTCAGCGGAAAGGGGGGGGTTACCTACCGGCCCTATGGCCAGGAGTACCAAACGTTAGGTGCACTAACAGGGGTGGTGTGCGGAAATGGGGGCCCCAAAGCGGCCCTTGCAGCAACTTCAGGGGGGGGGGGCGGATGAATGCAAGGATGGAAGTAAGGTTTCCAAGTCCCTGACAGAAAGTACCAAGATGTGCTCCTCATTCTTCGGGTTCCCCTATGGGGGTCATTGGGAATGTCACGCGAAAAGGCATGTAGCAGGGCAGTCAACAGGTGTGCACCAAGGGCTGGGGAAAACCATTCGGCACAATGGGCACAGACTCCCCTCGTGCTCGTTCAAAATCCGCGCAGTGGAGGGATCCCCTAAGGTAGGCGGTGGATTGCACCCCATTTCCCTGGACTGTGTCGAAGACTTGGAGGGGGCACCCTGTGGGTCCCCGGACATCCCAAAAGAGGCTCCGTGACTCCCCGGGTCGGGGGAATGGGCGCCTCCCCCGCCACCAGACCCAACAGCGCAATTGGTGAGGTGATGGAGATCGCAGCATGTGGCTGTGCCTCGGGGTTGAGTCTAGCAGCCTCATCTGCAGCATATTTGCCAGAGATTCCCACATGGCTCGGGACCCGTTGAGGTACCCCTGCGCCCGGGGCCCATGAAGTCTGCAGGTACCCGGTGGATGTGTTTAAAGTGTATGTTGTCCTTTGGCTCTCTGTGCTAAGGTTGGTTGCTTTGGGAATCAACGTGGATGAGGGGGGGATGTGTGGTCTGCAAGAGCATGCGGGAAGCTTTTTTGGTGGCAAAGAGTTCGGCCTGGAGGATGGTGCAATGGGGGGAGGCGCCAACCTTTTTGTAGTTTGTTGGGGAAAACACCCCAGCAGTGTGCGGCCCTCCACTGGGTCTCTGGAGCCATCAGTGTATATGGCACCACCGGGCCTTTCCGCACCCACAATGCTAGCGAGGCAAGGTGGTGCAAAAAGTCCCGGGGCAATCCTTTCTGTCTGGTGGGTTGTCCAGCTCACGCAAACGCTCGGGTTTGCCCAAGGGGGTGGCACCGTGTAGTTCGTGCGTCTGTGCACCCTCCCCGCCTGGAGCAATGTCAGGGGCAAAGAGCTTCTGTGTGGCTCTGTCCCGCCCACACCATCGGCGGGGGGGAGCGTGGAATGATGTCCCGGCGGACCCGTAAATCTCCATCGTTTGTCAGCCCGGGGAAATCGGAGATACTTTGAAATCCTCTGGAGCTACCAGTTGGATCCTGTCTTCAAGAGGCTGTGCTGCCCCTAAAGGTTCAAGACTGCATTGGCCCCCCTAGGACCCCCCGAGGCCCTTAAAAGCTGTTTTCGGGATGACACAGAGGGATTTATGTTTGTGGGTCTGGGTAAAAGAGAAGTGCCCATATCAACGAGGGAAAGTATTCCCTGGATGTAAAAAAAAACCTCATGCCCTCGAGGTGGCCACAACCTAGGGGTTTGGCCCTGGCCTCAATGCCTACCCCCTTTCGAGTCTCTTTTTAATGTGGCGCAATGTTTTTTTGGAAAGGTGAGGTGCCCGTCTTGATGCAATTACAAAAACTTAACCCCTCCTTTATCCCAACCCCCCTTACTCACCTTTTCAAAATCCTTTATTTCCCTCAATTTTTCTTTTTTCCCAATACCTAACCCAATTCTTTCCTCCCCCTAAAAGGGGGTTAGGGGGGGGACACAAGTGGGTTGGTGGGGGGGGGGTGGGGGCCCGGGAAAAGGGAGGGCCCCCAGCTGATGATCAGTACATTGAAAGGGGGGGGGGACTAAGACCCCCCTGTGGAGTGCTGTTGTCCAGGGTCTAGAGAGAAGAGGCATGCCCCTGGAAGCGTACCCCGGGCCCCCCTGTCCTGGGAGATAGGAACGAAAAACCATGAAAGCAGCCCGCCTTAACCCCTGCGGGCAAAAAGTGAGAGGATGGGAGGTGCATGGTAGCTCAAAAAGTTTTCGAGGTCAAAAAAAGAAACAATGGGGGCTTGGGCGTCTGACCCAATGCCCCCGGGCAGAAGGTGGTAAGGCTTTTTCTGTGCCCCTCCTCTGGTTTAAAACCATAGAGGTGTTTTTGAGGGGGGCCCCGCTTCCCCTCAGGCGCTCCCCAAAACCTCTTTTGACACCCTTTGAGTGCAAATGGTGAGGGAGATGGGTCTCACACCGCCGGATCCCGGGTTAGGAATCGGTATATGTCAGCCTCCTTCCATCGACAGGGAGTTTGCCAGCTCGCCAAATTGGTTGATGACTCCCCGGACAGCGAAAGTCCAGAATGGCCGACCCAGGATCTGTTGAACCACATGCCCCCGGGGCAGTTCTTGAGATGTAAAGGTGTGGGGTCCCGGCTGGTCTTATCCGTTGACTCCCCAGCTGGATGCTGCTTGGATACATCCACCCTTCTAAAGAATGCTTGGGGGGCCAACCCAGGGGTTGACCCTGGCCGTCAGGGAATATAAACCCGACCTCTGGGCGGGGTCTGGGGCAACCCGGGCCCCACTCGACGCGCCCATGGGCCATGAATGGCTCTGAAAAGGGGGAGGGTCTAAAGGCACACCATCGAACTTTCCTCCCCCCCTTAAAAGGGGTGCAGCGCACCACCCCCCCGGCGTGCATGGCTAACTTTTTTGCCCCTCATTTGGTAAAAAAATTGATGGTGGGGAGTTTTTTGAAAACCACCCTCACTTTTTTTGACCCCCGGCCCTGTAACTTTGGGTATTGCTGCCCATGACAGTGAAGGCCACCGGTTTAGGGCCCCATCTGGGTTTTCTGAAGGGGGACCCCCCCAAAGTTGGGTCCTGGAAGACCCAGTCCTTTTTAGACCTCGGGGGTATTTTGGGGGGTGGGCCCGGTGGACCCTGCTAGGCCACTGCAAAAAATGATCACTGGTAGAGGGGGGACCCCCACTCCCCTCAAGAACTCCCGGATGATTGCATCCCCCACCATAGGGGTGGGTTGGCTCACCTTATTGAGGAGGGGACCGGGGGGCCTCCTCCCGAACAGCCGAAGGGTTTCCCCGCTGGTGGTGGAGAGACAGACTAAAGTATTTGGGGTGGTGGGCATTGAATCCCCAGCCACAACAAGACCTCCCGTGGGGGCGGTGCTGCCACCTCTGGATTCAAGGGTGTACCCAGAGTTTGTAAATATTGTAAACCCCGAGAAAGGGCCATCCGCCAGGGTAGGGTGACAGCCTGAACCTTAGCCCTCCCCACAGTCGTGGGGTCGTGGAGTTTTTAAAGAGGGTAGTGGTCCCGACGTAGTCGCCGTGCCCTGCCGTCCCTTGCAGGGGTTTAAAAGGGGGAGGAATCCCCCGGAAAACGTGGCTGCATTTTAGGGGACAAATCGGTGAGTGTTCCCGAAAAAAGGAAGACATAACCTCATTGAACTCAGTTCAATCCTAAGTGAATTTTCCGTGCAGCCCCAAAATGTTCCAATGGGGGATCTTCAAGGGCCCCCAAAATTGTCCTGTTCCCTCTCTGCCTGGGGTCGTGTCCGTTGTTGGCGACTCCGGGGCCTCCTCCATACAGACGGAAGGACTCCTGGAATGTTGGCTTGAAGTTCATGTGTCTTTCCTGTCCAGTAGGACCACGCCCAGCATCCTTGACAGGTGCTGCCTGCAGGCGCCCCTGTCCTCTTGCCGACGGGCTGCAGGCGACAGAGGAGTGCTGAGAGATGACCCGATGGGTTTTCTTCAGTCGATCCGGAAATGGTTTCGGGGACCACATTTACCTCTGCACGGCATGAGCTGGCGGACCCGTCGGATTCGGGGATGGGTCACTGGGTATGTCTGGGTGGCGGTCGACACTGCAGCAGCTTAAGCTGGAGTTGCACCCTGGGGCCCGGCAATGAGGGGCCATGGGCTTCCAAGTCCCCTGGCGGGGAACCTCTGCCTGTCGCTGGCCGTCACAGGATGGGCCTGTCCTTGGGGAAGTGGCCTGCTGGCCGTATATGGAAGGATTGTAGGTTGACCAGCTGGGACCTGCTGGGCAGAGTGCTGGCATGTGCGGGTTTTTACCCAATGATTCTGCCTCTTGGCCACCTGCCATCTGATGCCGCAAGTTGACCGACGCTTGCTGCAATCCAGTGTCTTGCCATTCTGTATGCCCCCACTGGGAGCCCAGTGCTGGGAACTCGCTGGTATTGCCTCCTGCGGTATCCGGGGGATAACCGTGATTGGAGCCCATGCTGACTGTTTTCTGGGTGGAGTTCCAAGGCTGGGGTGGCGGTTTTTTTTCCGGGGCTGTCGGGTCGTTTCCGATGGACGAACCTTCGATGCCAGTGCTGCTCCTTCACAGGAGAGCTCCGGTTCCAGGCATGGTGCCTCTTTTGAGCAGTTGGCACACTTGGGCATGGCCGAGGGCTTCGGCCAGGTGGATGTTTGAGGATTGCTATGCAGTCCTTCGAGTAGTGTGCTTGCTGCACCACCACACACTTCTTCTCTCACTGGCAGGTGGCTGCAATATGATTGAACCCTGGCAGTTGAAAAGCCATTGTACTGGGCCTGACAGGTATGGGTCGGGTCGGTATTCTTCACAGACCCCAAGGTCCAGGTGTGTGGGAAGTGGTCCTTTGTGTTGGATCAGCACTGGCGGGTGGGCACTTGTTCACCGTTGCAGTGTGTCTGCAGTGGCCTTGACAATATTGGGCACTTCCAAAATGGCGGTCAGTGGAGGGGCACAGGGGACGTGTAAAAAGCACCCCCCTCTGTAACCTTCTCCGTAGCAAGCAGTTTCCACCTTGTGGATGGGTCAAACAGCCCCTTCAAAATTCCTCGTAAGGAGTCTTTCGTCCCTGGGAATTAACCGGAACCTCGTTCATGAGAGGTGAACTCGCTGCGGAAAATGGAGGTGGGGGAAGACCTTCCAGATACCTTACAAACCCGGAGTTGAGGGAACCTTGTATTTGTTTCTGAAGGCCCTGGTTGCTTGTGCCAGAGCTGAGCGGGAACTCCTCCGTCCACGTGGGAGTCACCAGTCCCCGTCATGTGGAGGCCAACGCAACTGGTGGTAGGGACCTGGGGATGGGTCAATAATTGGGGGACCCAACTGAGGAGCTATTCCTCCTGGCTTCTTACTCGACACCTATGGCAATCAGGGGATGCAAGTCTTCTTGGGCTAGGGCTGCGATGGACCTAGTGGCAGATTGGTAGGTACAGTAGTCTCCACTGCATCTTGGCCTTCTTGGTGGGGGTCCCACCTGACCACGTCGTCATCCACTCGGCCCCGCATTCCAAGGATCGTTTAGGGAGCTCTCTTGTGTCTGTCATGGTGACTCGTAGGTGTGGGGACAGCAGCCTGCAGCAGTGCTGCTGCCTGTGACTCACAGTCCCCCACACCGGGTGCAGAGCTGTGAGGCTAAGAGCCCCATCGGGGGCGTAGCCACCCTCTCGGGGCTTCATGTTTGAAGCACTGAACACAGTCCAAGGATCGTTTTTTTTTATATTTTATTAAAAAACTTCAAGTACACTTTAATAGGTATACATATATAACAAAATGAACAAGGACACATCAGTAAAACCAATATATAAACACAAAACAATCTCATGCAAACTGACAGTTATTACTATATACAAGTTTTATAACATTTAAACAAATTTAAGAAGGAATTAAAGTTTAATAACAAAAAGGCCACAAAACTGGCTATAAATAAAACTCCTAAAATTACAACCACATCACAATAATGCTCCAAGCTTAATGACAATAACCATAATACCCAACTCGCAACAAAAATACACCACAGACCTACAATATGCCTTATTAAGACACCTCGTGCTGCAACACAGTGACCCACCATCCCTCCCCCCCCCACTCACACACACACATTGAAAAACTAACCTATCACCAACATGAATAATATGACATTATTTATCCTCTATTTAGGATTATTATGACACATGTCACTAGAGGAAACATTCTGTTCAAACCTGAATGGTACAGTACCTACCAAAAATTACCTTACCTTAAATAAGAACATATTAACTAGGTAATTAGCTCAAAATGATGCTGGACCACACCACGTGACAAAAAAAAAAAAAAAAAAATAATAGTGTTCAAGGAAAATAGTGGCAAGGTAAAACCCTCTAAGAAAATTCAAATTCAATATGTCTCTACCAGTGCAAGTGGAACATATTACGCTACCATAGAAATTATTCATGTTGATATATTTCTAGGTTATAATATTATTACTAGTTATATATTTTAATCTGCTCCGTACACCTTCCCCATTCAAGGGAACTAAGCACTAACTTATCTTGACAACCTCTCATCTGGGTCACACACTGTACCTCCAATCTCACCAACCACATCACTGCATTCCCAGGAGGTGAGCCCTGTTTGAAATCCCCTGAACCCCCCTTCCTTTTACAAACCACTCACCCCGGCAGTTGTAAAGCCCTTATAAACGCCGATAGACTTCTCCTATTGTTAGTCCTCTATAACCCTCAGAAAATATACTCTTCCCACCTTTTCCCAAAATAGTCTCTGTTGCGCTCACAAAGTTCGTTTTAAAACGTCGCCGCCAAAGTCTTCTCAGCACGTCCACACCCTACCTTCCCCTCATACCCCTTTAATACATATATGTAGTCCCCGATGACATTGCTAAACCTCTTACACCACTCTCTCCACACCACTCATATCAAAGAAAACTCAAAACGTCTTGCAATACTGCCACACTTGACCCCCTCCCTCACACTACCTTTAGCATCCATACTGATGCACTCCAAACTTCACAATCTTAGTCGACATGATATGCGTCTCTTCCCCTCTGCATCTGACCCACCCCCACCCTCAATAAACCCTCCTATCTCGGAGCCTTATCTCCCGTTGGCAAAATCCATGCAGGGAGGGAAACGGACATAACCTCATGCGCATAGGTCGTATCCTTTATTTACTAAATCTTCGCCATATTTCATCCCAAATGCTTACAGGGGGTAGATCCCTTTAACGGCGCCACTACATGTCTCTCTAACAATTTACACCAATGTTCCCACTTTTACTTTTCCGGTTCACGGGCAACATTAAGGCACGTAACACTGTCTCGCATTCCTTCATTTTCTGACCCTCAATACCATTTCCTCATTGGTGAGTTTGACCTTATCTATGCTGACCCTCCCTCCATCCACATGCACTCTTCATTCCTCTTATATAAACTCACATTTTCCGCGCTTCTCAAGTCCAACAAACCCAACCCTCCCCTACATACGGGCAATTTCATACTCCCTTCGCAACCAGTTCCACCCTGAACCCCACAAACATTTTGATAAACCAGTCTAAGAATACTCGTGATCGCCGTTCCTGTTAAAGGCATCAAGGAAACAAACCAGGACTTTACTTTTTGTACTACATTGATGACAATTAACGTTGCCTTAGGGTTAATTGGTGAGGTCACAGCATTCCCAACCGTCGCTGCACCATGTTCCACCACTCCTAATTCGAATTGCTACCCCTTGCAGCCACTCAGGTCTGCCTCTACATGACACCGCAGATTGTCAGACTCCGGCGTCCTATCCCCCCGCTGCACAACATCACATCCAAATCTTTCTCTCTGTCCCTTCCCAGCACCTTTGTTGACATTGACTTTTCCGATTTACCTTCACCCAGTTAGCTCTCCCAAAAGTGTGTACAACTTCCCCCAAAAGTCCTAACCGTGTTCCTCATTGCCAAAACTAGTGGTATCATCAAATAGCACACCAAACTGGCACGGCTTCAGCTCCCATCCCTCCCCCCCCGTCTTAGACCGATCCTTCATCATCTATAAAAGGGATCTGAACACATGCAAAACAATATTTGTGCATAAAGGACATCCCTGCCGAAGACCCCGCCTCCATGTTGCCTCCCCCCCCCCACACAACCTTGTTTTTGCCACCCTTACCTTCTCGTTTGTTGTACAACGTATCCACCCACCAACTATTTTCTTCGCCAAACCCCTGTAGTAGGAGAATATCCCTCAAAAGCCTTTCTTCCACCCTATCATAATGCCCCTTTGCCAATCAACGGCCCCAAACGCCCCTCTTTCCCTTTTATGTGCATGTTCCTCCAGGAACCCTTGGATAATCCCGTGGCCCCTACGCTTCATGACACTACCAGGTAACCAACCTTGACTCGCGCTCGCACACACACCCTCCCCACAAAACAATTTAAGCGATTCCAAGAATTTTCGCAAATATTTATAGATCAGCACAAAGCATGAATGGCTCGTTAATCCGAAGGGTACTTTGCTGTGTACCCTTTGGGACCAACACCACCACCGCCGTTTGCCGGAGATTCTCCCCATATTACCTCCGTCTTTCATGGCATTCATTAAACTGACTGGGAAAACCCTCTAAGCGACCCCAGTGACTCTACATAAATTCGCTAGGGTAAATCATCGATTCCCGGGTGACTTACCCTTTCATGTCCATAAGGGTCTCCATATTTCCCCTCCTCATTGCCCCTCCCAGTGCCGCCCGATCACTCACCTCCCCGTTTGCACGGCACATTACATACCTTCCCAAGGAACTCACCATCCACCCACAACTTTCCCGTATTCCTCAAACCATCTATCTGCATATGCACTCATTCCCTTGGTGTCCTTAATACCTGACCTCTCTAAAACCCCCCCACATGAAGATATGACTTGCAAACCCGGTATTTTAGTCGTTCGTGTCGTACCTTCTGTCCTCGCAGCACACAAGCTGATGGCTTGTCGCCCCAGAGTAACTTCGTCTAACCCCGCCTGTACCCGTACAGCTGCAAAACGTTCTGCTGGCAAATCCGTTTTTCGTCCTTCTACATGTGTATATCCTCCGGCGGTACACCCCGGCCCCCGCCCCCCCCGGTAACAATTCCGTTAATCTATGATTCTATGTGTGCATTTGGACCAATACCACTCTACCGAAGTTTGAATTTAATGCGTTGCCCTCCTCACATTAAAAAATGGACGTATTCGTAACTTAGCCACACTACCCCACCATCCTACCACGTCATCCTCTGTTCTTCGGTCGGCACAGAGTGTTCCCAAAATATTGCAAACTGTTCCACTCATCCCTATCCCCTAACCATCGTGTTCAGTTTCCAATATCTTCCCAGCTACGAGCCAAAGCATCCATCCCACCTCACTAATACCGCCCTATGATCGGAAGACACTTCTCATTTAGTTTTAAAAGTCTCTACCAAAACCCTATGAGATAGATATACCTGTCCAAACGAGCCGCATATCCCTTTTATAAAAACGTATTGTTCCACCTCACACAGACCTCCCCGGAAAAGATCACGTAACTGAAGATCTGCTATGCAGGCCCCAAGACTGAGGGAATAATATCCGCTCCTCTGGGTTCCACGTTATGTCTTCTTATTACACAATTTTCCAATACCCCCCCCATCGCCACCAGGACGGTAACGTGCGTCGGTTATACACGAGCTCTCCCGCCTCAAAACATCTTCACTTTCACGTACCTTCTGTGAGGGCATTACACACACCACAAACGCCACTCTCTCTCCATCCACCATCCTTCCACACGTAATAACTCTCCCCCTCCCCCCTCTTTCCTATGCAATACAAACGGGCCCGCCTCCTGAGCAAACCACAACCACTCCTCTTTTAATCGTTCAGACGGCAACACATAAGCTGATACCCCAGGCACCACTAATTTCACGACAAAGCTTAAAATTGTGCTCCTGCAACAAAAGCTACGTCAACCTATATACCATTCAAAAATCATCCTGAGCACACCCGTTTAACACCATTCAACACAGACCATATTATATTTATTGTTACACACCTCGCTCGCGCACATTTTAAGGTTTCCAATTCCCCGCCTATGTACAAGGATTCTTCCCCCATTCAAGAACCCCGTTCCCTCTTGGACTGTGGCCTATCTCCACAGATTCCCCTCCTTCCCAACCATCCCCCCACATCTGTTGTGGCACTCTCGCGACAGAGAGTCACTCTGGGTACCTAAACCCATGTCTTTTTTCCCCGGCCTTTGCGACGGTGTCAGAAACATCGTCCGAAATCTGACGCTTGCTGCCTTTTCCTTGTAGCTCCCTCAGTGTCTATCTGAGTACTGGGAGCCAGCAAACAATGGACTTCCACCCTCTACCACCCTTAATCCCCTCCATGACCCTCCATGGCACTCGCATGTCCCACAGGTGCCACCTGGATCCTCCCCTTCCCCACACACATCTTCTGCCCTGTTCCAGGATCTTGTTCGCTGTCAATTCTTCCACGCCGTAGACTGGTAACATAGCCTGTATCACGTCTCCAAAACTCCTCCGCAATAAAGCCTTCACTGCTGCTGCCCTCTGTACCTCCTCACTTGGACAAACTGTACTGTTGATGGGGCCAGGTGATTCATGGATCACCACTTCTTTCCGATTCCCCAGGAGGAGCACACACCTCTTCTCCCATATGCGACAATGCCCTCCTCCTTTGCACCCGTTCTTCTTTAGGCATCGGGTTGCTAATGCGCAGGCGCCTGCCTTTTGCCGAGCCCAGGAGCACTTTTGATGGGCCAGGTGATGCCTCATGGATCACCACTTCTTCTGATTTCCACTGGATGGAGACCACTACCTCTACACTCCACATGCGACCACGCCCTCCTCCTTGCCCCACGTTCTTCATTAGGCATCGGTGTTGCTCATGCGCAGGTGCTCGCCACCTTGGCCGGAAAGGAGGCCAATACTCGCGCTTGCCACAGTCTGCCGCCACATTTGGTTCAAATTCGACACACAGTCGGCAAGTACGCCTCTGCCCCGCTTACGCGACATTTCCTGGGTTCTAAACTCTCGTCGAGATATACATACGGCGTGGTATTGGATGCCTAAGCGTCCTTCTTGAGATTAAAAGGAACCCTCAGGAAAACATGTGTAAGCACCTTTAACCATTTGCCAGGTTGGGCCAGATGTACAGTTCCATAAGTTCGAAAACATTTCGAATATCTACCTCATCAGCTCAAAGGCCACGTTGCGGAGTTAACCCACGAATAATGTCGTGGAACATCATCAATTGACCCTCACTGCCAGGTGTGACAGCTAATGTGACATCTTGTACACGATCAAACAAAGCCTCGTACTACTTGAGAGTTCGCCTTTAACGAAAATTCTATATACACGTTCAGTTCCACTCCATATAAATCCTCGCTCTGATGCCTATGTATCTCGTAAATATTTTGGGCAATAACAATCGACTGACGTAAGGTGTTTAAAGCCACTAATAAGTTCAAATGCCCAAGTATTCACTCTCCTGGCGCACACCTGGCGCCATTGTCGTTGACTGATTAGTCGTCTGGGAAACATTAGAGGGGTGCAAGCACGACGCCACTCTACTCATCCAGTCACGTGAATGCACAACACCTCTCGTACCACTGCTGTCAGGGTTACTGAGGAGCGTCAATGCAAGGGGGTCTGCACGGCCCAATCGCGATGCAGACAATCTCTCCAAGGATCACCAGGAACAACGCTAATCTGTGCGTAAACTAACACAGATTTGCGAACACAATACAAACTGTTTTCCAATCTTCGTCCACTCGACAATCCTTCTTGATGTGAATCCCGATATGTGAATCTCTGCTGTTGTCCATGTGTAATGTAGTTCATTCCTCTGATTATCTACTGTGAAGGTTGTGAACCTTTGTCATATGTCAGTCATAGTATGTTAACTATACAAATCTGAAAGGTTTATATAGTTTATATTTTATATAGTTTATATAGTTATATAGTTTATATTGTATATATTATAGTAGTATGTTATATGGAAAAATTTGTGAGTGTATATGGGTAACCTCTTTTATGTCCATTACAATGTGTTGTTAAAACTTGTTAGTGTATGTTGTGTAGGATTGAGGATCCTACTGTACCCAGTTTATATCTTTTTATTTAATAGTAAGCTGTAAAGGTTTTAAATAAAATATAAAAAAAAAAAAAATTTAAGTTTAAGCCTGGCCATAATGCTCTGCATACAAGGGCATGTACACCCAACTAGTGCTATAATTCCTTGTTAGACTTTGTATCATGTCTAAATAAATTTTGTGAATATGAATGAAATAAACTTAATTATTTATTTGCAATATTACTTTAGTATATGTTCAAGATTGATAGAAAATTGACCAGATGTCAGCTATAATTCAACAACATAACTTATCTGATATTCATAATCATTTTAGTATTTTTTCCTTATGAAGAAAAACATATTGATATAAATTCCAGCAATTTTTTAAAAAAATTACATCAAGTATTAAAGACTGTTAGAAAATTTACATAAAATATTTGTTACTGTTAATATAGAACGATAAAAACAAAATTTCTGATCAGCATCATAATTTTATGTTATTGTTTATAAAACTTGTTTACATATTTTTTAAAGGAAGAGATTCCTATATATCATAACAGTCTTCTTGTAATACATCATCGACACCATACCCAGCCCTTCTAGGGCAGGGTAGGTGCCTGGGTCCGAGCCTTATGCGGTCCGCATTTTAACATTTTTTTTTTATGAACCGATTACGTTCATTTTTGGTGTACTATTAGAAGATTATATCGAGTATGCTGTGCTGAAGCTTCAATCATATCGGCCAAAAAGGAAATGAAATATGCAAAATTTACGAAAAATTGCATTTGGCAGGGCACAGTTTGTCAGTGGTACTTGGACAAGTGGTTTTGACACTTGCTGCTGCTAGAACAACTCTAATTCCATCACTTGGCGAGTGTGACATGTGTCATAATAATCCTAAATTGAGGATAATTAATGTCATGATTATTCAGGTTGGTGATGGGGTTAGTTTTCAATGTGTGTGTGTGAGTGGGGGGAGGGATGATGGGTCACCTGTGTTGTGTGAGTAGGGGGAGGGATGATGGGTCACCTGTGTTGTGTGAGTGGGGGGAGGGATGATGGGTAACCTGTGTTGTGTGAGTGGGGGGAGGGATGATGGGTCACCTGTGTTGTGTGAGTGGGGGGAGGGATGATGGGTCACCTGTGTTGTGTGAGTGGGGGGAGGGATGATGGGTCACCTGTGTTGTGTGAGTGGGGGGAGGGATGATGGGTCACCTGTGTTGTGTGAGTGGGGGGAGGGATGATGGGTCACCTGTGTTGTGTGAGTGGGGGGAGGGATGATGGGTCACCTGTGTTGTGTGAGTGGGGGGGGAGGGATGATGGGTCACCTGTGTTGTGTGAGTGGGGGGAGGGATGATGGGTCACCTGTGTTGTGTGAGTGGGGGGAGGATGATGGGTCACCTGTGTTGTGTGAGTGGGGGGGAGGGATGATGGGTCACCTGTGTTGTGTGAGTGGGGGGAGGGATGATGGGTCACCTGTGTTGTGTGGGGGGGGGGGGGGGGGGGATGATGGGTCACCTGTGTTGTGTGAGTGGGGGGAGGGATGATGGGTCACCTGTGTTGTGTGAGTGGGGGAGGGATGATGGGTCACCTGTGTTGTGTGAGTGGGGGGAGGGATGATGGGTCACCTGTGTTGTGTGAGTGGGGGAGGGATGATGGGTCACCTGTGTTGTGTGAGTGGGGGGAGGGATGATGGGTCACCTGTGTTGTGTGAGTGGGGGGAGGGATGATGGGTCACCTGTGTTGTGTGAGTGGGGGGAGGGATGATGGATCACCTGTGTTGTGTGAGTGGGGGGAGGGATGATGGGTCACCTGTGTTGTGTGAGTGGGGGGAGGGATGATGGGTCACCTGTGTTGTGTGAGTGGGGGGAGGGATGATGGGTCACCAGTGTTGTGTGGAGTGGGGGGAGGGATGATGGGTCACCTGTGTTGTGTGAGTGGGGGGGAGGGATGATGGGTCACCAGTGTTGTGTGAGTGGGGGGAGGGATGATGGGTCACCTGTGTTGTGTGAGTGGGGGGAGGGATGATGGGTCACCTGTGTGGCAGCACAGGTTTCTTAATAAAGCATATTGTAGGTCTGGTGTATTTGTTGCGCGTGGTATTATGGGTGATTGTCATTAAGCTTGGTGCATTATTGTGTTGAGGTTGTAATTTTAGGAGTTTTGTTTATAGCCATTTTGTGGCCTTTGTTATTATAACTTTATTCCTTCTTAAATTGTGATATGTTATAAAAACTTGTATATAGTAGACTGTCAGATGTTGCCTGGATTGTTTTGTGTTTATATATTGTTTTACTGATGTTGTCCTTGATCATTTTTTTATATATGTACCTATTAATATCTGTACATGAAGTTTTAAATAAAATATAAAAAAAAAAAAAAAAAAAAAAACTTGTCGATTTCAATTCTAAAATAAACCTTATCTTCTTGCTAAAAAAAAATAAAGTTTCATAACTTTTTTGATATATCTTGGAAGATGTCGGCCTTGTTGTCCACATAAATCTAAAAATATTTTGGAAAGTTCGGAAACAGAATCGCTACCCCGTAAAACAATCATTCTCCCATGTTTGTTGTGAGAAATAAAGTCAATTCAATTATAAATAAAGCTGCTGTTCCCCTAAATAGGTAAATAAGTTACTTTCGAGATATAGGCCGCAGCGCGCGGCACCCCAGGTGCCCGGGAACAATTTTTTTTCCCCGCAAAATTCGCTTTATTTTACACTTTTTCCGCGACCTACGAGTGTTTATTACAGTTAACCATTGTAAATCCGTTTTCTATCATCACTGATGAGAGAGAACGGACCCTCTCTTCACCTTCAGGGGAAATATCGATAGAAATTTATTCCTTGGGGCGTCATATTATGCTATATATTTTTTTTGAGGTGTACTTTTTATGTTTATCTGCTATTATTATATTGCATTATATCATAATAGATCAATTGTGATAGATAAATAAGCCTTATAATTGATATTAGCGTGAGTATGGAATATTTTGTTGGCTGGAGGTGTCGGCCCCTTTTGGGTAACTATACCCAGGGTACGTGACTGGTTACTTGATCATATTAGCTCCGCCCACTCTGGCATGATCTCAGATGGTGAATTTGTATTATATTAGACATAAAGATATAAGAAAACGATAAAAATAACACGGGGAAAAACGTAACAAAAACGTCAACAAAGCTGAGTCAGCGCTTCTTGCGCACTATGTCGCGTCAGCACTGTCACCATGCCTGTTATAAATAGCTGTAATTCCTTTTAGAAACATCGTACAAGGATAATAATTATACCAGAGTGTAGCCAGAAAGTTCAGCTATTTTTTGGTAACAATAACTCAGTTTTCATATATTTTCGAATTTTTTTTTGCTCCGCGCGCGGGAACCCTCAATCTCCCCTTTCGCTCATAAGACTGTCATTCCCATTATCCCCCTTGGGGCGGGGATGGCAGACCAGAGAGGCCTAGCTTGTGGCTAGGCCTGGGGACAGTTGGTCCCAAAGATGAGGAGGTACTTGTGCCTCCTCCCATGGGAGACTTAGGTCTCAGACACTCCCTAAAGAGGGAGCCAAGGCCGGGCCACCACTTGGAAAAGGCCCGGCCGGGAGAATACCGGCGAATCTTTAATAATAATAATAATAGTGTAATACATAATGCTGTATTATTAAATAAAGTAACGGTCTTCAAGAATCACCAGGTAACACATAATGCTTTATTATTTTTTATATTTTATTTAAAAACTTTGCAGCTTAATATTAAATAAAAAGATATAAACTGGGTACAGTAGGATCCTCGATCCTACACAACAGACACTGACAAAATATAACAACACATCGTAGCTGACATAAAAGAGGTTACCCATATACAGTGGACCCCCGCATATGTTTGGGGGTCTGAAATGGACTAATCTACTTCGCAATATTTCTTATGGGAACAAATTCGGTCAGTACTGGCACCTGAACATACTTCTGGAATGAAAAAATATCGTTAACCGGGGGTCCACTACACTCACAAATTTTTCCGTATGTAACATACTTTACAATATAAACCTTTTAGATTTATATAGGTAACATAATATGACTGTGACATATGACAAAGGTTCACAACCTTCACAGTAGACAATATGAGGAATGACCTACATCATAATCTCATTAAGACAAGTACAAGCTCTTCCCAAAATTAACCCCAATACGATAAAAATTACCTAAAAACATACATACGCCTCACTACATTCCCTCTTTAATCATTGAAAAAAAATGAAAATCTTAGGGGGCTGTAGGGCAAATTTCGTAACTCGTTTATTTACCGTCCGATTTTCTCCAGTTTTGGTACACAAGACAAAGTGTTTTCACTCTTTCTTGAAAATATTTATCAAAAATATACCTCAAACAACAACTGAGAAAAGACTGATTTACTGAAAATGTCCTGTGGGTTGATGTCATTCTTATATGGTGCTACGTAAGGTTGTTTGGACACTTGGTGTCGAGAGAACAATGCTAATACTAATTTTGACCGTTAGATTTCCCTCTAAATACCTTATCGTTATTTCACAAAAAAATAAAGTTTGTTAGTTTCTGGAATATTGCAAAAAATCTGCC
This sequence comes from Cherax quadricarinatus, assembly GCF_026875155.1. Classification (NCBI taxonomy): domain Eukaryota; kingdom Metazoa; phylum Arthropoda; class Malacostraca; order Decapoda; family Parastacidae; genus Cherax; species Cherax quadricarinatus. The sequence continues at coordinate 20,756,360 of NC_069452.1, read as the reverse complement.
CTTTACTCCCACATAACTCCCAAAGTATTTGGAATATTTCCAAAAACTCAACGGTCAAAATAAGAGAAATCATTATTCTATAATGTCTGTGAATATTATTCCATTTAATTAAGTAATAAAGGAAGCACGTTGCACTTTAGGTGAATAAGTTACTTCCGAGATATCGGCCGGGAACGCCGGCCGGCCTCCGTCTCAAAAAAAAAAAAAAAAATTTCGCTAAAATCGCGTTTGTTTGGGTGTATTTCTTAGTAAACTGATGTTCTAGTGCAGTTAGCCTCTAAACACCGTTTTCTCTTACTCAGAGACGACAGGGTAACCAGTTATACTTTTATATCGAAATATTCCCGATAATCTCTGGGCCATATTATGGCCTATTTTATTCAGTCTAGAGTATATAACATGTTTATATGTTATTTAGAGTATTTATTATATCATATTAGATCAATTCTGATAGACAAATAAGCCGTAAAGTTGATATATAAGCTGATATAAGCGTAATGATGGGCGATTTCTGGCTGGCACCTCGGGAGCAGGAACACTGCTGAGCGTTCCCATCTGGTTCCCGGTAATCACTAAGTCTGCGGATAAGCTCCACCTACTGGTTTATGATGCCAAATAGTCAGTTATTATATTAGAAAGAATAATGCAAGAAAAGGCGATAAAAAACAAGAAAATAACTCCAAAAAATATATAGGCCGTGAGCAGACTCGCTACCAACATCGCCGTCACCATACCTGATATAAATGACTATAATTTCTTGTAGAAACGTCGTAGAACATTCATTCTGGTACCATTGTGTTGCCAAAGAGTTGAGCTATTTTTCAGTATATATAACTCAATTTCCATATTTTTTCGATTTTTCGGTGAGCGCGCGCGGAAATTTGCCCTACAGCCCCCTTCCTCCACTTATACTAAATAAAAATTAATCACCCTCTTCCACCGGCTGAGCACATTATATAAAGTAAAGAGACTAAACCATACTTTCCCCATTACAAAAATTTAATGAGACATTACTTCTATTCTATTCTATTCTATTTGATTCGCCGGTATGGTATCCCGGCCCGGGTCTCATCCATTTTGGTGACCCTGCATTGGCTCCCCGGGTAGGGAAGTGACGTTTATCTGTACTTGCACCTGCGTGGCAGGTCTTCAGCAGGAAGAGGGGGGGGGGTACCTCACCGGCCCTATGGCCAGATCGACACCATGCCTAACCCTTCTAGGGTAGGGTAGGTGCCTGAGCCCGAGCCTTTAGCTCATAAGACTTGTCATTCCCATTTGCCCCCTTGGGGCAGGGATGGCAGACCAGAGAGGCCTAGCTTGTGGCTAGGCCTAAGGACAGTTGGTCCCAAAGATGAGAAGGTATTTGTGCCTCCTCCCATGGGAGACTTAGGTCTCAGACACTCCCTAAAGAGGGAGCCAAGGCCGGGCCACCACTTGGAAAAGGCCCGGGCTGGGAGAATACCGGCTAATCTTTAACTAACTAACTAACCTATGGCCAGATGATGTACCAAACGTTAGTGTGCACTAACAGCGGCTGGTGTGCAGTGCAATGGAGGCCCAAAGCAGGCCCTCGCAGCAACTTTAGCAGGGAGGGCGGATGATGTGCAATGACTGGAAGTAAGGTTTCCAAGTCCCTGACAGCTAAGTACAAAAGATGTGCTGCCTCATCCTCTCGGGCCTGCCCCACTGGGGTCATTGGGAATTGTCTACGGCGAAGGGGCATCGTAGCTGGGCAGTCTAACAGGTAGTGCACCAAGGGCTTCGGAACCATTCGGTCACAATGGGCACAGAGCTCCTCTCGTGCCCGTTCAACAATCCGCGCAGTGGTGGGATACCCTAAGCGTAGGCAGTGGATATGCACCCTCAGTTCTCTGGACTGTCTCCGAATACTTGGAGGGGGCACCCGGTGGGTCGCCCTGACATACCAACAGAGGCTCTGTGAATCCCCAGGGTGAGGGAATGGGCGCCTGGCCGCACCGGCAGCCCACAGCACAATCTGGCTGAGGCTGATGGAGATTGCAGCACATGGCTGTGCCTTGAGGGTTGCAGTCCTAGCAGCCTCATCTGCGGCATCATTGCCAGGGATACCCATATGGCTCGGGATCCAGTTGATGGTAGCCCTGCGACCCTGGCCATGAGGGTCTGGCACCTCAGGCACGGGAACACTGCCGACCGTTCCCATCTGGTTCCCAGCTGTCGCTCAGTCTGCGGATAAGTCCCGCCTACTGTTTTATGATGCCAAATAGTCAGTTATTATATTAGAAAGAATAATGCAAGAAAAGGCGATAAAAAACAAGAAAATAACTCCAAAAAATATATAGGCCGTGAGCAGACTCGCTACCAACATCGCCGTCACCATACCTGATATAAATGACTATAATTTCTTGTAGAAACGTCGTAGAACATTCATTCTGGTACCATTGTGTTGCCAAAGAGTTGAGCTATTTTTCAGTATATATAACTCAATTTCCAAATTTTTTCGATTTTTCGGTGAGCGCGCGCGGAAATTTGCCCTACAGCCCCCTTCCTCCACTTATATAAATAAAAATTAAAATCACCCCTTCCCCCGGCTGAGCACATTATATAAAGAAAGGGGACTAAACCATACTTTCCCCATTACAAAAATTTAATGGACATTACTTTTATTCTATCTTTTCATTTGTTTTCCCGGGTTTTGGATCCCGGGCCCGGTTCATCCTTTTTGGTGCCCGGGGCTTTGGCTCTCCGAGTGGGGGAAGGGACGTTTATCTGTACTTGCACCTGCGTGGCAGGTCTTCGCAGGAAGGGGGGGGGGTACCTCACCGGCCCTAGGAATTTGGTCCCTTAGTGTGCACTAACCGGCTGGGGCTGAAAGGGGGCCCGCGGCCCCCGCGCAATTTTATGGGGGGGCGGGTGCAATGTGGGGGGAAAGGGGTTTTTTCCAAATCCTGACAGGTAAGACAAAAATGTGCTGCCTATCCCCGGCCCCACTGGGGTATGGGGGAATTGCTAAGCAAAGGGGGTCGTAGCTGGCATCTAAACCAGGTAGTGCACCATGGGTTGGGAACCATTCGGTCACAATGGGCACAACTCCTCTTTTGCCCGTTCAAAAACCCGCGCAGTGGGGGGGGATCCCCAAGGTGGGAGTGGATATGCACCCCAGTTCTCTGGATGTCTCCGAAACTTGGAGGGGGCCCCCGGTGGGCCCCCGACAACCAACAGAAGTCTGTAAATCCCCAGGGGGCCAGGGAATGGGGCCGGGCCCGCCCCGGCAGCCCACAGACAATCTGGTGAGGCGATGGAGATTGCAGACAGGGCTGTGCCTCGAGGGTTGCAGCCCTAGCACCTATCTGCAGCATTCATTGCCAGGGTTTTTTCCCCATATGGTGGGACCCAGTGATGGAGCCCTGCGCCCCTTGGCCATGGGGGTTGCAGGTCCCGGGAGGGATGTGTTTAAAGGTATGTTGTCCTTCGGTCTCTGTGCAAAAATTGCTTGGACCTGCCTTGGATCAACGGGGATGATGGGGGGCGATTGGTCTGAAAGAGCTGCTGCGAGCTTGTTGGAGGAAAAGAGTTCAGCCTAGGGGGATGGTGCAATGGTCTGGGAGGCCCCCAAATGCTGTCAGTTGCTGTGGAAACACCCCAGATGTGGGCCACCACTGGGTTTCTGGAGCCATCGGTGTAATATGGCACATACCCTGGGCCTTTGCACCCACAATGCTAGCCAAGGCCCAAAATGGTGAGAAAGCCTGGGGGGCAATGCCTCTTGCTGTCTGGAGGGTTGTCCAGCCACTGCAAACACCTTTGGGGCCCCAAGGGGGTGGCACCCTTATTCGCTGCCGTCTGTCACAGCCTCCCACCTGGAGCAATGTCATGGGCAAGAGCTTCCTCGTGGCATCTGCTACCGACCACATCCATCGGCGGCCGGGATGCAGTGGAATGACCTGTCCCTGGCGGACCCGTAAATCTCTCATCATTTTGTCAGCCCCTGGGAGCCGGAGATACTTTGCAATCCTCTTGGCAGCTACCAGTTGGATCCTGTCTTCAAGAGGCTGCAGCTGCACCTCAAGGTTCAGAGCCACTGCATTGGCCCACCTAGGAGCCCCCAGCATGGCCCGTACAGCTGTGTTCTGGATGACACAGAGGGATTTGATATTTGTGGGTCTGGCATGAACCAGAGCAAGTGCCCCATAGTCAACGAGGGAACGTATTGCCTGGATGTAGAACAACCTCATGACCTCGAGGCTGGCCCCATCCCTAGGGTTGGCCATGGCACTCAATGCTCTGACCCTCTGCAGAGCCCTCTCTTTAATGTGGCGCACATGTTTCTGGAAGGTGAGGTGCCTGTCAATGTAGATGCCAAGGTACCTATAACTGTGAACCCACTCCAGGTCGATGCCCAGGACTTGCAGCCTCTGACTGGGCACCTTGGTGCAATGGATCATGGCTTTGGATTTTGACGCAGATATCTTGAGCCCCAAGTGACTGCAGGTGGAAGCCAGCAGATCGAGGTCCTCCTGGGCACGCTACAAAAGCCGGCGCTTCCTAGGTACGACAAGTGTCAGGTCATCGGCATAGCTTAGGAGGATGGTGCCTCTGGAGAAAGGCAGGCACACCAGCTGGTGCATCAGTACATTGATCAGGGTGGGACTAAGCACCCTGCCCTGTGGAGTGCCGTTGTCCAGGGTCTTGAGAGAAGATGCATGCCCCTGGAAACATACCCAGGCCCACCTGTCCTGGAGATAGGAAGGAAGCCATGAAAGCAGCCTGCCTTTAACCCTCCTGCGGGCCAAGAGGAGAGGATGGCAGGTGCACTGGCTAGCTCAAAAGCTTTCTCGAGGTCAAGAAAGACAACAATGTGGGCTTGGGCGTCCGACCCAATGCCGGTCAGTAGAGTGGTAAGGCTTTCGAAAGTGCCCACTCCTATGGTGAAGCCATAGAGGTGGTTATGAGGAGGGCCAAGCTTCCACCTCAGGCGCTCCAACACCATCTTTTCAGACACCTTCGAGATGCAACTGGTGAGGGAGATGGGTCTCACACTGCCAGGATCCCCAGGCTTAGGAATCGGTATGATGTCAGCCTCCTTCCATACGACAGGGAGTTTGCCAGCTCGCCAAGTCTGGCTGACGACCCCCAGGACAGCTGAATGTCCAGAATGGCCAGACCGAGTGATCATGCCATAGGTGATACCATCATGCCCTGATGCAGTGTCCTGATGAGATGTGAAGGCTGCCTGGAGCTCCTGGTCGGTGAAGTCTTCATCCGTGACGTCCTTAGCCTGGCATGCCGCTTGGATCACCATCATCCTTCTAGGAAGGAGGGTGGCTTGGAAGTCCTGGAGATCCTGAGGCAGTTGAGCCATGGCTGCTCTGGAGGTGAATAGGTCCACCAGACGCTCTGCCTCGGTTGCGGGGTCTGGGTGCAACTGAGCCACACTGCGACGCTGCCAAAGTGGCCAATCGTAACTTGGTCCAAATCTCAGATAAGGTGGAGGAGTAGCTGAAGGAGGCACACCACTCGAACCATTTAGCCTGCTGGACCCTGTGTGAGACATGGCGTGCATGCCGCACCACTTCCCTGAGCGGATGCATAGACTCAACCGTGGAATTACGCCTGTGCATCTTGTGTACGACATTGACGCAGTGGTTCTGTTCCCTGATGTCCTCATTGTAAAACCACCAGTCACGTTTATATGACCCTCCGCCTGTAATCTTAGATACGGCTGCCTCAGCTGCCCATGTGAAGGCCACCTGCAAGCTTTGAGCCACCTCATCTGGGTCTTCTGCCCACAAGCGCTCAAAGACCTCCTGGAAGCACTGCCAGTCTGCCTTTTTTAGATTCCATCTGGGGGTAGGTGTGGGGAGCGGGCACCGCTGGACCATCAGTGTGGTGATCACTGCAAAGTCATCACTGGTGAGACGGGGGTGGATCTCCCATCTCACGCTCGAGAGCAACCGCCTAGAGATGAGTGTGACGTCCAAGCGGCCACCATAGTGATGGGTTGGTTCACCATTATTGAGGAGGGCAATCTCTGAGACCTCCTCCAGCACAGCTGCAAGGTGCCTCCCAGCTGCCTTGCTAAGAGAGACAGAAGAAAGTATTGGGTGGTGGGCATTGACATCCCCAGCCACAACAAGACCCTCCCGTGGGGCGAGTGCTGCCACCTCTGAAATGTCAAGGGTGTACCGAGAGCTTCTGTAAATATTGTAAACCACGAGAGGTCCATCCACCAGGTGTAGGGAGACAGCCTGAACCTCTACGCCCTCCCCACAGTTGATGGGGTCATTGGAGATTGAATCAGGGATAGTGGTCCTGACGTAGATCGCCGTGCCTCTGCCAGTCCCTTCCAGGCGCTGAAGGTAGGCCGAGAATCCCGGAATACGTGGCTGCATTTGACGTGACGAATCGGTGAGTGTCTCCTGAAACAGGAAGACATCAACCTCATCCTGAACTGCAGCTTAATTGGCGTTCGGTGTATGACAGTAAACGTTAATGGTTTGTGTAATAGTGTAAAGAGAGAATGGTTTAGAATGTTTCTGAATAAATTTAGAGTGGATGTTGTGTTCCTTCAGGAGCATAATTTTAAGGAGGGTAGGGTGTTGGAGGTGGCGGGGTTTTAGGTGGTAACCCTGCCATTTGCCCGCTTGAAAGGAGGGGTGGGTATATTAATTAAGGAGGTGAGCCTGTTTGTTTTGCAGAGAAGTGAGGGGGGAGGGGGAAGGGTGTTGTGCATGGATGGTTAGTGGATGGGCAAACGTGTGGCCTTTATTAGCATATATGCGCCTGCAGAGAATAATGTGCAGGTGAAGCAGGAGTTTGTGTGTGAAGACCTTGTGTTTTTTTTTCCATGCATTACCGGAGGTGGCAATAGTAGGTGATTGGAACTGCGTTATTAGGAGGGCTGATGTGGAACCGAAAGGGGAAGGCTATGTGTCGGTGACCCTAAGAGATTTAATGAGGGATAAATAACAAAAAAGGCACAATACCGTGACTGGGACGCGTTTGAGGGGGGGGCGTTGGAGATAGAGCATATGTTTGTTAGGAGAGGGGTATGCAGCGAGGTTAGATAGAGTGTATCTTTCTCACGGGGTTGTAGTGCGATCTTTCAAAACTGTTGAAGCAGCATGGTTAGATCATAGAGCAGTGTTGGTGCGGCTGGGTGGGAGGCGCTTGCAGAAATATACAGGAGTTACTGGAAATTAAATATAAGTGCATTGAGTGACAAGGAGGGGTTAGAGGGATTTTATGTCCTGTGGAAGGAGCTTAGTGAGGAGGCACACGGAGTGGAAGATGTCGTGCAATGGTGGGATTGTGTAGCCAAGGAAAGGATTAGGACATATGTGGGGGTGGGCAAACGTACCAATGATTTAAAACATGGACTTTCAAATTATTTAGAGGACAGGTTAAGGGGTTGTTATGGGCAGGGGGCTGTGGGGGGAAGCTATGCTATGGATGAAATTGTCGAGGTCAAGAGGAGACTGAGGGAGTTACAAAATGAAAGGTTTCAAGCTGTAAGGGTGCAAGCAGGGGTAGAGGAGGTGCTTTGGGGAGACAAGCCATCGGCGTGTGTGTTGCAATGTCAAAAACAAAGACAGCAGGTTTCAGCTATTCCGAGGTTAGAGGTACATGAGATGGTGGGAGGTTATAGGGTGGGTCAGGAGATACGAACTATGAAAGGAATGTGTGCATATGCTGATAAATGGTATGAAAGGTATTGGACAAGTGGGAGGGTAGGGAATGTGGCTTTAGAGAAGGTGTGTATGTGACGTGTAATTTAGGAAATAGCGATAGGAAGGCTTTAGGGGGGGGGGTAATAATGGAAGAGGAAATAGAGTTGGCTTTAAGGGGAATGAGGAAGTGCAAAGCACCAGGAATAGTCGGTCTCCCGGCTGAATTTTATCTCCAACATTGGGAGGTGATAAGGGGTTTCATGGGTAGGTTATTAAATCAGATGAACGAGAAGGGTGTGATGGGGGACAAGCAAGCAACAGCAGTTGTAGTGTTGGTCCAGAAGAGTAAGGGGCAGCACACCCTCAAGGAGTACCATGCTATATCTCTGTTATGTGCTGATTATAAGTTGTTTGCTAAAGTCTTGGTAGGGAGAGTGGTTTCGAAAACACAGTATGGTTTGCCTGGAAGGTCGATGTTTGAAGGTCATGGAATACTGAGAAGTTTTGTGGAGTCAAAAGGGGGGGGGGGAGGGAGGGAGGCGTTGTTGGCTTTAGACTGGCAGGGGGCCTATGACAGGGTGGAAAGGGGAGCATTGGGAGCTATACTTGGGAGGCAGGATTATGGAGAAGAAATAGTTAATTGGGTAACCACGTTGTACAAAGGAGCTAAGATGAGGGTACAGATTAATGGATGCTTGGGGGAAGAGATTGTAGTGGGTAGGGGACTTAGGCAAGGCTGTCCCATGTCACAAATGTTGTTTGTGTGCATTCAGGACCCCTTCTATAGAATGGTTGAACATTGTGTATGTAACAAGAGTGGGGGTGTGGGGGAGGACGGGAAAGTGTGGCCTTGAATAATAGGATATGTGGATGATACAACAGTCCTGGTTCGAGAGGGAATGGCGTTGGGGGTTTTGGATGATGTGCAAATGTTTGGAAATGCAACAGGGATGCAGGTAAATAGCGAGAAGTCAATGATCATGGGGTTGGGTGATTGGCTGGAGGGGGGGCCGAGATGTAACGTTGTGATGAAACACACTGGGTCTTTAAAAATTTGTGGTATCATCTATAAGGACGACTTGGACGCTGCTCGAGAGGAAAACTCAAATAGATTGATGGAAAGGATTCTGAGGCATCTGGGTGCATTGCGACCTCATCAACTGACTCTCGTGCAACGAGTGATTGTAATAAATGTGTTATTGTAAAGTAAGGTTTGGCACATAGCAGCCGTGTTCCCAATAACAGGGACGGTGATTGTGGGAATTCTGAGATGGGTGTTTAACTTTTTGTGGGGTTCAAGGTGCGATTGGCTGAGGAGAGAGGTTGTAATGTTACCTGTGTGCCAGGGTGGGTTGGGGTTGATGGATCTGAGAAGAAGAATTAAATGTGTGTTTCTTAAATAGGAGGTTTTGCACGAAGGAGTGTGGGGGGGGGGCAGATGGAAAAAGTACATGACAGGTTGGGTAAGTTGTATGGTGGTGTGGAGTTGAGGGAATGTGAAACTGTTTTGAGGGCTTTGATGTTGGTTAGAGAATCCAGGAAAATTCGAATAGGGGTTTTGTGTAGGTTGCTTGCAGAAAGGATTGTTGTACCAGTTGAGGGATTGTTCCCCCTGTACGCATGGAAGAGTATTTGGTATAGGTTTAGCAAGTTGAAGCTAAAGCCTAGGGTGAGGGAGGTAATGTATCGTTTTCTGCATGGTATTATACCGTCGGGGGAGGTACAAAGAACCAGAGGGGTAATTGTGGGTGGAAGGTGTGGAATCTGTGGGGAGGATGAGACGGCGTTCCATGCAGTATACTTTTGTGAGGGGTTGGAGGGTGTTAGGTATTGGTTAAGTAGGGTTGTACAGGGGGTGGGGGGCCGAGGGGTGTCGGTTCTACATGCACAAAGCCTAGATGTGGGAGGGTTCGACGAGAGTGTCAAGAGAGCTTTGGATTATATAATAGTGGATTATATATATATATATATCGTGAGTGATGAGGGGGAGGGGGGATTGTGAGGTGCAGAGGTGGGTACTAGCGGTAACAGTTTATCGTACGATGTGTCGTAATAGAGAACTGTATGGGAGGAGGTGGGAGAAGGATTTTTCGGAAGGTTATAGAATGTTAACGTTAGGGTTTCACATGAATCTGCGACTTGGGCTGAGTGAGTAAGGGGTGGGGGTTTGGGGATTACATATGAGAAGAGGGAATTCAGAGGGACACAGCGGGGTTGCCTCCAGGGGAGGGGTGAGAGTGAGGTGTATGTGGGTATAGAAGGTGTAGATGTGTAGCATAAGTGTATGTAGCATGCAAGTGGGCACAGAAAGCAAAGGTGATGATATCAATTAATTATGTAGTAACGTATTGAGGATTCTGTGCTTGATGTGTCAGGGTCGTCATGGCCTTCTTCATGTATTAAGTGTGAATGGTGTCAAGATTATTGATGTAAGACCTTGCAGAGCTTTAGAGTTTATGTAGAATGTACATTTATAGCCTTTATTGGGCATATTTCATGTGCGATAATCGTATCGCAATTAGAGGTTTTTAAATTGTTTTGTTGTTTGTATTAGTGTTGGAGTTTAGCGAGTGTACTGACTTTATTTTAGCATTATATAATGTGCTCCTTCAGTTGATGAAGTCTGTCAATTCACGGAGAATTCATTAGGACGATTCGACTGGAAAAAGATTGGAAAACAGAGTGTGTTGTATTCGCAAATCTTGGTTAGTTTACGCACAGATTAACGTCGTTCCTGGTGATCCTTGGACTGTGATCAGTGCTTCAGAGCAGTGAGCCACGAGAGGGTGGCTACGGGCCCCGACTGGGGCTCTGAGCCTCACAGCTCTGCATCCAGTGTGGGCAGCTGTGAGGTCACAGGCAGCAGCTCTGCTGCTGGTTCTGACCCCACACCTACAGTCACAATGACAGATCCAGGAGAGCGGCCTAAACGTTCATTGGAATGCGGGGACGAGTTGGAGTACGACGTGGGGCAGGTGGGAGCCCCCACCAAGAAGGCCAAGGATGCAGTGGAGAACTGTATCTACCAATCTGCCACTAGGTCCGTCGGCAGCCCCTACACAAGCAGACTTGCATCCCCAGATGGCCATAGGGGTCGTGGAAGGAAGCCAGGAGGCTGTAGCTCCTCAACTGGCAAGGATGGAGCCATCCCAGGTCCCTACATCAGTTGTGCCGGCCTCCAGAGTGGATGGGGACTGGCTGACTCCACGTGGATGGAGGAATTCCCGCTCAGCTCGGGCACAAGCAACCAGGGCCTTCAACAAATTCAAGGTTCCCAATCACGGGTTTGTAAGGTATCTGGAAGGTCTACCCCACCTCAAGCTCCGCTGCGAGTTCACTCTCAGGAACGAGGTTCTGGTCATTCCTCGGGACGAAGACTCTTACGAGGAGTTAAAGGGGCTGGTTGTGACCCATCCCAGCATGGTGGAACTGGTTGCTTCGGAGAGGGTGTACAAGGGGATGCTCTTACACGTCCCTGTGCCACTCCCACTGGACCCCATTTTGGAAGTGCCCAATATTGTCAAGGCGGCACGACTCACTGCAAAGGTGAACAAGGTGCCCACCTGCCAGGTGCTGATCGACCACAAAGGTCCACTTCCCATGCACCTGGACCTTGGGGTCTGGGGAAGATTCAAGACCTGACCATACCTGTCAGGCCCCGTACAGTGCTTCAACTGTCGGGGGTTCAATCATATTGGAGCGACCTGCCAGCGAGATAAAAAGTGTGGTGTGTGCAGTAAGGCACACGACTCGAAGGACTGCATTGCAATCCTCAAACAGCCAACTGGCGAAGCCCTTCGGCCAGAGCCCAAGTGTGCCAACTGCTCAAAGAGGCACCATGCCTGGAACCGGAGCTGTCCTGTGATGGTGCAGCACTGGCAGCAGGTTTGTCATCACAACGACCCGACAGCCTAGACACCACCCAGCCTTGGAACCGCCCAGCAACAGTCGGTATGGGCTCCAATCACGGTTCCCCAGATACAGCAGGAGGGCAATACCAGCGAGTTCCCAGCACTGGGCTCCCAGCGGTGGCATCAGGGGGCAGGCACTGGTTTGCAGCAGCGCGGTCAACTGCGGGGTCAGATGGCAAGGTGGCCAAGAAGGCAGAATCATTGGAAAAAACACCCACATGCCAGGTGCACTGCTGCAGCAGCAGGTCCCAGCTGGGCACCAACATTCCTTGCCATACCACCAGCAGGCCTCTTCCCAAGGGCAGGCCCCTACTGTGAGCTGCCAGAGTCAGGCAGAGGTTCCCAGCCGTGGAACCTGGAAGCCCATGGCTGTTCAGGCTGGGCCCAGGGTGCACCCAGCTTATGCTGCTGCAGTGTCGACAGCCACCCAGACATACCCAGTGACCCAGCCCCGAATCGACGGGTCGTCCAGCTCAATGCCAGCAGAGGTAATGGTCGAATCCTTTCCGGATCGACTGAAGAAAACCATCGGGGTCATCTCAGCACTCCTCTGTCGCCTGCTGCCGTCGGCAGAGGACAGGGGCGCCTGCAGGCAGCTCCTGTCATGGATGCTGGGAGTGGTCCTACTGGACAAGAAAGACTCAATGGAACTTCAAGCCATCATCCAGGAGTCCTTCCAGTCTGTGATGGAGGAGGCCCGGGAGTCGCCAACAACGGACGACGAGTCCCAGGCAGAGATGGAATCAGTGAGCCACCTCTGCGGCCCTTGAAGATCCTCCAGTGGAACATTTGTGGGCTGCAGCAGAAAATTCACTTAGTGATTTAAAGTTTCCAACCCTGTCTCCTCTCTTCACTCTTCCAATGGGCATCAGAACGTATGGGTCTACTTGTCACCTGCACACTTCCCTCTCTCCCCCCCCCTTCTTTCGGTGCCTCCTGTCATGGCCACCACTCCCTTCACCTTCTGCCCATATTTGCTTCCCACTCCACTGAGCTGGCGTTAGGACACCATCTGAATCCGGCGTAGCGGCCCTCTTTCTTGTGACAATCGCATCCTCCATAGCCTGGTCTGGGGATGCCTCACAATGTACCTCAACCCCCACTGTACACTGTTGCAATGATCCCGGTGACACCTCAGTCATGCTGTCACTCCTATCGTCCGAATAGTTTTCCTGTTGCTGATGCACCACAGCCGTCAACTAGTCTTCTACCACCTTTCCAGGTGCAGCCACCTCCTCCTGAACTTTTTGCTCATCTCGATCCTCTGGAAGTGTCTCTGGGCCAGGTAACTGGTCAAGAGCCTCACCCTCTCCCCCAGCCATATGCGCCTCATCAACTATCTCGCTCCATAGGCTACCACGCCCTCGTTCACGTCGTTGAGCATCACTTACTTCCTCTGGTGTAGAAGAGGATGCCTCCACCTTTGAGCCAGGAGCTCGTTGCCTCTTCCCACACGCCGCCGCTATGTGATCATATTCCCCACATAGTCGGCATGTACGTCTTTGCCCAGCGTATGACACCATGACCTGTGTCCTGAATTCCTTTAGGTACACGTAAGACGGTATGGGGTGTTGCAATGTCATTTTTAGGTTAAAAGTACCCTCTGGCAGACCTGCGTAGGCACCCGTCACCCACGTACCATGCTGGGCCAAATGAACAGTTCCATATTCCTCAAAAACTTTTCTGATGTCTGTCTCATCAGCCTCAAAGGGGACATTACGCATTTTGATCCATGTATAATGTCTGGATACATCGATCATCCTCACACGAACAGCTGGTGTTGCATCAAGACTTACGTCCTGAAAACAGTTGACCAACGGTTCATAAACCGTTGCTGAGAGCAGTTTCACAAAAAATCTACGTGCTCCGTTCAATGCTACCCCGTACAACTCTCCATCCTGAATGCCATATGTGTCTCTGATGATTTTGGCTAGTAATACCTGGGCTGAGACTGGCGTTATTGCCCCACTGAGAAGTTCAACGCTGACAGTGTTGATCCTGCGTCTATGACTGGACGCTATGTTGACTAATGGTAGTTCTCCTGGGCTGACGGCAGAGGCGTGACAAGCACCGCCTCACACTACTGTAGTCAGGGAACTGAAGGGCGTTTGCGCAGGAGGTCCACACGTCCCGAGAGCGATGCGAACAATGGGTAATGCTTTATTATCATATGAAGTAAAAGTCTTCAGGAATCACCAGGTAGCACATGATGCTGGATTATTATATGAAGTAAAAGTCTTCAGGAATCACCAGGTAGCACATGATGCTGGATTATTATATGAAGTAACAGTCTTCAGCAGTCACCAGGTAGCACATGATGCTGGATTATTATATGAAGTAACAGTCTTTAGGAATCACCAGGGAGCACTTGATGCTGGATTATTATATGAAGTAACAGTCTTTAGGAATCACCAGGTAGCACATGATGCTCGATTATTATATCAATCAATCAATCAAGTTTATTCTCTATAAAGGTTACAATGCGGGTTTACAGGTTTTGAATATTGTGAGGTTTACATGTTATAAAATACTAATTACAGAGGAGGCCACTAGGACACCTAGCATGGCTTGGCATTTCGGGCAGACTTAGATTAATTCTTAACATTAAATTCTCACAGATTATGGTATTAAGGCTAAGTAACTACATTATAAGTTGTGAGTTTAGCAATGTGAATGCTTTTGTTTTGGCACAATTCAAAGTGCCTATATTGGAGTATCATAGGCAAGCTTATGACTAGTTAGGATTCATTATTTTAAGATTAATATAAGTATTTCTGTGTTTATAGTCAGTGGGTGAGTGAGTGCAATTGTGAACCACTATTTGGTTTTCATGTAGTTTTTTTATATTCCTTTTAAAAACAGTACAGCAGTACATAATTCCAGAATATAGACATAAAAATAACAACATATAATTCTCAGAACCGATGGCTCTATAACCTAACTGAAAAAAAATGGCAATACTGAAAACAAAAGCTCAGAACAAAATGTCTCAACACAACTACCAGTAACAGAGTACTAGCCTATCTTATATAACTTTAAAACAACATTGACATACTAATATTAGGAAGGTATTGGAGCTTAACATTTAACAAAGGTTCAAAACGATATTTAAAGAGTAACACAAAAGAATAAACTGATATCATGTTTGCATATGCATACTTGTACACAAACAAAACAGTACATAAAATATTATAATCTACAAAAATCTAACACATATCATGACCCCATAACCGATAATAAACATAACCAATTACATATACCATTAAAAGCATATGACTCAAGAATATGGGTCATGACAAGATAGGAAAACCTAATACTTGACAAAACCTTCGGGGTTGCACTTTTATTCATTACACAAAAGTAACAATAAGTATCAGCGAGCTCTCAAAACTCCACAATCACACATCCATGACAACCAGGAAACTCAATCCATGCCAACATTCACCACACTCTCATGCCCCCCCCCCCCCAGGAGACGAGCCTACTATTGCCCACTGACTTACACTCAAAACCAAATTAAATCCCATACATAAAAAAAAACTTACCCTTCGAATATTCATATTCATTCACAGATTCACAAGAATTTCTAACGTTAGCCTCCTACATCCTTCCGAAAATACCTGATCCCACCTCTCTTATGAATTTTTTATGAGAGAGCCACAGAATTTGGTTAACACAAGCCTATCTGATGTTATCCTGAAGCCAAATGACTTCGAACAGGCAATAAATGACATGCCCATGCAGTCTGCCCCCGGGCCCCGATCATGGAACTCCCTGTTCACAAGAACGCAAGAAGCCCCCTTTACGAGTTTTACCATCCCCATGGAGATGGAGCATGGGAAAGGGGGTCGTCCCCCGTTACTAAAAAAAAAAAAGACATGGCCCCACTCCCCCAAAAAGGGGGTAAAGCCAAAGCAAAATAAATACAGACCTAGCACTAACATCCATATCATAAAAATCTTTGAAAGGGTCCTAAAAAGCAAGTCACCCCCCCATCTGAAACCCTAAATTTCAAACCGGGCCAAAAGGGGTTTTGAAAAGGTTTGCTCCCGCTGTCTCAACTTGGTCCACGACAAGGTCTAGAGCCTAGAAGACAAAAAGAATGCAGATGTAATATATACAGACTTTGCAAAACTTCAACAAGTGGACCATGGCGTATAACGCAAAAAATGGTGCAAAGGAATAAGGGGGAAAAGTCGGTCGATGGATCTATATTTCCTCCAACAGAACACAGAGAGTAGTATCAACAGAGTAAAGCCCGAGGCAGCTACGGTAAAAAGTTGTTCCACAAGGCTAGTATTTGCTCCCTTCGTTCCTCCCCTATATTGACATAGACAATGCACCCACAGCCCCGTGTCTTCCTTTGCAGATGACACCCGAATCTGCATGAAGTGTCTTCCTTGCAGACACGCAAGGTAGAGGCGGACATCAAAAAATCTTTCAGTGGATGCAAAAAACAATATAAAGTTTAAGATGAGAAATTTCAATTATTTAGATATGGCAAACATGGGGAAAATTTAAAACGTTCGGTAAAACAAATTCGGGCCCAAAAAAAGAGCGAAACCAACGTCAAAAGACTGGGGTGTCATGTGGAGGATCTCCCCTTCAAGGACCAAAACATTGTATCAATCGCATTGCTAAAAAAAAGACAGGATGGAAAATGAGAACTTCAAAACTGGGAGGGGAAGCCATGATGACATCTTCAGGTCACTTGTTTTATCTAGGCTGGATATTTCTCCCCCTAACAGCACCCTTTTAAGGCGGTGAAATTTCGACCCGAAAAGTACAGAGAACCTTTTCCCGCGAGATAACAGATTAAAACACCCCCAATTACTGGGGCGCTTGAGGTTCCGAAACCGTATTCCGGAATGCAGGGGGGAGATACTGATTATATACACTGGAAAAACTGAGGGATGGTACTGAACTTGCACACGAAAATCACTCACTACGAAAGCAAAAAACTTGGCAGACGATGCACCATCCCCCA
This sequence comes from Cherax quadricarinatus, assembly GCF_026875155.1. Classification (NCBI taxonomy): domain Eukaryota; kingdom Metazoa; phylum Arthropoda; class Malacostraca; order Decapoda; family Parastacidae; genus Cherax; species Cherax quadricarinatus. The sequence goes on along the minus strand of NC_069452.1, from coordinate 20,739,813 downwards.
ATGAAAAGCAGGGGTGTCACTAGCACGTTAAGAGACCATACAATAAGTGTCAGGGGCCCGAGACTGTTCAACTGCCTCCCAGCATACATAAGGAGGATTACCAACAGACCCCTGGCAGTCTTCAAGCTGGCACTGGACAAGCACCTAAAGTCGATTCCTGACCAGCCGGGCTGTGCCTCGTACGTTGGTTTGCGTGCAGCCAACAGTAACAGCCTGGTTGATCAGGCTCTGATCCACCAGGAGGCCTGGTCACAGACCGGGCCGTGGGGGCGTTGACCTCCGGAACTCTCTCCAGGTAAACAACTCCCGGTTACGACACATCGTATGATAAAACATTATCACAAGAACACGCCTTCACACCTCACTAACCCCTTTCCCCCTCATCACCCACGACATGTAGATGTAATCCACCATGATATAATGTAAAACTCTTATAACTTCCTCTTCTAAACCACCCATGTCAAGACTTAAAGCACGCAGAACCGCCACCCCGCTCCCGCCAACCCTGTGAACCAACCTATCTAACCAGCGCCTGACATCTTCTAACCCTTCACAAAAATAAACTACATGGAACACCGTGTCGTCCTCTCCACAAAAACCACACCACCCTCCCTCTACTACTCTCCAGGTTTTTAGTATGGCTCCTGACGGCAAGATACCATGCAAAAAAACGAAACATAACATCATGCACCCTAGGCAATAATTTCAGCTTGCTTAATCTATACCAAATGTTTCTCCACGAGTACATAGGGAACAAACCCTGAACAGGGGCAACGCACTTACCCACCAGTAACCTACACAAAACTCGTATTCGAATGTTTCTCCGTTCCCTAACCAACAACATGGCCCATAGAACAATTTCACATTCCCTCAATTCAACGCCTCCATACCACTTCTTCAACCTCATATATACCTTTCACATTTCCCGCCATCACGCCCACATGCAATACCTCCCATTTAAGAAACACGCATTTTGCCCTCCTTCTTAGATCCATCCATCCCAACCCACCCTGACACACGGGTAACATAACAACCTCTCTTCTTAACCAATCACAACTTGATCCCCACAAAAATTTAAACACCCTTCTCAAAATTCCCTCAATCGCTGTCCCTGTAATCGGGAACACAGCCGCAACATGCCAAACCTTACTATACAATAAAACATTTACAGCAATCACACGTTGGGCCAGAGTGAGATGCTGGAGCCTCAAAACACCCAGACGTCCCACGATCCTATCTAACAACCTATCCGAGTTTTCCTCATGCGCCACATCCATGTCATCCCTGTATATAATACCACAAATCTTTAGCGAGACCGCACACTTTTTAACAACATTACAACTCACCATACCCCCCCTTTCCAAGTGCCCAACCCCATGATCATTGACTTCTCACTATTCACCTTCATACCCGTGGCACGTTCAAACACTTGCACAACATCTTCGAACACTTTCATAGACATTCTTTCACAAACCAGAACAGTCATATCATCTACATAACCTATTAATCCCGGCCAAAGCGTCCCTCCCCCAACCCCACCCTCACCCCGGGTACCGACAGTATGTTCAACCATTCTATAAAAGGGGTCCTGTAAACACGCTAGTAAGATCTGTGACATGGGACACCCCTGCTTAAGACCTCTACCCATCGCAAATTCCCTCCCTATACACCCATTTATTTGTACCCTCATTTTTGCTCCCCTATACAGTGTATTTACCCAATCAACTATTTCTTCCCAATAACCTTGTCTCCTAAGTATAACCTGCAGTGCACGCCTTTCCACTCTATCATAGGCTGCCTGCCAGTCCAAAGTCAGTAAAGCCGCCCCCTTCCCCCTCCCTTTGTCTCCACAAAAGTCTCAGAATCTCGTGTCCTTCAATCATTGACATTCCAGGCAGCCAAAACTGTGATTGCGAAATGACCCTCCCCACTACGCATTTAACCCTATTACCTAAAATTTTTGCAAAAACCTTATAGTCTGCATATAGCAACAATATTGCCCAATACTCCCGAAGGGTGGGCTGCCCCTTACCTTTCGGGACCTACACCACAACTGCCATAGTCTGCTTATCTCCCAGCTTACCCTTCTCCTTTATACAATTAAATAACCTAACAATGAAATTTCCTATCAACGCCCAATGCTGTAAATAAAATTCCACCAGTAGACCATGAATACCCAGGGCTTTGCCCTTCCTCATGCCCTGTAAAGCAATCTCTATTTCCTCTGCAGTAATAACCCCACCCAAAGCCGTCCTATCACTATTACCTAAATTGCACTTTGCATATGTACACACTCTATCTAACTCTACATCATCCACACCCCCACTTGTCCAGTACTTTTCATACCACATATCCCCATATGCACTCATACCCTTAGTATTTCTTATCTCCTGCCTTACTCTATAGATCCCCATCGTTTCATTTACACTAATCTCGGGATAGCCGTCAGTGCCTGCATTTGCTTTTGATGGCGCAACACACACGCTGACGGTTTGTCTCCCTACAAAACTTCTTCTAACCCTACTTGCACTCTTACCACTTGAAACCAATCATTTTGCAACGTTCGCAATCTTTCTTTTATGTCTACTATTTCATCCATGGGAAAAACACCACCAACCATCCCCTGCCCATAACAACCTCTTAATCGATTCTCTAAATAATTCGAAAGCCCATATTTTAAATTGTTTATACGTTTACCCTCCATCACAAAATACTTTCTTCTCCTTTCTTTAGCCACATAATCCCACCATGTTACAATGTCATCCACCTCCTGAGCTGCCTTGTAAAGCTCCTTCCATAGAATAGAAAAACCCTCCAAACCTTCATCACTCAACACACTAATGTTCAATTTCCAATAAGTCCTATTTATTTCCGCCAGCTCGTCCCACCCTACTTCCACCACTACAGCCTGATGATCTGACATAACCGCCTCAACGGTATTAAAAGATTTCACAACAACTCCTTGAGAAAGATACACTCTATCTAACCTCCCTGCATATTCCCTCCTAACAAAAGTATGTTCTATTTCCAACACCCCCCGAGATGCATCACATAACCTAACGTCGCTCATCAAATCCCTGAGAATTACAGACATATGTCCTGCCCCTTTTGGATCTACGTCAGCCGCCCTAATAATGCAGTTCCAGTCACCCCCCACTATTGCTACTTCCGGAAGTGCACGCAAAAAAATAGACAAGATCATCGCACACAAAATCCTTCCTTACCTGCATGCTATTCTCTGCAGGTGCAGACACACTTAAAAAACATACACGTTTACCCATCCACAACCCATCCACACGCAACACCCTCCCCCCTGCCCCCTCACTTCTCTGCAAAACAAATGGGCTCGTCTCCTTTATTAAAATACCCACACCACCTTTTAAACGGGCAGTTGGCAGGGTCATTACTTGATAACACGCTACCTCTAACACCTTACCCTCCTTGAAATTATGTTCCTGGAAGAACACAACAATCACTCTATATTTATTAAGAAACATACACAACCATTCTCTCTTTATTCTGCTACATAATCCATTAACATTAACAGTCATTCACCGAAGGCCTTTTAAATTTTTCACCCCTGCCTCTTCTCCTCACTCTTTTCACCACTAGAATTAGTATTTCTGTATGTTAACTGTGCAATACCTTCTTTCCCCCCTCCCTTCTTCCGATGTCTCTTATCATGACCTCCCCCATCACCACCTGTTCCCTCTCCTACCACCCCAGGCTGCTTCAAAGGCCTCTGGACTGGCGTCAGTACATCATCCGATTCTGACGTAGCTGCCCGTTTCCTTGTTACAATCATGTCCCCCGTAACATGGTCTGGGGAATCCTCACGGTGAACCTCAACATCCACCTTACAATGATTTATTAACCCCACTGACGGCTCCGTCACATCATCATTCCCCAAACTCTCATCGTTGACAAGCTGGAAGCGATAACTCTCCAGCTACTTCTTGCTCAGATGTAACTCCCTCCTCAGGCGGTGTCAAGGTCTTCAAAACTTCCTCCAATTCTTCTTGTGTATCCAACACTTTCTCCTGTTGTACCATCCCTGCTGAAGTCACTGGAGGAGACTCTGGGGCAGGTAAGTGAAGGGAAGACTCACCGCCAGTCCAAGAGCTTGCTCCACCATCTCACTCCACAAACCACCACGCACTCCACCAGGTGATTGATCCTCACCTGTCGCCTGTAAGACAGTGGCTGTGTCTTCTACCACAGGTTCAGACATGCATCGTTTCTTCACACATGCTGCAGCTATGCGGTCATACTCACCACGTAGGCGACATGTATGCCTTTGCCCGGGATATGAAACTATGACCTGTGTCCTGAATTCCTGAAGACAAACATAGAACGGTATGGCATGTCTCAATGTCATTTTAAGGTTAAAAAATACCTTCTGGCAAACCTGCATAGGCGCCAGCTACCCACATACCATGCTGGGCAAAATGAACTCTCCCATATTTCTCGAAGACGTTTCTGATATCAGCTTCATCCGCCTCAAAGGGAACGTTACATAACTTTATCCAGGTATAATGCCTGGATACATAACTCAACCTCACACGTACAGCAGGTGTAACCTCAAGACTCACGTCCTGAAAACGATTAACCAATAATTCATATACCGTTGCATGGAGCAGATCCACGATGATTCTATATGCTTCATTTAAAGCCACTCCACATAATTCTCCATCTTGAATCCCATACGTCTTTCTGATGATCTTAGGTAAGAGAACCTGCGCTGAACTAGGTGAAATCGTCCCCCGAAGAAGCTCAATACCAATAGTATTAATCCGGCGTTTATGACAAACCGCCATGTTGACAGCAGTAATTGTCCTGAGGTGTTAACAGAGGCGTGACAGCACCACCTCACACCACTGCAGCCAGGCAACTGCGGATCGTTTGCGCAGTAGGTCCAGTCAGCCCGAGAGCGAAAAGGACAATGAGACATTTAGTATCAAAAGTAAAACCCCTTCTCCACATTCTGAGATTGTTAGACAGTTTCACCATTCTGACTCATCAATATTATTTATCATTGTCCTCATCGCTCTCGGGCCATGTGGACCTCCTGCACAAACACTCTTCAGTTGCCTTACTACAGTGGTGTGAGGTGGTGCTTGTCGCACCTCTGTCGTCAAACTAGGAGAACTACCATTTTTTTTATTTAAAACTCAGGTACAAAATATATGGGTAAATAATCATTATGTAACAAGATACAGGCAGTAAACAATAATCAACTGTGACTACACAAATACCGAAGAAGGACATATATAATGACATCAGAACTGGCTGCACTCAAATCAAACACTGCTTATATGTACTGTGCTTCACGTGAAAAGATGGCCTTATAAAAAACGATAGAGTCTTACACAGTAATGCTTACACTCCCCCCTTGAAAACGTGCCACTTCCACCTTAGTATACTCAGTGACAAATCTCGTATACATATTCGCTGCCTGACCACGGTAGAGTGCGGTTGTGCTCTGCACCCCTCTGCTGTTTTCAGGCGAGCTCCCTTGTCAGTTACCTGGCTGCAGTGGTGTGAAGTAGTGCTGTCGAGCTTCTGCTGACAATATAGGTGTACTGCTGTTGTCAAAATGGCGATTAGTCTGAGACGCCGGATAAATACTGTCAGCATAGAGCTACTCCGAGGAACTATAATGCCTAGTTATGCACAAGTCTTATTGCCAAAGATCATCTGGGAGAAGTATGGCATACAAGATGGTGACTTATATGGAGTAGCATTAAATGGAGCCCAAAGAATTTTCGTCAAACTGCTAACAGCGATGGTCTATGACTCATTGGTCACCTGGTTTCAGGACATGAGCCTTACCATCACACCAGCTGTCTGTGTGAAAATGATTGATGTTTCATGACATTATACGTGGATCAAGTTATGCAACGTTCCATTTGAGGTGGACGAGGCAGATATCAGGAAAGTTTTTGAGACGTACGGAATGGTTCATTATGCTTAGCATGGTACTTGGGTGGCAGGTGGCTATGCTGGTCTGCCAGAGGGTACTTTCAACCTCAAAATGACTGAGACACCCAGTACCATCCTATGTTTATCTACAAGAATTCAGGATGCAGGTTATGGTTATGTATCCAGGGCAACGACGTACGTGCCGCCTATGTGGTGAGTATGATCACATAGCGGCGACTTGTGATAAGCGGAGGCGTGTGCCTGGACCTGTGGTGGATGTCGCAGCCCCTGCTTCAAAGGTGGCAAGTGGGGAACAAACATCCGATGGCGGGCGTCGTGTTTTGTGGATTGAGACAGTGGATCAGGCACACGACTGGGGTGGGCTGGAGGTCCCCAAGCAGTTGCTGACCCCGGGGTCTCTCCTGCGGATAAGGAGGAGCAGCAACTACGGAGCGGGGTTTTGAGATTGGGGAGGAATTGGTGAGGTTTTAAAGTTTTGTCACCCCCTGAGGGGGACATTACATCAAAGGGAGGGTGTCTTTGGATTTTCGTCATTTCCCGTAATTTGGGGGGACGTGAATTTTGGGACGTGATGGTGTGTTGGAGTCGTCCATAGAACACTAAACCGTTCTCAGGTGGGGGTGAAAACGTGCTGTCAGGGAAAAAGAGGGGGCTAAATCGATTTGATGACGTTCTGATGCCTGCAAAAAGGACGGGGAAACAGATGGGGGGAGTGTAAAGGGTAGTGGTTGGTGGGGTACCCATGTGGGAGGCCGGGAAGAACGGGGGGGGGAAAGAGAGACTTAAAGGTGTCAAAAAAAAAATTTCAAGCTTGGATTGAAAAAAAAGTGATGAGAGGAGGCATGGTGAAAACTTTAAAAGGCCTTGTGTATGACTGAAATTTTAATGGTTTATGTAGCAGTATGAAGAGAGTTTTGGTTTCGTAATTTCCCTGAAAAAATCTAGAGTGAATGTTGTGTTCCGCAGGGCAAAATTTTTAAAAAGGGGGGTAGGGTGTTGGAGGGACAGGTTTTTCTAGTAGTTCCCTGCCATCTCCTGTCTAAAAGGTGGTGTGGGTATTTTAATAAGGGAGACAACCCCTTTTGTTTTGCGGGAAAAGTGGGGGGGGGGGGGGAGGGGGTTTTCCCGTGGGATGAAGGTGCATGGGTAAGGTTTGTCTTTTGTGAGGTTTTTGCATGGCGGAAAATAACATACAGGTAAAGAATGTTTTTTTGTGTGTGAGGATCTTGTGTTTTTCTTACGTGCATCCCAGGGTGGCAAAGTTGGTGGGGACGAATAGTGTAATCGGGTGGCTGATGTGGACCCAAAAGGGGCTGGATTATGTTGTGGCTCCTAGGGAATTTTTAAAGGATGTGGGTTTAAAGTGATCCCTTTGGGGGGGGCGGTGTGGGGGATAAAACAGATTTTTTGGAGTGGATATGCTGAGAGGTGTAGAGGTACTTTTCAGGGAGTGGATGTGAATCTTTCGTATTTCAGGCACATGTCAGTATGGGGCCCGGTGGTGGGGTTGTTTTGGGGATGCTAACGGACATATGTAGAAGTTTTTTGGAAACTAAATAAAAAGTGTGTTGGAGATGAGGAGGGGTTGGGGGGGTTTTTTCAGTTATGGAGGGAGCTTAGTGGGGAAAAGAACAGGGGGGGGTTGACATCGTGACATGGTGGGATTTGTTGCGAAGGAAAGGATTAGAAAGTTTTTTGTGGGGAAGGAAACAATTAATAATTTAAAATATGGTTTGGCAAATATTTAGAGGATAGGTTAGGGTTGCTTGGGGGGGGGGGGGGGGGGGAAAAATTTTTCTATGGAGAAACAGCTAAAAATAAAGGGGAGGGTGGGGGGTGTTGCAAAATAAAAGGTTTCAAGCTGAAAGGGTGCAGGCAGGGTGGAAGAAGGTTTTTGGGCAAAAACCCCATTGGTGTTTTTGCGGAATAAAAAGAAAAAGGCGGGGCAGTGACGCTATCCTGTTTGAGGAAATGGAGTGGTCGGGAATTATAGAGCAGGGCAGGAGAAAAGAACCCAAAAGGGGATGTGGCATATGTGGAGGCATGATATGAAAATTTACTGGCAAGGGGGGGGGGGGTGATGTGGCGTTAGCCGGGGGTGTGTACGTATAAAGTGTAATTTAAAAAATAGCGATGAAAGGTTTGGGTGGGATTTTTAAGCAGGGGAAAAAGGGAAAAATGCTTAAGGGGGAATGAGGAAGAGAAAGCTGCAAATTTTGCGGTCTCACAGTAATTTTTTTTACAACTTGGTGTTTATTGGGGATTTTTAGTTAGGTTATTTAATGTATGAAGGAGAGGGTACGTTGGGGAGAAGCAGGCTACAGAGTTGATGTTGGCCCAAAGGGAAAAGGGGCAGCCCCCCCCTTCGGGAATCCGTGCCATTCTCTGAGTGTCCCGACTAAAAGGGTTTTTGGTGAAAATTTTAGGTAAAGGTTCAAAGTGTGGTGGGGGGGTTTGTGTCGAAATCCCTTTTGGGTTCCCGGGGAAGGGACGTTTGAAGGACAGGGGATACTGCAAAGTTTTGTGGAAGTAAAGGTAGGGGTGGGGGGGGGGGGCGACTTTGTTAGCTCCAGATTGGCAGGGAGCTTATGTAGGGGAAAAGGGAGGCTTTGCAGGTTATACTTAGGGACGGGTTATGGGGGGGAAATAGTCGAGTGGTAAATACGTTGTTAAGGGGGGGAAAAAAGGGATACAATTTTAAAGGATTATGGGGACGGGATTGCAAAAGGGTGGAGGCCTTAGACGGGTTTCCCCATGTCCCAAATTTTGTTTGCGTGTTTTCAGGACCCTTTTAAGAATTGTTGACCGTAGCTTTGTATCAAGGTGCAGGAAGGGGGGGGGGGGGGGCTGGTGGGATTAATTGGATATTAGGACACCACTGTCCTCATTGTGAAGGGTGTCAGGGAGCATTTTACGAGGGTTTTGGGAATTGTTTTTGGGAAATGCCACGGGTGCAGGTAAACAGTGCAAAGTCAAGGGCAGGGGTTAGGTTTTTTGGGGGGGGGGGGTTTTTGGGGGGGAGAGTAATGTTGTTAAAAAAAATGGGCGGTGTCTTTAAAGATTTGTGGTATTATTTTTAGGGGGGAAAGGGGTTGTGGGCGTTTAGGTGTTTTTAGACCCCAGCTCCTAAATCTTAACAGCGAGTGCGGAGTAAAAAAATTTTATTGGTATAGTAAAGTTTTGGGTGTTTGGGTGGTTTCAATTACAGGGACAGCGATTTCGGGGATTTAGAGGTGTATAAATTTTTGTGGGGTTCATGTTGTGATTGGTTTAGGAGAGAAGTTGTAAGTTTCCCGTACCCCAGGGTGGGTTGGGGTTGAAGGATTTGAGACAGGGGCTAATGTGTTTTCTTAAAAAGGGAAGTTTTTTGTGTGGGTGTGAATGCAGGGGGCAGTTTGGGAAAAAATACAGAAACTGGGTATGTGGTATTTAAAAATGGAGGAGGGAAGCGATATGTTTCGGGGCCCTGATGTTGGTTTAAAGGAATGAGAAAGGTTCGAATAAGGGTTTTTTGTAGGTTGCTTGATGTGGTGCGTTGGGCCCGTTGGGGCTTGTACCCCCTGTATACGTGGAAGAGATTTGGGTTTTGATATAGTAAGATGAGTTAAACCCCCCGGGCGGTGGGTGATGTTTTTGTTTTCTGCATGGGATCCTTCCATCTGGAGCGCTATCGAAACAGGAAAAAAGGGGTTGTGGGTGGGGGGTGTGGTATTGGTGGGAACGAGACTGCGTTCCATGTAGTTTATTTTGTGAAGGGTTAGAGGAGGTAGGGCTGGTTAAGTAGGGTTTGGGCAGAGGGTGGGTGCCGGGGGTATATGTTTTGGTGCTTTTAAATCTAGGTGGGAAGGGTTGAGGGGTGTCATAGAGCTTTAGATTTATCATGGTTGATTTGTATATATATCGTTGGTGATGAGAGGGAGGGGGGATTGTGAAGAGCGAAGGAGGGTTCTTGCAACAAAGTTCTATGTAGATGTGTCGTAAGGAATTATATGGGAGGAGGGGGGATGGGGGTTTTTCCCGCGGGTATAGAAGGCTAACGTTAGGATTCTTGGAATTTTGAATGATAATGAGTGCGGAAAAGGGTTTTCCCTAGGTTTAGGGGGTAGGGGACCCCTGGGTGCCTTTGGGGGGTGTCGTGAGAGTGTTGTGAATGTGGGTATGGGAAAGGTTCCTGTTTTTATGGGCATTATTTCTCAAATCTTTTGGGTTTTCTTGCCAAGGTGGATGTAGAGCTTGTGGATCATTATGTTCTATTAACATATTTAGGTATGTAGGTTAAAACTTGAGTTTTTTTTTTTTTATGTATTTTTGGGTGTGTTCAGTTTTTATAAAAACGTTTTCTTGAGTAATATGTTCTTTTCCATATGAAATGTTTTTTAGTTTAGTTTTAAGCTGGGTTTTGAATGTTTAAAATTTTTTAGACTGTCAGTACCCTGTATTTGGTTTTTATGGCTATGTTCTTGACGTAAGTTTGGCTGTATGGTATAAGGGCAATCTAGCCAGTTTATAGAGATTTTTTTTTGTGTTGAGATTTTTGTATACGGGTTTTTGCAAAATGTAATGAGTCGGTTTTGAGATCTAAATGTTTTCTTTGAAGTTTATTTTTATTTTGGAATTGTAAAGCTGTAAGTTTGGGATAAGTATGTAGTGTTTGTGGATTTTTATGTTAGGTTTTTGGTTTTTTTGATTAAGAGAAGGAGGAAGTAAATTTTTTTTTACATTTTCTGTTTAAATTTTTTTTCAAATTTTTAGGACCTTTTTTATGTGTCTGTTTTATGTAAAATTTTAATAAATAAGGTTTTGAATCATGAATGTTTTTTATATGCAGTTTCAGACCTGTTACTTGTTTATTTGAGTTTTGTTTTGCCGTAAGTTATTATTGTATGTTATACAGCAATACTTTCGGTATATAGGTGAATCCATTTGTGTTAATTTATTTTGTTTGGGTTTCCTTTTTCAATGCCGCACCCTTTAGGATAGAGTCCCTACTGTTTTCCTTTTTTTTTTATTTTTATGTTACTGTATTGGGTTTAAATAAAATATAAAAAAAATTTCGAAAATGTTTTTAAGGCATAAGGACTTCAATGGCAAAAAAAAAACACAATCCCGCCTCTAAACGGTGATATAATTCAAGGAATTTTTAACATGATGGGACACATCCACCAAAGAACACAATCCACACCAAACCCCTCATATACCCTATGATAACGGGTCAATATCGTGCACGGTGGTGGATTTAATACACTACCGCTGACACTTCAACCCCGCCACATGCCTAGTAACTGTGTCTGCCGTCACCACTCATAACCACCAACAGTCATTGGTGGTAATTAGCGTCTTATAATATATATCACCCTAAAACATGCTATATACATAAACCTACCGAAATAAATAAATTTACACATTGGTCCCTCCTGCAGACAGATTATTTACACTGCCAGAGATAATCTATACATCACATCCAACAGAGATTGGACATCATTAGAAATCATAAAAAATTATGACATGTGTTTCGCATGACCTGCTATTGCAGAGATTGCTTACACTCCTACCCCCCCCCCCCCAGGTGAAAACTGTCCAGTTTCACCTGGCTATACACAAGATCAAAATCGCATTCACTTAATCATATATAATGAACTTGTGAAAAACTTCTGTAACAATATATAAGCAAGAACACCCCAGGCAAGATCTTACATTATATATACAATACCAAAACGTGCCACTAGTTAAAAAACAGGCATGAATGCCTCACTATTATGACAAGTGACATTGGTCATTTTAAATTATGCGCAACTACATATATAGGTAGACACGTATGGTTACAGGTTACAAATCTCTACTAGCAAGACTCAGGTCCAATCATAAAGCTCTATTCCTAAAAAAACACACCATCCACACCCTACTACTAAATACCTATGATACAGTCAAAATGTTTATATACTAAAATGCTTACATACATCCTTACAAAACATGAAGGAATCCTTAAATAAATATATAATCATCGGTGTTCACAATAACACCAAGACACATTACATTGGACATCAAAATTAACATAATTATGTAGATAAGGTTTTAACATAATGTCACCTAAACCAGGTGACAATAACTGCCAATGATAATATTTCTTGCACCTCAGAAAAAGTGTGTTAGTTCAACAACTCTCACACCCATCAAACCACACCCAACCTTAGCAACTGTCAACCCCAGGAGGCGACCCCGTTTCATACCCCTGACATCCCTTCCCACAGTAGCATACACCATCCCTATCCTACCCCTCCTTCCTGATTTACAAGTCTAATAATACCCCTAACGTTAGTTCTCTGTATCCCACTGGAAAATCCCTTTCCCGCCTCCGCCCATAAATATCCCTGTTTCGACACAATGTTTTATTAAACGTAACCGCTAATACCCGCCGCTTCACCTCGCTAACACCTTTCCCAGCATTCCCCACCATATTTAGTAAGTATAACCTACCATAATGTACACCACAGCCCTAATAATACTCTCATCCATACCCCCCACGTCAAGACTTAATGCCCACAGAACAGAAATGCTTTTACCCCTTATCCTATGCAGCACCCTGCTCAACCAACCCATGACGCTCCCCATCCCCTCATAAAAATACACTACGTGGAACGCCGAATCCTCCCCTCCACATATTCCACAGACGCCCCCCCATCAACCACCCGTCTATCCCGTAAAACCACAACCGACGGTAAAATCCCATGCAAAAAACGATACATCACCTCAGGCCCACGGGGTTGTAACCTTAACCTACTGAACCTACCCCATATACTTCCCCAGTCATACATGGGGAAAATCCCCTCCACTGGTGCCACTACCCTCCCCACTAACATCCTACACAGTCTACCTATTTTTACCTTCCCCAGATCCCGAACCAACACCAGAGCCCTCAAAACAGTTTCACACTCACGCAACTCTACCCGAGAATACATGTGTTTCAATCTACTGTGTATCTTGACCAAACCCTTCCCCCCACACCCTCCCTTATCACCTCCCTCTTAATGAAGATACATTTGACCCACTGCTTTAAATCCATTAAACCCCTTCCCCTCTGATGCACAGGTAACATTATCACATCTCTTTTAAGCAAATCACAGCCTGAACCCCACAAGAATTTAAAAACTCATATAAGTATATTTGCAATTGCCATCCCAGTTAAAGAAAACATGGCTGCCACGTGCCAAACCTTACTATACAATAAGATGTTAATAACAATGGCACGCTGTACAAGGGTCAAATGATAAGTCCGCAATGCTCCCAAGTGACCCAAAATCCTGTTTACTAACCTAACCAAGTTTTCCACATGTGCAACATCCAGATCATCTGCATAGATAAGACTACAAATTTTTAATGAAGTCACCCGCTTCGTCACAACTGCACTACCTCACTCAACCCTCCCCACCCAAGCTCCTAACCCCATGACCATGGACTTCTCTGAATTCACTCTCATACCAGTTGCACCTGCAAACATGTTGACTACCCCATCTAAGGCCTCCATTGACATCCTCTCCCTAACCAGAACAGTAGTATCATCTACATACCCTATTAGAACTGGCCAAACCCTCCCAACTCCACTCCTTTCCCCCTTACTAATGCCCATTTGCTGCTCCACCATTCATGCAAACAAACGCTGTGACATAGGACACCCCTGTCTAAGCCCCCTACCCATTTCAATCCTCCCCCAATCTTCCATTAATCTGTACCTTCGCCATTGCCCCACGATATAATGCATTTACCCATCCCACTATTTCTTCCCCAAAACCCTGTCGCCTAAGGATAGCTCTCAATGCTTCTCGCTCCACTCTATCATATGCTCCTTGCCAGTCTAGAGCAACCAAGTCCCCCTTCCCCCCCTTTTTCAGCCACGAAATCCCGTAGTAGCCCATGCCCCTCCACAATAGACCTCCCTGGCAACCCAAACTGAGTTCTCGATACAACCTGCCCTACTACACACTTAAACCTATTTCCTAAAATCTTAGCGAACAACTTATAATCCGCACATAACAGCAGTATTGCCCGGTAGTCCCTAAGCGTATGCTGTCCCTTACCCTTCGGTACCAAGACTACTACAGCTGTTGCCTGCTTTTCTCCCAACCTGCCCATCTCCTTCATTTAATTTAATAACATTACCAAAATCCCCCTCATTAGCTCCCAATGCCATTGATAAAACTCTGCCGGTAGTCCATCGATTCCTGGCGCTTTGCCCTTATGCATTTCGCTTAAAACTCTCCATATTTCCTCCTCAGTTATTTCCCCACCCAGTGCTTCCCTATCACCATTTCCCAACCGACATATCACACTCCCACACACCTGTTCTGACAAAGGTTACCCCCTGCCTCATCCACCACCCATCCACATGCAACACCCTTCCCCCCTCCCCCCTCACTTCATATCAGCACAAACGGGCTCGTGCATATGGCAGAGTCAAAACCTTGAACCCTGCCACCTCTAGCACTCTTCCCGCCCTGAAATTATGCTCCTGTAGAAATACAACGTCCACTCTATATTTACATAGGAGCATACGAAACCATTCCCCCTTCACTCTATTACACAGTCCATTCACATTCACAGTCATACATCTAAGGCCTTTTTAAAATTTCCAACCATTCCTCCTCCCATCCTTCCCAGGACCTCCTGCCCCTGGGTCAACACATGATTTCGCACCATCCACACCGCACCCCCTTCTTTCGATGCCTCTTATCCTGGCTACCTCGAAAATACTCATCCTTTCTCCCAGACCCCTGCACTGGCGTCTGGACATCATCTGAGTCTGATGCCGCCACTCTCTTCCTCGTGACGCCCTCCACCGCCATGCTGTCTTCCGAGGATTCCTCATAATGAACCTCAACCTTCACTGTTTCATGTTGCACAGAGCACGGTGACTCCTCTCTGTGCCTTCTGATCTCCTCCTTCCTTCCTTTGCACGTCCTAACACTCTGTCCTTGCAAACTCAGTGACGGTCTCCAGTACTGTGACGTCATCCTCTCCAGACGGAGTTAAAGTTTTCAAAACCTCGTCCGAGTCTTCCTCCAGCGCCATCACCTCCTGCTGCACTAGCACTTCCTCCCCCGTCACCGGCAAAGTGGCCGTTTCTGGCTCGACACAACTCATGGCTCGCCCATCATTCACCACAATGGAATCTTCAACTATATCACTCCACAGACGGCCACCTCCTCGTTTGCCCGTGGGGCTCTCCACGACGGCAACCTCACCTGTAACTGGTGCTCCACCAGTCTGCGCCATCCCCCTCCTCTGTTGCACACACGTCGCCGCCATGTGATCGTGCTCCTCACACAGCCTGCATGTACATCACTGCCCAGTATAAGATACAAAAATCTGGATCCGGAACTCCTTCATCACAACGTAAGATGGGATAGGATGCCTCAGATTCATTTTGAGGGAAAATGTACCCTCGGGACGTCCCATGTATGCACCTGCTGCCCACTTGTCTTGGGTTAGTAAGTAAGTAAGTAAGTAAGTAAGTTTATTCAGGTATACACAAATACAGTTACATAGAATTATCATACATAGCAGCATATGTGTAGAGAACCTAGGATAACCCAAAAAAGTCAGACAGAGTGACTTATTTCCATTGGGGCCCGATGCACGGTACCATACACCTCAAACACGTTCCTTATGTCAGCCTCGTCAGCCTTGAAGGGGACGTTGCGCAACTTCACCCACGTATAATGTCGACAGACGTCTATGAGACGCACTCTTACAGCCGGGGTTGCATCTAGACTCACATGCTGGAATTTCATAACCAACGACTCATACACAGCCGTTGAATTCAACTTAACGAAGATCCTGTAGACCCCATTCAGGGCTACACCATATACCTCGTCGTCATGTATTCTGTACGTCTCTCTGATGATCGTCGGAAGCAACACCTGCTCCGTAGAGGGGGTAATCGCCCCACGAAGCAGCTCAACGCCGACAGTATTCACTCTATGCTTTACACTCAGCACCATGTTGTTGCTATGAGAGCTCGCCTGAAAACAGCAGAGGGGTGCAGAGCACAACCGCGATCGACCGCAGTGAGGCAGTGAAGTGAATCAATATTATTAATAATAAAAAAAAATTATAATTACGTTGACAAAAAAAATAACACATTCAAGTCCTGAGACAATAGAAAAATACATCTACTCTTCAAATAAGTTCTTTCCTCCTAACAACTCCAATTACTACGCATTTGTACAGAAACGGACCATAACTTCATACTTCATATTACCTCCTTCAACAAAGAAAAGAACACAAAACAATATAATTAACTTTCAATTCTGTCATTGGAACTGTCCTTTCGTCCACTAACGACAATCACAGTTTTATGTAAACTGATACAAGTGTCCGTGATAACCTTAACACATTGGTCAATACCAATTATATTCTCGACGTAGCTGCCAGGGAGTGTGGACGTGCCTCGCACCTCTCAACTGACAGTCTAGCAAGCTATCCAGTGACGTCATGGCTTTTAGCATGAGGAGGCTGGTGAATACCATTGGTATAGAACTTATTCGGGGGGCGATTACGCCTGAGACTGTACAGGTATTGCTACCCAAGATTATCCTTGACACTTACAATATTGAGGACAAGGATATGTACGATGTGGCTTTAAATGACGCCTACTGGATTTTTGTGAAATTACTCAAGGGGCCAGGGTATGAGGAGCTGGTTGAGCAATTTCAAGATATCTGCATAGATGCGTCCCCTGCAGTGCGTGTGCGTATGGTGGATGTCTCACGACAATATACGTGGGTGAAACTGCGCAATGTGCCCTTCGAGGCCGATTCAGTGGATATCAGCAGTGCTTTCAGAAGATACGGAGTGGTACACATGGCAAAACAAGGCATGTGGGTGGCTGGGGCGTATGCTGGTCTACCCGAAGGGACGTTTACCCTCAAGATGTCTCTACATCAGGCCATACTGTCTTATGTGTACCTTGATGACTTCCGTACGCAGGTCATGGTGTCGTATGCTGGACAACGACGGACATGCCGCCTCTGCGGTGACTATGATCATATGGTGGCAGAGTGTGAGCAGTGAGGGCAGGCCAGGAGGCCGGCTGGTGGAGCAACGAATGACGTTGGGCAGGAGGCACCCATACATAGATGTCAAGGAGATGGTGGGCATGGTTGTCTTTGGAGGAGACTGAGGAGCCAGTGGTGGTGTCAAAATTGGAGATGACGTCTCCCAAGTTGCCTACATCACCGGTGGTACAGCAGGTTTTTGGGAAGGACCAGGTGACGACAGAAGTGGAGGACTTGGATGTGACATTAGCATCGGTTTTGCATAATGTGCCGTCGGCCAGTCCGGAGCTCGTGTCTGTGGCGGTCGAGCAGCAGGAGGCGGTTGTTGGTGCTGGTGAGACTGGCAGGGAAGTGATGACCCCTGGTTAGACGGCATCGACGAAGGTGGTGGTGGAGGTTCATCGTGTGGACACCCCGGTCACAAACATGGAGGAGGACGTTGGGACGAGGAAGAGGGCGGCAGCAATGTCGGACTCTGACGACGTCCTGACGCCGGCTCAACGTACAGGGAAGAAAGCATCAGTAGACTGGGGGCAGTGTGCTAGTGGAGGTGAGCAATGACAGCAGGTGGTGGCTGGTGGGATGGGTGTCGTGCGTGGAGAGCGTGGCTATCTTGGTCCCCAGGGCAAAGGTGGGCACGCAAAATTAGTAGTGGGGCAGCGAGGGAGGAACCTTAGCCAGGTGAGAGCGGGGTTTAGGTAGGGGCGGGACACGGCAAAGTTTATGGAGTGTGGTGAGGTTCTGCATGTGGCAGTTAGTGTTGTTGTGAGGGGGTATGTTATGTGCTCTTGTATACCATGTACAGACCTTTGAAATAAAGGGTGTCCCAACGTTCATTTTAGTTTCCTTGTGCTGTGAATAGGGCTTTGTATATACATGTACTGAATCAATGTGATAGTGTTTTCCCCTTTTGGTTAATTTTGTTATTTAATATATTGTGTTTTGTTATGTTTCACAATAAAATTAAATATATATTTCCAAAATTAAATGTTTATTTTTATGAATTGGAATAGTTTATTTAATAATTCTATTTTGGATAGGGGATAGGGAATTATTTATGTTTAATATTAAGGTTAATAAATTTATTGGTTTGGGGTTACTGTTTAAATTTATATTTACCCTTTGTTTATTCTTTTTTAAGTTTGGGAATTTTGGGGATTCCCCCGTGATCCATTTTGGGGGAACATTTAAATTTTAAAAAGTGAAGGGCATTTAATATTCCAAATTGAGGATAAATTTTTGAAATTAAATTTGATGGTTAGTTTTCAATGTGTTTGGGGAGTTGGAGTTTGTTAACCTTTTTGTGAAAGTGTTTTTGGAGGGAAAACAATTTGGGTGATGGGGTTTAGTGAGTGGGGGAGGGATGATGGGTCACTGTGTTGTGTGAGTGGGGGGAGGGATGATGGGTCACCTGTTTGTGTGAGTGGGGGAGGGATGATGGGTCAACCTGTGTTGAAGGCACGGTTTTTATAAGGATATTGTAGGTTTTGTTGATTTGTAATTTTTTCTTTCACCGGGTTTAGGTGTTATTGTGTTAAGTAAAGAATTGTGATATGTTTTAAAAAACTTGAATATAGAAAATGTCAA
>NC_069452.1:20699786-20720732 GCF_026875155.1 Cherax quadricarinatus | reverse complement strand
CACTCTGTCTAACTTCATCACCACCCCCCCATTGTCCAGTTTTTTTCCCACATATCCGCATATGCACTCATACCCTTAGTATTTCTTATCTCCTGCCCTACTCTATAGATCCCCATCGTCTCATTTACCACTAATCTCGGGATAGCCATCAGTGCCTGCCTTTGCTTTTGATGGCGCAACACACACGCTGATGGCTTGTCTCCCCACAAAACTTCTTCTAACCCTGCTTGCATTCTTACCACTTGAAACCGATCATTTTGCAACGTTCGCAATCTCTCTTTTATGTCTACTATTTCGTCCATGGGAAAAACACCACCAACCATCCCCTGCCCATAACAACCTCTTAATCGATCCTCTAAATAATTCGGAAGCCCATATTTTAAATTGTTTATACGTTTACCTTCTCTCACATAATACTTTCTTATCCTTTCTTTAGCCACATAATCCCACCATGAGCTGCCTTGTATAGCTCCTTCCATAGAATAGAAAAACCCTCCAAACCTTCTTCATCACTCAACACACTAATGTTCAATTTCCAATAAGTCCTATATATTTCCGCCAGCTCGTCCCACCCTACTTCCACCACTACAGCCCGATGATATGACATAGCCGCTTCAACGGAGTTAAAAGATTTCACAACAACCCCTTGAGAAAGATACACCATCTAACCTCGCTGCGTATTCCCTCCTAACAGAAGTATGTGCTGTTTCCACCCCCCCCCCTAAAACGGATCACATAACCTAACGTCCCTCATCAAATCCCTGAGAGTTACAGACATATGTCCTGCCCCTTTTGGTTCTACGTCAGCCGCCCTAATAATGCAGCTCCAGTCACCCCCACTATTGCTACTTCCGGAAGTGCACGCAAAAAATAGACAAGATCATCGGACACAAAATCCTTCCTTACCTGCATGCTATTCTCCGCAGGCGCATACACGCTTACAAAGGATACACGCTTACCCATCCACAACCCATCCACACGCAACACCCTCTCCCCCTGACTTCTCTGCAAAACAAATGGGCTCGTCTCCTTTATTAAAATACCCACACCACCTTTTAACGGGCAGTTGGCAGGGTCATTACTTGATAACCTGCTACCTCTAACACCTTATCCTCCTTGAAATTATGTTCCTGGAGGAACACAACATCCACTCTATATTTATTAAGAAACATACACAACCATTCTCTCTTTATTCTGCTACATAATCCATTAACATTGACAGTCATACACCGAAGGCCTTTTAAAATTTCCACCCCTGCCTCTTCTCACTCTTTTCACAACTAGAATTAGTATTTCTGTATGTTATCTGCGCAATACCTTCTTTCCCCCCTCCCTTCTTCCGATGTCTCTTATCATGACCTCCCCCATCACCACCTCTTACCTCTCCTACCACCCCAGTCTGCTTCCCAGGCCTCTGCGCTGGCATCAGTACATCATCCGAGTCTGAGAAACTCCCCTTTTTTCCTTTTAAATCTTTCCCCCGTAACTGGTCGGGGGAAGCCCCCTGGTAAACCCTCAAATCCCCCTTTAAAAATAAATTTATTAATCCACTGACGGCCCCTACATCATCTTTCCCCCAAACTTAAAGCGGGAAACCCAAAAACTCCCCAGTACTTCTTGCTCGGATGTAACTCCCTTAGGGCGGGTAAAGGTCTTAAAAACTTCCCCAATTTTTCCCTTATATATTCAACCCTTCCTTCTGTTGTACCCCCCCCTTTGGGCAGAAGCACTGGAGGGGGGCTCGGGGGCGGGGAACGGGGAAAAGCTCCCCGCCTGCCCCCAAAAGTTTGCCCCCAACATCCACTCCACAAAGGGACCCCCCCCCCCCAGGTGTTTGTTCCTAAACCTGTCCCCCTGTAAAAGGAAGGGGGGAGGGTCTTCTACCACGGGTTTTCACCCACGCATCTTTTTTTCACACATGCTGCGAATTGGCCCATACTCACCACAAAAGGCCCGACACTTTAACGCCTTTCCCCGGGATAAAAAACTATGACTTGTGCCCCCCCCCCCCCCCCTTGAATTCTTAAGAAAAACGAAAGGTTTGGGATGGATTCTCAATGCCCTTTTTAAAGGGTTTAAAAGTACCTTCGGGCAAACCTGCGAAAGGCCCCAAGCTCCCCACATACCATGTGGGAAAAATTTAAAACTGTCCCTTTTTTCTCAAAGCTTTTCTGATATAAGCTTCTTTCCGCCTAAAATGGGAAGGGTTACGTAACTTTATCCAGGTTTAATACCTGGATGCATCACCCCAACCTCCACAAAAAACGGGTGAAACCCTTAAAACCTACGTTCTGAAAACGATTAACCAATGATTCATGAAACCTTTGCAGGGAGAAATTTTCACGAAGATTCTATTTGCTCCATTTAAACCACCCCAAATATAATTCCCCCCTTCGGGAATCCCATAGGGTCTCTCTTGTTCTTGGGTTTAAGAGAACCTGCGCCAAAACTGGGGCAAATTTCGTCCCCCGAAAAAGCCTTTTTTAGATGAAGGGTTTCCCAGAGAACGACATTTTTAAAAAAAATTGCAAAGGTCCCAACTTTTGGGGTTACCTTTTTTGGGGAAAACTTTTTCCCCAACCAGTGGCTTAAATAAAAGTCCATACATAGAAAAAAACTTGAAAAACCGGAGGAGAATGAGGAAATCAGTCCCTAAACCTTTGTCGATGTTTTTTCATCCACCCAATCTTGAGTATTTTTCTAAGTTTGATGGATGAAACCCCGATTTAAAAGGGTTGGGGGACTAAATTATTTTTTTCTCCCCCTGTTCTTCAAGTTTCCCCTTTGGGTTTTGGACTGAGGGAACCCACTTTTATGGCGAAACGTTTCCTCAAAAAAGGGGTCCCCAAGAGTTGCAAATGTGCTAATTTATCAACAAACCGTCATGTTGACACCCGAAAATTGTCCTGAGGTGTAAAACAGAGGCGCGACAGCCCCACCAAACACCCTTAAAATTTTTGCTTGCCCATGGTTTATTTTTCCCCCTTTTGGTCAATCTCGCTTTTGTGAGAATTTTTTGCATTCGGTTTTGCTATTGCGTCTCGCCTTGAAATTTGGTATGTCATAGTCTGCAGTCGTATTTTTGCATAGCAAACGTGAATTGCAATAGGGGGGTTTTTCTTTGGGGGTTATGCCCCCTTTAACGAGCCCTAAAGGGTTCTAGTGTTAAATTACCTTTATTAAATTTAAAAATTTTTTTCCCTCTACAGCATTTTTTGGCAAATTGCTCTTTTTCCTTGGCACTGATTAAAAACCCCTTTGTCACAGGCACAGATTTCGTACTCTTTTTTAATTTCAAACTTCCAGAAGAGGAGAGGGGCACATCAAACCCCCCTTTAAGGGGAGCCGGGAAATAAAAACTCAAACTTTTCCGCAAAAAGGAAAATGATATTAAAATGATCAAAATTGTCAGCGCCCATGCGACGGGTTGCCCTGGGGGAAAAAATTTGTGCGTTGGCTCTCGAGTTGGCGAAAACCCTTTTTTTTAAAAATTGCTGGGTTTGACAGGTACCCCGGGACTTGCAATCCCATTCATTGATAACTGGGAACAATTATTCAAAGGCAAACGTGAAAGTTTGCAATTGATGGGGTTAAATCTCTCGGGGGTTTTGGGAAGGGGTTTTTGCTTTACCCGGTTCGTTTGAGGGGTTTTGGATGATTTTGTAAAGGGAAATTTAAAAAGATGGGTTTTAAAGAGGTTGGGTTTTTTGTGGGAAAAAATTCGGGCTGCAGTTTTTAGGGTTGATAACAGGATTTTCCCGGGAATAAATCGGTATATGCTTATAAAAATATTCACATTAAAGTTGCTTTTAAAAGGCAAATAAATTGTCGACAAAACCAAGAGGATAGTAGGGGCAACGATTAAATAGCTCCCTTAAGTTTTCCCTATACTAATAATAGGAGCTAAGAAAAAATAAGATGACCCCAAAGATTATTTTGCAAGTGCAGGTAACAGGATATTATTGGTATAACAGAGCCCTAATTCAACCTAAATATAGAAAATGTCTTCTGAATAAAAATTACGGGTTTTTAAACTTTTCCCACACTGATAGCATCAACAGGGTCGTGGAGGGGGCAATTAAACCAAGAGAAAATTTTAAATTGTTTTCTTAGTTTATGTTTAAAGATTAGAAACATCGAACCTAATCTGTTTGGCTAAAGTTTTTTCGGGGAATCTGAAAATTTAAATTTTGGGTGTGATTTATAGGCCCCAAAACCCTTTCCCTAGGGAGTGCGAAAGCTGTTAGGGGAACGAAATTCATAAGACATCTAGATATGAAAATTTGTTTTAAAGGGGAAATTTTTAAATTTTAAGGAAAAATTTGAGGGGAAAAATTATAAAAAGGAAATCTTGATTAGGGGTTTCTTGATACAAATTCGGGAAATTGCTTTCTAGAACATTTTTTTGACGACCCAAACAGGGGAAACAATCTCTTTGACTTGGTTCTTCCCAACAAAGATTCACAAATTTAATAATCTTGAGGTTAATGTTTGGCTTGGGGAAAGTGATCCCCAAAATCACTTATTTTTAAATTTATATAAGGGAATTTTTCCCAGTTTAAAGCAATCAAATCTTGTCCAATTTTCACTTACCAAATTACTTGGGACTAAAAAATTACCGGGGTGGGCAAAATTTGGGGTTTTCCCGGGACTATGGGTCGGGTGGGGTGATCCATTTTCCCAAAAATGACGTTTTCAGGGCATTTTTTCCGGGCCCCCAGACAACTTTTGTTCCGATTTGGGTAATTAAAAAAAACTCATTGGTAAAAAAGAAGGCACATTTTGGCGAATTGAAGAGGGATGGGCGTTAAGAAATCAATAAATTAAATTAAGAGAAAAATAAAAAGGGAAAATAAAAAAAGAAAAAAAGAGTTTTAAGGGCTAAGGTCACGGGGGAAATTTCAAGACTACCCAAAAGGGTTTTTTCGGGTATACAAAATTTAAGTTTAGGGACAAGAGAGGCCCCTTAAGATAAACTCGGGTCAGATAACTGAGAGGAAAAGGGTATGTAAAAAAATTTTTTTAAATTTACCTACTTCCTCTCGGGTTTTATCTTGAAAAAATTTTGATTTGGTAAAAACAAAAAATTAAAAAAACTTTTAGCCGCTTAAAAAGTAACAGTGACTTTGCCCCCTCAGAAAAATTAGAAAAAATTTAAAACCTAACAAATCCCTGTTTTTGACAAAATTTTTCAAAGTTTTAAAGGGGAATGTAAAGGGGAACTTAGCTTTACTTTTGGGTTAATTTTTTAACATACCAAAATGGCTTTGTGCCAAAAAGGGGAAAAAGGGGTAAAGAAAAAACCCTATTTACAAGGCAGGTAAACGGGCCCTTTGGGGCTTTTTAACTATAGACAAATAATCCTTACCTCCATTGTAAAAAATTTTAAGGAAAACAAAAAATTCTAAACCTTTCGTATCCATTTTTAATGGGCCAAAAATTGATTAATGAATCTAAACCAATAAGACAGGAACCCCCCCTTTCCTGCCCTTCGAATTTACTAATTTTTTTTCCACTAATTTTTTTGAGGAGTTAGATCATGGTAATATATATTTTTGTATATGGCTTCAGTAAAGCTTTCAAAAAGGTTTTCCAAAATGAGAGGTTATTGGGGAAAATTTTAAAGGGACACAAAAAACCCAGAAAAAAAAAAATTTTTCCCCTGGGAAAGGCGGGCTGAAATAGGCAGGGGTTTTTTGGGTATAAAGGGGTAAGAAATTTTAATTGGGGGCACGTCAAAGCGGTTTTCCCCCGGGGTCAGTGAAAAACCCATTGTGTTCAAAATTTTACTAAACGCCCTTTTAATGAGGTTGGGTTTGGGGGGTGACCCCTTTGTGGGGCCGGCCCCCCCTTCCCTGCAGTTTTCTTTCTGAAATTCATGAGTGGGGGGTTTGGATTTAAATTGGGATTTTTGCACATTGATTAGGGGGGGGGGGTTTGGTTGGGGGCTTGTTGCTGGGTGGCTCTGGGAGGGGTTGGGGCAAATATTTTTTTTGGTGGGTTGGTTGTGACATGGACCTCCAAGTAGGGGGCTTGGGCCCTGATGCATTTTTTTTTCCTCTTTTTATGTTCTTATTTTCATATAACAAATTTTGCTAAAGACATTAAAATGGGCCCAGCCTTCATTCTAAAAAG
This sequence comes from Cherax quadricarinatus, assembly GCF_026875155.1. Taxonomy (NCBI): domain Eukaryota; kingdom Metazoa; phylum Arthropoda; class Malacostraca; order Decapoda; family Parastacidae; genus Cherax; species Cherax quadricarinatus. Next base: position 20,714,597 of record NC_069452.1, on the reverse strand, counting down.
GGTTTAATTAGAAATCCAAAATGTTTTAAAAGATTTGATGCAATTTTTTGTAAGGGCAGATGCATTTTAAATTATTGACAAATAAAATTTCCCTAAAGGGTTGGGACAGAAAAAAAACCGTGCCAATATAAACTAAAAAAGGGTAGATTTTAATATACTGTTTGAAAAAAAAAGAATTAGGAGTTACGGTTAGCATAATTTAAAAATCCAAAAAAGACAGTGCAAAAATGTTTGCTTTAAAGAAACGGATACTGGGTTCAAACAAAAGTATAAAAAAATTAAAAGCCCCTTTCTTCAACTCTGTATATTTTTGGGTTGGGCCCCATTTAGAATACGCTGCGCCTTTTGGGTTCCCCGTTTTACAGAAGATTGAGAACTTTTTTGAAAACATAGGGGAATTTTTTAAATTCCGGGAAATTTTTTTGCCACACATTTGGTGTTCTTCAACCCAAATTTCCCAAAGGGGGAAGGCGTAAGGAGAGGAGGGTATGGGGGTAATCGTCCCCACCCTGGAGGGGTGTGTTCCCTTTAAAATCTTCTAAAAATTTTATGGCCCCCCTGAACACATCGACCCAGGCTGAGGGACTGATTTACCTCATACTCCCCTCTCCTTACCCCTTTCCCTCTTTGAAATTGGGGACTGATAAACCCACTGTGGGGCAAAAAGTTTCCTGAAAAAAGATTCCCTATGCTGCAAAAGTGTCTAAAACTTTACTTGTCGGTTTTTAAAACCTTTAATCCCCTGTATTACAGAATGATATAAGTGCATTGGAAAAACGTAAAAAAGGGGGAGGGAAAAAATTGATCCCATGTATCAGAAATTTTTCCCCCATGGGATAGCGCCCCCTTTGAATTGCACTCTTCGAAAGGTGTGGATTGGGGGGGATATAATGGAGGGTATAAATGGAAAACGGGAATAAAAAAAGGGGATGTAAATGGGAAGCCAAAAAAATTTTGGGCCAAGGAGGACTCTAAGCAATGGTTTCAATTTGGAAAATTCAATTCGGGAAGGATTTAAAAAAAAGCGGGGGTTTTGGAAATAGGGGTTTGTGGAGAGGGAAAAAAATTTCCGGGAGAACAGCTTTTCGGGCAAAAACGTTGTGTATTTTTAAAAAAATTGGGTCATTTTTTTTCATGAGGGGGTGGGGGGTGAGAAAGATTTGGGGACATAAACAAGCTTGTGCTACTGGGTCTGGGCTGTGCCCCTTCCTTAAGGGGAAGGCCCTTTGGCAGGTGGGCCCTTTTGGGTGACCCGGGGAGGGGGGACATGGGCCCCTCCCTTTGCATGGGCCCGGGGGCCAAATGCAGTGTTCCTTCTTTCTTTTTCTTTTTAAATTGTCAGAGTTTTTTTTCCCCCTTAAGGATGAACTAAAAGAAAATTGCATTCAAAACCTTTAGGGTTTTATGGAGCATATTGCTCGAAAATACGGGGGAATACTTCCCCTTCTGAACACACTTAAATTAAACCTCTTTTTTGCTTGAAGCATTTGGGGGAAAGCGCCTTTTCTGTCCCCTTGTTTAAAAATTCTATATAAGTGCAAATTTTAAAAATGGATATTTGACTCTAGGTGAACCCCAAAGGGTTTCCCAAATGAAAAAATGCCCATGTTTTTAAAGGGGGAAAACATTACCACTTCAGTGTTTTCCGAACCCATAATGTTTAATTTCTTCTTTGGTATTGGCCAAAAATCGAAAACACCCGGGGTTTTTGCGTTTTGTAAACCTACCCTTTGGGGACGCCACTGATCTCGGAATACCCCAATTTTTTTTTAAATGAGGAGAACGGGCCCCCAGAGCCTTGAAAAATTTAGTGAACAGAAAAAAAATAAAGCCTTCCTTTTCCAGGTTGGGGATTCCCAGATTCTCTGTTTCCAACCCCGGGGTGGGGAATTGCCCCCTTTTTCCGAAGAAAAACAAAAAGGGCCCCTTTCTTTGAATTTCGCTTTGCGGGAAAGCCAGGGGTAACCCTTTTTCAGATCACCAGTAAAATTAATTTTTAAAAACGACTATTTAAATCTGAAACGGGAAAACTGGTAAGGAATAGAAGGTAGGCAACTTTCCAGACGGTTAGTGGTTCCCAAAAAAGTTTAGACCTCAAATATGAATATTGCCATAGTACTTCATTAGATCACCTTTGGGAATTTTCAAAAAAACATAAAATTTGAATCAAAAAAAGGGAAATTTTTTTTGGCCAAAATTTAAGGGCAGAATGTGAAGAATTTTATCCAAAGGGTTTCCCAGAATATCAGCAAATAGGGGGGAAAACCCGGAAATTCAATTTAAAAAAAGCACCTCTCCCGGGCCCATACCCGTTTTGGAGAAAATCTTTTTAGAATTTAAATTTTGATTATGTAGGTCCACTACCTAGTCCAAAATCTGGAAAAACAGTACTTATTTATGCCCCGAAGCAATTCCCCTGTGCATATTAATTCTAAAAACCATTTCAAGGCTTTTAACCCAAATTTTTTCTCTTGTTTTGTCATTCCAAATTTTATTCAAGTGTTTAAGGTTTCCAACTTCACGCCAAAACATTTAGGGGAAAAAATGAACTAGGGTTTGGTTTTTTTTAAATTTATCCCCGCCAATTTCCCCAGTCCCAAGGGGCCTTTGGGAAAGGTTCCATCAGAAAGTTAAAAACCATGTGAGAAAAATTTTGTATGCATTTTCCCACGGGGTGGGACGAAATCAAATAACCTTTTTTGCTATTTTCAAAAAGGGGAAAAATGTGCGGAGTCTACCGGGGATAGTCCGTTTGAAAAAAAATGTTGGGGACAATGTACGAGGCCCTCATCGCGTCATAAAGAAGGATGGATGGAAGAAGACAATTTGTAAAAAACTCGACAACCCGTTTTAAGGTTGCAGGGGGGCAAAGGAGTTAGCCCAAAGGGTTAAATTTTAAAAGGAAAATCAAAAAAAGATGAAACAGAGGTTTGACAGGTTTTCACAATTTCGCTTTCCTTATCCAAAGGGGAAAGGTGCGGTTCGGAACTTGGGAAAAATTTTACGGGCCTTGCAAATTTCCAAATTTATTCTTTTATTTTTTGTGGGGGCCCCCGGGGGTTAAAACCCCCCAAAAATTTTTTTTTTAACCCATTTCAAAATTAAAGCTTTTCTTATCCGTCCTTTAAAATCCCAGTTTGGTCGTCCCTGGGCCTTTGGGGACGGGTTTTTGAATCTTTTAAACTATTTTTTTTTTGTCAAACCCCCAAATTTTTTCCTCCTCAAGGGTCCTTGCCCTTTTTTTTGGGTTTTGGGTTCCTGAAAACAAGTAAAAAAGTTTAACTGTGCTTCTACTTTTTTACCCTGTTTTTTTTTTCGGATATGCCCCAAAAAATACGTTTTGGTTATCATAACGTAAATGTTTGGGGGCCCTAAACCTATTTAAAAAAAACCCTCTACGGCTTAAACTTGGGAAAAAAAGAAGTACTTCAGGAGAAAAGGTTTTGAAATTTTTGTTAAGCTGGGTTAGGAGGAGTAAACTTGTCCCCCGGGCTTTACCTGCATTCCCCCGCTTAAAAAAACGGGGGTGGAGGGTTTTTTAAGTGTTTTAAAAATTTTTGTAAGGTGAAAAAAGGGGCACAATTTTCCGATGGGTTTGCCTTTCCCCGTCTGGTGCGTTTCGGTTTTGGGTAAGGGGGAACCCTTGTGTTAAGACATTTTGGGGGGGGGATGGTTCCTTTTTTTCAGATTTTGGGGGGGAAACCTTTTTTTTTTCCAAGGGGCCTTTTATTTTCGTTTTCCCTTTTTGGAAAAAAATTTCTTCATTTCGAATTATCCCAAAGGGTATTAAAGGCTTGAAGGCTCGGCGCTTTCAGGGGGGGGCAAGTGGTAGTGGTTTTTTACTTGGGTTTTACCCTTTTTTGGGTTATTTTGGCCTTCGGGGGTTTCCTATTTCTGGGGGTTTTTTTATTAAGTCTTATTTTTTAAAGGTATTGTTAAAACCCGGGCCTTTAAGGGAGGGGGTGGCAAAAATTTCCCCCTTTTTGCTTTTTGTTCTTTCCCTTTTAAAAATTTTCCAGTTTTCCCCATGATAGGGAAAACTCTTTAATTTTTTTCCTAGGCATGATAGGGGGTTTTTCAAAAAGAATTTTGTAAAAAAAAAATTCCCCCCCTAATTTTGCCCCCTTTCTTTCTTATCAGGGCACTAACTTTCCCTTTTAAATTTGGGCCCCCAATGGGCAAAAAAGCTTTTTTCGAAAAAAACAAAAAGATTATTGGGACTTCAAAAAATTCTTTTGTCTCCCGAATTTTCCCCAACCTTTCCCCCTTACAGGTTGGGTGTTGGGGGGGGCTGGGGGTTGGGGGGAGTACTGTTACAAAAATTTGGGGGCATGTTTATGCAGCCCGTTTGGCCCCCTTTTCGGCGAAGTTTAGCGGGAAACCCGAGGGGTTATCAACAAATTTAAAAAGAAGCCCTCGCTCTGGTATTGGCCTTGGGGGCCCTTCGTTTTATATTTTTGGGCCCGGGCTTTGAAGGGGGTCACAGTCTATCACCACCAAAACCCTCTAATTTATCCCCCAAAATATTAAGGAATTTACAACACAAAAATCTTGAGGGGGTCCCCTGGTGACCAGTTAAAAATCAGGTAAAAAAATATCCCTGGTAAAGAAAATAAGTTTTGGGAGATATTTTGTCATGGTCTAAATTTTTTGTGTAAATTTGGATGTGTTAAAAGGGAAAAAAAAGTATGGGTTTGGGGTTTGCTCTTTTTTTCCCTTGTGTGGTTTTTTTTTTTTTTTGGGGGAAAAAAGGGTACCCTGCACCTGTTTCTTGGGCCCACATTTTTCCCCACAGTTTTCTGTCTCGCTAAAAGTTCAGGGTTTGGCTGTATGTCCAAATAAAGCTGAGCCATCTAAGAGTTGAAAATTGGTTGAGAGGAAAAAGGGGATCCCATTATAGGGTTTCCCTTGGGGGGCACGGTTACCTAAGGAAGGGGTTTGGAAACCTATTCCTTTAGCCCTTTTTGGGGTTGGGGGGGTGGCATGCAAAAAGGGGGTTAGCCTTTTTTTCGGGCACATGTACACAAACCCTTTATTGAAAATCTATTTTCTCCAACCCCGCGAAACCGTAATATGGGCGAACGATTGGGGGTCCATTGTTCGATCAGTACCCAGGTTTAGCCAATGAGAAGAAAGGTTCTGGCAATCGTAGAAAGGGGTTTTTTGGGCACCCCCCCAACCCGTCTACCCCTTTTATTTTTTAACTAAGCTGGGTTTAGCAAGGGTTTTCCATTCTGTCTCCGGTGGGCCCTTTGGGCCCTTGGGCCCCAAAAAACCCTGTTGTACACATACCCTTTCCCAAATGTTTATTGTGTAAAATACCTGTTTAAAAATTTTCCCCATTGTCAGGAAAGGGAAAAAATATTTTTGTCATTCAGCTGTGTTGTTCTGCTCCTTTCCCTTTACACCCCGGGGAAAAAGGCCTTATTGTCCTTGGGTTTTTAAAAGTGGGCCACTCTGCCTTGGGGGGATATGGAGTCTGTTGAAAGGAAAAAAAATTTTTTTCCCAACTTTTTTATTTAAATTTTTCCTGAGTTATAAATTTTTTGAAAATGTAGACAAAACCAAAAAAAATCCTTTTTAAAAATTTTATAAACCCCTTTTTTTTACTTATGGATTTTTTTATTCACCTGAAAAAAAAACATCGAAAATTTAAATTCTTCAAAACTTTTTGTTTAAAAAAGAATGAAAAAAAACAACAGAAAAACAAAGAAAAAATAAAAAATTAAATTTTTCCCTTCCCTTTAAAGATATACTAAAGAACTTTCCCCTTTCTGAAATTTTAACTAAAGAACTTTTTTAAGAGCCCGCGAATCAAACGCTTTTATTAAAAATTCCCGGAAAAAAAAAAAGGAAATTAAAAACGTCGGGAAGTGTGAAAGGTGGGTTTTAGGGGGGCCTGTTTTGCTGACCAAGAAGCATTCTGCAGAAATTTCTCTTTGCCTAGCACCCTAAATTTCGTAGTTCCTTTTTAAATCTAGGAAGAAGCTTACCGCAAATAGTTTCCCGTTTTGCCCAAGCGAAGCATGTTGCGTAGTTCCTGTCAAGCCCGACAAAAATGAAAAATACTGCAGAGGGTCCTGTTCAACCCGAGCAAAGAAGCATACTGCAGTGGTTTTCTTCTTTTTTCTCAAATGTAAATTTTTTGTTATGGTGTAAAAACATTGAAAAGCATGTAAAGAAACGAAATTATGACACTTTCGCTGTGTTTGTAAATTTAAACTGATCTTTTCCCACAGAGACGCTTTCCTTTGTTAATCCGGGGATTACACCCAAAACTTTTTTTAAAATTTTTGTGCGGTTTTTTTTTTTTCTTGTTTAATGCCTTTCTCCCTACTTTGTCAAATGTTTTTAAAACACAATATAAGTCACTTGACCTGATCTCGGTCCTCTTTTTGCAGTTTTTATCTAAAATTTTGAAAAGTTTTTCCCGACATTCTTTTATGACTACCTGACCTGGTTTTTTTTAAATTTCTCCAACTCACTGTTTTTTTTCTATTATTTCCCCCCTCTTTTGTATATACTTTTAATTTTTTTTAAAATTTTTCTTAAATGACTTCATAAAAAATCCTTTTTAAAAATTTTTTCCCCTTTAAATATAACTTGATAATGGGGTCCTGAAGGAATTAAACCCTTCTCAAAATTTTTTCCCATTGAAAAAAGAGGGATATTTTAATTTTTTGAAGTTTTTTTTTTTAAGTGAGCGGTTTTGGAGAGTTAGTCAAAACATACATGAATGAAGCTCACCTTTTTTCCACAAAGCGGGCCCCCGGGCCCACCCACCCCAAACACCCCATTAGCTATATATTCCCTGTCTGTTTTTTGCAATTTAGCTCTAAATTTTAGGGTTTGAATTGCTGTCATCTTGGGTAAAAGAAGAACATTTGTCATTTTGGGGATCAACGCAATTTTTTTTGGCTTCTGATGTTGTTTGAAAATTTTTAGTTTTACCTTGACCAAAATTGCAAAAGTAATATCCCATGTCGATATTTTTTTTTTTTTTAATTTAAAAAACTCGGGAAATTTTTTTTTGCCCGACTCAGTGCATTGGACAGTGTTTTTAGCGAGAACCCCGGGCATTTCACCCCTGTGTTTTTTGTATCAAATTTACATTCCAAAAGGGTTTTTTTGGCATATTTTTGGGTCAAGATCTGGGGGATGTAAAGAAACTGTGACGTAGGCAAATTATGGGACTATTTTTTGGGAAAAAATTAAAATTGCCTTATAAGGTGAATAAAAACATCTTGCAATAAATGTCCCCGATTGGGCAGGTAAAAAAAATCGCTAGGATTTCAATGCCAAAACTATAAACCATATAAATAACATGCCAGGGGGCCTGGTCATGGAAACCCGGGGCCCCGGGGGGGTTTATCCCTGGAAAAACCTCCAGGTAACCTCCAGGGAAGTATTGTTTAAAAATTTCAGAGGAGGATTATACAGCGCCTGGGGGGGGATGGGAAAGGGATTTCAGGGTTAATTCGGGGAACTGGAGCACGACCAATTTCCCCAAAACAAGAGCCCCCACCAACATCAAGGAACCTTCCTTGAGAGGTTTTGGTCATAACAGAAGAACAGCATTTTAAAAACATTTTTTTCATGGGTATTTTTCCCCGTCCTTTTTTTTTTGTTTGATGAAAAAAATTTATTTTTTTTTAGTCTTTTAAACCCCCATTTTTTTGAATTCTTTAGGGAAATTTTTTGCCCCTAACAGCTTTTTTTCCCATTCCTCCCCCCAAGGAATCTTAAATCAAAGTTCCCTGGGGAAGGGTAACGGAACTAAATTTTTAAATCCGCCGATATTAAGAACAAATTCACCTTTGGGGAAAAAACCTCTGTTAGTTTTATGAGTTTTAAAGTCAAAAAATGACTTTGGGAAAGTTATGTTTTTGTCCGTTTTTGGGACAGTTTTCAAACTGAAAAATATCTCTCTTGTTTTCTGAACTCTTGAAACTGTTTTGGGAATTTGCATATTTTAGCTTTTTTACGAGAAAAAATTACAAATTTTTAGTTTTCCCGTTTTAAATTCCCTGTGAGGTGATCAGCAGCTCACGCCCCGGCTTAAACGAAAAAGGTAAAAATAAAAAAGTGAAATTTTTTCTTGGGTTTGCGTCTGGTTACTTTTTTCCCCCGGATCCATATTTCATTGTCTTAGTAAGTTTTAAAAAATTAACTTTTAAGTTTCCAAAAAATTGGGATTTCCCCGTAAGGAAGGGCACTTTTTTAAAAAAAATTGGAAAAATTTTTGCTTGGGTTAAGGACCAAGAAAGTTGAAAAATTTGAAAAATTGAAGATTTTTTGCACCGTTTTCCCTTTTTGCTTTTTTGGGAACGAAGTATTTATATGTGCGGGTTTTTTTAGGTGTTATAGACTTTTAAAGGGAAAAAAACATATATATAATTTTTTTAAAATAATATATCAAATGTTTTTTTTTAGGTTCGAGAAGTGTTTTTTTTTCGGGGCCGTAAACTGAGACTTTTCTGGAAAAACTTGCCGAATGACTGGAACATTACCGGTTTGGGGTGTTGTGTTCTGAAGTCAGTATCTATTAAATTTTGGGACACTTGCCCAGATGTTTTTGCCCGCGTTACTATTCAAAAATCTAAATAAACCCCTTTGATTAAGTGTTGTGGGTTTTGCGTTAGCATCTATGAAAATGGTGAAAAACTTTAGTTTGTTGGTTTAGAAAGACACGTAAGCAAATTGTCGGGATTTTTTTACCAAAGGGTTTTACCCTTTTGTTTGTATTTTGAAAGTGGCTAATTTGGGGATAAAACGATCTCTAATCGACTGTTCAAAACATGATCCTCTCATTCCCTGATTAGCCCTTTCCCAATTAAAAATTTAATTTTTAATTTTAATTAATTTAAATTTTTTTTAATTAGGGGTCATGTCATATTTGTACATGGTAATGTATGCCGATGTCAAAACGAAATGTGATTTCAATTTAAAAAACTCCCTTGCAAAATTTGGGTATCCTTATTGGTAGAGTTTTGCCATCCCCGGGACTTAATCAAAAAACAATTCAAGGATATTATGTCCTTTTTGTATTTTAAAAAGCTTTGAGTGAAATTTGGAAAATGTTACCTGTATATAAAATTTTTCATCCCAAAACAACAGATGCACAGTGAGAAATATTCAGCACTAACTGAACAATGGAAATAAGTCGTACTGTTCTCAGTGGTCAGTCGCCAGTTCTCAGTGGTCAGTCGTCACGTGAGGTCACAGACCCTGAGCTGCTTTGGGGATTAGCGTGGACGGTTACAAAGCATGGCTTGCTTCTGCAGTGTTTTAAAAATTGAGGTTGGAGAGTTGAAGGAGGAGGTCTTGCTTCTCCAGGAGGAGATTAGGAGGCTGAAGGTCCACCTCAATGAGTCTGGGAGAGAGTGTGAGGTGGCTGGAGTTGTGGGGAATGAGGCTTCTAGCAGCGAGGTGCAGTCTGTCTCTCGCTGTGAGGAGGCTGTAGTTGGGGAGGCAGCAACGGCTACCAGCAGTGAGGTACAGCCCAGCACCTGCTACAAGTGGCGAGTAGTTCACAGTAATGGAAGGCGCATCAGAGTAAGGAAAGTTAAGAGTGAAGATCTGAAGGTAGGAAATCGCTTCTCTGTTCTCAGGATGAATGTACTTCATGGCCAGTGAAGGTAAGGGTACTACGCCCCTGCTAATGGAGGTAAGCGCATTCTTGTGGTTGGGACCTCAGGTAAGATACATTGACCGTGCTTTTTGTAATAGGAATAAGAAGAGGGAGAGATAGAGTGTGCTTCCCTGGAGCTGGTGTTGGGGGACATTGTCAACAGGCTGGATAATATCATGTCAGGTAATGGGAGCAAGCCCATTATCTGTCTCATGCTGGTGGAAATGATACTGGGAAGGGTAGGAGAGAAGAGCTGCTAGATAAGTACAGGTCAGCTATAGATTTCATTAAGTCTAAGGGAGGGATCCCAATCATATGTAGCATCTTGCCTAGAAGGGGAGTAGGAAATGAATGGTTGTCTAGGGGAATTGGTGTAAATTGCTGGCTAGACAGATACTGCAAGGAACTTGCAATCCCATTCATTGACAACTGGAACAACTTTTATGGCAAACATGATATGTATGCAAAGGGGTGGGGTACATCTCTCTGGGGCTGGGGTGGTAGCACTTGCAGACTCGATTGAGAAGGCCATTGGTGAAATGCCTAAGATTTTAAACTGATGGAAGATAGAGGTATGGGTGTTGTGGGAAACAAGCAGTTGCAACACTGGGGTTGGAAACAGTAAATGTATAAAAGGCATTCAGCATGAATTATAAATTTAAAAACAATAGATCAGGTCAGCAAACAAAGGGGGACAGCAAGGGCAGCAAGGGACTAGCTCCCTTAAGGTTTACTATACTAATAGCAGGAGTGTAAGAAATAAGATAGATGAGCTAAGATTAATTGCAAGTGCAGGAAACATAGATATTATTGCTATAACAGAGACCTGCTCAATCTGAAAGATAGAGAGATGCCCTCTGAATGTCACATACAAGGCTATAAATTATTCCACACTGACAGGGTCAACAGGAAAGGTGGTGGAGTAGCGATGTATGTCAGAGACAATTTAAATTGTTGTGTTAGACAAGATATTAAATTAGAAGCGTCAGCCACTGAATCTGTTTGGTTACAGCTTCTCGAGGGCCGAGAAAAACTAATTTTGGGTGTGATTTACAGGGCCCCAAATCTTGATAGGGAGTGCAGTAAACTTCTATGGGACGAAATTCGTAAGGCATCTACATACGAAAATGTTGTGCTAATGGGAGATTTCAACTATAGACAGATTGACTGGAGCAATTTGACAGGAAATTTAGAGTCAGGTGACTTTCTTGATACGATCCAGGATTGTTTTTTTAAAACAGTTTGTGACAGAGCCAACTAGGGGAAATAACCTCCTTGACTTGGTTCTTGCCAGTAGGGAAACACTAATTAATAATCTTGAGGTTAATGATGAGCTTGGGAAAGTGATCACAAATCACTCAGTTTTAATATATCATGGAATTTCCCCTAATAATGGCAATCAAGTCTCCGTCCCTGACTTTCGCTTGGCTGATTTCATAGGACTGAAAAATTACTTAGGTGGGCTGAACTGGAATGACCTGACTAAGGGTCAGGTAGGTGGTGATGGTTGCCGATATGATGCTTTCCAGGGCATAGTTTCTAGCTGCTCAGTCAAATTATGTTCCAAATAGGGAAATCAGATCAAACAAAAAATGATCCTAAATGGATGAACAATAGATTAAAATATCTGATTGGTCAAAAGAGAGGCATATATAGGCAAATCAAAAGAGGAGAGGGGCAATTGAGAAATCGATATATTCAGTTAAAGAGAGAAATAAAAAAGGGAATTAGAAAAGCAAAAAGAGATTATGAGGTTAAAGTTGCAAGAGAATCGAAGACTAACCCAAAAGGATTCTTTCAGGTATACAGAAGTAAGATCAGGGACAAGATAGCCACTCAAAAGTTCCTCGGGTCAGCTCACTGACAGTGATAAGGAAATGTGTAGAATTTTAACACATACTTCCTCTCAGTTTTACACAGGAGGATACCAGCGATATTCCAGTAATGATAAATTATGTAGAACCAGGACGATAATAAACTGTGCACTATTAGGGTCACAAGTGACATGGTCCTTAGGCAAATAGATAAAAAAAAACCTAACAAATCCCCAGGCCCTGATGAACTGATAAAGGGGTTCAAAAGAATGTAAAGAGGACTTAGCACCCCTTTTTGGCTAATTTTTCAACATATCACTACAAACTGCAGGTGCCAGATAAGGGGAAAATGGAAAATTGATACCTTTTTTAAAAACAGGTGACGGGTCCTTAGCTTCGAACTTAACCAATAAGCCAACCTCCATAGGGGGGAAAATTTAGGAATCAATAATTGCCGGGGGCATTCGACCCACCTTGAAAACATAAATTAATCAACAAACCCTCGCATGGTTTACAAAGGGGCGTTCCTGCCTTACGAATTTTAATTTTTTTCACTAAGGTATTTGGGGAGGTAGATCATGGTAATGAAATATATTGTGAAAATTTGGACTTCATAAGGGCTTTTGACGGGGTCCCCATCAGAGACTTTTGAGGAAAATTAAAGCACGGGAAATAGGGGGAGAAATTTTTTCCTGGATAGAGGCAGGTTGAAAAATGGGCAGCGAGAGTTTGCATAAAGGGGGAAAAATCAAGGGGGGAAGTGCACGGCGGTGTTCCACGGGGGTCAGTGTTGGGCCCCCTGCTGTTCCAATCTACAAAAAAAACGCATAGATGGGGGCATAAAAGTGACATGGGCAAGTTGCCATGACACCAAAATGGGCCGTCGAATTCTTTCGACGGGGACATTCGAGCACTCCGAAGATTTGAATAGACGATGCAGTGGTCGGAGAATGGCAGATGCAGTTTAATAAGACAAACAAAGTTCAAATTTTGGACGGGAAAATAACCATGCCACAAAAAACTAAATAATGAGATTTTAATATTACGGATTCAAAAAGTTTTGGGAGTTCTGGTTAGCAGAAATCTGAAACCAAACAACAGTGCTAAGTGTTCGCAAAAAACTAATAGAATCCTTGTTTTCATACAAAAGCATAATAATAGGATCCCGGGTTGTTCTTCAACTCATACACCCTTGGTTAGGCCCATTTGATTACGCACAGTTTTGGTCACCTTTTTTTACAAAATGGATATAAATTCTCGGGAAAATGTACAAAGGAATGACAAATTTGACCCATGACAAAACCTTCCCTATGAGGATAGACTGAGGGCCCTGAATCGCACCTCTAAAAAGACGGAATTGGGGGGGATATATTGAGGTTAAAAATGGAAGACAGGAAAAAAAAAGGGGGATGAAAAATAGTGGCTGAAAATACTACCCTAGACGGGAAATCGCAGCAAGGGTTTTTAATTGGGAAAAATTTCAGATTCAGGAAGGATATGGAAAGTACTGGTTTGGTAAAGAGTTGGGGTGATGGAAAAAACCCCCCAAGTACCGTTATAGGGCCAGAACGTTGTGTACTTTAAAAATATTTGGAAAATAAGAGTGGTGGGGGTGGGTGTGAGTTGACCTGATAGCTTTGCAAACCAGGTGGTTGCCGTGTTTCCTCCCTTAAGTAAATGTGACCTACGACTAGGTTGGTGCATTGGCTTTAAACCGGAGGGCTTGGACCTGCCTCGCAGGGCCAGTAGGCCCTTTTGCAGTTTCCTTCGTTCTTATGTTCTTATGTTCTTATGCTTGACCTTCACCATTATCCAAGGTCGAATTCTTCATTTACTATGAAAAACCATTTAATATATAAAACCGTTTACTATAAAAAACCATTTACTATGTAAAAAGCATTTACTATTCCAAACAATTTACTATGTAAAACTAATAAATTATTTACGAGATTTAGATAAATACTAACTTACTTAGAAACTTAGAAACTTCTGTACTTGCTTGTTTACGTATCTACTTGCTTACTGTCTTATTTGCTTGATTGCATATATTTCTTACTGGCTTATTTACCTATTTACTTCTTACTTAGATACAGAATTAATTATATATTTGCTTGACTATTTACTTATTTTTTACTTATTAATTTGGTCTGCTTACTAGCTTGTTGCTTAATTGTTACTTGATTATTTACTTACCTTCGTACTTACCGACCGACATAATTACTTATGCATTTAGTTATTTACATATTTTTTTTTCGCCATCTTTTTTATTTGGGTTTCTTAAAAACTGCATGCAACTACCTACTTTTAAATTTTTTAGGGAGTTACACTTATTCACTTACTTTTTTTTTAAATTCCTTACCCGATACAACGTCTCCCTGTATCCCTTTCATGAAACGTATTTTAGATAGTATCCTCGGGAAACCCGAAAATAAATAATATATATAATATAATATTATAAATATATTTAAAAAATATATATATATATAAAATATATATATAAACCAAAAAATTTTTTTCAACACGCGGGCGTCCCCCCCGAGACAGAAACCCAAAAAGATAAAAAACCCCAAAAAAAAAAAATACTTTCAACTTCAACACTTTCACCTCCCATACATAAACCGTCTTTGCGAGACTCTCAGAACGACAGTTTGATCCCTCCAAACCGCCCAAAAACCCAAACCCCTTCTTTACAGTGCAGGCATTGTACTTTCCCCTTTCCAGGGCCCAAGTCCAGCTAACCGGTTTCCCTGAATTTTTTCACAAAAAAAAAAACCCTGCCACAGCCAACAGTCGTCGTGTTCCTAAACCATTTGTCCCATCACTCCAACACCCACACATGCTTGCTGGAATCAACCCCTCTCCCCCAAACCTTTTAAAATATCCCCCAACCTTTTCGAGTCGACCCCTACCCCGCCTTCCTTTCACTACAATTTACACCTCTCCAAATTATTCTATTTTTATCCCTTTTCTCTAAATCCAAAACACTTTAAACCCCCGTCAACCCTTTGACTAATACTTTTAGTAACTCCACCCTTCTCCTAATTTTCCCCACTCCGAATTCTTGCATAATATTTTGCACCAAACATTTCCCTTTTTCAGTACACTCCACTGCCGCCTGCCCCTTTTCCCGCAGCAGCAAATTTTTAACCATCTTCAACCCTTTTAAGAGTGATGGACCACTATACTTTTGTACATCCCTTTTTTTTTTCCATGGAAACTTTTTGTCTCTACAGATACCCCATGCCCACTCACTTTTTTGTTCACAATTTTATGGTTAAACTCAACCTTCAAAAACCTATCTGTGAGAAGTCAGCTCCCAAATATCTGAAAAAACCCTTTACTTCTTTTATATTTCCCTCCTCGAAT
>NC_069452.1:20574035-20699286 GCF_026875155.1 Cherax quadricarinatus | reverse complement strand
CCCCCTTCTCCAGTGTCTTCCATCATGGCTACCACCACCTACACCACTCCCTTTCACACTCCACCTCAGTCTGTTTTCCAGGCCTTTGTGCAGGCATTAGGACGTCACAGAATCTGATATAGCTGCCCTCTTTCTCTGACTGTCCAAATTACACATGTCTTGGTCAGGTGTTGCCTCTCAATGAACCTCCACCTCCACCTGAGAATGGTTTAGTGATTCTACGGACGACCCAAACCACCATCACATCCCAAATATTACATCCCCGACTTCTGGAAGGGGAACGACTCTCCATGAACCTCGCTCAGATGTAAACGTCTCTCTAAGGCGGTGACAAAGTCTTCAAATCCTTGACCAATTCCCTCACAATCTCGAAAAACCTGCTCCTGTAATTGCTGCTCCTCCTTATCCAAAAGGAGGAAACCCACCGGGTCGGGCAGCTGGGGGGGGACTCCAACTCACCGCCACCCTTTATGTGCCTAATCCACTATCTCACTCCCAAGACAGCACGCCCTCCATCCGAGTTTGTTCCTCACCTCCACCCTTGCAGCAGCGGCTGTGACGTCCACCACAGGCCCCGGCACACATCCCCTCTTGTCACAAGTAGCCGGCTATGTGATCATACTCACCACATAGGCGGCACGTACGTCGTTGCCCTGGATACATAACCATAACCTGTGTCCTAAATTCTGTAGATAAACATAGGACGGTACAGGGAGTCTCAAAGTCATTTTGAGGTTAAAAGTACCCTCTGGCAGACCAGCATAGGCGCCTGCCGCCCACGTACCATGCTGAGCATAATGAACCGTTCCATACGTCCAAAAATTTTCCTGATACCCGCCTCGTCTGCCTCAAAGGGAATGTTGCTAACTTGATCCATGTATAAGGGCCGTGAAACATCATCATCTCACACAGACAGCTGGTGTGACGTTAAGACTCACGTCCCGAAACGGGGTGACCAACGTTCTTTAGCCGTCGCCATTAGCAGTTTGACGAAAATTCTTTGGTCCCCCATTTAATGCTACTCCATATAAGTCACCATCTTGTGTGCCATACGTCTCCCGGATGATCTTTGGCAATAAGACTTGCACAGAACTAGGCGTATCGCTCCTATTAGTAGCCTATGCCGACATATTTATCTGGCGTCTCAGACTAACTGCCATTTGGACAACCACAGTGCACCTATATTTTTCAGCGGGGGTGCGAGGGCACCATTTCCCACACCACTGCAGCCGGGTAACTGACAAGGGAGCTTCCTGAAAACAGCAGAGGGGTGCAGAGCACAACTGCTCTCTACCGTGGTCAGGCAGCGAATGCGCGTGAAAATTTGTGAGGAAAACTGCCGACAGCTCCTAAAGTCGGTACCTGACCAGCCAGGCTGTGGCTTGTACTTTGGGATTTGCGTGCACCAGCAAAACCAGCCGGTTGGTCAGGTCCTGATCCACCAAAAGGCCTGGTCACAGACCATCCACGGGGCACTGATCCCCGGAACTCTCTCCAGGTAAATTCCAGGCCCTCCACTATTTTTTTCGTTTTGTGCCCAGCTTTGTGAAGCCCTGTGATTCGAGCTGTAGTTTCGGGTGTTAAAGACTTCCTTTTACCCATAATTAAAACCATCATAGCCCCAAAAACCAAAGGGAACACCGGACTTTGTAAATGGGAGGATGAGAGAAAAAAGCGCATAGATTCCTAACACCATGGCAGCCATGTGAGCACGAGGAGTCACTGTGCAGTGTAGCGCCTGGCGTGAAGTCATGCTAAGGGCTGCTACCCAGCGTAATGTTTGTGACGGAATAAGACCCCGTATGGAAGACCTATGTTTTTTCGTCACGGTATTATGCCGGGACTAGCACTATATGCTAGGCGGTAATGAATGAAAATAAATAAATTTTGGGACTACCTGTTCAAATTATTTTTTATTATTATTAAAGATTCGCCGGTATTCTCTCGGCCCGGACTTTTCCAAGGGGTGGCCCGGCCTTGCTCCCTCTTTAGGGAGTGTCTGAACCTAAGTCTCCCAAGGGAGGCACAAGTACCCCTCATCTTTGGGACCAACTGCCCCAGGCCTAGCCACAAGCTAGGGCCCCTCTGGTCTGCCATCCCCGCCCCCAAAGGGGGATAATGGGAGTAACAGACTTATGAGCCCCAAAGCTCGGCTCAGGCACCTACCCTACCCTAGAAGGGTTAGTATGGCGTCAAAGTTTTAGAGGAATAGAATTCCCTTCAAAATTACAATAAAAACTACGAAAATACAACGAAATCCAAGTGTCTCTAGAGAGGAAAAATATTTTAAACGAAAATATAAAATTTGAAAGTTGTTATATAAATTAATTAAAAGTATCAAAACATTTTAAAAGAGAATTTTTTTTTAATTTGCTGACTTTTATATCACTTATTAATCTTAAAAAATTAAAGTTATATTGTTTACAAACGTAGATAATTTATATTTTAAAAATTATCTCACATTTTACTAAATATCTGTCAATCTCAAACGTAGACTAAACTAATATAACAAGTGCGTTTATCTTGAGAATACCAGGACAGGGCTTCGGGGGTCAACGTCCCGCGGCCCCGTCTGTGATCAGGCCCCATGGAAATAAGTAAGTAAGTTTATTCAGGTAACACAAATACAGTTACATAGAATTATCATACATAGCAGCATATGTGTAGAGAACCTGGATAACCCAAAAAAGTCAGACAGAGTGACTTATTTCCATCAGGGTCTGGTCAACCAGGCTGTTACTGCTGTCCGCACGCAAACTGACGTACGAACCACAGCCCAGTTGGTCAGGTACTGACTTTAGGTGCATATAATATTATTATTATTATTATTATTATTATTATTATTATTATTATTATTTACATACAAGTAACATGTACAAGGTATACAAGTACATGTACAAGGTATACAAGTACAGGACAAGTATACAAGTACATGTACAAGGTATACAAGTACATGAACAAGGTATACAAGTGCATGTACAAGGTATACAGTACAGGAACAAGGTATACAAGTACATGTACAGGTATACAAGTGCATGTACAAGGTATACAAGTACAGGAACAAGGTATACAAGTACATGTACAGGTATACAAGTACATGAACAAGGTATACAAGTACATGTACAAGGTATACAAGTACATGTACAAGGTATACAAGTGCATGTACAAGGTATACAAGTACAGGAACAAGGTATACAAGTACATGTACAAGGTATACAAGTACATGTACAAGGTATACAAGTACATGAAACAAGGTATACAAGTACATGTACAAGGTATACAAGTACATGAACAAGGTATACAAGTACATGTACAAGGTATACAAGTACATGAACAAGATACACAAGTACATGTACAAGGCATACAAGTACATGAACAAGATACACAAGTACATGTACAAGGTATACAAGTACATGTACAAGGTATACAGTACATGTACAAGGTTATACAAGTACATGAACAAGGAATACAAGTACACGTACAAGGTATACAAATTCATGTAAAAGGTATACAAGTACATGTACAAGGTATACAAGTACATGAACTAGGTATACAAGTACATGTACAAGGTATACAAGTACATGAACAAGGTATACAAGAACATGTACAAGGTATACAAGTACATGAACAAGATACACAAGTACATGTACAAGGTATACAAGTACATGAACAAGATACACAAGTACATGTACAAGGTATACAAGTACATGAACAAGGTATACAAGTACATGTACAAGGTATACAAGTACATGTACAAGGTATACAAGTACATGTACAAGGTATACAAGTACATGTACAAGGTATACAAGTACATGTACAAGGTATACAAATCATGAAAAGGATACAAGTACAGTACAAGGTATACAAGTACATGACTAGGTATACAAGTACATGTACAAGGTATACAAGTACATGAACAAGGTATACAAGGCATGTACAAGGTATACAAGTACATGACAAGATACAAGTACATGTACAAGGTATACAAGTACATGAACAAGATACACAAGTACATGTACAAGGTATACAAGTACATGAGCAAGATACACAAGTACATGTACAAGGTATACAAGTACATGTACAAGTATACAAGACATGTACAAGGTATACAAGTACATGTACAAGTATACAAGTACATGAAAAAGAAATACAAGTACATGTACAAGGCATACAAGTACATGTACAAGATATACAAGTACATGTACAAGGTATACAAGTACATGAACAAGGTATACACAGTACATGCACAAGGTTATACAAGTACATGTACAAGGTATACAAGTACATGTACAAGGTATGCAAGTACATGTACAAGGTATACAAGTACATGTACAAAGGTATATAAGTACATGTACAAGGTGTACAAGTACATGTACAAGGTACACAAGTACATGTACAAAGTATACAAGTGCATGCACAAGGTGTACAAGTACATGTACAAGGCATACAAGTACATGCACAAGGTATACAAGTGCATGTACAAGGTATACAAGTGCATGTACAGGGTGTACAAGTATAGGTACAAGGTATACAAGTGCATGTACAATGTATACAAGTACATGTACAAGTTATACAAGTACATGTACAAGGCATACAAGTACATGTACAAGGTATACAAGTACATGTACAAGGTATACAAGTGCATGTACAAGGTATACAAGTACATGTACAAGGTATACAAGTGTATGTACAAGGTGTACAAGTGCATGTACAAGGTACATATGGAAAATTTTTAATTTTCCGAAAATATAGTGCCTAATAGGTGTCGATATGAGTCAAAAATATATTTGACAATAGGATAGAACCAAGAGTTCCCTTTGCGCATGCGCGGATGTGCGGGGGGGAGGTCGACTCGGGCCATGGGGGAGGCGGGAGTGTTTTGAATATAGTGAGGAGGCTGGGAAAGCATGGAACCAGGAAATTGGCGTTCACGGCGGCCTAAGGATTAATATGGGCCTCACTTCATAATAGGAAGTGTCGTAACTGTTCCTGGTGAAGAGTGAGGGAACGTGATTTACGGGACCACCGTAAAAAGGTGGTAAAATTAGTGAATAATGGTTCGACCGGGTGTGACAGGTGCGCGGCCGTGGTGTTTGTCCAGGGGAAATACCCGTGTGTTAATCCTCACTCATCGGCCTCAGATCTTAATGGAGTGACCTCTAATGTGTATAATAATTATGAGACGTTAATGGTCTTGTGAATGGTAATGTAATCAGTGATAATAACATTGAGTTAAGAGAATGTGTGAAGTGAAATAGATCGCCCTGCTCCGAGTGAACGCGTGATTCTCGTACCGAGGATAGTGAAGCTTTATGGAATCACGACTTCTAAACCGGGACAAACCGACGGATACCTCGTCCTGCTGGAATAAGAACCGTGTCGGTGTAGCAGAACATCGAAATGAGATGGGGAATGGAGGAAATAAGGAGTATCAATCACCCACAGTAAAATAACCCTTCTAGTTATAGCAGACTGATACTGGCCAGTTAGGTATGTTGTAATTGGATAGGTTATGGGTGATCCAGCTACATCAAGTGACCACCAGAAAATATCTGGTAAGTTAGTTTAATATGTTTATTATGCACCCCATACCCATCCTGTGGGCGGTAGTCAAAAGATTACAGAGGTACATAATTGGTCCAGGGACTGGGCCTCAAAGTTTTGATAGCTGAGCAAGTTACAGAGGTAATGAATTCACTATTTACAAAGGTAATGAACTCCAGGTAGGTCTAGTCACAATCATGACAAGTTACAAAGGTATTTACAGATTACAGAGGTACACAATGGGTCCAGGGACCGGGCTCCAAAGTTTTGATGGCTGAACTAGGTACAAGGTAATGAACTCACAAGTTACAAAGGTAATGAACTCACAAGTTACAAAGGTAATGAACTCACAAGTTACAATTGTAATGAATACTGTAAGAATGGTTACTTACGTTTATACATGGCTGCAATCATGAACAAATTTTAGAGTAATGAGCAATTCACACTTCCACACCCGTCACAACTGTAGTGAGTTATTGGTGCAAATGTTGATTGCTGAGTCTCTCCTCTCTCTCTCTCACACACACACCACACACACACACACACACATACAAATTCATACACACACACACATAAACACACACACAACACACACACACACACACAACACACACACACACACACACACATACACAAACTCATACACACACACCGCACACACACTCATACACACACACACACACTCATACACACACACACACTCATACTCACACACTCACACACACACACACACACATACACACACTCACACACTCATACACATACACATACACACACACACACACACACACCACACACACACACACACACACACACACACACACACACACACATGCACATATGTGGTAATGCTTTATTTACAGCTAGCAAAGTCAGGGTATTTCTCCAGAATGGTCTGTAATATAACACTGTGGATAAAATACTTAGCCATTTCTTGAACACTTCTGAGTGAGTTGTTTCTAAATTCATTAATTTTATCGCACTCCAGTACATAATGACGCAGGGTGTGACAATAATCCATCTGGCAAAGTTTAAATTTCGTTTGGTCTACATCTTGTGGTGGCGATTTAACCTGCCAAAGATACTTGTAACCCAGCCGGAGCCGGGCAGTAGTGACATCCAAGAGTCTGCTTATTTTGTTGGATGCACCATAGACATGTGGCTCCTCCTGCATGATAGAACGATGATAGATGGACTCACTGGTGTCAATCTCCCTGAGCCTTAAGTCCATAAAATTCAGCTGAAGTTCTTTTCGTATTATTGTTCTCAAACTACTACCTGACAAGCCAAGATTGTAATCTACTCCCTCTTTGAAAGCATACAGCTTAGCCAATTTATCAGTTCTATCATGCATCTGAAGACCAATGTGAGATGCACTCTGACTCCACTGTCCACAATCCTAGCATACCTGTGTCTGGCTTCTGACACAAGCATGCCACAATTTATGCTTAATGAGTTGAGAGCATTTATGGATGACAGAGAATCAGTTACAATTAAACTGTCAATCTTTGATACATAGATGCATTTCAGTGCAAGGAGTATGGCAAACAGTTCTGTCTGAAGGGTAGAGGCCCAATTATTGATGCGTCATTCGCTGCCTGACCATGGTCGAGTGAGGTTGTGCGCTGCACCCCTCTGCTGTTCAGGCGAGCTACCTTGTATCAACATGGCGCTGAGTGTGAGGAGGCGCGTAAATACCATAGGTATTGAGCTGCTTCGTGGGGCGATTTCACCCTCTTCAGTGCAAGTCTTACTCCCAACAATCATTAGGGAGACCTATGGAATCCAGGACGATGAGGTGTATGGTGTAGCCCTGAATGGGGCTTATAGAATCTTCGTCAAACTGAATTCCACGTCCGTGTATGAGTCTTTGGTGACGAGGTTCCAAGACGTGAGTCTTGACGCTAACTCCACTGTGAAGTGCGTTTGATCGACGTATCTCGCCACTTTACGTGGTTAAGATACGTAATGTCCCATTTGAGGCAGATGAGGCTGACATAAGGAGTGTTTTTGAGACATATGGAACCGTACATCTGGCACAAAAGGGCAAGTGGACGGCAGGTGCTTACATGGGACGTCCGGAGGGTACCTTTTCCCTGAAGATGACTCTGAGACATCCCATACCGTCTTACGTCGTGTTGGAGGACTTCAGGACGCAAGTTATGGTATCGTATGCCGGACAGAGACGTACGTGCAGAATATGTGGGGCGTACGACCATATGGCGGCAGAGTGCGTGAAGCTGAGGAGGGCGCCAGCGCAAACTGGTGAAGCACCAGTTACCAGCGTGATAGCTGTTGAGAGCCCAGTGCGCAAGCAAGGCCTGGGCGCTTGTGGAGTGAAGAGGTGGAGGATTCCAAAGAGGAGAATGGCATGTGTGAGGTAAGCTGTGATGTAAAAGGATCTGTTACTACTCACAGGAAAAGTACAGAAGTGCAAGTGCAGGAGGAGGTGCAGGCTCTAGAGGAAGAGCTTCAGGAAGTGTTAAGGACATTGACACCGCCTGCAGTGGACTTGTTCCTGAGCTGGTGAGAGACACGGCGGTGCCTGTAGAGGATGTAAGGATAAAAACAAGCAGGGTTGACGGGCCAACTAGTAAGAAGAGTTGTCGCCGTGTGCTGTGTACGGGCGTGGTGAGGTAGAGGTTCATCGTGAGGGAACCTCTGAAGATAACATGGATGTGGAGGGCATCACGAGGAAGAGAGCGGCGGCGTCAGACTCAATGATGTCCTGACGCCGGCGCAGAGGTCTGGGAGGAAGGAAGAGCAATGTCGAAGCAGTCACGATAAGAGGCATCGCAAAAAAGGGGAGGGTTGATGGTGTGAAGCCTTGTGCTGGCTCTGGGGCAGGAGGCCCTGGGATGAATGAAGAGAGGAGGAAGGGTTGGAAACTATAAAGAGGCCTTAGGTGTATGACTGTGAACGTAAATGGACTGTGTAATAGTGTGGAAGAAGGAATGGTTTCGAATGTTTCTGTATAAATAAGGGTGGATGTAGTGTTCCTGCAAGAACACAATTTCAAGGAGGGAAGTAGTGCTCGAGGTGGAGGGGTTTCAGGTCATGACTCTGCCATCTGCACGTCTGAAAGGTGGTGTGGGTATATTGATCAGGAGCAAGCCCGTTTGTGTTGCTAAGAAGTGGGGGGGGGGGGAGGGGGAAGAGTATTGCGCGTGGAGGGTGGTGGATGGGACAGCGGGTATCCTTTGTATGTGTGTATGCACCAGCGGAAAAATGATGTGAGGTAAAAAGGGATTTTGTATGTGAAGAACTAGTTTTCTTCTTACGTGGTTTACCTGCAGTGGCCATCGTTGGTGGCGACTGGGAACTGCGTTATTAGGAGGGCTGACGTGGAACCAAAAGGGGCGGGGCACGTGTCGCGGCCTTGCGAGATCTTTTGAGGGATATTCAGTTGCGGGATGCGGTTGGAGGAGGGGCGTGGGAGGTAGAGCACACTTTTGTAAGACGGGTTACGCTGCTAGTTGGATAGGCTGTATATATCTCAGGGTTGGGTTGACAATTTTCCGTACAATAGAAGTAGCTTATTCGGATCATCGGGCGGTAGTAGCAGAGGTGGCGTGGGAGTCACTAGCAGGTATATCTAGGGGATATTGGAAATTAAATACAAGTGTGTTAGGTATGAGGAGGGGATAGAGGATTTGCGACGCTGTGGGAGGGTTACGTGCAGAGATAAAAGGGGTAGAGGATTGGTGATGTGGTGGGATGGTGTGGCTAAAGAACGGATTAAGCAATATTACGTAAAGGAAGGGAAACGTATCAATTCTTTAAAATATGGGCTTGCTAACTATTTGGAGGATAGATTACGGGGTTGTTATGCGAGGGGGCGGTGGCGGGCACTTATCCAATGGATGAAATTATGGCAATTAAAGGGAGGCTGCGTGAGGTACAGGATGAGAGGTTCCAAGCGGTGAGGGTACAGGCGGGGGTGGAAGAGGTGTTATGGGGCGATAGACCTTCATCGTGCGTATTGCGTAGGCAGAAACAAAGACAGCAGGCAATGACTATTCCATGGTTGGAGGTTCATGAATCGATAGGAGGGTACAGGGAGGGCAGGTCATACAAGCTACGGAAGGAATGGGGGCGTTTGCTGACAGTGGTATGAGAAGTACTGGCAACGAGAAGGGGTAGAGGATGGGGTTTTAGAACAGTGTGTGGGAGTGTGGTATGTCAGTTGCGTAACAGTGATAGGGAAGCACTGGGTGGGAAATAACTGAGGGGGAAATATGGAGGGCTTTAAGTGGAATGCGAAAGGGCAAAGCACCGGGAATTGATGGACTCCCGGCAGAGTTTTTATCACAGCATTGGGAATTATTGAGGCATTTTCTGGTTAGTTATTAAATTGCATGAAGGAGAGAGGTGAGCTGGGTGAGAAGCAGGCAACGGCTGTCGTTGTATTGGTACCGAAGGGTAAGGGCAGCATACGCTTCGGGATTATCGGGCGATCTCGTTTGTTATGCGCAGATTATAAATTGTTTGCGAAGATTTTGGAAATCGGGTCAGTGTGTGGTAGGGGGTAGTATCAAAAACTCAGTTTGGTTTGCCAGGGAGGTCTATGGTGGAGGGGCATGGGTTACTTAGGGATTTCGTGGAGGCAAAAGGGGGGGGGAGGGAGGGAGGTTTTGGTGGCGCTCGATTGGCAAGGGGCATACGATAGAGTGGATCGGAAGCATTGAAAGCCATCCTCAGGGTCAGGGGTTTGGGGAAGAAATAGTGGGCTGGGTTGAGGCGTTGTATGGAGGTGCAATGGCGAGGTACAGATTAATGGTCGATGGTGGGAAGATTGTAATGGGTAGGGGACTTAGGCAGGGGTGTCCTATGTCACAATTATTGTTTGCGTGCGTACAGGACCCCCTTTTATAGATTGATGGAGCAGCGTATGTGTCACGTAGAGGGACCAGGGTGTGAGGTTGCGAGGGTTTGGCCAGTTTTAATTGGGTATGTGGATGATACAACTGTTCTGATCAGGAGGGGATGTCAATGGACACATTAGACGGGGGTAGTACAAATGTTCGCAGGGGCAACTGGTATGAGGGTAAATTCAGATAAATCGATGTCATGGGGTTAGGAGCTTGGGCGGGTAGGGTTGATTGGGTAGTGCAGTTGTGAGGAGGCAGGTGCATTCGTTAAAAATCTGCGGTCTTATTTATGCAGAACGATCTACCTGTGGCACGCATGGAAAACTCGCTTAGGATGGTAGAAAGGATTCAGGGACGCTTGGGTGCATTGCGACCTTATCATTTGACCCTTGTGCAGCGTGCCATTGTTGTTAATATCTTACTGTATAGCAAAAGTATGGCACGTGCAGCCGTGTTCCCATTAACTGGGCCAGCAATAACGAACATACTTTAGGAAGGTTTTTAAATTCTTGTGGGGTTCGAGCTGTGATTGGATTAAGAGAGATGTGGTAATGTTACCTGTAAGTAAGGGGGGCTGGGATTGCTGGACTTAAAGCGGAGGGTCAAATGTGTCTTCATTAAAAGGGAGGTGATGAGGGAAAGTGTGGGTGGGGGGGGTTTGGCCAGGATCCATAACAGATTGCAACGGATGTATACAGGAGTTGAGTTGCATGTAGGGTGAAAATGTGTTGAGGGCTCTGGCGTGGATCGAGAGCCAGCAAAGGTTAAAATAGGTAGGTTGTGTAATTGTTAGCCGGGAGGGTTGTAGCGCCTGTAGAGGGAATTTTCCCCATGTATGCATGGGGAAGTATATGGAATAGGTTGAGTAGGATGAGGTTGCAACCTCGTGTTCGGGATGTAATGTATCGTTTTCTGCATGGCATTTTACCGTCGGGTGTGGTTTCTACGGATAGACGAGTCGTTGACGGGGGGAGTGTGGGATATGTGGTGGGGAGGAGTCGGCTTTTCATGTAGTATATTTTTGTGATGGACTGAGGAGTGTCAGGGGTGGTTAAATAGGGTGATAAATAGGATAGAGGTAAAGGAATTTCTGTATTGAGAGCATTAAGTCTCGACGTGGGGGGTTTGGGAGGAAAGTGTAATCAGAGCTGTGGGGTACATTATGGCAGATTATATCTATATAGTGTGGGATTGCGGGGCAAACAGGTTACATGAGGTGAAGAGGAGGGTGTAGCGTTAACGTTCTATAAAACGGTATGTAGAAATAAGGAAATTATGGGAGGAGGTGGGTGAAGGATTTTCAGAGGGATATAGGCAACTTACGTTACAGGTTTATTAGACTTGTAATAGACGAGGAGGGGAGGGTATGATTGAAAGTGTTGGTGGGGTAGGGAAGTCAGGGTGAAAACAGGGTTGCCTCCCTGGTAATGGATAACAAAAGTTTTGCGAGAGTGTTGGATGAGTGATGCATGAGTGAATAATATGTGGACCACGGGTGCTAGCACCTGTGGAGCTGGCCAGTTTTTGTGTGACTGGACTTTATACTTATTATACATATTGTGTGTGGTAATATTGATTTACGGTAATGACATTGTAATTTGGAGATTTGCTATAATAATTGCATGTATTTGCTCCAACTTGTTTTTCTGGTGCCTTGCACTGCATAGTGTTGATGCTGTGATCATGCACGGTGTCCAGAGATATGTGATATGTTTGTATTAATGTCTGTGCATTATTGTTCGTCACTGGTGTTCTGCAATTCAGTTTTGTTTTGAGAGTAAAGAGGTTAATGCACGTCAGATAGTGTAATAAAGTTGGGCAACAGTGGTGTTATAGGTTTTTGTGGTTAGGTGTGTGCTAGGCACAGTCTTTATGTGTTACTTATGTCATGGTTATATTTTATGTTGTATTGTACTGTTGTCAATAGTACTATGTAATGTCCATAAAGCTGTATAGAGCTTGAATGTCATAGTTGAAGCTGTGTTATTGTTTTAACACTGAATTGCATGTTTAAATGTGTAAAGGCTTACATGTGTTGGATTTTGAGACTAAGTTTATTCTTATGGTTTTGTAGTAATTTTGTATGTCTTTGTGACTTTCTATATCACCATTGTTATGTAATACATATTGTTATGTAACTGAACCATTAGGACAATTACATAAATTAATGGTTGGATCATTCCCACGGCGTTTTCGTCCCGTAAAGCGTAAAGATAGTCTGGAGAGGGGTGCAAACAACTGTCATTCGTCTGACCACGGAACTGGCGAGACTGCGGGCACTGAAAGAATCAACCTGAGGTCAATATAGTTGTGGTTATAAAAAAAAAAAAAGAAAAAAAAAAAAAAAAAAAAAAAAAAAAAACAAAAAAAAAAAAAAAAAAAATTAATGAATGCGTTGCGCTCCAATTTCTTTATAATAGAGGACCCTCTACTCGATCTGTTACACGACAAACTACAGCACTACCAGCTGCAAAACCAGTGATTTGGAGAACAGAACCATCAACGTTAAAATTTGCCGAGAGTGTGGTGCTGTGTGACTAAGATAATCAATACACTTTAAGGTCTCATGTTGGCTTCTAGGCGAAGTTTTTTGTCTGGATGTAAGAAGTAGTTTGGGGGGAAATGTAGGAATGTAGTTTGGAATTGTGTAATATCCATGAGCGGAGTTCAGTTATTAAAGACTTAGCCTATTCTCCCGGCCCCGGGCCTGTATTCCAAGTGGTGTCCCGAGCTTGGCTTCCCTCTTAGGGAGTGTCTGAGACACTATTCTCCATGGGAGGAGCAGCAAGTAACCTCCTCATCTTTGGGACCATCCTAGTCCCCCCAGGGCCCCTACCACAAGGACATAGGCCCTCTCTGTCCTGGCCATCCCCGAGCCCCAAGGGGAGGCAAAATGGGAATACAGGTCTTATGAGCTAAAGCTTCGGGCTCAGGCATGCCTAGACCCACCCGAGAAGTGGTTAGGCATGGTGTTCCGATCCTCGTATGTCGAGAAGTGCCGCTGTTGCCCAGTTACTTGAACATAGATGATGTATCTGATCATGTATCGTGGTAAGTGAGTGTGAGATTATGGTACAAGTTGTTTTCTTGATTGATATATCCATGTGTAACGTACCCCACTCCCCTTCATTCGTTTAAATCTAATATAATTCTATTGGGTCTATACAGTCCATCAATTAATTAGTAAGCACACCGTACTTGTGGTGCTATCCAATCCATACTGGTCTCGGATAGATATGTATTAAGATTGTGAGGTCCGAAGGAACCACTTTGCCGCTACCAGGGTTTAGTTTAACATATGTTTTATATCGATGCGCACCCATACCCACCTGTGGGCGGTAGTCAAAAGCTTTCTACAACAGATGGGAAACATATTAAAGTCCGGGCTGAATGTACTGCGCCCTTGATACGTGGCCATGTAGTCCAGAAACTGTAAGGCTGGATATGATGGTCTCTGGTAGTCAGTAAATGGGGGCTGATAGTGGCTGCCTGGGAGACAGTAATGTGGGGAAGCTGTGAGGTGCTGTACTGGGAGACAGTAATGTGAAGCTTGAGGTGCTGTCCTGGGAAGACGATTATTGGTGAAGCTGAGAGATGCGTCCTGGAGAACGAGTAATGGGAGCAGAGATGCTGATCCTGGAGACAGTCAATGGTGAAGCTGGAGATATTTGGTCCAGGTAGTCGGAATTATAGCGCAGGAAGGAAATACAATATGAATACCGCATAAGGGGAACAGGAACCATAGTAGGGAACACAAGTGATTTTAGTCAAAGAGAGAGAAATAACCAATATTGCAAACTAGAAATAACCGCGAGGAAAATAGCAAACAAGAGACTCACTAGCAATAGAGAAGGAGAATATTACCAAAAAAACATATGTGAGGGAGCTCCATTGTTGGTGCTAGGGAGGATAGAGTTAAGACAGGGAAACAGCACCAAACAAGGACATAGCATGTCCACAGAAACCCAAGGCAAACGGAAACCAAAGCCCTGTGAGCATCATACTATGCACTCGTATCTGCTGGCATGGGAAATCTGGAAAAACAGATGTGGATCAATGCAACTATGAACCACCCAGGAAATGCCATGCCCATGATGACAACAGGAAAATCGCAAACTCCCTTCCTGTAAGCTTTTCAACCCTGAACTGTGTACTCTTCAGTACAGGAAAAGACTGTGGTCTATAACTTAAATTTGCCAGGCATACCATGCTAAAGGGACAAAAGATACAAAACATCCAGGCCATGCGGCGAAAACCTGGGTAGCCACAGCCACTCACGAGGTGAAGAGGTTTTTCTAGTGACCAGAAGAAAAAAAAAACTGGCAGAAATGGTCAGAAACTCGTGACACCAATCCAGTCCCTGGTCATCCTGAGTGAACCACGTCGATGGAGCCTCCCCACTTCCACACTCCAGACACAACAGATATCAGATACTAATGTCGGAAAACAATATCATTCCTCCCCCCCACGAATGCCAGCAGAACCCAACAATACCACCATCCGATAATCATTCTTCTTTGCAAATATACAGTGTCTAAAAGCCAGCAAACAAACAACAAAATACCTTTCATCCTGGACTGCTTGCAGAGGCCACAGGTCAATGTTCGCGCTTTCACTGAGCCCCACATAAAGGATCACTTGGACACCGAAAATAGATCCCAGGTTACAACCTATACAGATGTTGACAGAGTGAAACAGGCAAAAGGGGGGGTTGGCCTGTACATAGCAGAGATATCAACTTGATTGCACAGAACAGCTAAAAGCCTCAAATGTATGCAGTGGAAGTTTTAGCAGTAACAGTTCGGAGAACCAAAACCTAGTCATTGGTAGTCTACAAGCCTCCGGATGCAACGAATCCAGCAATTCCAGGAACAGCTGTTAAAAATTGACCACTGTCTGAAAACCTTCCAGCTCCTGCACCCAACATCTTGCTGCCTGGGGGATTTCAATCTTAAGGCACCTAAAATGGAGGAATATAGCAAAAAATATTTGTTGCAGTATGTACAAACACCAGGAGGCAGCTCTGATGAAAACTCACACTCAACACGCGAGCTTTTAAATCTCCTGCACAAAATTCAATTTAAACCAGCAAATAAATAGAGCCTACTAGACTAGGAGAAATACACTAGACCTCATCTTCACTTACAATGATGATCTGATAAGAAAATATCACCATATCAAAAACAATATACTCAGATCACAACATAAAAAATTGAGGTTCAGTCATGTATGGCGCGGAGCACCCAGACCGACATAATGAGAATTAGTCACGAGGGAGCATTCACATAAATGTCAACTCTTATCAATAACAAAAACATAAAGTGGGACCAAGTAAAAACGCAAGTCCTAACCGATATAAACTGGAAGATATACTAAGCAACACGAGACCCCAACTTATGCCTAGAACATATTAACTAACTCGGTAGCACTCGAGTATGGCACAAGGCTTATTCCTCTAAGGAGAAAGGAGAGTAACTGTAAAACAAAAGAGACAAGGCCTCCCTTGTACAGGCGATGGAAAAGAAATAACAGAGCGGCTAAAAGAGGTCAATATATCTGCAATGCGTAGGGAGACACTGGTCAGAGAAATAGCAAGCATCGAACTTAAGCTAAAAGAATCCTTTAGAGTCAGGAATCGCGGGAAGAACTAAAAGCCATAAATGAAATCGAAAGAAACCCCTAAGTATTTCTTTCTCCTAGCCAATCAAAATCGAGAAACAACGTCCATATTGGGCCCCTACTTAAACAAGATGGGTCTACACAGTGACAACAAGAAAATGAGTGAGCTACTCAAGTCCCAATATAACTCAGTATTTAGCAAGCCGCTAACCAGAAGAGAGGTCGTAAGATCAAAATGAATTTTTTATGAAGAGCCACAAAATTTGATTAACACAAGCCTAGTCCGATGTTATCCTGACGCCAAATGACTTCGAACAGGCGATAAATGACATGCCTAGCACTCTGGCCCCAGGGCCAAGACTCATGGAACTCTGTGTTCATCAAGAACTAGAGCAAGAAGCCCCTTCACAGCCTTTCCATCCTATGGAGAGAGGAGCATGGACACGGGGGTCGTCCCCAGTTACAAAAAACAACAGACATAGCCCCACTCCACAAAGGGGGGCAGTAAAGGGGGGGCAACAGCAAAGAACTAAAGACCAATAGCACTAACATCCCATATCATAAAAATCTTTGAAAGGGTCCTAAGAAGCAAAGATCACCACGCATCTAGAAAACCCATCAGTTACACAACCCAGGGCAACATGGTTTTAGAACAGGTCCTCCTGTCCTGTCTCAACTATTGGACCACTACGACAAGTCTCTAATGCACTAAGAAGACAAAAAGAATGCAGATGTAATATATACAGACTTTGCAAAAGCCTTCGACAAAGTGTGACCATGGTCGTAATAGCGCACAAAATGTGCGTGCATAAAAGTGACGTAGACAGGAAAAAGTCGGGTCGATGGATCTATAATTTCCTCACTAACAGAACACAGAGAGTAGTCGTCAACAGAGTAAAGGTCCGAGGCAGCTACGGTGAAAAAGCTCTGTTCCAACAAGGCACAGTACTGTTCGCTCGCCATCTTGTTTACCTCATCCTATATACAACATAGACCAAGATGTCAGCCACAGCACCGTGTTTCCTTTGCAGATACACCCGAATCTGCATGACAGTTGTCTTCCATTGCAGACACTGCAAAGCTCCAGCAGACATCAGACCAAATCTTTCAGTGGGCTCAGAAAACAATATGAAGTTCAACGACGAGAAATTCACTTACTCAGATATGGTAAACATGAATGAAATTAAATCTTCATTCAGATACACAACAAAATCCTGGCACAATTAGAAGGGGGGGGGCGAAAGCACGCAACGTCAAAGACCTGGGAGTGAACATGTCGGAGGATATCTCACCTTCAGACCATAACAATTGTATCAATCGCATCTGCTAGAAAATGACAGGATGGATAAATGAGAACCTTCAAAACTAGGGAGGACCAAGCCCATGAATGACACTCCTTCAGGTCACTTGTTTCTAATCTAGGCTGGAATATTGCTGCACACAAACTAGCACCTTAAAGGCAGGAGAAATTGCCGACCAAGAAAATGTACAGAAGAACTTTCACGCGCGCATCAACGGAGATAAAAACACCTCAATTATTGGAGAGCTTGAGGTTCTAAACTGTAATTCCCTGGAATGCAGGAGGAGAGATACATTGATTATATCACGCTGGAAAATCCTAGAGTGGACTAGTACCGAATTTTGCACTACGAAAATCACTCACTAACGAAAGCATAAGAACTTGGCAGAACGAT
Organism: Cherax quadricarinatus; assembly: GCF_026875155.1. Lineage (NCBI taxonomy): Eukaryota > Metazoa > Arthropoda > Malacostraca > Decapoda > Parastacidae > Cherax > Cherax quadricarinatus. Next base: position 20,681,558 of record NC_069452.1, on the reverse strand, counting down.
GCACCATCCGCTCCCCCCAATGAAGAGCAGGTCCTGTCAGAGTGTCTCACTAGCACTGGTTAAAGAGACCATACAATAAGTGTCCAGGCCCGAGACTGTTCAACGCCTCCCACAAACGTAAGGGGGAGGATTACCAACGACCCCTGGCAGTCTTTTCTTCAACGGCACTGGACAAGCACCTAAAAGTCAGTTCCCCGAATCAGCCGGGCTGTGGCTCGTATGTTGTTTTGCGTGCAGCCAGCAGCAACAGCCTGGTTATCAGCTCTGATCCACCAGGAGCCTGGTCTCAGACCGGGCCGCGGGGCTTTGACCCCCGGAACTCTCTCCTGGTAAACTCCAGGTAAACTACCAGGTCCATAATGGGTCAGGGACTGGCCTTCAAAGTTTTGGATAGCGAGTCAAGCTACAGAGGCAAAGAATCACAATTTATCAAAGTAATGGAAACTAACAAATTACAAAGGTAATGACCACCAGTAGGACAATAGTCCACAATCAAATACAAAGTTACAAAGGTAATTCTACAGAGTTACAGAGGTACACAATGGGTCCCGGGAAACCGGGCTCCAAGTTTTGGATGGCTGAACTTAGTACCAAGGTAATGAACTCACAAGTTACAAAGGAAATGAACTCCAAGTTTACAAAGGTAAAGAATACTGTAAGAAATGTTACTTCCTTTATACTGGCTGCAATCATGGAACAATTTTTAGAGTAATTAGCAATTTCACACTTCCACACCCCTCACAACTGTAGTGAGTTATTGGTGCAAATTTTGATTGCTGAGTCTCTCTCTCTCTCACACACACACACACACCGAACAGGACACATACAAATCATACACACACCACATAAACACACACACACACACACACACACAAACTCATACATCACACACACCTCATACACACACTCACACTCATACAACACACACACACTCACACACACACACAAACACAACTCACACACAACACTACACACACACACCCACACACACACACACACACCATGCCAACACAACACACTCACACACAGCACACATCGCACTACACGCACACAGGCAGTGTACTACCGGTAGTGTTATTAGGCAGTAAGAATACTTCTAGGAACTAAAGACAAAAGGAAGTCCCTCTCCTCAATGTGAACAAGGAAAAGATAATAACCCACAATCAATTAATACAGTAGAATCCCTGAACGGGGCAATAAGTGGAGAGAGTAGCATAATTGGAAAGATTAAATTAGACTAAATTTGGTGCCTACCAACGGGCGGACCTCTAACCCCCCCCCCCCTAACCCTCCCCCCTCACACACAAGGCACACAACACACAAGGGTAGACATCTCACACACACACAGCATAACACACACATACAACACACCACATACGATTCACACATACGTTATCACACAAACCACACACACACATTACACATACACCATACACACACACACGCACACACACACACACACACACACACTACACAGCACACACACACACACACACATTCCACAACAACACACATTCACACACACACACATACACACACACACCACACAACTCACACACACACACACACACACACACACACACACACACACCCTCCGCCACTTGACACCTTATCCGTTCAAGCCACCTACCCCCCTCCCAAACCACCTAACCCCTCCCCAAACCGTCCTAACCCCCCACCTCCCCCCACACAACTCCCTCCCTCCAATAACCATCCCTCCCCCTCCCCCAAACCATCCAATACCATCCTCCCCCCTCTCTCCCCCCAAACCATCTAACTCTCCCTCCCCCAAACCATACTAAATCCCTCTCCTCCCAACTATTCTCCTGCCCCTCCAATAACCATCCTCACCCCCCTCCCCCACAACACCATCCCCCTCTCCTAACCGTCTATTCCCCTCCCCTAACAGGATGAGACAAGAGGGCTCCCAAGGAGAATCTGAGAGGGAGGAATGGGAGATAGAGATCAAAAAAAGGGAGTGAAGATGGGGAAGGAGACAGATGACTGGAAAGGAAGATGGAAAGAGGTTATCACAGAATCAGAAGGTGGAAAGCAACAGGGCCACAGCAGCAGAAATCAAGATAGAGAGATTAAAGAGGAGCTGAGACATCTGAAAACAGCACAAGAGACAAAGATATTACAGAAGTAGCATCGGCAATGGCTACAATCGAACCCAGACAAACAGGAGTCCGAAGGTAAGCATGGAAACTAAACTGTATGCAGAGGTCCCTGTCAAACCCACATGGGCCAAAACAAAGACAGGGAGCACTCCTAGACAGAAAAGACAGAGGTTCGGAAGACAATGAATGGAAACCTAACGTACATGATTCCAAGGACCCTTACCGAGATACCTTTGGCGCCGGGATGCAATCTGAGCCGAGAAGAGCATAACCAAGTAAGCATAGGGGGCATAAGGAGGAAGAGGAACGAATGAAGGAACACTCCACTGGGAAGGAAAACTAAAACACATCAAGAGGATGCAGGGATTCCACAGTGGGAGGTGGAAAAGGGAGAATCCGTGTTTGTGCAATGGCTAGACGAAGCTAAAGGGAAACTCTTATTATGAAAGAAAGCAGAGGAGAAAAAAGCCGATATGAAGACATCATGAATGGTGATAGGAGCGAAGGAGGGACAATGACCCACGGTGCAAATCTTTATCCGGAGAATTGGAAGGGTGGATTCCACAAAGAAAAGGAATCGGCCTCTCAAAGTAAATTTTCAAGGCAGCATACAACCCGAAACCTGGCTATCCTTCGAGAAATAGGCACCACGGCTGAGTAAGGCAAAACAGTGTAAGCATCACGGAGTGCGTGTACCTCCAGAACTCGCGAGACAAGAACACAGGACGACAAATGGAAGACAAGGTGAAATAGATAGAGTTCAAAACTAAAGGGAAATGGGAGAAGGAAATGACAAATGAGAGATCACCGAATATACCCCAGGATCAAATGAGGAAGGAGTCCACAGCGCCATCCAACCACCCCAAAAAACCCCTTGCAAGCATCAAAGGAGGACTCCAGCCTCCTAGGGCACATCCCACCATACCGTGCAACTGATACATGTCCAAATCCAACCATCACACAACCCGCGATTCCCTCTGTTATCCACCTTACCCCCTCCCGCACCACATTGTCTTACTACAGCTCCATTGAGAACGAAAGTTTGAACGGCGTTTGGTAACACCAAATCCGAGACACGATGGAGATCTTCTGAATACGAAGACACATAGAGGAATATTGGCTAATGAAAGAAATCAAGTGAGACGAAGATGAGTAATCCCAGACCAATCATCAACTCATATAGCAAGTAAACAAAACTCATGAGGAGACAATCAAAAGACTGCAACTCTTTCACAAGAGAGAATACCAGATCATTGAGAGGGAAAAGGGATAGAAGGGGGTCCAGGGGGTTGAAGGTGAGGGTTGCCTCTGCACGTAAATAAACAATGGAAGACTTCGAGAACAATGGAAGTAATGCTATGAAATAAGACACGGTTAGAAAGAGCACCGACTACATAGCAGGTACCCACTTCCAGGACTCTGGGAACACAAAGTGGACACTTGCAGTGATAGTATAATCCACCACAGAACTGCAGGAGCCAAGAGAGGAATATGAAGAGAGCAACAGAGCAAATGTGGACACACTTGCTGAGCTGTGGCAAGAAGAGCTCACTCCAGCAGAGGCAAAGTTGCTGTTTAGGGCGGATTTCAACCACTAGGGAGATTGACTGGGAAAACCTGGAGCCGACAATGGGGGTCCCGAAACCATGGAGAGCCAGGATTTTGGACGATGGTGCTTGTAAAAACCTCATGCACCAACATGTATAAGGACCACTACCAGAGTGAGAGGGGAGGTTGAACCAGCAAGATTGGACCTTGTGTTCCACCCTGGGCAGCTCAGACATTGAGGATATCAAGTAGAGAGTCCCTAAGAGCTAGCGACCTCGTGGTTCTGGTGCTTTGAATACATAGGTAGAGCTGCAAGTGGAGAGAATATACAGGAGTAGAATGGGAAAAGCCTGACTATAAAAGGAGGGGACTACATTGGTTTGAAGAAACGTCATGCGGGAGGTCCAGTGGGACAGAGAACTGGCAGGAAAGCCATAAATGAAATGTTTGAATATATGTAGGAACAAAATGCGAAAGGAGGCAGTGGGAAAGGTTCATCCCAAGCAAACAGTAACAATGGAAGACCAGAACAAGCCCCTGTTTACCCGACAGGTGTGTAGGAGGCAAAAACAAAGTGCAAATAGAGAATGAAAAAAAGTACAGAAGGCAGAGAACATCTCACGAAACGAAAAAAAGGGAGATCAGGTCCGCAGAGCCAGGAATGAGTAACCACAGGTAAGGAGGGAGGCCCAGCGAACAGATATGAAAAATACATAGCAACGAGAATCAAGACTGACCCGAAACAGTTGAGTATAGCCACATCATGAGGAAGACAACAGTCAAAGACCAGTATCAGATTAAGGACAGAAGGGTGAGAACTCACAAAAATGATCACGAGGTATGTGAGGACTGAACAGGAGATTTAAGGAAGTTTTTTTACAGTAGAGAGCAGGAAGGTGCGTGGGAAGACAGCTCAACGGAACATCAAGAGGGAATATACCAACAAGTGTGGATGACATACGAGACAACTAGAAGAGGAGGTGGAAGAAGCTCTAAAGTGACCTGACACCTCAAAGGCGATGGTACCGGACAACATCTCCCCATGGGTCAATTAGAGAAGGAGCACAAAATGCTGTGTGTGCCTCTAACCACAACTTCAACCCACATCCACTTGAAACGTGCAACTACCAGACCTGAGTGCTGCCAGGGTTAACAATTCGAATAGGATGGTGGAAACAGGTGCAGCGTCGTTTGGGAATGCTGCTACATCACCTTTTAAAACCCTTAGGCAACGTGTAATTGTCATCAATGTTTACTATATAGTAAAGTCGGTTTGTATGGGCTGTGATATCGTTAACAGGAACGGCGATCACGAGTATTCTTAAAAATGGGTTCAAATTTTTGTGGGGTTCAGGGTGCAACGGTTGCGAAGGGAGGTAGTGACTTGCCGGAATGTAGGGGGGGGTTGGGTTTGTTGGACTTGAGAAGCGTGTGAAATGGTGTTTATTAAGAGGGAAGTGATGAGTGCAGGTGGATGGAGGGGGGGTCAGCTAGATAAGGTACATGCTCACCTGAGGAATGGTATGGAGGGGCGGAAATGATGAAAATGTGAAACAGTGTTACGTGCCTTAGTGCTAGCCAGGGAACCGGAAAAGAAAGGTGGGACTTTGTGTAAATTGTTAGAGGGACTGTAGTGGCACCGGTTGAAGGGATCTACCCTGTATGCATGGGATGTAATATGGCGAAAGTTTAGTAAATTAAGGATACGACCTAGGACGCGTGAGGTTATGTATCATTTCCTGCATGGGATTTTGCCAAGGGGGAGCGATGCTCCGAGATGGGAGGGTTATCGAGGGTGGGGGGTGGGGCAGATGCAGTGGGGAAGACAATGCGTATCATGTTGTCTTTTTTTGTGAAGGTTTGGAGTGCATCAGGGTATGGATGAGTAAAGGTAGTTTGTGAGGGTGGGGGGTCAAGGTGTGTCGGTATTGTGAGCTTTTGAGTCTTGATATGAGTGGTTTGGATGAGGGTGTGGAAAGGGGGTTTTTAGCATATGTAATCGTGGACTACATATATGTTTTGTGGGGTATGGGGGGGAAGGAGGGTGGGGATGTGCTGAGAAGGACTTTGGCGGCGACGTTTTATCGAACTTTGTGTCGCAATAGAGACATTTTTGGAAAAAGGTGGGATGAAGTTTTTTGTGAGGGTTATAGAGGATTAACAATAGGGAATTTATTGGCATTATAAGGGGCTTTAACTGCCGGGGTGAGTAGGTTGGGAAAAGGAGGGGGGGGGGTTCAGAGGTATTCAACGGGCTCACCTCCTTGGGTGTGCAGTGATGGGTGATTGGGTGTGATTGGGTGTGATTGGAGGTACTCGTGTGGGACTAGATGAGAGGTTGTGAAAGATTAGTTTTGCTTAGTTCCATTGGTGTGGAAGGTGTAAATAGCAGTTTAAATATATAACATTTATTAATATATAACCTATAAATTATATAACATATATTTTCTTTGGTAGCGTATTATATTCCGCTTGTACTGGTCTTGCAAGTGAATTTTAACCCTTCTTGAGAGTGTATTCCTTTCACTATGGTTCCTTGAAGCTCTGAGCTATTTTTTTTTTTTGCCATTTTGTAACATGTTCCTGCATCAGTTTGCAGTATTACCTATTATGTAAACATGTGTGGATGAGGATTAGTTCTCTAAATTAATATTTTTGTATATATTTGTATGTAATACTAGATAGGCACGTGCTAGAAGGCACAGTGAAAGTGTAGTTTTGTGGAATGTGTGTTACGTTTTGGTAAGTTTGTATGTGGTGTGTTAGATGTTATAAGGAGTTTGGTGTTGTTAAGTTACTAAAATTATGATAGACCTTTTGGATAATACTTATTCATGTCCTAGTCTTTGGTTCTTTAAAATATTTGTTTTAGTTGTAAATTTATGTTTTTTTGTCTTGTTGGTCATGCACTACCAACTCTTGGTAAATACTCATTAAGGCTTTGATGAGGTCAGGGTGTGACCATTAATTACGATAATTAATATATGTTATTTAGAACGGTAACTGTACATATGTTAAGGGGGGGAGAAGTGTCAGCTGTATGTCTATTCTATTCTGTTCTATTCTATTTGATTTGCCGGTAATCCCGGCCCGGGTCTCTTCCATTTTGGTGACCCAGCATTGGCTCCCCGGGCAGGTTAGTGACATTTATCGTTACTTGCACCTGTGTGGCAGGTCTTCAGCAGGAAGGGGGGGGGTACCTCACCGGCCCTATGGCCAGATGACATACCAAACGTTAGTGTGCACTAACAGTGGCTGGTGTGCAGTGCAATGGAGGCCCAAAGCAGGCCCTCACAGCAACTTCAGCGGGGGGACGGATGATGTGCAAGGACTGGAAGTAAGGTTTCTAAGTCCCTGACAGCTAAGTACACAAGATGTGCTGCCTCATCCTCTCGGGTCTGCCCTACTGGGGTCATTGGGAAGTGTCTACGGCGAAGGGGCATTGTAGCCGGGCAGTCTAACAGGTAGTGCACCAAGGGCTGCGGAACCATTCGGTCACAATGGGCACAGAGCTCCTCTCGTGCCCATTGTGCTGCCTCATCCTCTCGGGTCTGCCCTACTGGGGTCATTGGGAAGTGTCTACGGCGAAGGGGCATTGTAGCCGGGCAGTCTAACAGGTAGTGCACCAAGGGCTGTGGAACCATTTGGTCACAATGGGCACAGAGCTCCTCTCATGCCCGTTCAACAATCCGTGCAGTGGTGGGATACCCTAAGCGTAGGCGGTGGATATGCACCCTCAGTTCCCTGGACTGTGTCCGAATACTTGGAGGGGGCACCCTGTGGGTCGCGCTGACATACCAACAGAGGCTCCGTGAATCCCCAGGGTCAGGGAATGGGCGCCTGGCCGCACCAGCACCCCCACAAGCGCAATCGGGCTGAGGCTGATGGAGATCGCAGCACTTGGCTGTGCCACGGGGTTGCATCCTAGCAGCCTCATCTGCGCACATTGCCGGGGATCCCCACATGGCTCGGATCCAGTTGATGGTAGGCCCTGCGACCCTGGGCCATGAGAGTCTGCAGGTCACCCAGAATGGATTGTGATAAGTGTATGTTTGTCTTTGGCTCTCTTTGCAAAAGCGCTTGGATCGCTGTTTGGGAAATAAACGTGGTGATGGGGGATGCTGATGGGTTTCTGCAAGAGCATGCTGCGGGAGCTTTGTTGGATGGCAAGAGTTGGCCTGGGGGTGGTGCAATGTCTGGGAGGCGCCAACTTGCGTCAATTGCTGTGGGAACATCCCAGCAGCTGTGCGGCCTGCCACTGGGTCTCGGAGCATCAGTGTAATATGGTACACACCCGGGCCTTCCGCACCCACCAATGCTAGCCGAGGCAAGGTGTGCAGAATGTCCGGGTGCTGCTTCTTGCGGGGTTGGTGGGTTGTCCAGCGCACCGCAACAGTCTGGTGCCCAAGGGGGTGGCACCGAGTAGTTCGCTGCAGTCTGTCGCAGCCCCCGACTGAAGCAATTCATGGGCAAAGAGCTTCTGTGTGGCATCTGCTACCGACCACATCCATCGGCGGCCGGGATGCAGTGGAATGACCTGTCCCCGGGTGGACCCGTAAATCTCTCATCATTTTTGTCAGCCCCTGGGAGTCGGAGATACTTTGCAATCCTCCTTGGGCAGCTACCAGTTGGATCCTGTCTTCAAGAGGCTGTAGCTGCACCTCAAGGTTCAGAGCCACTGCATTGGCCCACCTAGGAGCCCCCAGCATGGCCCGTACAGCTGTGTTCTGGATGACACAGTGGGATTTGATGTTTGTGGGTCTGGCGTGAACCAGAGCAAGTCCCCCATATCAACGAGGGAACGTATTGCCTGGATGTAGAACAACCATGCCTCGAGGCGGGCCCCCAACCCCTTTAGTGGTTGGCCATGGCACTCAGTGCCCTGACCCTCTGCAGAGCCCTCTCTTTAATGTGGTGCACATGTTTCTGGAAGGTGAGGTGCCTGTCAATGTAGATGCCAAGGTACCTATAACTGTGAACCCACTCCAGGTCGATGCCCAGGACCCGCAGCCTCTGACTGGGCACCTTGGTGCGAAGGATCATGGCTTTGGATTTCGCCGCAGATATCTTGAGTCCAAGTGACGGCAGGTGGAAGCCAGCAGATCGAGGTCCTCCTGGGCACGCTGCAAAAGCCGGCGCTTCCTAGGTACGAAAGTGCCAGGTCATCGGCATACTGAGGAGGATTGTGCCCCTGGAGAAAGGGAGGCACACCCAGCTGGTGCATCAGTACATTGAACAGGGTGGGACAAAACACCCTGCCCGTGGAGTGCCGTTTCCAGGGTTTTGAGAGAAGAGGCATGCCCTGGAAGCGTACCCGGGCCCGCCTGTCCTGGAGATAGGAAAACGAAGGCCATGAAAGCACCTGCCTTTACCTCCTGCGGGCCCAAAAGTGAGAGGATGGCAGGTGCCACTGGCTAGCTCAAAGCTTTCTCGAGGTCAAGAAAGACAACAATGTGGGCTTGGCGTCCGACCCAATGCCGGTCTGTAGAAATGGTAAGGCTTTCGAAAATGCCCACTCATCTGGTGAAGCCATAGAGGTGTTTATGAGGAGGCCAAGCTTCCACCTCAGGCGCTCCAACACCATCCTTTCGACACCTTCGAGATGCAACTGGTGAGGGAATGGGTCTCACACTGCCCGGTCCCCAGGCTTAGGAATCGGTATGATGTCACCTCCTTCCATATGACAGGGAGTTTGCCAGCTCTCCAAGTCTGATTGATGACCCCAGGACAGCTGAATGTCCAGAATGGCCCAAACCCAGTGTCATGCCATAGTGATACATCATGCCCCGGTGCAGTGTCTCGATGAGATGTGAAGGCTGCCTGGAGCTCCTGGTCGGTGAAGTCCTTCATCTGTGACGGGCCTTAGCCCGGCATGCCCGCTTGGATCACCATCACCCTTCTAGGAAGGAGGTGGCTTGGAGGGCCTGGAGATCCTGAGGCAGTTGAGCCCTGACCGCTCTGGAGGTGAATAGGTCCACCAGATGCTCTGCCTCCGTTGCGGGGTCTGGGTGCAACTGAGCCACACTGCGACGCTGCCCAGTGGGCCAATCGTAACTTGGTCCAAATCTCAGATAAGGTGGAGGAGTAGCTGAAGGAGGCACACCACTCGAACCGTTTAGCCTGCCGGACCCTGTGTGAGACATGGCGTGCATGCCGCACCACTTCCCTGAGCAGACGCATGGACTCAACCGTGAGATTACACCTGTGCATCTTGCGTACAACATTGATGCGGTGGTTCTGTTCCCTGATGTCCTCATTGTAAAACCACCAGTGACGTTTATATGACCCTCCGCCTGTAATCTTAGGTATTGCTGCCTCAGCTGCACATGTGAAGGCCACCTGCATGCTTTGAGCCACCTCATCTGGGTCTTCTGGAAGAGGAGACTCCGCCCACCAACGCTCAATGACCTCCAGGAAGCATTGCCAGTCGGCCTTTTTTAGATTCCATCTGGGGGTAGGTGTGGGGAGCGGGCACCGCTGGACTGTGTGTCTGCACTGGCAATAATGATTATTGTAAAAGGAGGGTTTGTAGGATGTGTTGTGGGTTATGTATACGGTTGTAATATGGCCATTATCTAGGGTGTTTATTTTCTGTAATGGGATTGTGTACTAGAGGTTTTTGTAATATCTTGTATGGTTTTTAATTTTATACTTTTATACATTATTGTATTTGTTCTATGTTTAAAAAAAAAAAAAAAAGAATACCATTGGTATAGAGCTTATTCGGGAGGCGATTACGCCTGAGACTGTACAGGAATTGCTACCCAAGATTATCCATGACACTTATGGTATTGAAGACAAGGATTTGTACGATGTGGCTTTAAATGGCGCCTACCGGATTTTTGTGAAATTACTTAAGGGGCCAGTGTATGAGTAGCTGGTTGAGCAATATCAAGATATCTGCGTAGATGTGTCCCCTGCAGTGTGTGTGCGTATGGTGGATGTCTCACGACAATGTACGTGGGTGAAACTGTGCAATGTGCCCTTCGAGGCCGATTCAGTGGATCTCAGCAGTGCTTTCAGAAGATACGGAGTGGTACACATGGCAAAACAAGGCAAGTGGGTGGCTGGGGCGTATGCTGGTCTACCCGAAGGGACGTTTACCCTAACGATATCTTTACGCCAGGCCATACTGTCTTATGTGTACCTTGATGATTTCTGCACGCAGGTCATGGTGTCATATGCTGGACAACGACGGACATGCCGCCTCTGTGGCGACTATGATCATATGGCGGCACAGTGTGGGCAGCGAAGGCAGGCCAGGAGGCCGGCTGGTGGAGCAACAAATGGCGATGGCAGGAGGCTCCCATACGTAGACATCAAGGAGATGGTGGGCATGGTCGCCTTTGGAGTGAGGAGATTGAGGAGCCAGTGGTGGAGTCAAAATTGGAGATGACGTCTCCCGAGTTGCCTACATCACCGGTGGTACAGCAGGGTTTTGGGGAGGACCAGGTGACGACAGAAGTGGAGGACTTGGATGTGACATTAGCATCGGTTTTGCATACCATGTTCCCGTCTACGGATGTGGTCTCCCCGGCTGTGCCGTCGGCCAGTCCAGAGCTCGTGTCCGTGGCAGTCGAGCAGCAGGAGGTGCTGGTGAGGCTGGCGGGGACGTGATGACCCCTGGTCAGAAGGCATCGACGAAGGTGGTGGTGGAGGTTCATCGTGTGGACACCCCGGTCACAAACATGGAGGAGGACGCTGGGACGAGGAAGAGGGCGGCAGCAATGTCGGACTCTGACGACGTCCTGACGCCGGCTCAAAGTACAGGGAAGAAAGCATCGGTAGACTGGGGGCAGTGTGCTAGTGGAGGTGAGCAATGACAGCAGGTGGTGGCTGGTGGGACGGGTGTCGTGCGTGGAGAACGTGGTTATCTTGGTCCCCAGGGCAAAGGTGGGCACGCAAAAGTAGCAGTGGGGCAGCGAGGGAGGAACCTTAGCCAGGTGAGAGCGGGGTTTAGGTAGGGGCGGGACACGTCATGGCAGGTGTGGTGAGGTCTGCTGCATGATGGCAGGTAGTGTTAGTTGTGAGGGGCCTACTGTTATGTGGCCTCTTGTATACACATGTACAGAACCTTTGTAATAAGAGGGTGTCCCAACATTCATTTTAGTATCCTTGATGCTGTGAAATAGGCTATTGTATATACATGTACTGAATCAATGTGATATAATGTTTCCCTTATGTTAATATTTGTTATTAAATGTATTGTGTCTTTGGTGTTACTGTTTCACCAACACTTATATAATTACCACTTACGTTTATTCATATAGTGAAGCTTGGAGAATAGTGTCATTCCCTACAGTGAATTCCCTTTATTCGTTGAGGAGGGGTGGGGCATTACTGTGTAATAAGTTAAGTCATTAACGGCAACTAACCAACTATTGGTAGTCGTATACAATGTTTATTGATATGTAATATTCACATTGTGTTAAGTCTTATTTAAGGATTGTGATTTTGGTATCCCTGTACCAAATGTTGTAAATTCTCTTTCCTCACGTGACATGTGGCAGATAATTCCTAAAATGAGGATAATAATGGTCCAAATAATTATTCAGATTGAACATTAAAATGGTATAAAATCCGACAGGTTTGTTAGGTAAGACACAATGCAACAGTTAGGTATCTTAATTTTGGAAACGTGTTCGCCTACACAGTAGGCTTCTCAGTCGAGTACAGAAAGTTGATAGAAGCAGAAGAGACTTGAAGACGATGTAATAAGTCCATCACCTCAAAAGATTTTAGGTGGTCAGTCCCTCAGATCTGGGAAGAGCATTGTTCGAGTCTGAAACGATATGAGATGAGTACAGGATGGAGCATTATATAGCGCAAGAGTGAGACGTAGGTCACTAGAAGAGGTAAGACCTCAGAGAATGTTTGGAGGTCAGGTCCCTCTCAAAACCACCGTTCCACTAGTAAGGTTGTCGAAGTTGATTGCAGGTCTGTACCAAGATACACTTGGGTTGCAGTGTCTGACAGATTGAACATTAATGGTATAAAAATACCAGACAGGTGTTAGGTAAGACACATATGCAACAGTTAGGTATCTTTATTGTGAAAACGTTATTTTCTGTACTCGACTGAAGAAGCCTACTGTGTAGGCGAAACGTTTTCAAAATAAAGATACCTAACTGTTGCATATGTGTCTTACCTAACAACCTGTCGTATTTTATACCATTTTAATGTCAATCTGTCAGACACTCTACACAAGGGTATCTGGTACAAGACTACAATCAACTTCGACAACCTCTAATAGTGAAACGGCTGATTATGAGAGGGACCTGTCCTCCCAAAGCGACCTCCGTCTCACCTCCTGTCGCCTATATAAGGCTCCATTCTGTCCATTCAACTTCATATTGTTTCAGACTTCGGAACAATGCTCTTCTCCAGACTGAGGGACTGACCACCTCAAATCATTAAGGGTGATGGACTTTTTACATCGTCTTCAAGTCTCTTCTGCTTCTATCAACTTTTCCGAACTAGAACTAAGAATCTACTGGTTAGGCGAAACTTTTCAAATAAAGATACCTAACTGTTGCATATGTGTCTTACCTAACATAATTATTCAGATAGGTGATGGGGTTAGTTTTCAATGTGTGTGTGAGTGGGGGAGGGATGATGGGTCACCTGTTGTTTGTAGTGGGGGGGAGGGATGATGTCACCTGTGTTGTGTGAGTGGGGTAGGGATTGATGGTCACCTGTTTGTGTGTGTGGGGGGAGGATGATGGTCAACCTTGTTGTGTGAGTGGGGGGAGGATGATGGGTCACCTGTGTTGTTGAGTGGGGAAGGGATGATGGTCAACCTGTGTTGTGTGAGTGGGGGAGGGATGATGGTCACCTGTGTTGGGGGGGTGATGAGAGATGGGGTCACTGTTGTTTTGTGTGAATGGGGGGACGGATGATGGTTCACCTGTGTCATGAAGAGTGGGGAAAGGGAGATGGTGACATGTTGTTGTGTGAGTGGGGGGAAGGGATGATAGGTCACCAGGGTTGTGGATGGGGAAGGATATGGGTCACCTCTGTTGTGGTGAGTGGGGGAGGGCTGGATAGAGTCACCAGATTGTGTGAGCGGAGGTTGATTGGTCACCTGTGTTGTGTGAGTGGGGGAAGGGATGAATGGTCACCTGGGTTGTGTAGTGTGGGAGGGATGTGGTCACCTGTTTTATATGACAGTGGGGGAAGGATATGGGTGACATGTGTTGAGTGATTGGGGGAGGGATGATGGGTCACCTGTGTTGTGTGAGTGGGGGAAAAAAAGGGAAATGGGTTCACCTCTGTTTGTGAGTGGGGGAGGGATGATGGACTCCTTGTTGTGTGAGTGGGGCGAGGATAATGCACCTGTGTTGTGTGAGTGGGGGAAGGGATATGGGTCACCTGTGTAGTTGAGTGGGGGAGGGATGATGGGTCACCTGTGTTGTGTGGTGGGGAAGGGAGGAATGGTCCCCTGTGTTTTGTGTGAGTGGGTGGGGGGAGGATGATGGGTCACCTTGTTGTTGTGTTAGTGGGGGAAGACGATGGGTCATCTGTGTTGTGTGAAGTGGGGGGAGGGATATGGGTCACATGTGTTGTTGAGTGGGGAGGGATATGGTCACTCTTTGGGGGTGGGGGGAGGATATTGGCCACCTGTGTTGTTTTTGTTGAGTGGGGAAGGGATGGATGGTCACCTGTGTAGTGTGAGCGGGGGAGGATGATGGTCACTGCCTGTGATGTGAAGTGGGGGAAGGAGATGGTCACCTTGGTTGAGTGGGGGAGGATGCTGGGTCAACCTGGTTTGTGAGTGGGGGTAGGATTGGTGGGTCACCTGTGTTATGACAGTGGGGAAGGGATATGGTGACATGTGTTGTTAGTGGGAGGATGATGGGTCACCTGTGTTATGATGAGTGGGGAAGGAAGAATAGGTCCCCCTCTGTGTGTGAGTGGGGAGGGATGATGGTCACCTTGTTGTTTGAGTGGGGGGGGGGAGGGATAAATGGCGGCCCAACCTGTGTTGTGTGAGTGTGGGGAAGGGAATGAAGGTCGACCTGTGTTGTGTGATGGGGAGGGATGAAGGGGTCACCTGAGTAGTGTGAGTGGTGAAGGGATGTGGGGTCCCCAGTGTTGTGTGAGTGGGGGGAGGGATGATGGTCACCTGTGTTTGTGAGTGGGAAGGACGATGGGTCACCTGTTTTTTGGAGTGGGGGGAGGGATGATTGTACCACATGGTTGTGTGAAGTGTGGGGTAGGATTATGTCACCTTTGTTTTGCGTGAATGGGTGGTGGGGATGATGGGTCACCTGTGTTGTGTGATGTGGGGAAGGGAATGATGGTCACCTGTGATGTGTGAGTGGGGGAGGGAGAGGGTCACCTGGTTGTGTGAGTGGGGAAGGGATGATGGGTCACCTGTGTTGTGAGAGTGGGGAGGGATGATGTTCACTTCTGTTGTGTGAGTGGGGGAGGGATGATGGGTTACCTGTGTTGTTGAGTGGGGGAGGGATGATGGTTCACCTGTGTTAGTTGAGAGGGGGGAGGATGATGGTCACCTGTGTTGTGTGAGTGGGGGGAGGGATGATGGGTCACCCTGTGTGGTGTGAGTGGGGGAGGGAGATGGTCACTGTATTGTGGTGAAAGGGGATGGATTATTGGTCACCTGTTTTTGTGGTGAGTGGGGGAGGGATGAAGTCACCTGTGTTGTGTGAGTGGGGGAGGATGAGGGGCACCTGGGTTTTGGGGAGTGGGGGGACGGATGATGGTAACATGGGTTGTGTGAGTGGGGGAGAGGGATGATGGGTCACTTGGGTTGTGTGAGTGGGGAGGGATGATGGGTTCACCGTGTTGTTGAGTGTGGGGATGATCTGGTCACCTGTGTTGTGTGAGTGGGGAGGGATGATGGGTCACCTGTGTTTTGTGATGGGGAGGATGAGGGTCACCTTGGTGTGTAGTGGGGGGAGGATGATGGCACCTTTGTTGGGATTGGGGGAAGGGGATGATGGGTCATCCAGTGTTGTTTGATGGGGGAGGGATGACGTCTCCTTGTGTTTGTGTTAGTGGGGGAGGATGATGGGGGTTTTTTATTTTCCAAATCTGGGTTGTGAGTGGGGAGGGAGGGATGAAGGGTCACCTGTTTTGTGTGAGATGGGGAGGTATGATGGTCCACCGGTTTGTGAGTGGGAGGGATGATGGGTCACCAGTGGTTGTGTGAGTTGGAGTGGAGGAAGAGGGTCATCCTGTGTTAGTGTGAGTGGGGGGTTGGGAAGATGGTCACCTGTTTTGTGTGAGTGGGGGATGGGATGATTGGGTCACCTGGTGTTGTGTGAGTGGGGGAGGGATGATGGGTCACCAGTTGTTGTGTGAGTGGGGGAGGGATATGGTCACATGAGTTGTGTGAGTGGGGGAGGGATGATGGGTCACCTGTCGTTGTGTGAGTGGGGAGGATGATGGGTCACTGGGATTGTGAGAGTGGGGGAGGGATGAATGGGTCTCCTGTGTTGTGTAGTGGGGAGGGATGATGGGGTCACCTGTGTTGGGTGTAGGGGGGGGACGGATGATGGGTCACCGTGTTGTGAGGGGGGAATGATTGATGGGTCCACCTATGTTGTGTGAGTGGGGGGAGGATATGGGTCACCGTGTTGTGTAGTGGGAGGGATATGGGTCACATGGTTGTGTGAGTGGGGGAGATGATGGGTCACCTTGTTGTGTGAGTAGGTGGAGGATATGGGTCACCTTGTTGTGTGATGGGAGGGATGAGGGTCACCGTGTGGTTGTGTGAGTGGGGAGGGCTGATGGGTCACCCTGTTTGTTGATGGGGGAGGGATGATGGGTCACTTTGTATGTGTGAGTGGGGGGACGGAATGATGGGTTCACCTTTTTTGTGTAGTGGGGAGGGATGATGGTCACCTTGTTGTGTGATGGGGAGGGATCATGGTCACCGTGTTTGTGTGAGTGGGGGGAGGATGATGGGTCACCTGTGTTGTGTGAGTGGTGGAGATATGGTTCAGCTGTGGTTGTGTGAGTGGAGGGAGGGATATGGTCACCTGGTTTACCTGAGTTTATCCTGAGAGAGAACCGGGGGTCAACGCCCCCGCGGGCCCGTCGTGCCCCAGGCCTCCTGTGGATCAGAGCCTGATCCACCCGCTGTTGCCGCTGGCTGCACTGCAAACCAACTACAAGCCACAGCCCGGCTGGTCAGGACCGACTTCAGGTGCTTGTCCATGCCAGCTTGAAGACTGCCAGGGGTCTGTTGTAATCCCCTTATGTATGCTGGGACAGTTGAACAGTCTCGGCCCGACACTTATTGTATTGTCTCTGAACTGCTAGTGACACCCTGCTTTTTCATTGGGGGATGTTGCATCGTCTGAGAGAAGGTCCTTTTGCTTTCGTATTGAGGTGGGAGGGGCCGGGGGGGGGGGCAAGTTCGGGTACTAGTCTCTCCTTAGGATATTCCCCATGTGTATATAATCATGTATCTCTCCCGCCATGCGTTCCAGGAATAAGGTTCAGGAACCTCAGCGCTCCCAGTAATTGACGTGTTTTATATCCTTATGCGCGCCGTGAAGGTTATCAGTACATTTTTTCTAGTCAGCAATTTCACCTGCCTGTGAAAGGTCGTGTTAGGTGTGCAGCAATAATCCAGCATAGATAGAGAACAAGTGACCTAGAGTGTCATCGATGGTGGGAGGATAATGGTCATCCTGTGTTGTTTGAGTGGGGGGAGGGAATGAGGTCCACCTTGTTGTGGTGAGTGGGGGGAGGATTTGTGGTCACCATGTGTTGTGTGAGTGGGGAGGAAGATGGGTCACCTGTGTTGTGTGAGTGGGGGGGAGGGATGATGGTCACACTGTGTGGTGTGAGTGGGGAGGGATGATGGTTCCACCTGTGTTGTGGTCTGCGGGGAGGGATGATGGGTCAACTGTGTTTGTGTGAGTGGGGAGGTATGATGATCACCTGTGTTTTTGTAGTAGTGGTGGGTAGGGATGGATGGGTCACCTGTGTTGTGGTGAGTGGGGGAGGATGTGGGTCACCTGTGTTGTGTGAGTGGGGGGAGGGATGATGGGTCACCTGTGTTGGTGAATGGGGACGGATATGGGTCACTCTGTGTTATGAGAGTGGGGGAAGGGATGATGGGTGACATGTGTTGTGTGATGGGGGGAGGATGATAAGGTCCCTGTGTTGTGTGAGTGGGAAGGATGATGGTCACCTCTGTTGTGTAGTGGGGGGAGGGATGATAGTCACCTGTGTTGTTGAGCGGGGGAGGGGATGATGGTCCAAGTGTTGTTTGAGTGGGGGAGGAGGATGGGTCCCCTGGGTTGTGTGAGTGGGGAGGGATGGTGGGTCCACCTGTGTTATGACATGGGGAGGAAGATGGTGACAAGTGTTTGTGTGAGTGGGGGGAGGGATGATGGGTCACCATGTTTGTGTGAGTGGGGAAGGAAATGGGTCACCTCTGTTTGTGTGAGTGGGGAGGTGATGGGTCACCTGTGTTTTGCGTGAGTGGGGGGAGATAATGGGCCTCCTGTTTTGTGTGAGTGGGGGAAGGATGATGGGTTCACCTGTGTTGTGTGATGGGGGGAAGGGATATGGTCACCTGTGTTGTGTTAGTGGAAGGGATGATGTGTCACCATGTGTTGTGTGAGTGGGGGGTAGGGAGAAGGTCAACCTGTGTTGAGTGAGAGGGTGAAGGGACTATGGGTCATCTGTGTTGTGTGAGTGGGGGAGGGATAGGGTCACATTTGTTTGTGTGAGTGGGGGAGGGATGATGGTCACCTGTGTTGTGTGAGTGGGGGGAGGGATAATTGGCCACCTGATGTTTGTGAGTGGGTAAGGGATGATGGGTCACCCTGTGTTTTGTGAGGGGGGAGTGATGAGGGGAACCTGTGATGTGTGAAGTGGGGTAAGGGGATGATGGGTCCACCTGTGTTGTGTGAGTGGGGAGGGATGATGGGTCCACCTTGGTTTGGAGTGGGGGAGGGATGGTGGGCACCTGTTTATGACAGTGGGGGAAGGGATGATGGGTGACATGTGTTGTGTGAGGGGGAGGGATGATGGTCACCTGTGTTGTGTGCGTTGGGGGAAGGAAGATGGTCACCCTCTGTATGTTTGAAGTGGGGAGGATGATGGGGTCACCTGTGTTGTGGAGTGGAGGGGGAGGGATAACGGGCCACCTTGTGTGTGTGAGTGGGAAGGGATGATGGGTCACACTGTGTTAGTGAGTGGGGGAGTGATGAAGGTCACCTTGTTTGATTGGGGGAAGGGATGATGGGTCACACTGTGTTGAGTTGTAGTGGGGGGAGGGATGATGGGTCACCTGTGTTGTTGAGTGGGAAGGGACGATGGGTCCACATGTGTTGTGTGAGTGGGGGGAGTGATGATGGGTCACATGTTTGTTTTGGTGTGAGTGGGGGAGGGAATAGGGTCACCTTGTGTTGCGTGAATGGGGGGAGGGATGATGGGTCACCTGGTTGTGTAGTGGGAAGGAGATGGGGCACCTGTGTTTTGTGTGAGTGGGGGGAGGGATGATGGGTCACCTGTGTTGTGTGAGTGGGGGAAGGATGATGGTTCACCTGTGTTGTGTGAGGTGGGGGAGATGATGGGGTCACTGTCCTGTTAGTAGTGGGGGGAGGGATGATGGGTTACCTGTGTTGTGTGAGTATAGGGGGGGAGGGGATGGTGGTTCACCTGTGTTGTGTGAGTGGGGGAGGATGATGGGTCACCTGTTTGTGTGAGTGGGGGGAGGGAATGATGGGTCACCTGTGTTTGTGGGAGTGGGGGAGGGATGATGGGTCACCTGTGATTGTGTGAATGGGGGAGGATATTGGTGACCAGTGTTGTGTGAGTGGGGGGGAGGGATGATAGGTCACCAGAGTTGTGTGAGAGGGGGGAGGGATGAGGGGCACCTGGGTTGTGTGAGGGGGGGGACGGATGATGGGTAACATTGGTTGTGTGATGGGGGAGGTTGATGGGGCACCTGGGTTGTGTGAGTGGGGGAGGGAGATGGGTCACCTGTGTTGTGGAGTGTGGGGAGGATCATGGTCCACCTGTGTTGTGTGAGTGGGGAAGGGTTGGGAGGGTCACCTTGTTGTGTAGTGGGGGGGAGGGATGAGGGTCACAACTGTAGTGTGAGTGGGGAAGGGATGATGGGTCCACCGGTGTTGTGTGAGTGGGAGGGATGCTGGGTCACCTGTGTTGTGTGAGAGGGAAGGACGATGGGTCATCTGTGTTGTGTGATGGGGGGAGGGATGATGGTCACATGTGTTGTGTGAGGGGGGGAGGATGATGGGTCACCTGTGTTGTGTGAGTGGGGGGAGGAAATGGGCCACCTGTGTTGTGTGAGTGGGTAAGGGGATGATGGGTCACCTGTGTTGTGTGAGTGGGGGAGGATGAGGGTCACCTGTGAATGTGTGATTGGGGGAAGGGATGATGGTCACCTGTGTTGTGTGAGTGGGGGAGGATGATGGGTCACTTGGTTTGTGTAGTGGGTGGAGGGATTGGGTCCCTGTGTTATGACAGTGGGGGAAGGGCTATGGTAGAATGTGTTTGGTGAGTGGGGAGGGATGAGGGTTCACCTGTGATGTGTTAGTGGGGGAAGGTAAGATGGTCACCTCTGTTTGTGTGAGTGGGGAGGGATGATGGGTCACCTGAGTTGTGTGAGTGGGGGGAGGAAAATTGGCCACCTGTTTTGAGTGATGGGGGAATGATATGGGTCACCTGTGTTGTTGGTAGTGGGGGAGGGATGATGGTCACCTTGGTTGTGTGAAGTGGGGAAGGGATGATGGGTCACCTGTGATTGTGGAGTGGGGGGAGGGAATGATGGGTCACCTGTGTTGTGTGAGGGGGAAAGGGACGATGGGTCACCTGTGTTGTGTGAGTGGGGGAGGGATGATGGGGTCACATGTGTTGTGTGAGGTGGGTGGAGGGATATGGTCACCTGTGTTGCTGAATGGGAGGATGATGGGTCACCTGTGTTTGTGTGAGTGGAGGGAAGGATGATGGGTCACCTGTTTGTTGAGGTGGGGGGAGGGATGATGGTCACCCTGTGTTGTGTGAGTGGGGGAAGGGAATGGATGGGTCAACCTTGTTGTGTGAGTGGGGAGGGATGATGGTCACTTCTGTTGTGTGAGTGGTGGGAGGGATATGGTTAACCTGTGTTGTTGAGTGGGGGGAGGGATGAGGGTCACCGTGTTGTGTGAGTGGGGGGAGGGATGAGGGTCACCTGTGATTGTGTGATGGGGGAGGGATGATGGTTTCCACCCTGTGTATGTGTGAGTGGGAGGGATGATGGGTCACCTTATATGTGTGAATGGGGGAGGGATGATTTTGGTCCACCTGTGTTGTGTGAGTGGGTGGAGGGATGATTGTCACCATGTGTTGGTGGTGAGGTGGGGGGAGGATGAGGGGCACCTGGTTGTGTGGATTGGGGGACGGATGATGTGGTAAATCATGGATGTGTGATGTGGGGTAGGGATGATGGGTCACCTGGATTGTGTGAGTGGGGAGGGATATGGTCAGTACCTGTGTTGTGAGAGTGGGGGGAGGGATTCATGGGTCACCTGTGTTTGTGTGAGTGGGGAGGGATATGGGTCACATGTGTTGAGTGAGAGGAGGGGAGGGAGGATGGTTCACCTGAGTTGTGTGAGTGGGGGAGGGAATGAGGGTCACCTTTGTTGTGTGAGGGGGGAGGGATTGATGGTCACCGTGTTGTTTGATGGGGAGGATGACCGGGTACCTGTGTTGTGTGTGGGGGAGGGATGATGGTATCTGGTTGTGTGAGTGGGAGGAAGGGATGATGTTCCACCTTGTTGTGTGAGTGTGGGGAGGGATGATGGTTCACAACAGGGTGGTGTGAGTGGGAGGGATGATGGTCACCAGGGTTGTGAGAGTGGAGGGAGGGATGATGGTCACCTGTGTTGTGTGAGTGGGGGGTGGATGATGGGTCAACCTGTAGTTGTGTGAGTGGGGGAGGGATTATGGGTCACACGTGTTGTGTGAGTGGGGAGGGATGATGGTCACCAGTGTTAGTGTGAGTGGGGTGGGATGATGGTCACATGGGTTGTGTGAGTGGGGGAGGGATGATGGGTCACCTGTGTTGTTGAGTGGGATGATTGATGATGGTCACACTGGGGTTGTTTGAGTGGGGGGGAGGGCTGATGGGTCACCTTTGTTGTGTGGTGGGGTAGGGATTAGGGTCACCTGTGTTGAGTGAGTGGGGGGACGGATGATGTTTCACCATGTTGTGGAGTGGGGGAAGGATAAAGGTATCACCTAGAGTTTTGTGAGTGGGGGGAGGTATGATGGTCACCTGTGTTGTTTGAGTGTGGGGAGGGATGATGGGTCACATTGTATGAGTGAGTGGGGGAGGGATTATGGGTCACCTGTGTTGTGTGAGTGGGTGGAGGGATGATGGGTCCCCACCTGGTTGTGTGAGTGGGGGGAGGGAATGATGGGTCACCTGTGGTTGTGTGAGTGGGGGAGGGATGATGGGTCACCTTTGGGTGAGTGGGGGAGGGATGAAGGGTCACACTGTGTTGTGTGAGTGGGGACGGATGATGGTCACCTGTGTTTGTGTGAGTGGTGAGGGAATATGGGTCACCTGTGATGTGTGGTGGGGGAGGGATCATGGGTCACCTGTGTTGAGTGAGTGGGGGAGGGATATGGGTCACCTGTGTTTGTGTGAGTGGGGGAGGGGATGATGGGTCAGCTGGTTGTGTGAGTGGAGGAGGGATGATGGGTCACCTTGTTTACCTGGAGTTTACCTGGAGAGAGTTTCCGGGGGTCAACGCCCCCGGCGGCCCGGTCCAGTGACCAGGCCTCCTGGTGGAATCAAGCTGATCACCAGGCTGTAGCTGCTGGCTGCAACGCAAACCAACGTACAAGCCACATCCCGCTGGTCCAGGAACCGACTTCAGGGTTCTTGTCCATGCTAGCTTGAAGACTGCCAGGGTCTGTTGGTAATCCCCCTTATGTCTGCTGGAGGCAGTTGAACAGTCTCGGGCCCATGAATTAATTGGTTATGTCTCGAACTGCTAGTGACACCCCTGCTTTTCATTGGGGGATGTTGCATCATCTGAGAAAGTCTTTTGCTTTCGTAGTGAGTGAATTTCGTGTGCAAGTTCTGTACTATCTCCTCTAGTAGTTTTCGTTCCATGTGTAAATAATCATGTATCTCTCCCGCCTGCGTTCCAGGGAATACAGGTTCAGAACCTGCAAGCGCTCCCAGTAATTGACGTGTTTTATATCCGTTATTCGCGCCGTGAAGGTTCTCTGTAACTTTTTCTAGGTCCCAATCAATTTTCAACCTGCCTTGAAAGGTGCTGTAAGTGTGGCAGCAATATTTCCAGCCTAGATAGAACAAGTGACCTGAAGAGTGTCCATCAGGGGGGAGGGGGATGATGGGTCACCAGTGTTGTTTAGTGGGGGGAGGGAATGATGGTCACCTGTGTTGTGGTGAGTGGGGGGAGGGAATTGTGGGTCAACCTTGTTGTGTGAGTGGGGGAGGGGATATGGTCACCTGTGTTGTGTGATGGGGGGAGGGATGATGGGTCACCTGTGTTTTGTGTGCGTGGGGGAGGATGATGGGTCACCTGTGTTTGGTGAGTGGGGGAGGGATGATGGGTCACCTGTATTGTGAGTGGGGAGGGATTATGGTCACCTGTGTGTGGTGAGTGGGGGGGGGATGAGGGTCACCTGGTTGTGTTAGTGGGGGGAAAGAGGATGGGTCACCTGTGTTGGTGTGAGTGGGGGAGGGGATGATGGGTCACCTGTGTTTGTGAGAGTGGGGGGATGGTTGGTGGGTCACCCTGTGTTTGTGTGAGTGGGGGGAGGATCTGGGTCACCTGTGTTGTGTGAGTGGGGGAGATGAGGGTCACTGTGATGTGTGAGTGGGGGGAGGGATGATGGGTCACCAGTTGTTGTGTGATTGGGGGGAGGGATGATGGGTCCCCCTGTGGTTTGTGTGAGTGGGGAAAGGGATGATGGGTCACCTGTGTTGTGTGATTGGGGAGGGATGATGGTCACCTGTGTTGTGTGAGTGGGGGGGGAGGGAATATGGTCACCTGTTGTTGTGTGAGTGGAGGAGGGATGAATGGGTCCACCTGGTTTGGTGAGTGGGGGAGGGATGATGGGTCACCTGTGTTGTGTGAGTGGGGGGAAACGGATGAATGTGTCACCTGTTTGTGTGAGTTGGGGAGGGATGATGGGTCACCTGTGTTGTGTGAGTGGGGGGAGGGAGATGGTCACCTGTGTATGTGTGAGTGGGGGGAGGGATGATGGGTCACCTGTGTTGTGTGAGTGGGGGGAGGGATGATGGGTCAGCTGTGTTGTGTGAGTGGAGGGAGGGATGAGGTCACCTGGTTTACCTGAGTTTTACCTGGAGAGAGTTCCGGGGTCAACGCCCCCGCGGCCCGGTCTGTGACCAGGCCTCCTGGTGGATCAGAGCCTGATCAACCAGGCTGTTGCTGCTGGCTGCACGCAAACCAACGTACAAGCCACAGCCCGGCTGGTCAGGAACCGACTTCAGTGCTTTCCCAGTGCCAGCTTGAGACTGCCAGGGGTCTTATGGTATCCCCCTTATGTATGCTGGAGGCATTGAACAGTCTCGGGCCCCTGACACTTATTGTATGGTCCTCTGAACGTCTAGGACACCCCTGCTTTCATTGGGGGATGTTTCATCGTCTTGAGAGTCTTTTGCTTTCATGAGTGATTTTCGTGTGCAAAGTACGGTACTAGTCTCTCTAGGATTTTTCCATGTGGTATATAATCATGTATCTCTCCCTCCTGCGGTACCAGGGAATACAGGTTCAGGAACCACAAGCGCTCCCAGTAATTGACGTGTTTTATATCCGAGTTAATGCGCGCCGTGAAGTGCTCTGTACATTTTCTAGGTCAGCAATTTCACTGCCTTGAAAATGTGCTGTTATGGCAGCAATATTCACCTAGAATAAACAAGTACCTGAGAGTTGTCATCATGGGGGGAGGGATATGGGTCACCTGTGTTGTTTGAGTGGGGGGAGGATGAGGTCATCCTGTGTTGTGCGAGGTGGGGAGGGATTGTGGGTCACCTGTTTTGTGTGAGTGGGGAGGATATGGGTCACCTTGTTGTGTGATGGGGGGAGGGATGATGGGTCACCTGTGTTGTGTGAGTTGGGAGATATGGGGGGGGTCACCTGTGTGTGTGAGTGGGGGGGAGGGATGATGGTTCACCTTGTTGTTG
Organism: Cherax quadricarinatus; assembly: GCF_026875155.1. Classification (NCBI taxonomy): domain Eukaryota; kingdom Metazoa; phylum Arthropoda; class Malacostraca; order Decapoda; family Parastacidae; genus Cherax; species Cherax quadricarinatus. The sequence continues at coordinate 20,656,712 of NC_069452.1, read as the reverse complement.
TGAGTGGGGGGGAGGGATGATGGGTCACATGTGTTAGTGGAGTGGGGGGAGGGATGATGGGTCACCTGTGTGTGTGAGTGGGGGGGATGGAGATGGTCCCTTGTGTTGTGTGAGTGTGGGAGGGATGGTGGGTTCACCTGGTTGTGTGGTGGGAGGGATGATGGGTCACACTGTGGTTGTGTGAGTGGGGGAGGGATGATGGGTTCACCTGTGTGTGTTGAGTGTGGGGCGGGATGATGGTCACCTGTGTTGTGTGATGGGGGAGTGAGAGATGGTCACCTGTGTTTGTGTGATTGGGGTGAGGGATGTGGGTCACCTGTGTTGTGTGGAGTGGGGGAGGATATGATCACCTGTGTTGTTGAATTGGGGGGAGGGATGATGGGTCACCTTGTTGGTGTGAAGTGGGGAGGATGATGGGTCACCTGTGTTTTGTGTTAGTGGGGGGAGGATGATGGTCCCTGGGTTGTGTGAGTGGGGGAGGGATGAATGGTCACCTGTGTTGTGGTGAGTGGGGGGGAGGGATGATGGTACTGGGTTGTGTGAGTGGGGGGAGGATGATGGTCACCTGTGTTGTGTATTGGCCGAGGATGATGGGACACCTGTGTTGGTGTGATTGGGAGGGAAGATAGGGTCAACCTGTGTTTTTGATGAGTGGGGGAGGGATGACAGGTCACCTGTGTTGGTGAGTGGGGGAGGGATGATGGGTCACCTGTGTCCGTGTGAGTATAGGGAGGGATTGATGGTCACCTGTTTTGAAGTGAGTTGGTGGGAGGGATGATGGTCCACCTGTGTTGTGAAGATGGGGGGAGGGATATGGTCACCTATGTTGTGTGAGTAGGGGGAGGGATTATCAGGTCACCTTGTCGTGTAGTATAGGGGGAGGGATGATGGGTCACCTGGCTGCGTGAGTGGGGGGAGGATGGTGGGTCACCAGTGTTATGACAGTGGGGGAAGGGATGATGGGTGAACATGTGGTTTGTGGAGTGGGGGGAGGGATGATGGGGTCACCTGTGTTTTTGAGTGGGGGGAAGGAAGATGGGGCACCTCTGTTTTGTGGAGTGGGGAGGATGATGGTCACCCTGTGTGTGTGAGTGGGGGGAGGGATAATGGGCCCCCTGTGTTTTGAGTGAGTGGGGAAGGAAGATGGTCCCCTGTGTAGTGTGAGTGGGGGAGGATGATGGGTCACCTGTGTTGTGTGCGTGGGGGAAGGATGATGGTCACCTGTTTGTTGTGTGGGGGAGGGATGATGGGTCACCATGTTGTGTGAGTGGGGAATGACGATGGGTCACCTGTGTTTGTGTGAGTGGGGGAAGGATGAGGGTCACATGTGTTTGTGTGAGTGGGGGAGGGATGATGGTGTCCACCTGTGGTTGTGTGAGTGGGGGGAGGATGATGGGTCAACTCATGTGTGTGTGAGTGGGAAGGGATGATGGGTCACCTGTGTTGTGTATGGGGGGAGGGATGAGGACACCTGTTTTGTGTAGTAGGGGAAGGATGATGGGTCCACCTGTGTTGTTGAGAGTGGGGGATGATGATGGGTCACCTGTGTGTGTGAGTGGGGTGAGGGATGAAGGGTTACCTGTGTTGTGTGAGTGGGGGGAGGGATGATGAGGGTCACCTGTGTTGAGTCGATTAGGGGGGGGAGGCTGAGGGTTCACCTGGATTGTGTGAGTGTGGGGAGGGATGATGGGTCACCTTTTGTGTGAGAGGGGGAGGGATGATGGTCACTGTATGTGTGAATGGGGGAGGGATGATTGGTCACCGGGGGGGGGGGGGGGGGGGGGGGAGTGGGGGGAGGATGAAAGGTCACCTGTGTTGTTGTGAGTGGGTGAGGATGATGGGTAACTGGTTGTGTGAGTGGGGGGACGGATATGGTCACATGGGTTTGTTGTGAGTGGGGAGGGATGATGGTTCACCATGGGGTTGTGTGAGTGGGGGAGGGATGATGGTCACCTGTGCTGTGTGATGTGGGGAAGGGATTCATGGGTCACCTGGTTGTGTGAGATGGGGAGGGAATGATGGGTCACCTGTGTTGTGTGAGTGGGGGTTGGGAGGGGGGTCACCTGTTGTTGTGTGAGTGGGGGGAGGATGGATGGGTCACCTTTGTTGTTTGAGTGGGGGAGGATGATGGGGTCACCTGTGTTGTGAGTGGGGGAGGGATGACGGGTCACCTGTGTTGTGGTAGTGGGGGGAGGGATGATGGGTCATCCTGGTTGTGTGAGTGGGAGGATGATGGGTCCACCTGTGTTTGTGATGGGGGAGGTATGATGGGTCATACCTTGGTTTTGTGTGAGTGGGGGGCGGGATGAATTGGTCCACCAGGGGTGTGTGAGTGAGGGAGGGATGATGGGTCACCTGTGTTGTGTGAGTGAGGGGTGGGATGATGGGTCACCTGTGTTGTTAGTGGGGGAGGATGAATGGGTCACCTTGTTTGGTGTGAGGTGGGGGGAGGGATGATGGGTCACCTGTGTTGTGTGAGTGGGGGAAGGAAGATGGGTCACCTAGTTGTTGAGTGGGGGAGGGATGAATGGGTCCACCACTGTGTTGTGTGTGGGGGAGGGATGAGTGGGTCACCATGGGTTGTGTGAGTGGGGGTCTGGGGATGATGGGTCCACCTGTGTTGTGTGAGTGGGTGGACACGGATGATGGGTCAACCTTGTTGTGGTTTTGAGTTGGGGGGAGGGATGATGGGTCACCTGTGTTTTGGTGAGTGGGGGGAGGGATGATGTCACCTGTGTTGTGTGAGTGGGAGGGATGATGGTCATCCTGTGTTTTGTGATGTGGGGGAGGGGACGATTATGGGTCACCTGTGTTGTGTGAGGTGGGGGAGGGATGATGGTCACACTTTGTTGTGTGAGTTGGGGGAGGGATGATGGTCCACCTGTGTTGTGTGAGTGGGGGAGGGAGATGGGTCACCTTGTTGTGTGAGTGGGGTGAGGAGATGGTTCCAGCTGTGTTTGTGTGAGTGGGGGGAGGATGAAGGGTCAACCTGTGTATTTACCTTGATTACTTGGAGAGAGTTTCCGGGTCAACGCCCCCGCGGCCCGGTCTGTGACCAGGCCTCCTGGAGATCAGATCCTGATCAACCAGGCTGTTGCTGCTGGCTGCACGCAAATAACCAACGTACAAGCCCACAGGCCCGGCTGGTCAGGAACCACTTCAGTGCTTGTCCAGTGCCAGCTTTGAGACTGCCAGGGGTCTGTGGTAATCCCCCTTATGTATGCTGGGAGCCGTTGAACAGATCTCTGGCCGCAGACTGTTATGTGGCCTCTTTGTATACACATGACAGAACCTTTGGTAATAAATGGTTCCCAACATCATTTAGTATCCTTGATGCTGTGAAATAGGCTATTGTATATACATTACTGAATCAATGGTTATTATGTTTCCCTTATTTAATGATTTGTTATTAAATGTATATGTGTCTTTGGTGTTACTGTTTCACCAACACTTATATAATTACCACTTACGTTTTTCATATAGTGAAGCTTGGAGAATAGTGTCATTCCCTACAGTGAATTCCCTTTATTCGTTGAGGAGGGGTGGGGCATTACTGTGTAATAAGTTAAGTCATTAACGGCAACTAACCAACTATTGGTAGTCGTATACAATGTTTATTGATATGTAATATTCACATTGTGTTAAGTCTTATTTAAGGATTGTGATTTTGGTATCCCTGTACCAAATGTTGTAAATTCTCTTTCCTCACGTGACATGTGGCAGATAATTCCTAAAATGAGGATAATAATGGTCCAAATAATTATTCAGATTGAACATTAAAATGGTATAAAATCCGACAGGTTTGTTAGGTAAGACACAATGCAACAGTTAGGTATCTTAATTTTGGAAACGTGTTCGCCTACACAGTAGGCTTCTCAGTCGAGTACAGAAAGTTGATAGAAGCAGAAGAGACTTGAAGACGATGTAATAAGTCCATCACCTCAAAAGATTTTAGGTGGTCAGTCCCTCAGATCTGGGAAGAGCATTGTTCGAGTCTGAAACGATATGAGATGAGTACAGGATGGAGCATTATATAGCGCAAGAGTGAGACGTAGGTCACTAGAAGAGGTAAGACCTCAGAGAATGTTTGGAGGTCAGGTCCCTCTCAAAACCACCGTTCCACTAGTAAGGTTGTCGAAGTTGATTGCAGGTCTGTACCAAGATACACTTGGGTTGCAGTGTCTGACAGATTGAACATTAATGGTATAAAAATACCAGACAGGTGTTAGGTAAGACACATATGCAACAGTTAGGTATCTTTATTGTGAAAACGTTATTTTCTGTACTCGACTGAAGAAGCCTACTGTGTAGGCGAAACGTTTTCAAAATAAAGATACCTAACTGTTGCATATGTGTCTTACCTAACAACCTGTCGTATTTTATACCATTTTAATGTCAATCTGTCAGACACTCTACACAAGGGTATCTGGTACAAGACTACAATCAACTTCGACAACCTCTAATAGTGAAACGGCTGATTATGAGAGGGACCTGTCCTCCCAAAGCGACCTACGTCTCACCTCCTGTCGCCTATATAAGGCTCCATTCTGTCCTTTCAACTTCATATTGTTTCAGACTTCGGAACAATGCTCTCTCCAACTGAGGGACTGACCACCTCAATCATTAAGGGTGATGGACGTTTTTACATCGTATTCAATTCTCATTCTGCTTCTATCAACTTTTCCGAACTAGAACTAAGAATCTACTGTGTAGGCGAAACGTTTCAAAATAAAGATACCTAACTGTTGCATATGTGTCTTACCTAACATAATTATTCAGATAGGTGATGGGGTTAGTTTTCAATGTGTGTGTGAGTTGGGGAGGATGATGGGTCACCTGTTGTTTGTAGTGGGGGGGAGGGATGATGTCACCTGTGTTGTGTGAGTGGGGTAGGGATTGATGGTCACCTGTTTGTGTGTGTGGGGGGAGGATGATGGTCAACCTTGTTGTGTGAGTGGGGGGAGGATGATGGGTCACCTGTGTTGTTGAGTGGGGAAGGGATGATGGTCAACCTGTGTTGTGTGAGTGGGGGAGGGATGATGGTCACCTGTGTTGGGGGGGTGATGAGAGATGGGGTCACTGTTGTTTTGTGTGAATGGGGGGACGGATGATGGTTCACCTGTGTCATGAAGAGTGGGGAAAGGGAGATGGTGACATGTTGTTGTGTGAGTGGGGGGAAGGGATGATAGGTCACCAGGGTTGTGGATGGGGAAGGATATGGGTCACCTCTGTTGTGGTGAGTGGGGGAGGGCTGGATAGAGTCACCAGATTGTGTGAGCGGAGGTTGATTGGTCACCTGTGTTGTGTGAGTGGGGGAAGGGATGAATGGTCACCTGGGTTGTGTAGTGTGGGAGGGATGTGGTCACCTGTTTTATATGACAGTGGGGGAAGGATATGGGTGACATGTGTTGAGTGATTGGGGGAGGGATGATGGGTCACCTGTGTTGTGTGAGTGGGGGGAGGGATGATGGGTCACCTGTGTTGTGTGAGTGGGGGGAGGGATGATGGGTCACCTGTGTTGTGTGAGTGGGGGGACGGATGATGGGTCACCTGGGTTGTGTGAGTGGGTCGAGGGATGATGGGTCACCTGTGTTGAGTGAGTGGGGGGAGGGATGATGGTCACCTGTGTTGTGTGAGTGGGGGGACGGATGATGGGTCACCTGGGTTGTGTGAGTGGGTCGAGGGATGATGGGTCACCTGTGTTGAGTGAGTGGGGGGAGGGATGATGGGTCACCTGTGTTGAGTGAGTGGGGGGAGGGATGATGGTTCACCTGTGTTGTGTGGGTGGGGGGAGGGATGATGGATCACCTGTGTTACAACACAGGTTTCTTAACAATACATTTGTAGGTCTGGTGTAATTTGTTGTGAGTTGTATTATGGGTGATTGTCATTAAGCTTGATGTATTATTATTGTGTTGAGGTTGTAATTTAGGAGTTTTATTTATAGCCATTTTGTGGTCTTTATTATTATACCTTTATTCCTTCTTGAATTGTGATATGTTTTAAAAATTTGTAAATAGTATAGTGTCAGGTGTTGCCTGGATTGTTATGTGTTTATATATTGTGTTATTGATGTTGTCCTTGTTCAAGTCATTTTTTAATTTTAAGTAGCAGGGGAATGTAGAATGTCTTCATTGGTGGGGGGGGGGAGTGTAAGTAATAATGAGTAAGTACCATTATATCCATGAACCTTGTGTACTTGTGTACTTGTGTACTTGTGTACTTGTGAAACAACGTACGTAGAAGCAGTCTGTAGGTTGTGTTAAGTTTATTTTAATATCTTTATGTGCTTATTCAGTAGATTGTGTAGTGAATGTTTATTACTCATCACCAGTGTCAATGTTACATATTGTTATATGTACCTATATATATTTGTACATGAAGTTTTAAATATAAAAAATAATAATAATTTTTTATTATTATTATCACACTGGCCGATTCCCACCAAGGCAGGGTGGCCCGAAAAAGAAAAACTTTCACCATCATTCACTCCATCACTGTCTTGCCAGAAGGGTGCTTTACACTACAGTTTTTAAACTGCAACATTAACACCCCTCCTTCAGAGTGCAGGCACTGTACTTCCCATCTCCAGGACTCAAGTCCGGCCTGCCGGTTTCCTTGAATCCCTTCATAAATGTTACTTTGCTCACACTCCAACAGCACGTCAAGTATTAAAAACCATTTGTCTCTATTCACTCCTATCAAACACGCTCACGCATGCCTGCTGGAAGTCCAAGCCCCTCGCACACAAAACCTCCTTTACCCCCTCTCTCCAACCTTTCCTAGGCCGACCCCTACCCCGCCTTCCTTCCACTACAGACTGATACACTCTTGAAGTCATTCTGTTTCGCTCCATTCTCTCTACATCTCCGAACCACCTCAACAACCCTTCCTCAGCCCTCTGGACAACAGTTTTGGTAATCCTGCACCTCCTACTAACTTCCAAACTACGAATTCTCTGCATTATATTCACACCACACATTGCCCTCAGACATGACATCTCCACTGCCTCCAGCCTTCTCCTTGCTGCAACATTCATCACCCATGCTTCACACCCATATAAGAGTGTTGGTAAAACTATACTCTCATACATTCCCCTCTTTGCCTCCAAGGACAAAGTTCTTTGTCTCCACAGACTCCTAAGTGCACCACTCACCCTTTTCCCCTCATCAGTATCTTTATTTATTTAAGGTGTACAGGCCTAGCTGACATCAGTGACATACTACTATATAGAAACACCTTGTTATGCTCAACATTTTACTGATGGGGAACATAGACAACAGGTGGAAAGAAACTCTCCCAATGTTGCTACTCTGGCTGGGAATCGAACCCAGGCCCTCGCCGTGTGAAGCGAGAGCGTTAACCATTTTTTTTTATATTTTATTTAAAAACAGTACAGCAGTACATAATTCCAGAATATAAATAGACATAAAAAGATAAAAACATTAAAATTCGCAGAACCAATGGCTCTATAACATCTCTGAAAAAATGGCAATACATAAAGCAAAAGCTTACAACAAAACTCTCAAAACTACCACCAGTAACAGAGTACTAATCTATCATATATAACTTTAAAACAACATTAATATACCCATGTGAGGAATGTACTGGAGCTTAACATTTAACAAAGGCTCAAAACGATATTTAAAGAGTAACACAAAAGAATAAACTGATTTCTTGCATGCATATGCATACATGTACACAAACAAAACGGTATACAAAAATATTTTAATCAACAAAAATCTAACACATATCATGACCCCATATCCGATAATAAACATAACCAATTACACATACAATTAGAAGCATATGACTCAAGAATCGGGTCATTACAAGACAGGAATACTTCTAAATACATGACAAAACCTTCGGGGTTGCACTTTCATTCATTACACAAAAGTAACAATAAGTATCAGCGAGCTTTGAAGCTCCACAACCACACATCCATGACGACCAGGAAACACAATCCATACCATAATATCATAATATGAAATTCAGAGACCAGCTGCTAAAAAGATTTAAAGCAAACAGACAGGATATTGCAGCACTAAATGAATTCCAAAGGGTGAGGAACAGAATACAGAGACTTATAAAAGGAGCAAAGGCAAAGCACTATTGCTCAAAAATTGAAGAGTATAAGCATAACCCCAGAAAGCTCTGGCAACAACTAAAACAGTTGGGGTATAGCCATAAGCCAGTAGATAGGTCTAACATAGTACTCACTATCGATAATGAGGTATGCCACGAAACATCTAAGGTGGCAGATTGCTTTAATTCATACTACACATCTGTTGCATCAACACTAGTAAGTAAACTACCAGCTGCATCAAATACCTTTAACACAGACTCTGATAAGTTTTAAACATACTATACCAATAAAGGGGTAACCCCAAACAGTTGTCAACTAGTAAGTGTATCTCATGACTTTATTCAAAAAGAACTAAGCAGGTTAAACCCAACTAAGAGCACAGGCCCTGATAACATCCCGTCTAAGTTCCTAAAAGATGGTGCTTCTGAACTGTCAATCCTTATTGCTCACATAATAAATCTATTAATCACCACTAATACCGTACTGGAGGGGTTCAAGGAGGCCAGAGTTACTCCTATCTTCAAGAAAAATAGTAGGTCTGATGTCAGCAACTATAGGCCTGTTAGCATACTCAGTATAATATCCAATATTCTAGAGAGAGCTGTGTACTCTCAATTAGTTAAGTACCTTAATGACAACAACATTCTCCATAGCTATCAATCGGGCTTTAGAAGAACCTACTCAACCGACACCTCCCTTATTAATCTGATGTTCAATGTAATGGGGAGCCCATGACTTTGGTTTCATCAGTAAAATATTTGGGAATCCCCTTTGACCCATGCATGTCAGGAGAATTGATAGGGAACAGTGTAGTAAAGAAAGCGAATGCCAGACTGAAGTTCCTGTATATACAAGCACAGTATCTACCTACTGAGGCTCGCAGGACCCTATGTCTAGCCCTTATACAATGCCATATGGATTACGCTTGCTCTTCTTGGTACTCTGCCTTGACAAAAAAACTGAAAGATAGACTGCAAATCACCCAGAACAAAATCGTAAGATTCATCCTGGGGCTGGGACCAAGAGAACATGTAGGCCAGGATGAATTACAGCAGTTGGATATGCTGAATGTTGAAGACAGAGTAAAACAACTGAAGCTAAATCATGTTTATAAAATTGCTCACAAACAATGTCCAGAATATCTTGCTGTCAATTTTGTCAAGGTTGGGAACCAAAGCAATCATAGTACTAGGGGGAGAGAGCACAACTTTGTAGTACCCACAGTCATTGGACAGGCTTCAAACACCTTTTATTGTACAGCAATAAAGGAATGGAACAGACTGCCCGCACATGTCAAAGCCAGTCATAGCATGAACCAGTTCAAGAAGAGTGCCTAAAGGTGTCTGATGAATGTAGCTACAGAAAGGGAGGGGAATGATTTTCTATTTTTTAGCTAACATACGTGTAAATTTTACCATATTCCTAGTAATGACCCTCGTATTGTAGATAGTCTTAATGACCCTCGTGTAGTAGATAGTCTTTTTAGTGTGATAATAAGATGTTATCTTCATTGTAGAATAATAAGAAAATATTATAACCTTTATATTATAATAATAAGGTAAAAGGACCCCAATGGAAATAAGCCACTCTGTCTGACTTTTTTGGGTTATCCTAGGTTCTCTACACATATGCTGCTATGTATGATAATTCTATGTAACTGTATTTGTGTATACCTGAATAAACTTACTAACTTACTTACTTACCAACATTCACCACACTCTCATGCCCCTCATCCCCAGGAGACGAGCCTGCTATTACCCACTGACTTACACTCAACCAATTTAAATCTCATAAATAAAACGAACCTTACCCTTCGTACATACATATTCATTCACAGAAAATACCTGATCCCACCTGTACAACTCCCGGTTACGACACATCGTACGATAAAACGTTATCGCAAGAACACGCCTTCGCACCTCACTAACCCCTTTCCCCCTCATCACCCACGATATGTACATATAATCCACCATGATGTAATCTAAAGCGCTTATGAATTCATTTCTAAACCACCCATGTCAAGACTTTAAGCACGCAGAACCGCCACCCCACTCCCTCCCACAATCTGTAATAACCTACTTAACCAACCCCTGACGTCTTCTAACCCTTCACAAAAATAAACTACATAGAATGCTGTGTCGTCCCTTCCACAAAAACCACACCCCCCTCCCTCTACTTCTCTCCTGGTTCTTAGTATGGCTCCTGACGGCAAGATACCTGTGGAAAATATTTTAATCTTCCGAAGCTATAGTGCCTAATAGGTGTTTAATGTGTCGATATGGGTCAAAAATGTATTTGAAAATGGAATAGAACCAACAGGGAAGCTCTGCGTCTGCACTGATGGGCACGGGAGAGGTCAAGATGGGGCATCAGGGAGCGGGAGTGTTTGGAATGGAGTTAAGAGGCTGGGAAAGCATGGGAACAGGAAATTGGCATTCACGGCAGCCTAAGGATTAATATAGGCCTCATTTCATAATAGGAAGTGTCATAACCGTTCCTGGAGAAGAGTGAGGGAGTGTGATTTATGGGACCACCGTAATAAAGTGGTAAAATTAGTGAATAATGGTAGGACCGGTGGTGACTGGCGCAACGCCATGGAGTGTCCAGGGGAAAAATACCCGTGATTTAATCATCACTCATCAGTCTCAAATCTTAATGGAGTGACCTCTAATGTGCATAATTATTATGAGACATTAAATCGTTTTGTGAATTGTAATGTAATCAGTGATAATAACACTAAGTTAAGAGAATGCGTGAAGTGAAATAAGTCATCTGGCTCCGAGTGAGCGTGCACGTGTAGACCTCATGGTTCCCATCCCGAGGATAGTTAAGTTTTTATGGAGTCAGGACTTCTAAACTGGGACAAACAAACGGATACCTCGTCCTGCTGGAATAAGAACCGTGTCGGTGTAGCAGGGCATCGAAATGAGATGGTGAATGGAGGAAATAAGGAGCATCAATCACCCACAGTTAAGTAACCCTTCTAGTTATAACAAACTGATACTGTCCAGTTAGGTGTGTTGTAATTGGATAGGTTATGTGTGATCTAGCTATATCAAGTGACCACCAGAGAATATCTGGTAAGTGGTGGTATTATATACAAGTGTTTTATCCTTGATGGATATATACATGTGCAACCTACCCCCCCCTTTCATTCAGTTAAACTAATATAATCTATACAGTCCACAATTAATTAGTAGCACCGTACTTGTGGGTGCTACCCGTCGTACTGGTCTCGGATAGATATGGGTAAGCTTGTGAGGTCGAAGGAACCACCTGCAGTGACCAGGGGTGGCTAAGTTTTCTCACAAGTCTACACGGGGTGGCTACGATAAACAATATGGTTGTTGTCTCCCAATGAGATTACTTGTATGAATGTAATGTTGAGGTACATACAGGTAACCCCTTTAAAATTTTCCATAATACCGTGCAATAAAACGAAATTTAATGTCACGCACCCTAGGCAATAATTTCAGCTTGCTAAATCTATACCAAATGTTTCTCCACGAGTATATGGGGAACAAACCCTCAACAGGGTCAATGCACTTACCCACCAGTAACCTACACAAAACCCATATTCGAATGTTTCTCCGTTCCCTAACCAACAACAAGGCCCGTAAAACAATTTCACATTCCCTCAATTCAACGCCTCCATACCATTTCTTCAACCTCATATATACCTGTTCTATATTTCCCGCCATCACGCCCACACGCAATACCTCCTATTTAATTAAGAAACACACATTTAGCCCTCCGTCTTAGATCCATCAATCCCAACCCACCCTGGCACACTGGTAACATAACAACCTTTCTTCTTAACCAATCACAACTTGATCCCCACAAAAATTTAAACACTCTTCTTAAAATTCCCACAATCACCGTCCCTGTAATCGTGAACACAGCCACAATATGCCAAACCTTACTATACAATAAAACATTTACGACAATCACACGTTGGGCCAGAGTGAGATGCTGGGGCCTCAAAACGCCCAGATGTCTTACGATCCTTTGTAACAACCTATCCGAGTTTTCCTCACGCGCCACATCCATGTCATCCTTGTATATAATACCACAAATCTTTAGCGACACCGCACACTTTTTAACAACATTACAACTCACCTTACCACACCCCCTTTCTAAGTGCCCAACCCCATGATCATTGACTTCTCACTGTTTACCTTCATACCCATGGCACATTCAAACACTTGCACAACATAGTCCAATACTTTCATAGACATCCTTTCACGAACCTGAACAGTCGTATCATTTACCCTCACCCCAGGTACTGACAGTATGTTCAACCATTCTATAAAAGGGGTCCTGAAAACACACAAATAAGATCTGTGACATGGGACACCCCTGCCTGAAACCTTTACCCATAGCATTTTTGCTACCCTATACAGCGTATTTACCCAATCAACTATTTCTTCCCCATAACCTTGTCTCCTAAGTATAACCTGCAGTGCACGCCTTTCCACTCTATCATAGGCTGCCTACCATTCCAAAGCCAGTAAAGATTCCCCCTTCTCCCCTATTTTTGACTCCACAAAACTTCTCAGAATCCCATGTCCATCAGTCATCGACCTTCCAGGCAGCCGAAACTGCGATTTCGAAACGACCCTCCCCACTACACATTTAACCCTATTACCTAAAATTTTTGCAAAACCCTTAGAGTCAGCACATAGCAACAATATTGCCCAATACTCCTGAAGGGTGGGCTGCCCCTTACCTTTCGGGACCAGCACCACAACTGCTGTAGTCTGCTTATCTCCCAACTTACACTTCTCCTTCATACAATTAAATAACCTAATCATGAAATTTCCTATCAACACCCAATGCTGTAAATAAAATTCCACCAGTAGACCATGAATACCCGGGGCTTTTCCCTTTCTCATGTCCTGTAAAGCAATCTCTATTTGCCCTGCAGTAATAACCCCCTCCCAAAGCCATGCTATCACTATTACCTAAATTGCACATTGCATATGTACACACCCTGTCTAACTCTACATCATCCACACCCCCACTTGTCCAGTACTTTTCATACCACGTATCCGCATATGCACTCATACCCTTCGTATTTCTTATCTCCTGCCCTGCTCTTTAGATCCCCATCATCTCATTTACCTCTAATCTCGGGATAGCCGTCAGCGTCTACCTTTGCTTTTGATGTCGCAACACACACGCTGATGGTTTGTCCCCCCACAAAACTTCTAACCCTGTATGCACTCTTACCACTTGAAACCGATCCTTTTGCAACGTTCGCAATCTCTCTTTTATGTCAACTATTTTGTCCATGGGAAAAACACCACCAACCATCCCCTGCCCATAACCTCTTAATCGATCCTCTAAATAATTTGCAAGCCCATATTTTAAATTGTTCATACGTTTACCCTCCCTCACATAATACTTTCTTATCCTTTCCTTAGCCACATATTCCCACCATGTTACAATGTCATCCACCTCCTGAGCTTCCTTGTAAAGCTCTTTCCATAGAATAGAAAAACCCTCCAAACCTTCTTCATCATTCAACACACTAATGTTCAATTTCCAGTAAGTCCTATATATTTCCACCAGCTCCTTCCAACCTATTTCCACCACTACAGCCGTAAGATCTGACATAGCTGCCTCAATGGTATTAAAAGATTTCACAACAACCCCTTGAGAAAGATACCCTCTATCTAACCTTGCTGCATATCCCCTCCTAACAAAAGTATGTTCTGTTTCCCAAACCCCCCCAAATGCATCACGTAACCTAACATCACTCATCAAATCCCTGAGAGTTACAGACATATGTCCTGCCCCTTGTGGTTCTACGTCAGCCAACCTAATAACGCAGTTCCAGTCACTCCCCACTATTGCTACTTACCGAAGTGCACGCAAAAAAATTGACAAGATCCTTGCACACAAAATCCTTCCTTACCTGCATGCTATTCTCCACAGGCACATACACACTCACAAAAGATACACGCTTACCCATCCATGACCCATCCACATGCAACACCCTCCCCCTCCCCCTCCCCCCTCACTTCTCTGCAAAACAAACGGGCTCGTCTCCTTTATTAAAATACCCACACAACATTTTAAATGGGTAGTTGGCAGGGTCATTACTTGATAACCTGCTACCTCTAACACCTTACCCTCCTTGAAATTATGATCCTGGAGGAACACAACATCTACTCTATATTTATTAAGAAACATACTCAACCATTCTCTCTTTATTCTGCTACATAAGCCATTAACATTGACAGTCATACACCAAAGGTCTTTTAAATTTTCCACCCCTGCCTCTTCTCCTCACTCTTTTCACCACTAGAATTAGTATTTCTGTATGTTATCTTCAAAATACCTTCTTTCCCCCCTCCCTTCCTCCGATGTCTCCTATCATGACCTCCCCCATCGCCACCTCTTCCCTATCCTACGATCCCAGTCTGCTTCCCAGGCCTCTGTGCTAGCGTCAGGACATCATCCGAGTATGACGTAGCTGCCCGCTTCATGTCCCCCATAACATGGTATGAGGAAGCCTCATGGTGAACCTCAACATCCACCTTACAATGATTTATTAATTCCACTGACTTCTAAGTCACATCATTAATCCCCAAATTCTCATATCGTTGACAAAATGGAAGCGATAACTCTCCAGCTACTTCTTGCTCAGATGTAACGTCCTCCTCAGGCAGATACAAGGTCTTAAAAACTTCCTCCAAATTCTTCCTCTATTTCCAACACTTTCTCCCGTGCTACCATCCCTGCAGAAGTCACTGAATGAGATTCTGGGGCAGGGAACTGAGGGTGGGACTCACCCCCAATCCTAAAAGCTTGCTCCACCATCTCACTCCACAAACGACCACGCCATCCCTCAGGTGATTGATCCTCACCTGCCACCTGTAAGACAGGGGCTGCGTCTTCTACCACAGGCTCAGGTACGCATCATTTCTTCTCACATCCTGCAGCTATGTGGTCATACTCACCACATAGGCGACACATACGCCTTTGTCTAAGATACAAAACCATGACCTGTGTCCTGAATTCCTGAAGATAAACGTAAGATGGTATGGGATGTCTCAATGTCATTTTAAGGTTAAAAGTACCTTCTGGCAAACCTGCTACCCACATACCATGCTGGGCAAAATGAACTGTCCCATATTTCTCGAAGACTTTTCTGATATCATCTTCATCCACTTCAAAGGGAATGTTACGTAACTTAACTCAGGTATAATGCCTGGAAACATCAGTCATTCTAACATGTACAACAGGAATAACATCAAGACTCACGTCCTGGAAACAACAATTAACCAACGATTCACATACCGTTGCAGTGAGCAGTTTCATGAAGATTCTATGCGCTCCATTTAAAGCCACTCCATATAATTCTTCATCTTGAATTTCATACGTCTCTCTGATGATCTTAGGTAAGAGAACCTGCGCTGAACTAGGCGAAATCGTCTCCCAGAGAAGCTCAATACCAACAGTATTAATCCGGCGTCTATGACATACAGCCATGTTGACAGCAGTAATTTTCCTGAGGTGTCAACAGAGGCGCAAACACCACCTCCTCACACCACCACTGACAGACAACTGAGGAGCGTCTGCGCAGTAGATTCTCTCGGCCTGAGAGACATTTACGTTTAATGAAAGTACGCTGGGATCCCTGGTCTAATAATGCAGTTACATTTTTTGATTTATGCCTTTTATCATCAATTTTTACCTCTTACACAGGAAAGCTACTTCAGCAAAACCATCATTATTAACATTAGCAGCAATCCTTACATTAGCTACTGTTGTGTCTGGATTGTCAACATTATCATTATTGTCAACATTATCATATAGACCCTTACACATGACTATATGGTGTCTTCCTTTGTGACATTGATAACAGTTGTTTAATTTAGCATGACAATCCTTTACATTTTGATTACCTAGACATCTGATACATCTGTCAAGTTCTTCCAATCTTTCAGCTTTATCATTCCATGAATAGTATGCATTGCAATTCTTAGAAAATTGAGTACCCTTGCAGAAATGACAATCTCTCTTTTCTTTGACTGGTTTCTTATTAACTGGGCCACTCTTAGGAGGGTACTTATTCTTCTTACCTTGCGGAGAATCATTATTTCTGATTCTTGCTACTTGATATGTATTTATGCAACTATTTTAGCAAATGTGTTTGTCTTCTACATTAATTTCCTTATTTTCACTCATGGTGCAATGTATTAAATTCAACTTAATTAATAACACTGATTATGTACTTAATTATGTACTTTATAATGGTAAATATTACAACTTACCTTGAATAAATCCTAGCTACTTGAGCTTAGCAATTACATCTAAGAAAATTATAATATAAATTTTAAATATACATTAATATAATGTTAGCTACACTTCTATTCTATTCTATTCTATTTGATTTGCCGGTATGGTATCTGGGACCGGGTCTCTTCCAGTTTGGTGACCCGGCATTGGCTCCCCAGGTAGGGAAGTGTCGTTTATCTTTTCTTGCACATGCGTGGCAGTTCTTCAGCAGGAAGGGGGGGGGGGTACCTCACCGACTCTACGGCCAGATGACGTACCAAACATTAGTATGCACTAACAGCGGCTGGTGTGCGGTACAATGGAGGTCCAAAGCAGGCCCTCACAGCGACTTCTGCGGGGGGTGTGGGTGACGTGCAATGGCTGGAAGTAAGGTTTCCAAGTCCCTGACAGCTAAGTACACAAGATGTGCTGCCTCATCCTCTTGGGCCTGCCCCACTGGAGTCATTGGGAAGTGTCTAGGGCGAAGGGGCATTATAGACGGGCAGTCTAACATGTAGTGCACCAAGGGCTTCGGAACCATTCGGTCACAATGGCCACAAAGCTCCTCTCTTGCCCGTTCGACAGTCCACGCAGTGGTGGGATACCCTAAGCGTAGGCGGTGGATATGCACCCTCAGTTCTCTGGACTGTGCCTGAATACTTGGAGGGGGCGCCCTGTGGGTCGCCCTGACATACCAGCGGAGGCTCTGTGAATCCCCAGGGTCAGGGAGTCGGCACCTTGTCGCACTGGCAGCCCACAGTGCAATCTGGATGAGGCTGATTGAGATTGCAGTACGTGGTTTATGCAGTAGTGTGTTGTATTGTAGTGTGTTGTGCAGTAGTGTGTTATGTTGTGTTCTGCAGTGGTATATTGTGTCGAAGTGAGGTTTGAGGTTCTGACCAGAGCTTTGAGGTAATCAGTCCCTCAACCAGGTTGAGGGACTGATTACCTCAAACTTCTCCTCTCCTTACCCATTTCTACTTTGTATTGGACTGATGAAGCCAGTGTGTTGCGATATGCAGTAGTGAGTTGTGTCATAGTGTGTTGTGCAGTCTTGTGTTGTGATGTAAAGTTTTGTGCTGTAGCGTGTTTTGTAGTTGAGTGTTGAGGAGTAGTGTGTTGTGTTGCAGTGTGTTGCGCAGTAATGTGTTTTGTCATAGTGTGTTGTGCAGTAGTGTGTTGTGTTGCATTGTGTTGTGCAGTTGTGTGTTGTGAGGTAGTGTGTTGTGCAATAGTGTCTTGTGTTGTAGTGTATTGTGTTGTGGCGTGTTGTGCAATAGTGTGTTGTATTGTAGTGTGCTTTGTTATAGAGTGTTGTGCAGGAGAGTGTTGTTCTGTAGTGTTTTGTATTCCAGTGTTTTTTTCTACAGTGTTACATGCATTAGTGTGTTGTGCAATAGTGTGTTGTGCAGTAAAGTGTTGTGCAGTAGTGCGTTGAGTAGTATTGTGTTGTGCAGTAGTGTGTTGTGTTATTGAGCGTTGTGCAGTAGTGTGTTGTGTTGTAGGGTGTTGTGCAATAGCGTGTTGTGTTGTAGTTTGTTGTGTTGTAGTGTGTTGGCGTGTGTTGAGTTGTAGTGTGTTGTGCAGAAGTGTGTTGTGCAGGAGTGTATTATGTTGTAGTGTGTTGAGCAGTAGTTTGTTGTGTTTTAGTGTGTTGTGCAGTAGTGCATTGCGTTGTATTGTGTTGTGCAGTAGTGTGTTGTGTTGTGGAGTAGTGTGTTGTGTTGTAGTGTGTTGTGCAGTAGCGTGATGCGTTGAAGTGTGTTGTGAAGCAGTGTGTGTTGTAGTGTGTTGCGCAATATTGTTTTATGTTCTGGTGTTTTGTGTTATAGAGTGCTGTGTAGTAACGTGTTGTGCAGTAGTGTGTTGTGCAGTAATGTGTTGTGTTTTAGTGTGTTGTGTAGTACTGTGTTGCGTTGTAGTAGGTTTTGCAGAAAAGTGTTGTGTTGTGTTGTAGTGTGTTGTGCTATAGTGTATTGTGTTGTAGAGTGTTTTGCAGTAATGTGTTGTGCAATAGTGTGTTGAGTAGTAGTGTGTTGTGCAGTAGTGTGTTGTGTTCTAGAGTGTTGTGCAGTAGTGTGTTGTGTTGTAGGGAGTTCTGCAGTAGTGTGTTGTGTTGTAGTGTGTTGTATTGTAGTGTGTTGTGCAGTAGTGTGTTGTGCAGTAGAGTGATGGGCAGTATCGTGATGTGTTGTGTGTTGTGCAGTAGTGTGTTTTGGAGTATGTTGCGAAATATTGTTTTGAGTAGTAGTGTTTTGTGTTAAAGAGTGTTGTGCAGTAGTGTGTTGTATTGAAGTTTGTTGTGCAGTAGTGTGTTGTGTAGCACTGTGTTGCGTTGTAGTGAGTTGTGCAGTAGTGTGTTGTGTAGTACTGTGTTGCGTTGTAGTGAGTTGTGCAGTAGTGTGTTGTGCAGTAGTGTGTTGTGCAGTAGTGTACTGTGTTGTAGAGTGTTGTGTAGTAGTGTGTTGTGTTGTTTACCTGGACCTGGAGTTTACCTGGAGAGAGTTTCAGAGGTCAACGCCCCCGCCGCCCGGTCTGTGTCCAGGCCTCCTGGTGGATCAGAGCCTGATCAATCAGGCTGGGAGGCAGTTGAACAGTCTCGGGCCCCTGACACTTATTGTATGGTCTCTTAACGTGCTAGTGACACCCCTGCTTTTCATTGGGGGGATGGTGCATCGTCTGCCAAGTCTTTTGCTTTCGTAGTGAGTGATTTTCGTGTGCAAGTTCGGTACTAGTCCCTCTAGGATTTTCCAGGTGTATATAATCATGTATCTCTCCCGCCTGCGTTCCAGGGAATACAGGTTCAGGAACCTCAAGCACTCCCAGTAATTGAGGTGTTTTATCTCTGTTATGAGCGCCGTGAAGGTTCTCTGTACATTTTCTAGGTCAGCAATTTCCCCTGCCTTGAAAGGTGCTGTTAGTGTGCAGCAATATTCCAGCCTAGATAGAACAAGTGACCTGAAGAGTGTCATCATGGGCTTGGCATCCCTAGTTTTGAAGGTTCTCATTATCCATCCTGTCATTTTTCTAGCAGATGCGACTGATACAATGTTATGGTCCTTGAAGGTGAGACCCTCCGACATGATCACTCCCAGGTCTTTGACGTTGGTGTTTCGCTCTATTTTGTGGACAGAATTTATTTTATACTCTGATAAATATTTAATTTCCTCGTGTTTACCATATCTGAGTAATTGAAATTTCTCATCGTTGAACTTCATATTGTTTTCTTCAGCCCTCTGAAAGATTTGGTTGATATCCGCCTGGAGTCTTGCAGTGTCTGCAATGGAAGACACTGTCTTGCAGATTCGGGTGTCATCTGCAAAGGAAGACACGGTGCTGTGGCTGACATCCTTGCCTATGTCAGATATGAGGATGAGGAACAAGATGGGAGCGAGTTCTGTACCTTGTGGAACAGAGCTTTTTACAGTAGCTGCCTCGGACTTTTTATGATATGGGATGTTAGTGCTATCGGTCTGTAATTCTTTGCAATTGCTTTACTGCCCCCTTTGTGGAGTGGGGCTATGTCTGTTGTTTTTAGTAACTGTGGGACGACCCCCGTGTCCATGCTCCCTCTCCATAGGATGGTAAATTCTCGTGATAGGGGCTTCTTGCAGTTCTTGATGAACACGGAGTTCCATGAGTCTGGCCCTGAGGATGACTGCATGTGCATGTCATTTATCGCCTGTTCGAAGTCATTTGGCGTCAGGATAACATCAGATAGGCTTGTGTTAACCAAATTCTGTGGCTCTCTCATAAAAAATTCATTTTGATCTTCGACTCTCAGTCTGGTTAGCGGCTTGCTAGAAACTGAGTCATATTGGGACTTGAGTAGCTCACTCATTTCCTTGCTGTCATCTGAGTAGGTCCCATCTTGTTTAAGTAGGGGGCCCAATCCTGGACGTTGTTCTCGAATTTGATTTGGCATAGGAAAACAAATACTTGGGTTTCTTTCGATTTCATTTATGGCTTTTAGTTCTTCCCGCGATTCCTGACTCCTATGAGATTCCTTTAGCTTAAGTTCGATGCTTGCTATTTCTCTGACCAGTGACTCCCTACGCATTTCAGATATATTGACCTCTTTTAGCCGCTCTGTTATTCTTTTCCGTCGCCTGTAAAGGGAGCGCCTGTCTCTTTCTATTTTACAACTACTCCTTTTTCTTAGAGGAATAAGCCTTGTGCATACATCGAGTGCCACCGAGTTAATCTGTTCTAGGCATAAGTTGGGGTCTGTGTTGCTTAGTATATCTTCCCAGCTTATATCGGTTAGGACTTGGTTTACTTGGTCCCACTTTATGTTTTTGTTATTGAAGTTGAATTTGGTGAATGCTCCCTCGTGACTAGTCTCATTATGTCGGTCTGGGGCTCCACGCATACATGTCTGAACCTCAATTATGTTGTGATCTGAGTATATTGTTTTTGATATGGTGAAATTTCGTATCAGATCATCATTGTTAGTGAAGATGAGGTCTAGTGTATTCTCCAGTCTATTAGGCTCTATTATTTGCTGGTTTAAATTGAATTTTGTGCAGAGATTTAAAAGCTCGTGTGTGTGTGAGTTCTCATCAGAGCTGCCTCCTGGTGTTATTACTGCAACAACTTTATTTGCTATATTCCTCCATTTTAGGTGCCTTAAGTTGAAATCCTCCAGGAGCAAGATGTTGGGGGCAGTAGCTGGCAGATTTTCCAGACAGTCGTCAATTTTTAACAGCTGTTCCTGGAATTGCTGGGATGTTGCATCCGGAGGCTTGTAGACTACCACAATGACTAGGTTTTGGTTCTCGATCTTTACTGCTAAAACTTCCACTACATCATTTGAGGCATTAAGCAGTTCTGTGCAAACAAGTGACTCTGCGATGTACAGGCCAACCCCCCCCTCCTTTTGCCTGTTCACTCTGTCGCATCTGTATAGGTTGTAACCTGCGATCCATATTTCGTTGTCTAAGTGATCCTTCATGTGGGTCTCAGTGAAAGCCGCGAACAATGCATTTGCTTCTGCAAGCAGTCCACGGATGAAAGATATTTTGTTGTTTGTTGCTTGCTTTCGACCCTGTATATTTGCAAAGAAGAATGTTAACGGACTGGTGGGGGGCATTTTTTTTTCCTGCATTAGTATCTGTATCTGTTGGTTTGGAGTGGAGGCCATCGACTGTGGTTCCACTCCAGGAATGACTGGATTTGGTGTACGATTTCTGCCATTTCCTGCCAGTTTTTTTTCCTTTCTGGCACTAAAAAACCTCTCCCTCTTGAGTGGCTGTGGCTACCCAGGTTTTCCCATGGCCTGGATGTTTTGTATCTTTTTGTCCCCTTTAGATGGTGTGCTTGGCAATTTAAGTTATACCACAGTCTTTCCTGTACTGAAGAGGTACACAGTTCAGGGTGAAAAAGCTTACAGGAAGGGAGTTTGCATTTTCCTGTTGTCATATATATGGGCACGGCATTTTCTAGGGTGGTCATAGTTGCACGTCCCACCTGTTTCTCCAGATTTCCCATGCCAGCAGATACCAAGTGCATAGTATGTGTACAGGCTTGGTTTCCGTTTGCCTTGGGTTTCTGTGACTGTAGTATGTTGTGCTATAGTGTGTTGTGCAGCAGTGCATTGTGTTGTAGTGTTTTGTGCCGCAGTGTCTTGTGGTGTAGTGAGTTGAGCAGTATAGTGTTGCGTTGTAGCTTCTTTTGCAGTAGTGTGTTGTGTTGTAGTGCGTTGTGCAGAAGTGAGTTGTGTTGTAGTGTGTTGTGCAGAAGTATGTATTGTTTTTATGAGTTGTGCAGTAGTGTGTTGTGCAGTATAGTGTTTTGTTGTAGTGTTTTATGCAGTAGTGTGTTGCGCAGTATTGTGTTGCACTTTAGTGTATTGTGTTGCAGTGTGCTGTGCAGTAGTGTGTTGTGCAGTAGTGTGTTGTGCAATAGAGTGATGTGCAGTATCGTGATGTGTTGTAGTGTGCTGTGCAGCAGTGTGTGTTGGAGTGTGTTGCACAATGTTGTTTCGTGTTGTAGTGTTTTGTGTTAAAGAGTGTTGTGGAGTAGCGTGTTGTGCAGTAGTATGTTGTGTTGTAGTGTCTTGTGCAGTAGTGTGTTGCATTGTAGTTTGTTGTGCAGTAGTGTGTCGAGCAGTAATGTGTTGTGTTGTAGTGTGTTGCGTAGTACTGAGTTGCACTGTATTGAGTTGTGCAGTAGTGTGTTGTGTTGTAGTGAGTTGTGCAGTAGTGTCTTGTGCAGTAGTGTCTTGTATTGCAGTGTGTTGTGCAGTAGTGTGTTGTGCAGTAGTGTGTTGTGCAGTAGTGTGTTGTGCAGTAGTGTGTTGTGGAGTAGTGTGTTGTGCGGTAGTGTGTTGTACAGTAGTGTGTTGTACAGTAGTGTGCTTTGCAGTAGTGTGTTGTACTGTAGTGTATTGTGTTGTAGTGTGTTGTGCTGTAGTGTGTTGTGCAGTATTGAGTTCCGTTGTAGTGTGTTGTTCAGTAGTGCCTTTTGGTGTAGTGAGTTGTGCTGTAGAGTGTTGTGTTGTAGCTTGCGCACTAGTGTATTGTGTTGTATTGTGTCGTGCAGAAGTGTGTGTTGTAGTGTGTTGCGCAGTAGTGTGTTGTGTTTTTGTGAGTTGTGCAGTAGTGAACTGCGTTGTACTGTGTTGTACAGTAGTGTGTTGTGTAGTAGTGTGATGTGTTGTAAAAAGTTGTGGAGTAGTGTGTTGTGCAGTTTTGTGTTGTACTTTATTGAATTGTGTTGCAATGTGCTGTGCAGTAGTGTGTTGTGGAGTAGTGTGTTGTATAGTAATTTGTTGTGTTGTGTTGTGCAGTAGTGTGTTGTGCAGTACTCTGTTGTGGTGTAGTAAGTAGTGCAGGAGAGTATTGTGTTGTTGCTTTTTAAGTGGTATTGTGTTGTGTTGTAGTCTGTTATGCAGAAGTGTGTTGCGTTGATTTGTGTTGTGCAGTAGTGTGTTGTGTTGTAGTGTGTTGTGCAGTAGTGTGTTGTGCCACAGTGTGTTGTGTAGTAGTGTTTTCTGTTGTAGTGTGCTGTGTAGCAGTGTATTGTGTAGTTCTGTGTGTGCAGTAGTGTTTTGTGCGGTAGTGTGTTGAGCTGTAGTGTGTTGTGCTGTAGTGTGTAGTGAAGTATTGAGTTGTACAGTCGTGTCTTGCATTATAGAGTGTTGTGCAGTAGTGTTGTGCAGTAGTCTGTTGTGTTGCAGCGTGTTGTTCAGCAGTATTTTGTGCAGTCACTCTAACTTTTTTTGGTTATTGTAGGTCCTGTACTCATCTGCTGCTATGTACGATAATCTATGTAATCTATGTAACTGTATTTGTTTGTATCTGAATAAACTTACTTGCAGTTGTGTGTTATGCAGTAGTGTGTTGTCTTGTAGCCTGTTGTTCAGTAGTGTGTATTGTTTTAGTACGTTGAGCAGAAGTGTGATGTGTGGTAGTGTGTTGTGCAGTAGTGTGTTGAGTTGTAGTGTGTTGTGCAGTAGTGTGTTGTGTTGTAGTGTGTTATGCAGAAGTGTGTTGTCTTGTAGCCTGTTGTTCAGTAGTGTGTATTGTTTTAGTATGTTGAGCAGAAGTGTGATGTGTGGTAGTGTGTTGTGCAGTAGTGTGTTGTGTTGTAGTGTGTTATGTAGAAGTGTGTTGTGCAGTAATATGTTGTGCAGTAGTGTGTTGTGCAGTAGTGTGTTGTGTTGTTGTGTGTTGTGCAGTAGTGTGTTGTGCAGTAGTGTGTTGTGTTGTAGTGTGTTGTGCAGTAGTGTGTTGTGTTGTAGTGTGTTGTGTTGTAGTGTGTTGTGTTGTAGTGTGTTGTGTTGTAGTGTGCTGTGCATTAGTGTGTTGAGTAGTAGTGTGCTGTGGTTTAATGTGTTGTGTTGTGTTGTGTATTAGTGTGTTTGCATTATGTAGTAGTGTGCTGTGTTGTAGTGTGTTGTGCAGAAGTGTGTTGTGTTGAATTAAGTTTCATTTTAATTCGTGTTGTGCTTTAGTAGGTTCTAGTATTTGTGTTTCAGTAAATTCTAGTACATAGTTGTATGTTGCGTTGAAGTTAGGGTGCTATTATAGGTTGTGTTACTTTGTAATGTGTTGTGTTGCATTTAGATTTTTATTGAATACTTACTCTGTTGTCTTGCTAGTGTGTTGCATTGTAGTGTATTGTGTGTTGCAATGTACAGTGTTGTGTTGTTGTGTATTGCATAGTATTATATTGCATTGTAGTTTGGTTGTGTTGTGTTGTGTTACATATGTTTCTGAGTTACGGTGTACTATCTTCTGTTGTTTTGTGTTGCTTTATGTGGGAGGATGTTGTATTGCTGTATATTGTATGTTGCAGTATGTTGTATTGTATTATAGTGTGTTGCTGTATGTTGTATGTTGCAGTATGTTGTATAGTGTTATAGTGTGTTGCTGTATGTTGTGTTGTATTGCTGTATGTTGTATGTTGCAGTATGTTGTATTGTGTTATAGTGTGTTGCTGTATGTTGTGTTGTATTGCTGTATGTTGTATGTTGCAGTATGTTGTATTGTGTTATAGTGTGTTGCTGTATGTTGTGTTGTATTACTGTATGTTGTATGTTGCAGTATGTTGCATTGTGTTATAGTGTGTTGCTGTATGTTGTATGTTGCAGTGTGTTGTATTGTGTTATAGTGTATTGCTGTATGTTGTATGTTGCAGTATGTTGTATTGCTGTATGTTGTATGTTGCAGTGTGTTGTATTGTGTTATAGTGTGTTGCTGTATGTTTGTGTTGTATTGCTGTATGTTGTATGTTGCAGTATGATGTATTGTGTTATTGTGTGTTGCTGTATGTTGTGTTGTATTGCTGTATGTTGTATGTTGCAGTGTGTTGTATTGTGTTATTGTGTGTTGCTGTATGTTGTGTTGTATTGCTGTATGTTGTATGTTGCAGTATGTTGTATTGTGTTATAGTGTGTTGCTGTATGTTGTGTTGTATTGCTGTATGTTGTATGTTGCAGTATGATGTATTGTGTTATTGTGTGTTGCTGTATGTTGTGTTGTATTGCTGTATGTTGTATGTTGCAGTGTGTTGTATTGTGTTATAGTGTGTTGCTGTATGTTGTATGTTGCAGTGTGTTGTATTGTGTTATAGTGTGTTGCTGTATGTTGTGTTGTATTGCTGTATGTTGTATGTTGCAGTGTGTTGTATTGTGTTATAGTGTATTGCTGTATGTTGTATGTTGCAGTATGATGTATTGTGTTATTGTGTGTTGCTTATTGTTTTTTGTTGTAATTTATCATGCGTTGTTTTTTTGTGTTTTTTTTTTATCATGTGTTGTGTTTTATCATATGATGTGTTTTATCAAGTGTTTTATCATGTGTTGTGTTTTATCAGGTGTTGTGTTTTATCATGTGTTGTGTTTTATTATGTGTTGTGTTTTATCAGGTGTTGTGTTTTATTATGTGTTGTGTTTTATCATGTGTTGTGTTTTATCAAGTATTGTGTTTTATTATGTGTTGTGTTTTATCAGTGTGTTGTGTTTTATTATGTGTTGTGTTTTATCAGGTGTTGTGTTTTATCATGTGTTGTGTTTTATCAAGTGTTGTGTTTTATTATGTGTTTGTGTTTTATCAGGTGTTGTGTTTTATTATGTGTTGTGTTTTATCAGGTGTTGTGTTTTATCATGTGTTGTGTTTTATCATGTGTTGTGTTTTATCATATGATGTGTTTTATCAAGTGTTTTATCATGTGTTGTGTTTTAATATGTGTTGTGTTTTATCAGGTGTTGTGTTTTATTATGTGTTGTGTTTTATCATGTGTTGTGTTTTATCATGTGTTGTGTTTTATCATATGATGTGTTTTATCAAGTGTTTTATCATGTGTTGTGTTTTTAATATGTGTTGTGTTTTATCAGGTGTTGTGTTTTATTATGTGTTGTGTTTATCATGTGTTGTGTTTTATCATGTGTTGTGTTTTATCAAGTGTTGTGTTTTATTATGTTTGTGTTTATATCATGTGTTGTGTTTTATCATGTGTTGTGTTTTATTATGTGTTGTGTTTTATCATGTGTTGTGTTTTATCATGTGTTGTGTTTTATCAAGTGTTGTGTTTTATTATGTGTTGTGTTTTATCAGGTGTTGTGTTTTAATTATGTGTTGTGTTTTATCATGTGTTGTGTTTTTATCATGTGTTGTGTTTTATCAAAGTGTTGTGTTTTATTATGTGTTGTGTTTTATCATGTGTTGTGTTTATCATGTGTTGTGCTTTATCAAGTGTTGTGTTTTATTATGTGTTGTGTTTTATCATGTGTTGTGTTTTATTATGTGTTGTGTTTTATCATGTGTTGTGTTTTATTATGTGTTGTGTTTTATCATGTGTTGTGTTTTATCAAGTGTTGTGTTTTATTATGTGTTGTGTTTTATCAGGTGTTGTGTTTTATTATGTGTTGTGTTTTATCATGTGTTTATTATTATTATTATTATTAAATATTCGCCGGTATTTCTCCCGGCCCGGGCCTTTTCCAAGTGGTGGCCCGGCCTTGGCTCCCTCTTTAGGAGTGTCTGAGACCTAAGTCTCCCATGGGAGGAGGCACAAGTACCTCCTCATCTTTGGGCCCACTGTCCCCAGGCCTAGCCACAAGCTAGGCCTCTCTGGTCTGCCATCCCCGTCCCAAGGGGGATAATGGGAATGACAGTCTTATGAGCTAAAAGCTCGGGCTCGGGCACATACCCTACCCTAGAAGGACTGGGCATGGTGTCGATGTTTCATCATGTTTTTTCTCATGTTTTTAATCATGTGTTGTTTACCTGGAGAGAGTTCCGGGGGTCAACGCCCCCGCGGCCCCCGGAACTCTCTCCAGACAAACACCTCACTATATAAATTAATAATAATATTGTTATTTATTCGCCGGTGACAAGAATACAATACATTAAGGCTCATTTAAAAATAAAAAAAATAGTTCCAATTCCTTGGATCACGAGCACTCAGAGAAATCGAAAGATTTTTTTTATTTCAAGTTATGGCTTTAAATATTTTAGTTCCCGGTAAACTTTTACTAATAATCGTAAATAAAAAATTTTTTAATTAAAAAATTATAAAACTATTATAAATGTTTTCTTAAAATCAAAAGTTATTAATATTGTTTTAAATGATTTTTGAAAGGTAATCTTTGACATATTTACGACTAACATAAATTAGTATAATAAATATACACAAAATATAACTATCATCAGCAAAGTTAAACTGGACCACAAAAATTCAGAAAGTAAATTTATTGTTGTAGATCTTTTGATTTTTATTTTTGGAATTAATAATTCCAATAAAAGTGAATAGTCGTAGGAAATAACTTAAAAGTGCCATTGCCGTATAGCTGTGTCTTTGTGCGTTTTTAGGGCTGAAGTGCTTGCGATGTGCGTTTTGCGTCGCCTTTGAAACAACATGTCCCTGAACCATATCCAGTCATTGCAGGTTGAAGTGCTTCCAGTCAGTTGCTGTCAGCACCCGCAGAGTCCCTGTTATTTTTTATGTCGACTTCGTTATTGTTTATCCAGGCTGAGCAGTTGGGTCTAGTCCTGACTCTTCTCTCTTCAACTCAAGACATTCCTCTCACCATCTATTCTTCGCACTGTCCCCACTTGCCCCTCGCCCCTCGTGGGTCCTTACCTGTGAGTTCTATCCTATCCTATCCTAGTCGTAGGACGGTTAAACATAAATACAGTGAAGATCAGGAATTTCACTTCATAAGGATTATCGACTGGACGAAGATTGGAAAACAGTGTGTGTTGTGTTCGCTAATCTGTGTTAGTTTACGCACAGATTATATTAGTGCAACCAAGAATATTGATGTCATCTGTTTGCAGGAATGTAGATTGAAAGATGGAGCACCTCCACCAAACTTGCCTGGATATGCAGCTTATAATCTAAGGTCAACCAACTGTTGTGTGATGTATGTCAGAAAAAGCTTGCCACATTCACTCCTTTCCTTGCAGAGTCGAGTTAACATGCAGTATCATGGTGTCAAAGTATATGCAGGCGATTTTTCCATAAAAATTTTTAATCTCTATGCCCCAGCGAACCAGCTTCGACCTGATGCTTTACCAGATCGCATCAATAGTGAACCTACCATCATTCTTGGAGATTTTAATGCCGACATAAGAATATTGGTGGTCTATTACAAACACCAATGGAACTAAACTAGTGAGATTGTGAATGGCATGATAAATTTTGAATTGTGGGCACTACTGAGGCCTACTCCATACGGTGGCATACTAACTTTGCAATTGCTTTACTGCCCCTTTGTGGAGTGGGGCTATGTCTGTTGTGTTTAGTCAACTGTGGGTACGACCCCCGTGTCCATGATCCCTCTCCATAGGATGGTAAATTCTCGTGTACGGGGCTTTCTTGCAGTTCTTGATGAACTCGGTGTTCCATGAGTCCTGGCCCTGAGGGTTGGACTTGCATGTGAATGTCATTTATCGCCTGTTCGAAAGTCATTTGCGTTCAGGATAACATTCAAGATAGGCTTGTGTTAACCAAATTCTGTGGCTACTCTCATATAAAATTATTTTGACTACTCTTCGACTCTCAGTCTGGTTTTGCGGCTTCTAGAAACTGAGTCATTATTCCGGGACTTGAGTAGCTCACTCATTTCCTTGCTGTCATCTGAGTAGGTCCCATCTGTTTAAAGCTAGGGGGCCCAACCGGACGTTGTTCTCGAATTTGATTTGGCATAGGAACAACCAAATACTTGGGTTTCTTTCGATTGCTTTTATGGCTTTTAGTTCTTCCCGCGATTCCTGACTCATATGAGATCTCATTTAGCTTAAGTTCGATGCTTACTATTTCTCTGACAGTGATACTCCCTACGCATTTCAGATATATTGACCTACCTTTTAGCCGCTCTGTTTTTCTTTTCCGTACGCCTGTAAAGGGTGCGCTGTCTCTTTCTACTTTTACAACTACTTCCTTTTTCTTAGAGGAATATAGCCTTGTGATTACATCGAGTGCCCACGGAGTTTATCTGTTCTAGCCATAAGTTGGGTGTACACTGTGTTGCTTAGTATTTCTTCCCAGACTTATATCAGGTTAGTACTTGCCGTTACTTGGTCCACACTTTATGTTTTTGTTATTGAAGTTGAATTTGGTGAATGCTCCATGTGGACTAGTATAATTAGTCGGTATTCGCGGGCTCCACGCATAATGTCTGAACCTCAATTATGTTGTGATTCCGAGTATATTGTTTTTGATTATGTGAAATTTAAGGATCAGATAATCATGTTAGTGAAGATGTGGTCTAGTGTTATTCTCCAGGCTATTAGGGCTCTATTATTTGCTGGTTTAAATTGAATTTGTCGCAGAGATTTAAAAAGCTCGTGTGTGTGTGTGTTCTCATCAGAGCTGCTCCTGGTGTTATTTCTGCCAACAACTTTATTTGCTATCATTCTCCATTTATAGGTTTAGCCTTTAGTTGAATATCTACAGGTGCTAGATGTTGGGGGCAGTAGTCTGGCAGATTTTCTGACCAGTCGTCCAATTTTAAAAGCTGTTCAACTGGATTTGTGGGACTGTTGCATTCCGGAGGACTTGTAGAACTACCACAATGAATAGGTTTTGGTTCTCGATCTTTATGCTATAAACTTCACTACATATTGAGGAATTAAGCAGTTTGTGCAAACATGTGACTCTGCTTTGTTAACAGGCCAACCCACATCCCTTTTGCCCTGTTCACTCTGTAGCTCTGTATACGGTGGTAACCATGCGTATCCATATTTCCGTTGTCTAAGTGATCCTTCATGTGGGTATCAGTGAATGCCGCGAAACAATGCATTTGCTTCTGCAAAGCAGTCACGGGATGAAAGATATTTTGTTGTTTGTTGCTTGCTTTCGACCCTTGTATTTTTGCAAAGAAGATTGTTAAACGGACTGGTGGGGGGCATTTTTTTTTACCTGAATTAGTATCTGTATCTGTTGGTTTGGAGTGGGGCCATGACTGTGGTTCCACTCCAGGACATGTCTGGATTGGGTGTAACGATTTCCTGCCATTTCGCCAGTTTTTTTTACTTTCTGGCACTAAAAAAAATCTCCCTATTGAGTGGCTGTGGCTACCAAGGTTTTCCCATAGGCTCTGGATGTTTGTATCTTTTTTGTATTTCCCTTTAGATGGTGTGCTTGGCAATTTAGTTTTACCAAAGTCTTTCACCTGTAATGATAGAAGGTACAACAGTTCAGGGTTGAAAAGCTTACAGGAAGGGAGTTTGCATTTTCCTGTTGTCATATATATGGGCACGGGCATTTTCTTGGGTGGTAATAGTTGCACGTCACACCTGTTTCTCCAGATTTCCCCATGCCAGCGATACACAAGTGCATAGTTATGGTGTACAGGCTTGGTTTCGTTTGCCTTGGGTTTACTGTGACTGTTGTATGTTGTTGCCTATAGTGTGTTGGCAGAGTGCATTGCTGTTGTTCGTGTTTTGTGCCGCAGTGTTCTTGTGCGTGTAGTGAGTTCGGTGCAGTATAGTGTTGCGTTGTAGTTCTTTTGCAGTAGTGTGTTTGAGTTGTAGGCGATTGTGCAGAAGTGTGTTGTTGTTGTTGGGTGTTTGTGCAGAAGTATGTATTGTTTTTATGAGTTGTGCAGTAGAGTGTTGTGCAGTATAGTGTTTTGTTGTAGTGTTTTATGCAGAGTAGTGTGTTGCGCAGTATAGTGTTGCACTTTAGTGTTTATTGTGTTGCAGTGTTGCTGTGCAGTTGTGGGTTGTGCAGTAGTGTGTTGTGCAATTGGTGATGTTGCAGTATCGTGAGTGTTGTAGTGTGATGTTGCCAGCAGTGTGTGTTTGGAGTGCTGGTGCACAATGTTGTTTCGTGTTGTAGTGTTTTGTGTTAAAGAGAGTTGTGGATTACGCGTGTTGTGCAGTAGTTTCGTTTGTGTTGTAGTGTCTTGATGCCAGTAGTGTGTTGCATTGTAGTTTGTTGTGCAGTAGTGTGTAGAGCTGTCTAATGTGTTGTGTTGTAGTGTGTTGCGTAGTACTGAGTTGCACTGTATTGAGTTGTGCAGTAGTGTCGTTGTGTTTGTAGTGAGTTGTGCTGTAGTGTCTTGTGCATGAGTGTCATTGTATTGTCAGTGTGTGTGCAGTAGTGTGTTGTGCAGTAGTGTGTTGTGCAGTAGTGTGTTGTGCAGTTGTGTGGTTGTGGAGTAGTGTGTGGTGCGGTTGTGTGTTGTACAGTAGTGTGTTCGTACAAGTAGTGTGCTTTGTGCTGTAGTGTGTTGTACTGTAGTGTAGTGTATTGTGTTGTAGTGTGATGTGCTGTAGTGTCGTTGATGCAGTATTGAGTTCCTGTTGTAGTGTGTTGTTCAGTTTGTGCCTTTTGGTGTAGTGTGTTTTGTGTAGTGTGTTGTGTTGTAGCTGCGCATAGTGTATTGTGTTGTTTTTGTGTAGTGCACGGAAGTGTGTGTTGTATGTGTGTTGCGCGTAGTGTGTTGTGTTTTGTGAGTTGTGCAGTAAGTGAAACTTGCGTTGTACTGTGTTGATACAGTAGTGTGTTGTGTAGTAGTGTGATCGTGTTGTAAAAATTTGTGGTGTAGTGTGAATTGTGCAGTTTTGTGTTGTACTGTATTGAATTGTGTTGCTCAATGTGATGACTGCAGTACGTGTGCTTGTGGAGTAGGTGTGTTGTATAGTAAATTTGTTGTGTTGTGTTGGGCTGTTGTGTGTTGTGCAGTACTATGTTGTGGTGTAGATAAGTAGTGCAGGAGAGATTGTGTTGTTGCTTTTATAGTGGTATGTGTTGCTGTTGTAGTCTGTTTTGCAGACAGTGTGTCTGCGTTGATTTGTGTTGCTGCAGTAGTGTGTTGTGTTGTAGTGTGTTGTGCAGTTGTGTGTTGTGCCACAGTGTGTTGTGTAGTGTGTTTTTGTTTGTAGTGTGCTGTGTAAGCAGTGTATTGTGTTGTCTGTGTGTGCTGTAGTGTTTTGTGCGGTAGCTGTGTTGATGATGTAGTGTGTTGTGCTGTAGTTGTGTAGTGAAGGATTGAGTTGGACAGTCGTGTCTTGACATTACTAGAGTGTTGTGCAGTAGTGTTGTGCAGTAGTTGTTGTGTTGCAGCGTGTTGTTCTGCAGTATTTGTGCAGGTCACTCTAACTTTTTTTGGTTATTGTAGGTCATGGATTATTCTGTGTTGTTCGATTAATCTATGTTATCTTTGTAAACTGTATTATGTTTGTATTCTGAACTAAACTTACTTGACACGTTGTGTGTTATGCGTAGTGTGTTGTCTTGTGCCTGTTGTTCAGTAGATGGTGTATTGTTTTTCGTACGCTGAGCAGAAGTGTGATGTGTGGTAGTGTGTTCGTGCTGTAGTGAGTTGGAGTTGTAGTGTGTTGTGCAGTAGTGTGTATGTGTTGTAGTGTGTTTTGCAGAGTGTGTTGTCTTGCTAGCCTGTGTTCAGTTGTGTGTATTGTTTCTTGTATGTGTGTCAGAAGTGTTGATGTGTGGTAGCGGTTGTTTGTGCAGTAGGTGTTGTGATTGTTGTGTTGTTATGTAGAAGTTGTGTTGTGCAGCTAATTTGTTGTGCCTGTACGTGTTGTTGTGTGTAGTGTGTTGTTGTTGTTGTGTGGTTGAGCAGTAGTGTGTTGTGCAGTAGTGTTTGTGTTGTTGTGTTGTCTGTGCGTAGTGTGTTGGTTGTAGTGTGTCCTGTGTTGTGTGTGTTGTGTTGTAGTGTGTTGTGTTGTAAGTGTGCTGTGCATTATTGTGTTGAGTACGTGTGTGCTTGGTTTATTGTGTTGTCGTTGTGTTGTGTATTAGTGAGTTGCATTATGTAGTAGTGTGCTGTGTTGTAGTGTGTTGTGCAGAAGTGTGTTGGTTGAATTAGGTTTATTTTCTACATTCGTTGTTGTGGCATTTAGTAGGTTCTAGTATTTGTTGTTTCATAAATTCTAGTACATAGTTGTATGTTTTTTGGGGCGTGGAACGTTAGGGTGCTATTATAGGTTGTGTTACTTTGTAATGTGTTGTGTTGCATTTAGGATTTTTATTGTTTATTACTCTGTTGTATTGCTAGTGTGTAGCATTGTAGTGTTTTGTGTGTTGCAATGTACAGTGTTGTGTTGTTGTGTATTGCCATAGTATATATTGCATTGCGAGGTTTGGTTGTGTTGTGTTGTGGTTACATTGTTTCTGAGTTCGGTGTAATATCTTCTGTTGTTTTGTGTTGCTTTCATGTGGGAGGATGTTGTATTGCTGTATTATGTATGTTGCTGTCATGTTGGTATTGTATTATAGTGTGTTGTGGTTGTTGTTGTTGCAGTATCGTTTGTATAGTGTTATAGTGTGTTGCTGTATGTTGTGTTGTATTGCTGTATGTTGTATGTTGCAGTTTGTTGTATTGTGTTTTGGTGTGTTGCTGTATGTTGTGTTGTATTGCTGTATGTTGTATGTTGCAGTATCGTTGTATTGGGTTATAGGTGCTGTTGCTGCTATTGTTGTGTTGTATTAACTGTATGTTGTATTTTTTTTTGGTTGCAGTATGTTGCATCTGTGTTATAGTGTGTTGCTGTATGTCTGTATGTTGCAGTGTGTTGTATTGTGTTTATAGTGTACTTGCTGTATGTTGGTATTGTTGCAGTATGTTGTTTTTCTGTATGTTGTCATGCTTGCTGTGGGTTTGTTTGGTGTTTCAGTGGTTGATGTTTGTTTGTGTTGTATTGCTGTTTGTTGTATGTATGCTGTATGATGTATTTGTGTTATTGTGTGTTGCTGTTATGTTGTGTTGTTTTGATGTATGTTGTATGTTGCGTCGTGTTGTATTGTGTTATTGTGTGTTGCTGTATGTGTGTTGTATTGCTCTATGTTGTCTATGTTGCAGTATGTTGTATTGTGTTTTAGTGTGTTGCTGTATTGTGTTGTTTTGCTGTTATGTTGTATGTTAGCAGTATGATGTATTGTGTTATTGTGTGTTGCTGTATGTTGGGTTGTATTGCTGTATTTTGTATGTTGCAGTGTGTTGATATTCGGGTTATAGTGTGTTGCTGTTTGTTGTATGTTGGCAGTGTGTTGTATTGTGTTATAGTGTGTTGCTGTATGTTGTGTGTATTGCAGTATGTTGTATGTTGCAGTGTGTTGTTTTGTTTTTTATAGTGTATTGCTGTATGTTGTATGTTGCAGTATGATGTATTGTGTTATTCGCTGTCGTTGCTTATTGTTTTTTTGTTGTAATTTTATCATGCA
Source organism: Cherax quadricarinatus (assembly GCF_026875155.1). Classification (NCBI taxonomy): domain Eukaryota; kingdom Metazoa; phylum Arthropoda; class Malacostraca; order Decapoda; family Parastacidae; genus Cherax; species Cherax quadricarinatus. The sequence goes on along the minus strand of NC_069452.1, from coordinate 20,622,190 downwards.
GTTTTTTTTTGATGTTTTTTTTTTATCATGTGTTGCTGTTTTATCATATGATGTTGTTTTATATAGTGGTTTTATCATGTGTTGTGTTTTATCGGTGTTGTGTTTTATCATTTTCGTTGTGTTTTTATTATGTGTTGTGTTTTATAACGGTGTTGTGTTTTTATTATGTGTTGTGTTTTATAATGTGTTGTGTTTTATAAAGTATTTGTGTTTTATTAATGTGTTGTGTTGTTCAGGTGCTTGTGTTTTATTATGTGTTGTGTTTTATCAGCGTGTGTGTTTTATTAGTGTGGTGTTTTAATCAAGTGTTGTGTTTTATTATGTGTTGTGTTTTTTAAGGTGTTGTGTTTTATTATGTGTTGTGGGGGTTTTTTTCAGGTGTTGTGTTTTAATCATGTGTGGTGTTTTTCTCATGTGTTTGTGTTTTATCATATGTTGTGTTTTCATCAAAGTTTTTTATCATGTGTGTGTTTTTATATGTGTTGTGTTCTTATCAGGTGTTGTGTCTTTATTACTTTGTTGTGTTTTATCATGTGTTGTGTTTTACTCATGTGTTCGTGTTTTTCATATGCATGCGTTTTATCAAGTGTTTTATAATGTGTTGTGTTTTAAATATGTGTTGTGTTTTTTCGGTGTTGTGTTTTTTTATGTGTGGTGTTTTATCATGTGTTGTGTTTTTATCATGAGTTGTGATTTTGTCAAGTGTTGTGTTTCTATTATGTGTTGTGTTTTACTCAGGTGTTGTGTTTTATCAAGTGTTTGTGCTTTTAGTTTGTGTTGTTGCTTTTTTCCTTGTGTGTGTTTTATCATGTGTGCTGGTTTATCCAATGGGGTTGTGTTTTATGTATGTGTTGTGTTTTTTAAGGTTTGTGGTTTTTTTTTGTGTTGGTGTTTGTTCTTGTTGTTGGGTTGTTTCATGTGTTGTGTTTTTTCTTGTGTTGTGTTTTATTATGCTGTTGTGTTTTATCATGTGTTGTGTTATCATCATAGTGTTGGCTTTATCAAGTCGTTGTGTTTATTATGTGTTGTGTCTTTATCCATGGGTTGTGTTTTATTATGTGTTGGGTTTTATCATGTGTTGTGTTGTGTTTTATTATGTGTTGTGTTTTTTCATGTGTTGTGTTTTATCAGTGTTGTGTTTTATTAAGTGTTGTGTTTTATCAGGTGTTGTGTTTTATTCATGCTCCGTTGTGTTTTATCACTGTGTTTTATTATTATTATTATTATTAAATATTCGCCGGCTATTATCCCGGCAGGGCCTTTTCAATGAGGTGGCCAGGACTTGGCTACCTCTTTAGGGAGTGTCTGAGAACTAAGTCTTCCATGGGAGGAGGCCAAGTACCTCCTCATCTTTGGACCAACTGTCACCAGGCCTAGCCAAAAGTAGGCCTCTCTGAGTCTTGCATCCCAGTCCAGTGGGGATAATTGGTATGTCAGTCCTTATGAGCTAAAATGATCGGGATCGGGCACATACCTTCCTTGACGGAATGGGCATGGTGTCGATTGTTTTCATCAGTTTTCTTCTCTTGTTTTTAATCAAGTGTTGTTTACCTGGAGAGAGTTCCGGGGGTCAACGCCCCGCCGGCCACCGGTACTCTCTCCAGACAAACACCTCACTATATTAATTAATAATAATATTGTTATTATTCGCGGTGACAAGATATACAAGACATAAGGCTCATTAAAAATAAAAAAAATTTAGTTCCAATTCCTTGGATCACGAGCACTCAGAGAAATCGAAAGATTTTTTTATTTCAAGGTATGGCTTTATTTATTTAGTTCCGGTATACTTTTAACTAATATCGTAAATAAAAAATTTTTTAATTAAAAAAAATTATAAAAATATTTATAAATGTTTTCTTAAAATCAAAAGTTATTGATATTGTTTTAAAAGGATTGTTCGCAAAGGTACTTCTTTGAATTATTTACGGACTAACATTATTCTAGTTTAATAAATATACACAAAATTATAACTATCATCAGAAAAGTTAAAAATGGACCACAAAAAATTCAGAAAGTAAATTTATTGTTGTAGATCTTTTTGATTTTAATTTTTGGAATTATTAATTCCAATATAAGTGATTAGTCGTAGGATAATAACATAAAAGTGCCATTGCCGGATAGCGGAGTACTTGTGCGTTTTTAGGGGCTGAAGTGCTTGCGATGTTGACGTTTTGCGTACCCGCCCTTTGAAACAACATGTCCTGAACCATATCCTTGTCATTGCTAGGTTGGAGTGCTTCCAGTCGTGCTGTCAGCACACCGCAAGAGTCACCCTGTTATTTTTTATGTCGACTTCGTTATTGTTTATACGGCTGAGTCAGTTGGGTCTAGTCCTGACTCTTATCTCTTCACTCTATGACATTCTCTCTCCATCTATTCTTCGCACGTCTCCCACTTGCCTCGCCCCTGAGAGGTCCTTACCTGAGAGTTCTAATCCTTCCATCCTAGTGATGGACGGTTAAAAATAAAATACAGTGGTAGATATGGAATTTCACTTCATAAAGGTTTTTCGACTGGACGAAGATTCGAGAAAACAGTGTGTGTTGTGTTTTTACGACTTAATCTGTGTTAGTTTTCGCACAGTTTATATTAGTGCTCCAGGAATATTGATGTCACTCGTTTTGCACGGAATGTAGATTGATTGATGGAGCACCTCCACACCAAATCTTGCCTGGATATGCAGCTTATAATCTATCGGTCAACCAAAGTTGCGTGTGTTGTATGTCAGGAAAACAGCTTGCCACATTCACTCTTTCCTTGCAGAGTGAGTTAATAAAATGCAGTATCATGGTGTACCAAGCTTTGCAGGCGATTTTTCCATAAAATTTTTTTTTATTCTATGCCCCAGCGAACCAGCTTCGACCTGATGCTTTACCAGATCAGCATCAATAGTGAACCTACCATCATTCTTTGGAGATTTTATTGCCAGACATAAGAATAATTGGTGGGTACGATTCCATACCACCTATGGAACTAAAACTAGTGAGATTGCTGGAATGAGAATGCAATCTTGTTCGAAATTGTGGGCACTACTGAGGCCTTACTCTAATTACATGGTGGCATACTAGATTGTGTCTTGGATTAATACATAATATACGATGCATTGACTCTGTCATAGTTGATGAATTTCTACTGTTCACACTCCCAAGACTAACAACTGTACAATCTTGATCACATCTCTCAGCAAATCAAGGTGCTAAATAACAGAAGGAGGAAATTTATTTTCAAACCAGGAACACAGAGACAACGTTATTAACCATTGGATCAAATGGTATAAGAATTACGAGCCCACTGGCACATCAAAAATTTATTGATGACTTTAATTACTCACTATTGAGAGTCGTTCTCTCAGATCATGTGGGCAGGAATAGGAAACAAAGGACCCTCCACTCTAATATAACAATAATAAAACCATTTGTAAATATTTAAGGATCCAAAGCTGCGCAATTAACACTTGGAGCCTAGGAGGGATTGGTATAGCATACGTGAATGTAGCAAACCCCGAGACCTGCTCAGAAAGTCCAAGCTGAACTAACTAATGCAAGGAATAGAAAACACAGTGGTCTGAGCTTGCTACCTTCTGCAGCTCATAAGACTGCCATCCCACGAGCCCATTTGAGGCGGGGTAGATGGACAGACCAGAGGCCAGCTTCTCCTTCGAGCCCCGTGAGGGCGGGGAAAGGTGGCTAGGCCTGGGGACACTTTGTCCAAAGATGAGGAGTACTTGTACCTCCTCCCATGGGAGGACTTAAAGCTCGAGACACCCACCCCCAGATAGGGAGCCAAGGACGGGTCTCCCCCCCCCCCCCCACACTCATCTCACAACTTCCCGCCCCCGACCCTCACCACAACTGACCCGGTCCGCCCCCCGCACTCCCAGCCGCCAACCATCACCCCACCCCCCACCAACCACACCTCCAAAGCAACCCCCCCCCCCACCTCCCTAACCCCTCCCCCCCCCCCACACCGAACCCACCCCAACCCCCCCACCCCCCGCCCTCCCGTATCCCCCCCCCCCACCCTATCCGAATAATAAAACACCACAATATAAAAAAAATAAAATGGAATACGAAAGGAAGAACTTAGGCAATCAGAATGGGAACTGTTTGTTAGTGGAATTAAAATTGGTCCACCCCTTTGGAGTTTGGATTGCGAAAGGTATAAATAAATAACCAGGAATATAGATTGGCATGTTGCTATTCCCTTCCTTTGAATAAGCTAATGAACCTCATAAAAATGATGGTCCTATAACACATCCAGGAATGAAGCCTTCCATATCATATTAGAAAATAAATTAGAGAGTACTTCTGAAGAAATGTTGAAGAGCTGATAAATTTTTATGAGCCAATATATTGACAGAGTCAAATCATTTTTGTGGAAATTTGGTGTCCGCCCCAGTAGTGCAGATATCCCAGAATAGCTTACAAGCAGTATTAAAAAGAGACGTGTTTCTGGGTATGCCCAAATGAGGAAAATCTGTGGACAAAAATCACAAGGGTATTAAAGAGGACAACATAAAGCTGCTTTCATAGAAACCTGGGATGCTTTCTTCTACAGATGGGTACATAAAAAGTCTGGCTGAATGGTACTGCCCTTGCATATCTGGCCATGTTGTCACACAATCTGTAAGGTGGAGGTGAGTACTGGGAGACAGTAATAGTAAAGCTGGAGGTGCTGGTCTGGGCGTGACAGTATGGTTGAAGCTGGAGTTGAGGTCCTGGGAGACAGTAATGCGTGAAGTGGAGGTGCATGTCCTGGGAAGACATGAAATGGTGAAGATGGACGTTACTGTCCTGGGAGACAGAAATGGTGAAGCTGGAGATTATGTCTGGGAGACAGTAAAAGGTGATGCTGGAGATTTTGTCCAGGTAGTCGGGAATTATACACAGGAAGGAATATATACTAAATGCACCTCTTAGGGGGACAGGAAGCCTTAGTAGGGAAACAAGTGTAGTCAAAGATAGATAAACACCAATATTGTCCAAACTAGGAAAATACCGCAGGAAATAGCAAACAAGAGGACTCCAATAGCAATAGTGAGGATAAATTACAAAAAACAACTGGTGGGAGCTCCATTCTTTGTTGTGCTAGGGAGGCATAGAAGTACGGACAGGGAAAACGTGCACCAACAGGGAATACTGTCTCAGAAAACCCCAACGGCAAGCCCGGGGGGAAACCAAGCATGTGCACATAACTATGAACTTGGTATCTGCTTGGCATGGGAAATCCTGGGAAAAAAACAGTTGGGACGTGAAACATATGAACCACCTAGAAAAATGCCAGCCATATGGTCAACAGGGAAAATGCAAAACTCCCTTCATGTTAGCTTTTTCACACCTGAATTGTGTACATTTCTAGTTCAGGAAAGACTGTGCTATACTTAAATTGCCGGGCATACATATAAAGGGGACAAAAAGATACAAAACATCCAGGGCCATGGGAAAACCTGGGTAGCCACAGCCACTACACAGAGGGGAAGAGGTTTTTTAGTGCCAGGGAAGGAAATAAAAAACTGGAGGAAATGGCAGAAATCGTACACCAATCCAGTCATCTCCTGGAGCGGACCCACAGTCGATGGCCTCCTCTCCAACCAACAAGATAAGTTATAATGCCGGAAAAAAAAAAAAATAAAAAAAAAAATCCCCCCCCAGTACCAACAATTAACCCACCAGTCCGATAAAAACGTTATTCTTTGCAAATATTACAGGGTCTATAGCACAGCAACAAAACAACAACAATACCTTTCATCCGTGGACTGCTTGCAGATGCAAAGGCAATGTTCCGCGGCTTTCATGAGACCACATAAATGATCCACTTGGGGACAATGAAATATGGATCCCCAGGTTACAACCTATTACAGATGTGAAGTAAGTCGAACAGGCAAAAGGGGGGGGTTGGCCCTGTATCTTTGCAGACAGTCCACTTGTTTTGACAGAACTGCTTAATTGCCTCAAAATGACGTATGGAAGTTTTTGCAGTAAAGGTCGAGATACCATTAAACCTAGTCATTGTGGTAGTCTACAAGCCTCCGGATGCAACATCCCAGCACCTTCCAGGAACAGCTGTTAAAATTGACACTGTCTGGAAATCTTCCAAGCATCCTGCACAACACCAACATACTTGCTCCTGGGGCGGATTTCAACTTAAGGCACCTAAATGGAGGATAGGGTTTATATAGCAAATAATATTGTTGCTCAGAAAATAACACCAGAGGCAGCTCTGATGAAAACTCAACTCACACGAGCTTTTAAATCTATGCACAATATTCAATTTAAACCAGCAAATAATAGAGTCCTTACTTGATGGAGAATACACTAGACCTCATATTCACTCTTACAATGATGATTGATAAGATATGTCACCATATCAATAAACAAATTTACTAGATACAAATGAATTGAGAGTTCCGACATGTTTGACAGGAGCCCCAGACGAACAAAATGAGACTAGTCACGTAGGGGAGCATACACCAAAATTCAACTTTCAATAAACAAAAAATAATGTGGGACCAAAGTAAAAACAAGTTCTAACCGATATAAGCTGGGAAGATATACTAAGCAACACAGCCCAAACTTATGCACCTAGAAATCAGATTAACTCGGTGGCACTCGATGTATGCACAGGCTTATTCTTATGAAAAAGGAGGATGTCGCTGTAAAATAGAAAGAGAAGGACGCTCACTTTACAGGGACCGGAAAGAATAACTGAGCGGCCTCTAAAAGAGGTCAATATATTCTGAAATGCGGCTGGGGACACTGTCAGAGAAATTGCATGCAATCGAACTTAAGCTAAAAGATACTTTAGAGGTCAGAATCGCGGGAAGAACTAAAAGCTAATAAATGAAATCGAAAAGAAACTCAAAGTATTTCTTCGCTATGACAATCAAAATCGAGAACAACGCCCAGTATTGGGCACCTACCTTAAACATAGATGGGTCCTACACAGATGACAGCAAGGAAATGATCGTGCAGTAATTCAAGTCCAAATATGACTACGTTCTTTAGCAGCCACTAAAAAGATTGAAGAGTACGAAGATCAATAATGATTTTTTTTTATGAGAGAGCCACAAAAGTTGTATTAACACAAGCCTATCCGATGTTATCTTGACGCAAATGGACTTCGAACAGGCGATAAATGACATGCCCATGCTCACTCTGCCGGGCCAGAACTCTTGGAACTCTGTGTTCATCAAAGAAACTGCAAGAAGCCACCTATCACGAGCCTTTTCCATCCTATGGAGTGGGGAAGCACTGGACAGGGGGTGTACCTCAGTTACTAAAAAACAACAGACATAGCCCCACTACACAAAAGGGGCAAGATTTAAAGCAACAGCAAAGAACTACAGGGGACAATAGCACTAACATCCAATATCTTAAATATCTTTGAAAGAGTCCTAAGAAGCAAGATCAACACCAATATAGAAACCCATTCAGTTACACCAAACCCAGGGCTTCCATGGTATTCAGAACAGGTCGCTCCTGGTCTGTTTCAACTACTGGATCCACTACGACAGGTCATAAAATGCAATAGAAGACAAAAAGAATTGCAGATGATAATATATTCAGACTTGCAAAAGCCTTCGATCAAGTGTGGTCCATGGCGTAATAGCAGACTTAATTGCGCGCTAAAGTATAAACAGGAAAAGTCGGTCGATGATCTATAATTCATCACTAACAGAACACAGAGATGTAGTCTACAACAGAGTAAAGTCCTGAGCAGATAAGGTGAAAAAGCTCTGTTCCACAAGGCACAGTACTAGCTCCCTAATCTTGTTTCCTCATACTTTATCAGACTAGACATGGATGTCAGCCACAGCACCGTTGTCTTTACCTTAGCAGATGACACCCGAATTGCATGCCGTGTCCTCCATTTGCAGACACTGCAAGGCTCCAGGCGGACATCAACCCAAATCTTCAGTGGGCTGCAGGAATACACATATGAATGTTCTAAGCATGAGAAATTTCAATTACTCCGATATGGAAAACATGAGGAAATTAAATCTCATCAGAGTACAAAACAATTCTGGCCACAAAATAGAGCGAAAATGACACAAACGTCATAGACCTGGGTGTGATATGTCGGAGGATATCACACTTCATGGACCCGTAACATTGTTTCACAATAGCATATGCTAGAAAAAATGGACAGGCATGGATAATGGAGGAATTCGAAATAGGGAGGGCAACGCCCTTGATGACATCTTCAGGTCACTTGTTCTATCTAGGATGCGAATATTGCTGCACTCTAACAGCACCTTCAAGGCTGGTGAAATTGCCGGGACCTAGAAAATGTAAGAGATACTTCACGGCGCGCATAACGGAGATTTTAAATACCTAAATACTGGGAGCGCTTGACGGTTACTCTCACTTCTATCACTTTAACTCCTGTATTCCTGGAATGCAGGAGGAAGATGATCCATGATTATTACACCTGGGATAATCCTAGAAGGGATTAGTACCCGCACCGTTGATCCACACTCACGAGTAAATCACTCTCACTACGTAAAGCAAAAGATAGATGGCTAAGACACGATAGATATACAATCCCCATAAATTGCCAAACTGCAGGCGCGTTGTCACCTAGCACGGTAGTGGACACCATGCTCCCTCTATCGTCGTCAGGCGGCCCTGAGTAATGTTCAACCTGCCTCCCACACACGCCACAACATAAGGGGGTTACCTAACAGGAACCCCTGGCAGTCTTCCTCGCTCAGGACGGGACAAGCCACCTAAAGTCAGTTTCCCTGACTCCAAGCGGGCTGTGGCTCGTACGTTGGTTTGCGTGCAGCCAGCAGCAACAGCCTGGTTGATCAGGCGCTGATTCCACCAGGATGGCCTGGTCACAGACCGGGCCGCAGGGGCGTTTGACCCCCGACACGATACTCCTCCAGGTAACTCTCCAGGTTTAACGAGCTATGATTTAGATAAAGCATTAACAAAGGTCGATCAAATGCTCCTGGAGGAGGATGTATAACCATATGATTATTCTCAGAACTCTAAGGCACGTGCCTGATAACCCTTTGTTGGCACTGTATAATTCCTCAGTTACATTTGAGGGCGTTCCTTTCTTACTTCTGGGTCCAATAGTCTCTTTTTGGCTATCACTAAGCCCCAAACAGCCTGATACATTTAGGCCGATCTCCTTAACTTGTTGTCTTTGCAATACTTTTGAAAGAATGATATTATCAGATTGTACTACTGAATCAGACATCAAACTTTCCACCCTACCTCTATGGGTTCATGAAAGGTAAAAGTGTGCAGAACTGTATTTCCACCTTTCTCAATGCACACACTCTACTAGTTTTTACCTTTTCTTGATCATAAATTTGCTTTGTTATTGCAAACAGATCCTTATATTATATACATGAACTAGCCAAAATGCAACTATTGGTGGTAAGCTTACTCTGCTGGATAAATAGCGTACATGTCAAATAGAGTATCATCTGTCCTTTACCAAGGCTTTCAGAGAAGTGGAATCTAAAGAAAATGTCTTTAGGTACAACGCAGGGTGGAGTTCTTCGTCCCATGCTATTTAATATTTGATTTAAGCTCTCCATAAATGCTCTACCTGCCTCACCTAATACATTATAGCTATAAGCTTCTGCTGATGATTTCATGATCCTTACAACAGGGCATTAAGAAGATGACACACCTTCTTATTGAAGTTCAAGCAATTTTGTAATCGACTAGGCCTCATAATATCTTCCTCTATAAATAAAAGATATTATACAACGCCAAAGGACTTCCCCACCATCTATTTGCAGGGTGAATCATTTGTAAGTTAAAACTTACAGTATCTTGGTGGTAGATGTACCTTTAAACAAATCCACCTATACTCAAACATAAACAAGAAATGTAAGCTAGGCCTAAAAATGCTCTCAAAAGCTCGTTGCCTGCGCTAAAATCCCCAACTATGGTGCTATATGTGAGAATCGTGCGAATGCATGTATCATTAGCATATGTTTGGTCCCTTTATTTATTTGCTGCTCCCATGTTGATATTGGCTTGTCGAAAGTTCCCTCGACCTTGGAGTTAATGCAAAATGGAAGTCTCTGGATTTTCTTGGCTGTCCCAGATCTACAAATGTTTCTTAACATGAGTGGGAAGGAGCTTGGTTTTTATAGTTTCCAGTTGATAGCGATTGTTGTAATTAAAACACTGTAATCGGTATGTAGTTATATTGAGAAGAGAAACGAACAGACAATTCACAGTGTATCTTACCAAGTGTCTAGAGTGTAAACTACACACAGATCTAAATTGGATTGGGAAAATCATGCAATTGCTGTAAGTTTTATAACCTGCATGAACTGTATCAATGTAGGCAACGAGAGCTTTTCACCCCTCCAATGGAAAGATGTGTTCATTTTAATATCACATACCTACAAGATCCCTCCCAAGAAGCTCATGCTAGTAATCCCTCACTTTGATCTCTTGTTTTTTGCAATTGCTTTACTGCCCCTTTGTGGAGTGGGGCTATGTCTGTTGTGTTTAGTCAACTGTGGGTACGACCCCCGTGTCCATGATCCCTCTCCATAGGATGGTAAATTCTCGTGTACGGGGCTTTCTTGCAGTTCTTGATGAACTCGGTGTTCCATGAGTCCTGGCCCTGAGGGTTGGACTTGCATGTGAATGTCATTTATCGCCTGTTCGAAAGTCATTTGCGTTCAGGATAACATTCAAGATAGGCTTGTGTTAACCAAATTCTGTGGCTACTCTCATATAAAATTATTTTGACTACTCTTCGACTCTCAGTCTGGTTTTGCGGCTTCTAGAAACTGAGTCATTATTCCGGGACTTGAGTAGCTCACTCATTTCCTTGCTGTCATCTGAGTAGGTCCCATCTGTTTAAAGCTAGGGGGCCCAACCGGACGTTGTTCTCGAATTTGATTTGGCATAGGAACAACCAAATACTTGGGTTTCTTTCGATTGCTTTTATGGCTTTTAGTTCTTCCCGCGATTCCTGACTCATATGAGATCTCATTTAGCTTAAGTTCGATGCTTACTATTTCTCTGACAGTGATACTCCCTACGCATTTCAGATATATTGACCTACCTTTTAGCCGCTCTGTTTTTCTTTTCCGTACGCCTGTAAAGGGTGCGCTGTCTCTTTCTACTTTTACAACTACTTCCTTTTTCTTAGAGGAATATAGCCTTGTGATTACATCGAGTGCCCACGGAGTTTATCTGTTCTAGCCATAAGTTGGGTGTACACTGTGTTGCTTAGTATTTCTTCCCAGACTTATATCAGGTTAGTACTTGCCGTTACTTGGTCCACACTTTATGTTTTTGTTATTGAAGTTGAATTTGGTGAATGCTCCATGTGGACTAGTATAATTAGTCGGTATTCGCGGGCTCCACGCATAATGTCTGAACCTCAATTATGTTGTGATTCCGAGTATATTGTTTTTGATTATGTGAAATTTAAGGATCAGATAATCATGTTAGTGAAGATGTGGTCTAGTGTTATTCTCCAGGCTATTAGGGCTCTATTATTTGCTGGTTTAAATTGAATTTGTCGCAGAGATTTAAAAAGCTCGTGTGTGTGTGTGTTCTCATCAGAGCTGCTCCTGGTGTTATTTCTGCCAACAACTTTATTTGCTATCATTCTCCATTTATAGGTTTAGCCTTTAGTTGAATATCTACAGGTGCTAGATGTTGGGGGCAGTAGTCTGGCAGATTTTCTGACCAGTCGTCCAATTTTAAAAGCTGTTCAACTGGATTTGTGGGACTGTTGCATTCCGGAGGACTTGTAGAACTACCACAATGAATAGGTTTTGGTTCTCGATCTTTATGCTATAAACTTCACTACATATTGAGGAATTAAGCAGTTTGTGCAAACATGTGACTCTGCTTTGTTAACAGGCCAACCCACATCCCTTTTGCCCTGTTCACTCTGTAGCTCTGTATACGGTGGTAACCATGCGTATCCATATTTCCGTTGTCTAAGTGATCCTTCATGTGGGTATCAGTGAATGCCGCGAAACAATGCATTTGCTTCTGCAAAGCAGTCACGGGATGAAAGATATTTTGTTGTTTGTTGCTTGCTTTCGACCCTTGTATTTTTGCAAAGAAGATTGTTAAACGGACTGGTGGGGGGCATTTTTTTTTACCTGAATTAGTATCTGTATCTGTTGGTTTGGAGTGGGGCCATGACTGTGGTTCCACTCCAGGACATGTCTGGATTGGGTGTAACGATTTCCTGCCATTTCGCCAGTTTTTTTTACTTTCTGGCACTAAAAAAAATCTCCCTATTGAGTGGCTGTGGCTACCAAGGTTTTCCCATAGGCTCTGGATGTTTGTATCTTTTTTGTATTTCCCTTTAGATGGTGTGCTTGGCAATTTAGTTTTACCAAAGTCTTTCACCTGTAATGATAGAAGGTACAACAGTTCAGGGTTGAAAAGCTTACAGGAAGGGAGTTTGCATTTTCCTGTTGTCATATATATGGGCACGGGCATTTTCTTGGGTGGTAATAGTTGCACGTCACACCTGTTTCTCCAGATTTCCCCATGCCAGCGATACACAAGTGCATAGTTATGGTGTACAGGCTTGGTTTCGTTTGCCTTGGGTTTACTGTGACTGTTGTATGTTGTTGCCTATAGTGTGTTGGCAGAGTGCATTGCTGTTGTTCGTGTTTTGTGCCGCAGTGTTCTTGTGCGTGTAGTGAGTTCGGTGCAGTATAGTGTTGCGTTGTAGTTCTTTTGCAGTAGTGTGTTTGAGTTGTAGGCGATTGTGCAGAAGTGTGTTGTTGTTGTTGGGTGTTTGTGCAGAAGTATGTATTGTTTTTATGAGTTGTGCAGTAGAGTGTTGTGCAGTATAGTGTTTTGTTGTAGTGTTTTATGCAGAGTAGTGTGTTGCGCAGTATAGTGTTGCACTTTAGTGTTTATTGTGTTGCAGTGTTGCTGTGCAGTTGTGGGTTGTGCAGTAGTGTGTTGTGCAATTGGTGATGTTGCAGTATCGTGAGTGTTGTAGTGTGATGTTGCCAGCAGTGTGTGTTTGGAGTGCTGGTGCACAATGTTGTTTCGTGTTGTAGTGTTTTGTGTTAAAGAGAGTTGTGGATTACGCGTGTTGTGCAGTAGTTTCGTTTGTGTTGTAGTGTCTTGATGCCAGTAGTGTGTTGCATTGTAGTTTGTTGTGCAGTAGTGTGTAGAGCTGTCTAATGTGTTGTGTTGTAGTGTGTTGCGTAGTACTGAGTTGCACTGTATTGAGTTGTGCAGTAGTGTCGTTGTGTTTGTAGTGAGTTGTGCTGTAGTGTCTTGTGCATGAGTGTCATTGTATTGTCAGTGTGTGTGCAGTAGTGTGTTGTGCAGTAGTGTGTTGTGCAGTAGTGTGTTGTGCAGTTGTGTGGTTGTGGAGTAGTGTGTGGTGCGGTTGTGTGTTGTACAGTAGTGTGTTCGTACAAGTAGTGTGCTTTGTGCTGTAGTGTGTTGTACTGTAGTGTAGTGTATTGTGTTGTAGTGTGATGTGCTGTAGTGTCGTTGATGCAGTATTGAGTTCCTGTTGTAGTGTGTTGTTCAGTTTGTGCCTTTTGGTGTAGTGTGTTTTGTGTAGTGTGTTGTGTTGTAGCTGCGCATAGTGTATTGTGTTGTTTTTGTGTAGTGCACGGAAGTGTGTGTTGTATGTGTGTTGCGCGTAGTGTGTTGTGTTTTGTGAGTTGTGCAGTAAGTGAAACTTGCGTTGTACTGTGTTGATACAGTAGTGTGTTGTGTAGTAGTGTGATCGTGTTGTAAAAATTTGTGGTGTAGTGTGAATTGTGCAGTTTTGTGTTGTACTGTATTGAATTGTGTTGCTCAATGTGATGACTGCAGTACGTGTGCTTGTGGAGTAGGTGTGTTGTATAGTAAATTTGTTGTGTTGTGTTGGGCTGTTGTGTGTTGTGCAGTACTATGTTGTGGTGTAGATAAGTAGTGCAGGAGAGATTGTGTTGTTGCTTTTATAGTGGTATGTGTTGCTGTTGTAGTCTGTTTTGCAGACAGTGTGTCTGCGTTGATTTGTGTTGCTGCAGTAGTGTGTTGTGTTGTAGTGTGTTGTGCAGTTGTGTGTTGTGCCACAGTGTGTTGTGTAGTGTGTTTTTGTTTGTAGTGTGCTGTGTAAGCAGTGTATTGTGTTGTCTGTGTGTGCTGTAGTGTTTTGTGCGGTAGCTGTGTTGATGATGTAGTGTGTTGTGCTGTAGTTGTGTAGTGAAGGATTGAGTTGGACAGTCGTGTCTTGACATTACTAGAGTGTTGTGCAGTAGTGTTGTGCAGTAGTTGTTGTGTTGCAGCGTGTTGTTCTGCAGTATTTGTGCAGGTCACTCTAACTTTTTTTGGTTATTGTAGGTCATGGATTATTCTGTGTTGTTCGATTAATCTATGTTATCTTTGTAAACTGTATTATGTTTGTATTCTGAACTAAACTTACTTGACACGTTGTGTGTTATGCGTAGTGTGTTGTCTTGTGCCTGTTGTTCAGTAGATGGTGTATTGTTTTTCGTACGCTGAGCAGAAGTGTGATGTGTGGTAGTGTGTTCGTGCTGTAGTGAGTTGGAGTTGTAGTGTGTTGTGCAGTAGTGTGTATGTGTTGTAGTGTGTTTTGCAGAGTGTGTTGTCTTGCTAGCCTGTGTTCAGTTGTGTGTATTGTTTCTTGTATGTGTGTCAGAAGTGTTGATGTGTGGTAGCGGTTGTTTGTGCAGTAGGTGTTGTGATTGTTGTGTTGTTATGTAGAAGTTGTGTTGTGCAGCTAATTTGTTGTGCCTGTACGTGTTGTTGTGTGTAGTGTGTTGTTGTTGTTGTGTGGTTGAGCAGTAGTGTGTTGTGCAGTAGTGTTTGTGTTGTTGTGTTGTCTGTGCGTAGTGTGTTGGTTGTAGTGTGTCCTGTGTTGTGTGTGTTGTGTTGTAGTGTGTTGTGTTGTAAGTGTGCTGTGCATTATTGTGTTGAGTACGTGTGTGCTTGGTTTATTGTGTTGTCGTTGTGTTGTGTATTAGTGAGTTGCATTATGTAGTAGTGTGCTGTGTTGTAGTGTGTTGTGCAGAAGTGTGTTGGTTGAATTAGGTTTATTTTCTACATTCGTTGTTGTGGCATTTAGTAGGTTCTAGTATTTGTTGTTTCATAAATTCTAGTACATAGTTGTATGTTTTTTGGGGCGTGGAACGTTAGGGTGCTATTATAGGTTGTGTTACTTTGTAATGTGTTGTGTTGCATTTAGGATTTTTATTGTTTATTACTCTGTTGTATTGCTAGTGTGTAGCATTGTAGTGTTTTGTGTGTTGCAATGTACAGTGTTGTGTTGTTGTGTATTGCCATAGTATATATTGCATTGCGAGGTTTGGTTGTGTTGTGTTGTGGTTACATTGTTTCTGAGTTCGGTGTAATATCTTCTGTTGTTTTGTGTTGCTTTCATGTGGGAGGATGTTGTATTGCTGTATTATGTATGTTGCTGTCATGTTGGTATTGTATTATAGTGTGTTGTGGTTGTTGTTGTTGCAGTATCGTTTGTATAGTGTTATAGTGTGTTGCTGTATGTTGTGTTGTATTGCTGTATGTTGTATGTTGCAGTTTGTTGTATTGTGTTTTGGTGTGTTGCTGTATGTTGTGTTGTATTGCTGTATGTTGTATGTTGCAGTATCGTTGTATTGGGTTATAGGTGCTGTTGCTGCTATTGTTGTGTTGTATTAACTGTATGTTGTATTTTTTTTTGGTTGCAGTATGTTGCATCTGTGTTATAGTGTGTTGCTGTATGTCTGTATGTTGCAGTGTGTTGTATTGTGTTTATAGTGTACTTGCTGTATGTTGGTATTGTTGCAGTATGTTGTTTTTCTGTATGTTGTCATGCTTGCTGTGGGTTTGTTTGGTGTTTCAGTGGTTGATGTTTGTTTGTGTTGTATTGCTGTTTGTTGTATGTATGCTGTATGATGTATTTGTGTTATTGTGTGTTGCTGTTATGTTGTGTTGTTTTGATGTATGTTGTATGTTGCGTCGTGTTGTATTGTGTTATTGTGTGTTGCTGTATGTGTGTTGTATTGCTCTATGTTGTCTATGTTGCAGTATGTTGTATTGTGTTTTAGTGTGTTGCTGTATTGTGTTGTTTTGCTGTTATGTTGTATGTTAGCAGTATGATGTATTGTGTTATTGTGTGTTGCTGTATGTTGGGTTGTATTGCTGTATTTTGTATGTTGCAGTGTGTTGATATTCGGGTTATAGTGTGTTGCTGTTTGTTGTATGTTGGCAGTGTGTTGTATTGTGTTATAGTGTGTTGCTGTATGTTGTGTGTATTGCAGTATGTTGTATGTTGCAGTGTGTTGTTTTGTTTTTTATAGTGTATTGCTGTATGTTGTATGTTGCAGTATGATGTATTGTGTTATTCGCTGTCGTTGCTTATTGTTTTTTTGTTGTAATTTTATCATGCAGTTTTTTTTTGATGTTTTTTTTTTATCATGTGTTGCTGTTTTATCATATGATGTTGTTTTATATAGTGGTTTTATCATGTGTTGTGTTTTATCGGTGTTGTGTTTTATCATTTTCGTTGTGTTTTTATTATGTGTTGTGTTTTATAACGGTGTTGTGTTTTTATTATGTGTTGTGTTTTATAATGTGTTGTGTTTTATAAAGTATTTGTGTTTTATTAATGTGTTGTGTTGTTCAGGTGCTTGTGTTTTATTATGTGTTGTGTTTTATCAGCGTGTGTGTTTTATTAGTGTGGTGTTTTAATCAAGTGTTGTGTTTTATTATGTGTTGTGTTTTTTAAGGTGTTGTGTTTTATTATGTGTTGTGGGGGTTTTTTTCAGGTGTTGTGTTTTAATCATGTGTGGTGTTTTTCTCATGTGTTTGTGTTTTATCATATGTTGTGTTTTCATCAAAGTTTTTTATCATGTGTGTGTTTTTATATGTGTTGTGTTCTTATCAGGTGTTGTGTCTTTATTACTTTGTTGTGTTTTATCATGTGTTGTGTTTTACTCATGTGTTCGTGTTTTTCATATGCATGCGTTTTATCAAGTGTTTTATAATGTGTTGTGTTTTAAATATGTGTTGTGTTTTTTCGGTGTTGTGTTTTTTTATGTGTGGTGTTTTATCATGTGTTGTGTTTTTATCATGAGTTGTGATTTTGTCAAGTGTTGTGTTTCTATTATGTGTTGTGTTTTACTCAGGTGTTGTGTTTTATCAAGTGTTTGTGCTTTTAGTTTGTGTTGTTGCTTTTTTCCTTGTGTGTGTTTTATCATGTGTGCTGGTTTATCCAATGGGGTTGTGTTTTATGTATGTGTTGTGTTTTTTAAGGTTTGTGGTTTTTTTTTGTGTTGGTGTTTGTTCTTGTTGTTGGGTTGTTTCATGTGTTGTGTTTTTTCTTGTGTTGTGTTTTATTATGCTGTTGTGTTTTATCATGTGTTGTGTTATCATCATAGTGTTGGCTTTATCAAGTCGTTGTGTTTATTATGTGTTGTGTCTTTATCCATGGGTTGTGTTTTATTATGTGTTGGGTTTTATCATGTGTTGTGTTGTGTTTTATTATGTGTTGTGTTTTTTCATGTGTTGTGTTTTATCAGTGTTGTGTTTTATTAAGTGTTGTGTTTTATCAGGTGTTGTGTTTTATTCATGCTCCGTTGTGTTTTATCACTGTGTTTTATTATTATTATTATTATTAAATATTCGCCGGCTATTATCCCGGCAGGGCCTTTTCAATGAGGTGGCCAGGACTTGGCTACCTCTTTAGGGAGTGTCTGAGAACTAAGTCTTCCATGGGAGGAGGCCAAGTACCTCCTCATCTTTGGACCAACTGTCACCAGGCCTAGCCAAAAGTAGGCCTCTCTGAGTCTTGCATCCCAGTCCAGTGGGGATAATTGGTATGTCAGTCCTTATGAGCTAAAATGATCGGGATCGGGCACATACCTTCCTTGACGGAATGGGCATGGTGTCGATTGTTTTCATCAGTTTTCTTCTCTTGTTTTTAATCAAGTGTTGTTTACCTGGAGAGAGTTCCGGGGGTCAACGCCCCGCCGGCCACCGGTACTCTCTCCAGACAAACACCTCACTATATTAATTAATAATAATATTGTTATTATTCGCGGTGACAAGATATACAAGACATAAGGCTCATTAAAAATAAAAAAAATTTAGTTCCAATTCCTTGGATCACGAGCACTCAGAGAAATCGAAAGATTTTTTTATTTCAAGGTATGGCTTTATTTATTTAGTTCCGGTATACTTTTAACTAATATCGTAAATAAAAAATTTTTTAATTAAAAAAAATTATAAAAATATTTATAAATGTTTTCTTAAAATCAAAAGTTATTGATATTGTTTTAAAAGGATTGTTCGCAAAGGTACTTCTTTGAATTATTTACGGACTAACATTATTCTAGTTTAATAAATATACACAAAATTATAACTATCATCAGAAAAGTTAAAAATGGACCACAAAAAATTCAGAAAGTAAATTTATTGTTGTAGATCTTTTTGATTTTAATTTTTGGAATTATTAATTCCAATATAAGTGATTAGTCGTAGGATAATAACATAAAAGTGCCATTGCCGGATAGCGGAGTACTTGTGCGTTTTTAGGGGCTGAAGTGCTTGCGATGTTGACGTTTTGCGTACCCGCCCTTTGAAACAACATGTCCTGAACCATATCCTTGTCATTGCTAGGTTGGAGTGCTTCCAGTCATCCGCCCCCCCCCTGAAGTTGCTGCGATGGCTGCTTTTGGGGCCCCCTTGCCTCACACCAGCCACTGTTTGTGCACATACGTTTGGTAGTCATCTGGGCCTTGGGCCGGGAGGTAACCCCCCCCTTCCTGCTGAAAACCTGCCACCAGGTGCAAGTAACGTAAATTTTCTTCCCCCCCGGGGAGCCAATGCCGGGTCAGCCCAAAATGGGAAGAGACCCGGGGGGGGGATTCCCAATCAAATAGAATAAATAGAATAGTTTAATACTTGATCGATACCATGCCTAACCATTCGGGTGGGTAGGTGCTGAGCCGGAGCTTTTGTTCACAAGACTGTCATTCCCCCCTTTGCCCCCCTTTGGGGCGGGATGGCAGGCCGAGAGGCCTAGCTTTTGGTAGGCCTGGGGACAGGGGGCCCAAAGTGAGGAGGTACTTGGCCTCCTCCCCTGGGTACTTTGGTTTTGACACTCCCTAAAGAGGGAGCCAAGGCCGGGCCACCACTGGAAAGGCCCGGGCCCGGGGGAATCTGGCTAATCTTTAATAAAATTAAATAAATGAAAACTTTTTAAAGATATTCAAAAAAATGTTTTTTCCGAGAAGCTTTCATCACTTATGATGAAAAAATTCTTGGTAAAAAATTGCTTTATCAAAAAGTCGTAAATATACACAAAATTTTTTTCCAGTTTGTTACCACCTTTACAACTAATTTTCAAAATAATTACCCCTTGACAGCAGGACGCTGAGGGATTGGTGGAGCTTTACTAACCCCTGGTAAGGGTGAGGTATTGGTAGGCTTCATAAACCCAGGTAGTGCTGGGTTTGTTGGAGCTTCACTAACCAGGAAAAGGGTGAGGTATGGCAGGCTTCACTAACCCAGGTAGTGCTGAGGTATTATTGGAGCTTTTACTAAACCCCTGGTAGTGCTGAGGTATTATTGGAGCTTCATAAACCCTTTGGTAATGATGAGGTTTTGGTTTGGGGCTTTACTAAACCATGGTAGTGTGAGGTATTTGGGGGGAGCTTCACAAAACCCCTGGTATGCTGAGGTATTGGTTGGGTTTTACTAACCCATGGTGTGCGAGGTTTGGCAGAGCTTACAAAACCCTGGTAGTGTGAGGGATTGTTGGAGCTTCCTAACCCCTTTGTGTGAGGATTACTTGGAGCTTTTCCCAACCCCCTGGTAATGAGGGGTTTGGTTGGACTTACTAACCCGGTAGGCTGAGGTATTGGGGGACTTCACTAACCCATGGGGGTTTTCTGAGGTTTTGGTTGGGGCTTCACTAACCCCCTGGTGCGCGAGGATTGTTGGAGCTTCACAAAACCCCTGGTAATTTTTTTTTTAGGTTGGAGCTTCACTAAACCCATGGGACGTGAGGTATTTGGGTGGAGCTTTAAATAACCCCTGGTTTGGGGAGGGATTGGTTGGGGGTTTACTAACCCATAAAAAGCGTGAGGTATTGGCTGGAGCTCACTAACCCATGGTAGCTTTAGGTATTTCTGGGCTTCATAACCCCTGGTAACGAGAGGTTTGGGTGGGCTTCATTAAACCCTGGGATTTTGAGGTATTGGTTGGAGCTTCACTAAACCCCTGGTAGGCTGAGGTATTTGGGTTTGGGGCTTCACTAACCCTGGTTTTGCGCTGAGGATGGGGTGGAGCTTCACTAAACCCCGGTAGCGCTGAGGTATTGGGTGGGCTTCACTAACCCCTGGTAGGCTGAGGTATTGGGGGAGCTTCACTAACCCCTTGGTGCTGAGGTATTGGGTTGGGGCTTCACTAACAGGTAGTGCGGGTATTGGTTGGAGCTTCACTAACCCCGGTAGTCTGAGGTATTGGTTGGAGCTTCACAACCCCGGGGTGCGAGGTATTGGTTTTAGCTTCACTAACCCCTGGTATGCTAAGGTATTTTGGTTGGAGCTTCACTAACCCCTGGTGGCTTGGGGATTGGTTTTTGGGCTTCACTAACCCTGGTGCGCTGAGTATTTGGTGGAGCTTTCATAAACCCCTGGTAGTGCGGGTATTGGGGGTTGGGCTTCACAACCCCTGGTATTTCTGAGGTATTGGTTGGGCTTCACTAACCCGGTATTGGGGTGAGGTATTGGTTGGACTTCATAACCCCCGGTAGCGCGAGGTTTTTTGGGGGAGTTCACTAACCCATGGGTGCTGAGGTATTGGTTGGAGCTTCACAAAACCCTGGAGCGCTGAGGTTTTTGGCTGGGTTCATAACCCCTGGTTTGCACGAGGTTTTGGCTGGGGCTTCACTAACCCCTTTTACGATGAGGGATTGGCTGGGCTTTATAACCCCTGGTAGTGCTGAGGTATGGTTTGGGGCTTTCCCCAACCATGGTATGCTGGGTATTGGTTGGGCTTCACTACCTGGGAGGCGAGGTATGGGCTGGAGCTTTACTAACCCAGGGACGTGAGGGATGGTGGGGCTTCACTAACCCATGGTAGTGGGTGAGGGATTGGTTGGGACTTCACTAACCCCCTAGGAGTGCTGAGGTATTGTTGGAGCTTCCTAACCCAAAGGTAGTGCTGAGGTATTGGTTTTGGGGTTACTAAAAACCCCTGGAGCGCTTTAGGTATGGGCTGGAGCTTCACTAAAAAATGGGGAGCGCAAATTGGCTGGAGCTTTTTCCTAACCCATGGTAGTTTAGGTATTTGGGCTTCCTAACCCATAGGAGTCGGGGGTTTTTGGTTTGGGGCTTCATAACCAATGGTAGTGCTGAGGTTTGGTTGGAGCTTCACAACCCCTGGGAGTGCTGGGTTTGGTTGGAGCTTCATAACCCATGGGAGTGCTGAGGATGGTTTGGGTCTTTTACAACCCTGGTAGAATGAGGTATTGGTTGGAGCTTTTTCCCAACCCCTGGGGGTGTGGGGGGAGGTGGTTGGGAGCTTCATAACCCTGGTACACGAGGGATTTGGTTGGAGCTTTACTAAACCCATGGTATTTCTGGGTATTTGTTTGGAGCTTCACTAACCCTGGTAGTGCGAGGATTGGTTGGGCTTCACTAACCCATGGATGTGGGTTTTGGTTGGGAGCTTCACTAACCATGGTAGTGCGAGGTATTTGGTTGGGCTTCAGTAAACCCTGGGAGTGCGAGGTTTGGGTTGGGGCTTCACAACCCTGGTAGGCTTGGGGATGGGGGAGCTTCACTAACCCCTGGAGTGCTGGGTTTGGTTGGAGCTTCGTAAAACCCTGGTAGCGCGAGGTTTGGCTGGAGTTCACTAACCCTATATGTGAGGAATTGGTTGGAGCTTCAAACCCATGGAAATGCGAGTTAGTTGGAGCTTTACTAAACCCGGTAGTGCTGAGGTAGGTTTGAGGTTTACTAAACCCTTTGGGTGCTGAGGTATTGGTTGGGCTTTTAAAAACCCTGGGGTGTAGGTATTTTATCGGGGCTTCACAAACCCATGGTAGTGCTGAGGTAGGGGTTAACTCACTAAAACCCTTTTGGTTTTTGGTGAGGATTTGGTTGGGCTTCATAACCCATGGTTGCTGGGGTATTTTTGGAGTACTAACTCGGTGTGTGAGGTATTGGTTGGGGCTTCACTAACCATGGTAGTGCTGGGGGTATTGTCGGAGGCCCCCTAACCCTGGGAGTGTGGGTATTTTGGAGCTTCACTAACCCCCCTGGTAGGCTGAGGGATTTTGTTGGGGTTCACTAAATCATGGAGTGCTGAGTATTGGTTGGAGCTTTACAACCCATGGTAGTGCGAGGATTGGTGGGTTCACTAACCCATAGTTTTTTTGGGCTGAGGTTTTGTTTAGCTTCACTAAAACCCTGGAAATGCTGGGTTATTGGTTGGGCTTTACAACCCATGGTAGTGGAGGTATTGGTTGGGGCTTCACTAACCCTGGTATGTTGATTTTTTGGGGTTTGGGTTCACTAACCTGGTATCGAGGGATTGGTTTGGGGCTTCATAACCCATGGTAGTGCCAGGATTTTGGTTGGGGCTTCATAACCCTGGGAGTGTGGTATTGGGGTTTGGGGCTTCACTAACCCAGGTTGTACTGAGGTATTGGGGGAGCTTCAAACCCCTGGTAGTGTGAGGTATTTTGGTTGGGCTTACAAAAACCCCTGGAGTCTAGGTATTGGGTTTGGGCTTTTTTAAACCCATGGTGTGCTGAGGTATTGGTTTTGGGGCTTCATTAACCCATGGTTTGTCTGAGGTATTGGTTTGGAGCTTCAAAAAACCTGGTAGTGCTGAGGTATTTGGTTGAGCTTTATAACCCCTGTAGTGCTGAGGATTGGTTTTTAGCTTTTCTAAAACCCCTGTGTGCGAGGAATTTTTGGAGCTTCACCAACCATGTTAGTGCTGAGGTATTGGTTGGGCTTCACTTAAAAACCCTGGTAGCGCTGAGGTATGGGGGGCTTCACTAACCCATGGAGCGCCCAGGTATGGTGGGGTTCACTAACCCTGGTAGTTGGGGGTATTGGTTGGAGCTTTACTCCCCCTGGTAGGGCTGAGGATTGGTTGGGTTCACTAACCCCTGGAGTGGGTGGGTATTGGTTGGGCTTCACTAACCAATGGAGTGCTGGGATTGGTTGGAGCCCCTTTACAAACCCATGGTAGTGCTGAGGTATTTTGGTTGGATCTTCACTAACCCATGGTGCACGAGGTATTGGTTGGAGCTTTACTAACCAGGGGGTGCTGAGGGTTTTGGGTTGGGGGCTTCACTAACCCCTGGGGGGGGGGGCTGAGGTTTGGGGTTTGGGCTTTTACAACCCATGGGAGTGCTGAGGGATTGGTTTTGGGTTCCTAACCCTTGGGAGCCTGAAGGTATTTGGGTTTGGGCTTCACTAACCCTGGTGTGCGAAGTATTTGGGTTGGGCTTCATAAACCCTGGGAGTTGGGGTATTGGTTTGGGCTTTCAATAACCCCTTTTTCCCGAGGTTTGGTTTGGGGCTTCACTAACCATGGTAGTCTGAGGGATTTTTTGGAGCTTCACTAACCGTTGGTAGTGCGAAGTATTGGTTGGAGCTTATAACCCCTGGGTGCGAGGTATTGGTTGGGTTCACTAAACCCTGGTAGTGCTGGGGGGGTTTTTTTGGAGCTTCCTAACCATGGTATTTTTGAGGTAAGGGGGGAAAGCTTCACTAACCCCTGGGGAGTGCTGAGGGATAGGTTAAGTTCACTGCCCATGGTAGTGCTTAGGTATTGGTTGGAGCTTCATAACCCATGGAGTGCTGAGTTTGGTTTAGCTTCACTAACCCAGGGGAGTGGAGGTATTTTTTGGGTTCACAACCCCTGGGCGGTTTATTTGGGTTTGAGTTCACTAACCCCTGGTAGGTGGGATTGGTTGGGTTCACTAACCCCGAAATGTGGGTATTGGTTGGGCTTTATAAAAACCCTGGATGCTGGGTATTTGGTTGGAGTTTCAACTAAAAACCCTGGTTTTCTGAGGTTGGTTTGGTCTTCACTAACCAGGTATGCGAGGTATTGGTTTGGGGTTCCTAAACCCCTGTAGTGCTGAGGTGTTGGGGGGAGTTTACTAACCCCTGGTAGTGCTGAGGGATTGGGTTGGGGCTTCACTAACCCCTCTTAGTGCTGAGGGATTGGTTTGGGCTTCATAACCCCTGGAGTGCTGGGTTTGGGTTGGGGGCTTTCCCAACCATTGGGGTGCGGGATTGTTGGAGCTTCATAACCCATGGATGCTGAGGTATTTGGGTTGGGCTTCACAACCCCTGGAGGCTGAGGTTTGGTTGGAGCTTCCTAACCCATGGGGTAGTTTCGAGGGATTGGGTTTGGGCTTCACTAACCCTGGTAGTGCTAGGTATTGGTTGGAGCTTTTTCTAACCCATGGTAGTGTAGGTATTGGTTGGGGTTCACTAACCCATGGGGGTTTCTGAGGTATTGGTTGGAGCTTCACCAACCCTGTTAGTGTGAGGTATTGGTTGGAGCTTCACTAACCCCTTTTGGGAGGGCTGGAGTATTGTTCAGCTTCGTAACCCATGGTAGTGCTGAGGTATTTGGCGGGGGGGTTCACTAAACCCATGGGGGGAGTGTGGGTATTGGTTTGGAGCTTCATAACCCATGGAGTGCGAGGGTTTTGGTTGGGGGGTTACTAACCCCTGGGAGTGCTGTTTATTTTTTTGGACTTCACTAACCATGGTAGTGCTGAGGTATGGTTTTGGGGCTTCACTAACCCCGGGAGTGGAGGTATTGGTTTTGGGGCTCCTAACCCATGGTAGTGTGAGGATTGGTTGGGTTTCACTAAAAACCCTGGTAGTGCAGGGATTGGGTTTGGGCTTCCCAAACCGGTGTGCGGGGGGGGGGGGTTGGGGTTCACTAACCATGGTAGTGCTGAGGTATTGGTTGGACTTCCTAAAATCAGTGTGAGGATTGGTTTGGGCTTCCCCTAACCCCTTTGGGGCTGAGGGGATTGGTTGGGCTTCCTAAACCCTGGAGTGTGGGTTTTGGGGAGTTCACTAACCCCCGAAGTACTGAGGATTTGGTTGGACTTCACTAACCCTGGTAGTCTGAGGATTGGTTGGAGCTTCACTAACCCTCTTAGTGGGGTTTGGTTGGAGCTTCACTAACCCATGGTAGTGTTTTGGGGATTGGTTGGGGTTCACTAACCCAGGTAGTGCTGAGGTATTGGTTGGGCTTCACTAACCCATGGTAGTACTGAGGTATTGGTTGGAGCTTCACTAACCTGTTAAATGCTGGGGGGTTTTGGGTTGGGCTTTACAACCCATGGGAGTACTGAGGGATTGGGGTTTGGGCTTCACTAACCCAGGTGTGCTGGGGATTGGTTGGAGCTTCACTCTCATGGAGTGCTGAGTATTTTTTGGGGCTCATAACCCCGGGGGTTTGGGGGGGTAGGGTGGAGCTTCATAACCCATGGGAGGCTGAGGTATTGGCTGGAGCTTCACTACCCCTGGTAGTGCGAGGTATTGGTTTGGGGCTTCACAAACCCATGGTTGGATTTATTGTTTGGACTTTCACTAACCCCTGGGAGTGTGAGGGATTTGGTTTAGCTTCACTAACCCATGGGTGCTGGGGGTATTGGTTGGAGCTTCACTAACCCTGGTAGTCTGAGGGATTGGGTTGGGGGCTTCACTAACCCATGGGGCTGAGGTATTGGTTGGAGCTTACTAACCCATCTTTGTGCTAGGGATTGGGTTGGGCTTCACTAAACCCCTGGTATGCTGAGGGATTGGTTGGGGCTTCCTAACCCTTTTGTGTGAGGTTTGGTTGGAGTTCACTAAAACCCCTGGTAGTGCTGAGGTATTTGGTTGGAGTTCCTAACCCATGGTGTGCTGAGGTATTGGGTTTGGGGCTCAGTAACCCCTGGTAGTGCTAGGTTTGGTTGGAGCTTCTAACCCATGGGAGTGGAGGGATTTGGTTGGAGCTTCATTAACCCCTGGTAGTGTAGGTATTGTTTGGAGTTTCTAAACCCATGGTAGTGCTGGGTAAATTGGTTTGGGGGGGTTCACCACCCAGGAGGTGCTGAGGGTTTGGTTGGAAAATTCCTAACCCCTCTTTTGGCTGGGTATTGGTTGGGGCTTTATCCCATGGTGTGCTGAGGGATTGGTTGGAGCTTCACTAAAACCCATGGTGTTGAGGTTTTGGTTGGAGCTTCACAACCCATATTAGTGCGAGGGTTTTGGGTTTGGGAGCTTCCTAAACCCATGGTAGTGCTTTAGGTATTGGGTTTGGGCTTCAGTAACCCAGGTATGCGAGGATTGGGTTTGGGGCTTCCTAAACCCATGGTGTGTGAGGTTTTGGTTGGAGCTTCACAAAAAAATGGTAGTATGAGGATTGGTTGGAGCTTCACAAAACCTGGTGTGCGAGGTATTGGTTGGGCTTCCAACCCATGTTTGGGAGGGTTTTTTTGGAGCTTTTTCTAACCCATGGTGTGCTGAGGGGATTGGTTGGAGCTTCACCAACCCCTGTTAGGCGAGGTATTGGTTGGGGGTTTTACAACCCTGGGGCGCGAGGTTTTGGGTGGAGTTTCTAACCCCTGGTAGCGCTGGGTATTGGCTGGGGCTTCACAACCCTGGTAGTGCGAGGTATTGGTTGGGGCTTCGCAAACCCCGGTAGTGCTGAGGTTTTGGTTGCAGCTTCACTAACCCAAAGGTAGTGCTGGGTTTTGGTTGGAGCTCACTAACCCGGGGAGTGTGAGGATTTGGTTTGGGGCTTCCTAACCCTGGGGGGTGCTGAGGGATTGGGTTTGGGCTTCACTAAACCCATGGTAGCATGAGGTATTGGTTGGGCCACTAGCCCATGGTGGGCTGAGGTATTGGTTGGGGCTTTACTAACCCATGGTAGCGCTGGGTATTTGGGTGGGTTCACAAAACCCTAGTAGTGTGAGGAATTGGTTGGAGCTTCAAAACCCATGGTATGCTGGGTATAGGTTTGGGGCTTCCCAACCCCCCCTGGAGTGCTGGGATTGGTTTGAGCTTCACTAACCCCTGGTAGGGGGGGTATAGGGGTTGAAGCTTCACTGCCCCATGGTTGTCTGAGGTATTGGTTTGGAGGCTTATAACCCTGGTAGTGCTGAGTTTTTTTGGGGCACACTTTCCCATGGTTAATGTGAAAGGTATTGGTTTTAGCTTCCCTGCCCCTGGTGTGCTGAGATATTGGTTGGGCTTATTTAAACCCCCTGGTAGTGCTGAGATATTGGTTTGAGCTTCACTGCCCAGGTAGTGTGAGATATTGGTGGAGCTTCACTAACCCGGGAGTGTGAGGGGATTTGGTTTTTGGGTCACTAGCCCATGGTAGGGGAAGTATTGGTTGGGGCTTCACTAACCCAGGGATGCTGAGTTTGGTTTTACTTTACTGCCCAGGTAGTGCTGGTATTTGGGGGAACTTCACTAGCCCATGGTAGTCGGGTATTTGGGGGTTTGGGCTTTATAACCATGGAGTGTGAGGTTTGGTTGGAACTTCACTAACCCCTGGTAAGGGAGGTATTGGTTGGAGTTCCTTAAACCCAAAGGGAGTGCTGAGGGTTTTGGGTTTGGGCTTCATTTAAACCCTGGTATGCTGAGGTATTGGTTTGGGCTTCAAACCCAGGGTCTGGGTATTGGTTGGAGTTTCACTAACCCCTGTAGTGTGAGGTATTTGGTTGGGGCTTACTAACTCATGGTAGTGCTGAGGGATTGGTGGACTTATAACCATGGTTGGCTGGGTTTGGTTGGAGCTTCTTTTTCCCATGGTAGTGCTGAGGTTTTTGGGGGGTTCACTAACCCCCCATGGTAGTGCTGGGGATTGGTTGGGCTTCACTAACCCATGGGGTGCTGAGGGATTGGTTGGGCTTCATTAACCCCCGGGAGGCTGAGGTATTGGTTGGAAATTCATAACCATGGTAGTGCTGAGGTTTGGTTGGGCTTCCCCTAACCATGGTAGTGCTGTGGGGATTGGTTGGGCTTCATAACCCTGGAGTGAGACGTATTGGTTGGGCTTCACTAACCCCTTTTTTTCCCGGGGGTTGGTTGGAGCTTCATAACCTTGGTAGTGCTGAGGGAGGTTGGGCTTTACAACCCATGGGAGTTCTGAGGTATTGGTTGGGTTCACTAACCCAGGTAGTGCTGAGGTATTTTGGGTTGGGGCTTCACCAACCCCTGTTTTGCTGAGGTATTGGTTGGAGCTTCACTAACCCTGGTATGTGGGGTATTTGGTTGGGCTTTATAACCCATGGTAGTGCTGAGGGATTGGGGGAGCTTCACTAACCCATTTAGTGCTGAGGTTTGGTTTTAGTTCACTAACCAAAGGTAGTGCTGGGGTATTTTTTTGGGCTTCACTAACCCATGGTAGTGAGGATATTGGTTGGGCTTCACTAAACCCCTGGTGTGCGAGGTATTGGGTGGGGCTTCACTAACTCATGGTAGGTGAGGTATGGTTGGAGCTTCACTAACCCATGGTAGTGCTGGGTATTTGGGTTTGGACTTCCCAACCCCCTGGGAGTGTGAGGTATTGGTTGGAGCTTCACTAACCCTGGGTGTGGGGTATTGGTTGGAGCTTCATTAACCCATGGGGAGTGTGAGGTATTGGCGGGAGTTCACAACCCATGTTATGTAGGATTGGTTGGAGTTCAAAATACCCATGTAGTGCTGGGGTTTGGTTGGAGCTTCACTAACCCCTTTGGCGGAGACGTATTTGGGTTGGGCTTCACTAACCCCCGGTAGTGTTTAGGGATTTTGGGTGGAGCTCA
Organism: Cherax quadricarinatus; assembly: GCF_026875155.1. Lineage (NCBI taxonomy): Eukaryota > Metazoa > Arthropoda > Malacostraca > Decapoda > Parastacidae > Cherax > Cherax quadricarinatus. The sequence continues at coordinate 20,593,399 of NC_069452.1, read as the reverse complement.
CCAAATCATGGGAGTGCTGAGGGATTGGTTGGACTTCACTAAAACCCCCTGGTTGTGGGTATTGGTTGGGGCTTCCTAACCCTGGAGTGTGAGGTATTTGGTTGGAGCTTCACAACCCCTGGGAGGCTGAGGGTATTGGTTTGGAGCTTTACTAACCATGGTACACTGAGGGATGGTTGGGCTTTACACCCTGGTATGCTGAGGTATTGGTTGGAGCTTCACTAACCCATGGTAGCGTGAGGTATTGGTGGAGCTTCAAAAACCCCCAGTAGGCTGAGGAAATTGGTTGGGGCTTCACTAACCCCTGGTAGTGCTGAGGTATGGTTTGGGCTTCATAAACCCTGGGAGTGCTGAGTATTGGTTGAGCTTTACAACCCATGGATTTCGAGGTTAGGTTGAAGCCCCTACCCCGGTATGTGAGGGGATTTTTTGGTGCTTCACAACCCATGGTAGTCTGAGATATTATTTGGAGCACACTATCCCATGTAGGCTGGGTATGGTTTGAGCTTCACTAGCCCCGGTGTGCTGGAATTGGGTTGGGGCTTCCTAACCCTGGAGGCTAATATTGGTTTTTAGCTTCCTAGCCCATGGTTGCTGAGATATTTGGGTTGGGGCTTTACTAACCCTGGAGGGTGAGGGATTGGTTGGAACTTCACAACCCCTGGTAGGCTGAGGTATTGGTTGGAGCTTCACTAACCCAGGGGAGTGCTGAGGTTTTGGTTGGGGCTTCAACTAACCCCTGTAGTGTGGGTATTGGGGGGCTTCACTAACCCATGGAGGCTGAGTATTTGGGGGTTTCCAAACCCATAGATGCGAGGATTGGTTGGGAGTTCACTAATATGGAGTGCGAGGTTTGGTTTGGGGCTTCCCCAACCCCAAGGTAGTGCTGAGGTATTGGGGAGCTTCATTAACCCTGGTAGGCTGAGGGTTTGTTGGGCCCTTTACTAACCCCTGGAGGCTGGGGTATTGGTTTGGGGCTTCACTAACCCCCGGTAGTGCTGAGGTATTGGGGTTGGGAGTTTATTACCCATGGTAGGCTGGGATTGGTGGGGAATTCACTAAAACCCTGTAGGCTGAGTTTTTGGTTGGGCTTCACTAAAACCCAGGGGTGCTGAGGTATTGGGTTTGGGCTTCACTAACCCATGGGATGATGACGTATTGGTTGGAGCTTTTACTAAAACCCCCTTTGTGCTGAGGTATTGGTTGGATTCACTAAAACCCATGGTAGTGCTGGGTATTGGGAGCTTCACTAACCCATGGAGTTCTAGGTATTGGTGGGGGCTTCACTAACCCAGGTAGGCTGAGGATTTGGGTTTGGGGCTTCCCAACCCATGTTGTGTGGGTATTGGTTTTGGGGCTTTATAACCAGGAGTGCTGGGGTATGGTTGGACTTCAGTAACCATGGTATTTTGAGTATTTCGGGGCTTATAACCCAGTTAGTGCTGGGTATTTGGGTTGGGGCTTCAAACCCTGGTTGTGCTGGGGTATTGGTTGGAGCTTCTAACCCCTGGGAGTGTGACTTTTTGGTTGGGCTCAAACCCATGGAGTGCTGAGGGTTTGGGGAGCTTCACTAACCATGGTAGTGCTGAGGATTGGTTGGGCCACTAACCCTGGGAGTGCTGAGGTATTGGTTGGAGCTTACTAAAACCCATGGAAGTGCGGGTATTGGTGGAGCTTCACTAAACCCCGGTGTGCTGGGATTGGGGGAGCTTTCCAACCCATGGTACCCCCGGTATGGCGGGGGGTTCACAACCCCTGTATGCTGAGGTATTGGTTTTGGAGCTTCACTAACCCTGGAGTGCTAGGGATTTTCTGGAGCATTCCAACCCATGGCAGGGTGAGGTTTACCCGAGCTTCCTAACCCATGGAGTGGAGGTTTTGGTTGGAGCTTCACTAAACCCCCGGTAGTTGAGGTTTGGTTGGAGCTTCACAACCCCGGTGTGTTAGGTATTGGTTTGGGGCTTCACTAACCCCTCTTAGTGCTGAGGGGATTGGTTGGGCTTCATAACCCTGGTGTGCTGAGGTTTTTGGGTTTGGGGGCCTTTAGAACCCCTGGTAGTGCTGAGGAGGGTTGGAGCTTCACTAAACCCCGTATATGAGGTTTGGTTTGGGGGTTCCCAAAACCCTGGGAGTGCTGAGGTATGGTTGGAAACTTCACTAACTTCATGGAGTGCTGAGTATTGGGTTTGGGCTTACTAAAAAAATGTAGTGCTGTGGTATTGGTTGGAGCTTCTTTTTCCCATGGTAGTGCAAGGTATTGGTTGGGGGCTTCACTAACCCTTGGGAGTGCGAGGGATTGGTTGGGGCTTCTCAAACCCCTGGGGTTGCTGTGGTATTGGTGGGCTTCTTAACCCTGGGGTGCTAGGTATTTGGGTTGAGTTTTTAACCCCTTTAGTGCTGAGGGTTTTTGGTTGGAGCTTCACCAACCCATTTGGGTATTTTGGGGTATTTTTTTGGGGCTTCACTAACCCAGGGAGGCCCTGGGTATGGGCTGGAGTTTACTAAACCCCGGTAGCCTGAAGGGGATTGGTGGGACTTCACATCCCCTGGTATGTGGGTATTGGTTTGGGGCTTTACAAAACCCTTGGGAGTGCTGGGTATTGGGTTTGGGGCTCACAAAAATGGTGGCTGAGGTATTGGGTTGGGACTTCACTAACCCCCTGGTTAGTGCCCGAGGTATTTGGGTTGGACTTCACAACCCTGGAAAACCCCTGGGTTTGGTTGGGCTTCACTAACCCATGGGGTGCGAGGTTTTTGGACTTCACTAACCCATGGGGTGCGAGGTATTTTTTTGGGGTTCACTAACCCTGGTATGCTGAGGTATTGGTTTGGAGTTACTAACCCAGGTAGTGTGAGGTTTGGTTGGGGTTCTTTAAACCCCCGGTAGTGGTAGGTATTGTTTGGGGCTTCATTAAACCCCTGGATGCTGAGGTTTTTGGGTTTGGGGCTTTCCCAACCAATGGTATGCGAAGTATTGTTGGAAACTTCTTAACCCCATGGTGGCTGAGGTTTGGGTTGGGGCTTTACTAACCCATGGTAGTTGAGGGATTGGGTTGGAGCTTCATAACCAATGGAAGTCGAGGGTTTTGGCTGGGGCTTCACTTTCCCATGGTAGGCTGAGGTATTGGTTGGGCTTCACAACCCCCTGGGGTTTGGGGATTGGGTTGGGGCTTCCTAACCCCTGGTTTTTGTGAGTATTGGTTGGAGCTCACAAAACCCCTGTTTGTTGGGGGATTGGTTGGAGCTTCCAAAACCCTGGTAGTGCTGATTGGTTGGAGCTTCACAAAAACCCTGGTAGCACTGAGGTTTGGTTGGGGTTCACTAACCATGGTGTGCTGGGATTGGTTGGAGCTTCACTAACCCATGGTAGGCTGGGTATTGGGGAGTTTCACTAACCCATGGTAGTGCTGAGGTATTGGGGGAGCTTCACTAACCCTGGGGTGAGGTATTGGGTTTGGGCTTTTCCTAACCCATGGGAGTGTGAGGCATTGGTTGGAGCTTCAGAAACCCATGGGAGTGTGACGTATTCTTTGGGTTTACTAACCCCTGGTAGTGCGGGGTATTCTTTGGGCTTCACCCCTTTTGTGCTGAGGTATTGGTTGGAGCTTTACTAAAACCCCTGGTAGTGGGGGAGTATTTTTTGGAGCTTCACTAACCCATGGTAGTGCTGGGTATTGGGTTTGGGGCTTTATAAAACCCAGGTAGTGCTAAAGGGATTGGTTGGAGCTTCACTAACCCATGATAGGCTGAGGTATTGGTTGGGCTTCCTAACCCTGGTAGTGGTGTATGTTAATTGATAACCATGTTAGCTGTTATTAAGTGTATTTTAAATTTTTGCTATCCCCAAATTTGGGCAAGAATTTTTTAATTTGTAAAATATTTTTTTGATGACCCAAGTTTGTATTAATGTACTTTTAAAATTATTATTATACGGGAAATTGCAAACTCAGGTGTGGATTTATTAAAGGGGAAATTGTATCTTGTTGAAAAGCTGTTCGTGTTTTTAATAAAGTTGAATTTAAATTACATTGCTCATGCGAAAATGAGGAAATTTATATAGAGGAAAAAATTGGAATATAGAGTAAAGAAAGCTCACTACAGGCAGAAAATTTCATGAAACCAAAGGATATAATAAGTGTTTGGGAATTTTTTTGAATCAAAAAAAGTGAATATGAAGTTTTTAAAATTGTATTTATATGCTTTAGGGAATGATATGTTCATAAAAATTATATTAAAAAAAAAATTAAAGGGATTTATTATTAAATGTGAGATGAGACCGAAATAGATCTCATGTTTAAATCAGTATTTGAATTAGAGGAAAAAATTCTTTCTTTAAAAGTCAGGTTTGAATAAATTAAAATTGTGAAAAACTAGGCAGCGGGTAGTCTGCACCAACAAAAAAAATTCTTTGCCAAAAACCCCAAAATTGTGTTTGCCTTTGTTTAACCCTTGAAAAAATTTGGGGGAATTTTGGTAAATTTTTAAAGCAGCTGTGCATGACGGAGTGACCTACCCTGTGAAAAAAATTTATTTTCCCTCAAAGGAGGAAAGAGGAATGCTCACATACTATACAAGCCTTTTCCCCATGAATGACTTTCAAGGAAAAGGTTGACTTGTTGAAGGGTTTGTTATGGAATATAGAAAAAATTATTTTGGATTTAGGAATAATTATTAATTTAAAATTCCAGATCACACTTACAAAAGGTTTTACAGCAGTTTAGAGTTAAACTGGGAAGCACTTCAAAACTTTAAGAAAAAATTTAAAATCTGAAGGAATCAGACTGGTTTTTGGTGCCTGGTACAGAAAAAATTAAGCTGAAAACACTTAAATGATCTCGAACAAATATCAAAAAGGGTTATTTTGGTTGGGGGAAATAAGACTGGTCTACAAGTTTAAATTTGTGCCGTTGCGACCAGCCAACTAATCATTTTAAAGAAGCAAAAAAATAAAACTCGAGGTACTGAAAAGTCTCACAAAGGAAGAAATTATCTCAATGAAAATAAAAAAAATTCTTCCCTAAAAAGAGTTGCATAGGTGATATAATAGCAAGAATTAGAAAAAATGTTCTCCAAAAGGTAAAATAATAAGTACCCCCCTAAGAGTAGCCCGTTAATAAGAAACATAAGAAAAAGGAGTTTGTTTTTTCTGCAAGGGTATCATTTATTAAGAATTGAAATTTCTAAAATTTGGGAAATGAAAGTTGAAAGATTGGATGAACTTGAGGATGTATCAGATTTTAGGTAATCACAATGTAAAGGATTTTTTTATCCCAAATTAAATTCTGTTTAATGTCAAAAAGGAAAGACACCTATAGTCTTTTTTAAGGGTCTATATGCTAATTTTGATAAAAAATGATAATGTTGACAATCCTGACACAACGGGGTAATGTAAAAATTGTCCCAAATGTTAATAATGTGGTTTTGCTGTAGCCTTACCTGTGTTACAGGTAAAATTGATGAAAAAGGCATAAAAAAAAAATTTGAAAACATTATTGGACCAGGATCCAGGTTTTCATAAGATGAAAATGTCTTGATGTTATAAAATTACGAGGGGATCCCACAATTTAAAATTTTATCTTTTTTCTCTCAGATAAAAGGTCAATTTATACACTTTTATGTAATGTCAGGTTGGGCAATGAAAAAAACATGTTAATGCAGTTTTGTAGATGACTTCCAGAGAAAATTCTACGTAGGGTTAGTAAAAGCCTTTTTTTTTTTAAAGAAAAAAAACATTTTTTTTTTAATTTTAAAAAATTTTTGGGTAAATTTTTCTCCTTTGTAAAAGGGGGGGGTAAAAAATGTGGGCCCCCTTTTTCTGAAAGGGGTGTAAGAGGGTGGTTCCTTAAAAAAATTCAGAAGAGAAATAAAAAAACCTAATTTTTTTACTAGAACTCCCCAAAACTGAGGTGGTTTTTCCCCTGCAAAATTGTGGGAAAATTTAAACCTTTAAAAAAGAAAGGAAAACCCGGATTTTTTTAAAAAACAAAAAAAAAGAAAATTTTTCCAAAAAAAGGGGTGAAATTTGGGGGGTGACCATCCAAAACCCACTTTCGTGGAATTTACAAAAAAGGCCCCCTCCCCAATGGGGTAAGACAAAAGTTCTGCCAAAAGATAAACCCAGGTTAATTTAAAAAATTTTTTGAAAGGGGCCCTTTAAAAAAATTTATGGAAAGACTCTGGAGAAAAGGTTTGCCCCTTTTCCCTTTTTGGATTGGTTTTTTTTTAAAAGTAAAAAAAATACCTTTTAAAATTTTAACAGTTAAATGTTATGGGAAAAAATTTGGGATTCAAAAAAAAAGGAAAGAATTTTTTAAAGGGCCAATTAAAAATTTCCTAAAATTTTTTGGGGGGGGGTTTCCCCTTTTCCGAGAACCCTTTCCCACCTGATAATTCAAAACAGGTGGGATAAATTTAATTTGGGTGATTTGGAAATTCCAAAGTTGGAGTTCCACGCCAGGTTGCCAATCCAAATGGGAAAAAAATGTACTCCACATTTTTTGTAAATGCTTCAAAATTGGCATTGGAGCAGTGTTTTCTTCAATGTAATAGTGTTATTTCTCTTGTTATGTCTAAGGCTAAGTGTCCCCAATTAAAATCAGCCACTATACATGGGTTAGAGTGCGACTACAGGACCGTTCACCTGGCACATCCCGGCAAGTGGGTAGAAGGTGACTATGCTGGATTCCTGAGGGAAAGTTTTTGCTAAAAATGATGTTTCGGCACCCCATCCCATTGTATGTTATGTTGGAGGCCTTTTTTTTTTTCTTTTTTTTTATATATTTTATTTAAGCAATACAAATACAAGGTGATATAAAAACAGAAAGATTAATACAAAAGAATCCAACACAGTGACACCTCAACCAGGTCGTCTAATTACATGCAAAAGATTAATATCAACAGAACAATGTAACACTGAAGTTCAACAGAGCTCAAGGGTATCTATGCACATTTTTATTACCAATGAAACTATCACCACAAATATAAAACATTGCTACAAATACAAGCGAAGATAAGTATGGATTGGATAGCACCCACAAGTACGGTGCTACTAATTAATTGTGGACTGTATAGATTATATTAGTGTAACTGAATGAAGGGGGGGGGGGTGGGTTTTACATTAGGGAAATTTTCCATCAAAGGAAAAACTTTGTAATAATCTCTCCACATACCAGATATTCTCTGGTGGTCACTTGATGTAGCTGGATCACTCATAACCTATCCAATTATAACATACCTAACTGGCCAGTATCAGTCTGTATAACTAGAAGAGTTACTTAACTGTGGGTGATTGATACTCCTTATTTCCTCCATTCACCCATCTCGTTTCGATGTCCTGCTACACCGACATGGTTCTTATTCAGCAGGAGAGGTATCCATTGGTTTGTCCCGGTTTAGAAGTGTGACTCAATTAACTTCACTTTCCTCGTGACGGGAACAACGTGGTCTAGCGTGTTCACTCGGAGCAAGGCGACTTATTTCACTTCACGGCATTCTCTTAACTTAGCGTTATTATCATTAATTACATTATAATTTACAAGACGATTTAATGTCTATAATTATTATACACATTAGAGATCACCCCCATTAAGATCTGAGACCGTGGGGTGATGATTAAACCAGGGTAATTTTCCCCGGGACAATTCCATGGCGATGCACCAGTCCCCCGGGTCCTACCCTTATTCACTCATTTTACCACTCTATTACGGTGGTCCCGTAAATCACTTTCCCCTCATCTCCACCAGGAACAGTTACGACACTTCCTATTATGAAATGAGGCCTATATTAATCCTTAGGCCCCGTGAACGCCAATTTTCGGGTTTCCCATGCTTTCCCAGCTCCTCACTCTTTTCAAAACACCCCCGCCTCTCGTCCCCCGTTCAACCTATACCCCCGCACACCCGCGCATGCGCAAAGGGAACTCTTGGTTCTATCCTTTGTCAAATACATTTTTGACTCATATCGACACTTAAATACCTATTAGGCACTATAGCTTCGGAAAATTAAAATATTTTCCACACTGCGGCCGGGCGGAGGTCGTTGCTAGACGACTTACATAATGTGGAGTACAATTTTCCCCATCTTCACTGGCCACCTGGCTTGGGAACTCCAATATTGGTATTTACATAATCACCCATTAATTCTTTCCACTGTTAACTCCTCGGGTAGGGCTCCACCAAAGCACACTCAAGCCTCCATGCTTCTAGTATTAACAATTTCCCTCTTATTTTAAGATGTGACACTAAGCCTGTGCTCTCTGGGTTAATTTGTTGGGCATACTGGAATTATGAGACTTTAACAATAACAAGTCTCTCTCAGTATCCAAGTCAGCCCAGCACATTTCTGCATATGGCACTTCAACTCCATGGCCATCCATATTTATTGATCCCTCAAAATGAACTAATTACTGTTCTATTCCCTCAGGGGCATAAGCCTATGCTCCCTGGGTTAATTTATTGGGTATACTGGAATTATGGGGACGTTAACAATAACAATCTTTCTCAGTGTCCCAAAGTCAGCCCCAGCACCTTACTGCATTATTTCATTAACCCTTCACATATCCTCTTTAGTTCCTCTTCAGTTGACGTCACCCCCGGAAATTGTCAAAAGATTATTTACCCAATTACTTCGCTCAGTGGACCACCTGTGCACTTAAGGTGTTCATTTATCGACGCCTGAAGTAAGAACAATTTATTATTTAACTTTTTTATTAATTATTTTCTTTAAAAAGCAGTCAACAATTTTGGTGTCTTGCTCAGTTCGCAGAGCTGGGCCCTTTAACTGTCCATACGCCATTCTATAATTAGTGGGTTTAATTCTGGACGGTCGAGCTTCCATGGAAGTCGCACCCAGTAATGCCCAGATTCACATTTAACATCCTTGGTATTTTTCCTGAGTAAAGGAATCATTTGGACTTTCCTCATTTATATTAATCCCTATGCTGTCCAGCTCCCACAAATTAGATGGTTCAGCATCATTCTCGATAGAAGAATATTGTACTGGGTTGACCTTTTATGAGTAAGACACCGTGACGTATTCACTACTTCTAGTCATTATTACTAGGGGGTTTAGTCTGCCATATATTACATGGCCCGTACCAGGGTTGAGAGTGACGCCGCATGGTTTTGGATTTATGCCTTTATCCTGAATTATTACATCCAACACCGGCAAGGCTACCTCAGCTAGGCCCATCATTATTGCCATTAGCTGCAGCCTTTACATCAGTCTCTGTAGTGTCAGGGTTATTAAATTATCATTATTGTCACCATTATTATAAGAATCACATACAACCCTGCACATAATGTATGGGGGCCTTCCCTTGTTGCATTGATAGCAACTGTTCAGTTTGGTATGACAATCCTTTACATTATGATTGTTAGACATCTGATAAATCTGTCAAGTTCTTTCATCCTCTCCACTTTAATACCCATGAATTATAGGCAGTACAATTTTTTAGTAAAATGATTTACCCTGGCAGAAGAGGCAGTCTCTCTTTTCCTTGCCTGACCTCATATTAAACTGGGTTACCTTTACTGAGGTACTTATTCCTCTTACCTTGATGTGAGGAACCACTATTACTGATTCCTGACTTGATATGTGCCTATTTAACTTTTAACTATGATTATTACCACAGAGATTATTTTTCCCTTTTGAGATTTGATAGATACTTCAGAGTCATTATGTGTTATATCCTTAGAACTGTTTGGCTGACTAGTCTGCAATTGAACAATTAATTCCTGCCGACTAGTTGATTTCCTCCGGGACCGTACTTGGAGGTTTTGGGAAAACCCCCCCTTTTGCATTAATAGGTTGATTCAATTACACCCTTTAATTTATTCAAAGCTTATTTTTACAAGACAGTTTTTCTTCCAATTCGTAATGTTGATTAATTAAAACATTCATTTCCATTCATTGGACAGTTTTCCAGCAGATCTCTTTCACAGTTTTTAAACCACAATTTGTACCAATCAAATTCTCTCTAAAAATCAAAAATTTAACTTTAATTCATTAGGGTTCAGGGTTCTTTGATTCATTAAATCAATCCCTTCGTCCATAGCCTTTAATAGCCTGAAATGATGCTTTCTTACTTAAAATTCACGGACTTGTCAGCCAACATTAACTCCATCAAAATCCAGTCATGGTTAGAGAAATTATTAATCATGATTAAAACAACTTAAGTAGGCGCCTTATAATTTTAAATTCTTGCACTTGATTTTTGTATAAATCCTAGGCACACATGTGCTACCAATTAATTGGGCTAATTTATATCCCCCACACGATCAAATAAGCTTGTGTACCCTATACCCACTTCCTTCAATCAGTCACTTAATTATTAAGAAATTTAAATTTCAATTATTTTCTTTTTCACTGATTGCATCGGTTCGGGAAAGGGACCAGCGGGCAGATGTGGAAAATTTTATAGGTGTGATTACTGTATGTACCTCAACATTATTATCATACAAGTAATCTCACTGGGAGACAACCATATTGTTTACGTAGTCACCTGTGTAGATATGTGAGAAAACTTAACCCCCCAGGTCACGGCAGGTGGTTCCTTCGACGTCACAATCTTATCCATATCTATCCGAGACCAGTATGGATTGGATAGCACCACAAGTACGGTGTACTAATTAATTCTGGACTGTATAGGGTTATATTAGTGTAACTGAATGAAGGGGGGGGGGTAGGTCAAAATGGATATATCCATCAAGGAAAAACACTTGTACATAATCTCACCACTTACCAGATATTCTCTGGTGGTCACTTGATGTAGTGGATCACTCATAACCTATCCAATTATAACATACCTAACTGGCCCGTATCAGTCTGCTATAAACTAGAAGAGTTACTTAAATGTGGGTAATTGATACTCCTTATTTCCTCCATTCACCATCTCATTTCGATGTCCTGTACACCGACTTTGGGTTTTTATTCTAGCAGGACGAGGAATCCATTGGTTTTTCCCGGTTTAGAAGTTGTGACTCAATGAAATTCACTTTCCTCGTGACTGGAAAAAACGTGGTCTAGCGTGTTCACTCAGAGCAAGGCGACTTATTTCACTTCACGCATTCTCTTAACTTAGCATTATCATTAATTACATTACAATTTACAAGACGATTTAATGTCTCATAATTATTATACACATTAGAGATCACTCCATTAAGATCTGAGACCGATGAGTGATGATTAAACCAAGGGTTATTTTCCATGGGACACATTCCATGGCGATGCACCAGTCACCCGGTCCTACCCTTATTCACTCATTTTACCCTCTATTACGGTGGTCCCGTAATCACCCTTCCCTCACTCTCCACCAGGAACAGTTATGACACTTCCCATTAAAGGAATGAGGCCTATATTAATCCTTAGGCCCCCCTGAACGCCAATTTCCTGGTTCCCTGCTTTCCCCGTCTCCTCACTAATTCAAAACACTCCAGCTTCGTGCACCAGTTCGAAACCTATACCCCCGCACATCCCCGCATGCGCAAAGGGAACTTTTGGTTCTATCCTATTGTCAATACATTTTTGACTCATATCGACACATTAAACACCTATTAGCACTTTTAGCTTTGGAAAAATTTAAAAAATTTCCACAATAAGTATACTAAAATGTCACAAGACCTTAAATATACTAACTCAATGTGAATATTACATTTTCAAACACATGTATACAACTACCCAAAAAAGTTGGTATTAACGGTAATGACTTAAAAAACATTACACATTAATTACCCCCCCCCCCTTACCCCCAAATGAATATGATCGTTATCACCAATATGGTAACTTTAACATCCGAACTTGACATATTATGGAATAACCATACCCCAGTCGGGATTGAACCCGCAGTCAGAGAGTCTCAAATCTCCAGCCTATCGCGTTAGCCACTAGACCAGCTAGCCACAATAAGATTCGTCCAACTAGGTATATTTCTACACCATAGGAAGGTTAGCACAGGCACAAATGTGACCAAATGAAAGTTTTTACAGACGAATCTCCAGCTAGCGTGGCCGTGACGAACTCTAGCTCAAGTCCCTTCACTGCCGTCAACATGACTCACGAAATCGTAATGACGCGATTGCAAACAAACCATACCCCAGCTGGGATTGAACCCGCTGTCAGAGAGTCTCGAAACTCCAGCCCGTCGTGTTAGCCACTAGACCAGCTAGCCACAATAAGATTCGTCCAAATAGGGATATTTCTACACCATAGGAAGGTTAGCAAAAAGGGGCCACTGTGACCCCAAATGCAAGTTTTTACAGACGAATCTCCAGCTAGCATGGCTGTGACGAACACTAGCCTCAAGTCCTTCACTGCCGTCAAAATGACTCACGAAATTGTTAATGACATGATTGCAAACAAACCATACCCCAGCCGGGATTGAACCCCCGGTCAGAGAGTCTCAAACTCCCGCCCGTCGCATTAGAAAACTAGACCAGCTAGCAACAATAAGATTCGTCCAAATAGGTAAATTTTACACCATAGGAAGGTTAGCACAGGGACCACTGTGACCACAAATGCAAGTTTTTACAGACGAATCTCCCGCTAGCGTGGCCTTGACGAACTCTAGCTCAAGTCCCTTCACTGCCGTCAACATGACTCACGAAAACGTAATGACACGATTATAATAATAATAATAATAATAATAATAATAATAATAATAATAATAATAAAATATCTTTATTTACTACAAGTTTCATGTACAAGGTTATTTCAGTCCTAGCTGACAACAATGACATACTTCTATATAGAAACTTCCCCTTTTTATGCTCCGCATTTCGGGCAAATTAGGTCAGTGTCCCAGGATGCGACCCACACCAGTCGACTAACCCAGGTACCCATTTTACTGATGGGGAACATAGAAACAGGTGGAAAGAAACACGTCAATGTTTCTACTCTGGCTGGGAATCGAACCCAGGGCCCTCGCCGTGTGAAAGCGAAGCGTTAGCCACCATACCCCGGCCGGGGATTGAAACCGCAGTCAGGAGAGTCTCAAAACTCCAGCCCGTCGCGTTAGCCACTAGACCAGCTAGCCACAATAAGATTTGTCCAACTAAGTATATTTCTACACCAAAGGAAAGGGTTTGCAAGGCACCACTGTGACCACAAAAATGCAAGGTTTTTTTCAATCCCCGCCGGGGTATGGTTTGTTTGCAATCGTGTCATTACTATTTCTTGAGTCATGTTGACGGCAGGAAGGGACTTGAGCTAGGTTCGTCACGGCCACGCTAGCTGGAGATTCGTCTGTAAAAATTGCATTTGTGGTCACAGTGGTGCCTGTGCTAACCTTCGTATGATGTAGAAATATACCTAGTTCGACGAATCTTATTGTGGTGGCTGGTCTAGTGGCGAACGCGACGGGCTGGGTTTTGAGACTCTCTGATCGCGGGTTCAATCCCGGCTGGGGTATGGTTTGTTTGCAATCGTGTCATTACGATTTCGTGAGTCATATTGAATAAACTAAGTGGTAATTATATAAGTTTTGGTGAAACAATAACACCAAAGACACAGTACAATGAATAAAAATATTTAAAATAAAAGGGGAAAAATGGCCAAGTCAAACATATGACGTGGTCTTACACTCTCCAGACTGTGATTACACATCATACGCATAGGTTCATACAACATTTCGTCCGTTACATTAGCAAGGAGACTACCCCGTTTCTACCCATGAAAGCCCATTTCCCACATTAGCATTTACCATCCCTACCCCGTCCTCCCACCTAATTCACAAATTTAATAAACCTAATGTAAGTTCTCTTATCCCTCTGAGAAAGCTCGCTTCCACCTTCTCCATAAATTTCTCTGTTATTTTTATAAAACGTAACTGCCATTACCCCCCTCTTCACCTGACTGACCCCTTTCCCCTCATTCCCCACGTTTATGTATACATAATCTTCAATAATGTACCACAGCCCTAAAGTACTCTCATCCATACCCCCAAAGTCAAGACTTAATGCCCGCAGAACGAAATGCTTTTACTGCTTATCCTATGCAGCACCTGCTCAACCAACCCTGATGCTCCCCATCCCCTCACAAAAATACACTACGTGGAATACAGAATCCTCCCCCACATATTCCAAAGACTCCCCCCCTAACCACCCCTCTTGCCGTAAAACCCCACCCGACAGTAAAAATCCCCTGCAAAAAAATGATACATCACCTCACGCCCACGGGGTTGTAACCTTAACCTACTGAACCTTTTCCATATACTTCCCCAGTCATACATGGGGAAAATCCCTCCACCGGTGCCACAACCTCTCCCACTAACATCCTACACAGCCTACTTATTTTTACCTTTCCAGATCCCTAACCAACACCAATGCCCTCAAAATAGTTTCACACTCACGCAACTCTACTCCAGAATACATATGTTTCATCTACTGTGTATCTTGACCCCCCCCCCACACCCTCCCTCATCACCTCCCTCTTAATGAAGATACATTGACCCTCCGCTTTAAATTCATTTAAAACCCAACCCCCCTGATGCACAGGTAACATTACCACATCCCTTTTAAGCAATCACAGCCCGAACCCACAAGAATTTAAAAACCCGTCTAAGTATATTTGCAATTGCCGTCCCAGTTTAAAGGGAACATGGCTGCCACATGCCAAAGCTTACTATACAATAAGATGTTAATAACAATGGCACACTGCACAAGGGTCAAATGATAAGGCCGCAATGCTCCCAAGAGACCCAGAATCCTGTCTACCAACCTAACCGAGTTTTCCAACACGTGCAACATTCCAGATCATCTGCATAGATAAGACCACAAATTTTTAACAAAAGTCACCGCTTCGTCACAACTGCACTACCTCACTCAACCCTCCCCACCCAAGCTCCTAACCCCATGACCATGGACTTCTCTGAATTCACTCTCATACCAGTTTCACCTGCAAACATGTCGACTACCCCATCTAAGGCGTTCATTGGCATCCCTCCCTTACCAGAACAGTAGTATCATCTACATACCCTATGAATGGCCAAACCTCCAACTCCACTCCCTTCCTCCCCACTAATGCCTATTTGCTGCTCCACCATTCTATAAAAGGGGTCCTGTATGCACGCAAATAAAAGCTGTGACATAGGAACCCCTGCCCTAAGTCCCCTACCCATTACAATCCTCCCCCTAATCTTCCATTAATCTTGTACTCTCGCCATTGCCCCACGATAAATAGCATCAACCCATCCCACTATTTCTTCCCCAAAACCCTGTCTCCTAAGGATAGCTCTCAATGCTTCTCACTCCACTCTATCATATGCTCCTTGCCAGTCTAGAGCAACCAAGCCCCCCCTCTTTTCCCCCCCCCCTTTTTTTCACAAAATCCCATGGGTAACCCATGCCCCTCCCCATAGACCTACCTGGCAACCCAAACTGGGTTTCCGATACAACCCGCCCTACTACACACTTAATCCTATTTCCTAAACTCTTAGCAAACAACTTATAATCCGCACATAACAACAATATTGCCGGTGGTCCATAAGCGTATGCTGCCCCTTACCCTTCGGTACCAAGACTACTACAGCTGTTGCCTGCTTTTCTCCCAACGTGCCCCTCTCCTTCATCAAGTTGAATAACCTCACCAAAAAACCCTTTATTAGCTCCCAATGCTGTTGATAAAACTCTGCAGTAGTCCATCGATTCCGGCGCTTTGCCCTTATGTATTTCACTTAAAGCTCTCCATATTTCCTCCTCAGTTATTTCCCCACCCAGTGCTTCCCTATCACTGTTTCCCAATCGACATGTCACACTTCCACACACCTGTTCTAAATCCCCAACTCCTACCTCTTCCTCTCTCCAATACTGCTCATACCACTTATCCGCAAACAACCCCATCCCATCTGTAGTTTGTATACCTGACCCACCCTATACCCACCACCGACTCAGGGAACCTCCAACCATGGAATAGCTGTTGCCTGCTGATGTTTGTTTTTGCCTACTAAACTACACGACGACGGCCTATCTCCCCCTAACACCCCCTCCAACCCCGCCATTACTCTCACCACTTGGAACCTCTCATCCTGGATTTCCCACAGCCTCTCTTTAAGTGCCCTAATGTCGTCCATAGGATAGGTGCCCTTCACGCTCCCCGTACATAACAACCCCTTAACCTGTCCTCCAAATAGTTAATAAGCCCATATTTTAAAGAATTGATCCGTTTCCCTTCCCGCACATAATAATGCCGAATCCGTTCCTTAGCCACACCATCCCACCACGTCACCACATCCTCTACCCCTTTTACCTCCTCATTTAACCCCTCCCACAGTGCTGTAAAACCCTCCAACCCCTCCTCATCTTCTAACACACTCGTATTTAACTTCCAGTATCCCTAGAGATACTAGCTAATGAATCCCACTCGACCTCTGCCACTACCGCCGATGATCTGAAAAAGCTACTTCAGTTGTACAGACAGACTTTGACAATACCTCGTGAGATATGTACAACCTATCTAACCTAGCTGCATAACCTCTCCTCACGAAAGTGTGCTCTACCTCCCACGCGCTCCACCTACCACATCCCGTAACTGAAGGATCCACCAAGAGATTTCGTAAGGCTGCCAACATGTGCCCCCCCATTTGTGGTTCCACATCAGCTCTCCTGATGACACAATTCCAGTCCCCATCAACGATGGCCACCTGCAGGTAAACCACATAAGGCGAAAAATAGATCATCACACCAAAAATCCCTCTTTACTTTCATATCGTTTTCTGCTGGTGCATACACACTTACAAAGGTTACCCTCTGCCCCATCCACCACCCATCCACATGCAACACCCTCCCCCCCTCCCCCTCACTTCATATCAACACAAACGGGCTCGCCTCCTTTTCAATAAACCCACACCACCTTTCAAACGTGCAGATGGCAGAGTCAAAACCTTAAACCCCTGCCACTCTAGCACTCTACCCTCCCTGAAATTATTCTCCTGTAGAAATACGACGTCCACTCTATATTTACCTAAGAGCATACAAAAACATTCCCTTTTCACTCTATTACACAGTCCATTCACATTCACAGTCATACACGTTTAAAGGGCCCTTTCCTAAGCTTCCAACCCCTTCCTCCTCTCAACCTTCCCAGGGCCTCCTGCCTCAGGGTCAACACATGATTTCACACCATCCACCCCACCCCACTTCTTTCGATGCCTCTTATCCTTGCTACCTCGAGAATATTCATCCTTCCTCCCAGACCTCTGCGCTGGTGTCAGGACGTCATCTGAGTCTGACGCCGCCGCTCTCTTCCTCGTGACGCCCTCTACCGCCATGCCGTCTTCCGATGATTCCTCACAGTGAACTTCAACCACTACTGTTTCATGTTGCACAGAGCACGGTGACTCCTCTCTGTGTCTGCTGCTTTTCTCCTTCCATCCTTTGCTGTCCCAACACTCTCTCTGGCAACTCAGGGATGGTCTCCCGGACAAGGGCGTCCATCCTCCCAGATGGAGGTAAAGTTTTTAAAAACCTCGTCGAGCTCTTCTCCAGCGCCTATCACCTCCTGCTGGACTAGCACTTCCTCCCCTTGTCACCGGGGGCCCCCCAAAGTGGCCATTTCTGGCTCAACACAACTTATGGCTCACACCATCATTCACCACAATGGAATCCTCAACAATTTCACTCCACAGACGGCCACTTCCTCGTTTGCCCTTGGGACCCACGACGGCATCCACACCTGTAACTGGTGCTCCACCAGTCTGCACCATCCCCTCTGTTGCAACACATGTCGCCCCATGTGATCGTACTCCCCACACAGTTGCATGTACGTCGCTGCCCCAGATAAGACACAAGAATTTGGGTCTGGAACTCTGTCATCACAACGTAGGACGGGATTCGGATGCCTAAAGAGTCATTTTGAGGGAGAAAGTGCCCCCCGGACGTCCAGTTGCACCTGCCGCCCACTTGCCTTGGGTTGCAGATGCAACGGAAACCAAATGCCTCAAACACATTCCTTAAGTCCCCCTTGTCAGCTCGAAGGGGACGTTGCGCAACTTCACCACGTAAGGGGGGCAGGGCCAAACTGCGCTCCACCGCAATGAGGCAGCGAATGTTGTTGGGGGGCCTTCAGGGGTTAAACCAAAGCCTGCTCAGCACGAAAGAAAAATTTTGTCGAAAAATTCACAAATTGAGTTTTTCATATAGAAAAAATAGCTTAACTCTCGGGCAACACAATGGTACAAGAATCTTTGGGTTCTACGACATTCCTACAAGGAATTTTTGGTTATTTAAATCACCTAGGGTGACGCCCACCCGCAGCAGGTCTGCTCACCTGTCGTCAATTTTCTTTTTTTTCCTTTTTTTTTCGTGTATTTATTGTATTATTCTTTCTAAGTAATAATTGACAATTTTGGCATCATAATACAGTGGGTGGGACTTATCCGTAGACTTCCGGGACAACCAGGAACCTCCTGGCAACATTTTGTGACATCATGGAAATTTTAGTCTCGGGATGGCGGGGAATATGCTTCAATATAACGCTATTATAGCTTCAACGGCTTATTTATCTATCACAATTGATCTAATATGGCATATAAATAACAAAGAAATATGGGAAATACTCCAAAAATGAATAATATATAGCATATACCTTTCCCGCGCTCCTCTGAATATAATATTTCCATTAGTGAAAATTTGCTAATGCCGGTTTGGTGCGTTGTGCTCTGCACCCCTTGCTGTTTTAGGCGAGTACCTTATATCAACATGGTTCTGAGTGTGAGGAGGGCGTAAATACCATTGGTATTGAGATCTTCCGGGGCATTTTCCCCCCCTTCCGCAAGTCTTATCTCAAAAATTCATTAGGGAGAAACCCAGGAAACCAAGGCCCATGAGGTGTTGTGTAGCCGAAGGGCTTACAGAATCTATCAATCAACTTGAATTCCCATCCGTTATGAGCCTTTTGGACGAGATTCCAAGACTGGTCTTGACGCTACGTCAGCTGTGAAGGTGCTTGATCGATGTATCTCGCCATTTTAAGGGTTAAGACGTAATGTCCCCATTGAGGCAGATGAGGCTGAACACCGGGTGTTTTTGGACATTGGAACCGTACATCTGGCAAAAAGGGCAAGGGGGATGGCAGTGCTTACATGGGCCGTCCAGAGGGTACCTTTTCCTTGAGAGACTTGAGACATCCATAAACCCTCTTTCGTCGTGTTGGAGGACTTCAGGACGCAAGTTATGGTATCGTATGCCGGACAGAGATGTACCTGCAGAATATGTGGGGCGTACAACCATATGGCGGCAGAGTGCGTGAAGCTGAGGAGGGCGCCAGCACAAACTGGTGAAGCACCCGTTACCAGCGTGATACCTGTTGAGAGCCCCGCGAAAGTAAGGGCTTGGGCGCTTTGTGGAGTTAAGAGGTGGAGGATTCCAAAGAGG
>NC_069452.1:20539935-20573535 GCF_026875155.1 Cherax quadricarinatus | reverse complement strand
CGGGCCCTTCCCCCAAAGGGTGGTGTCTTCCCCTCCAAGTACCACGACCTGGCTCTTATCAAACGGGTACAGCAGCTGCCCCCCCAAGGTTTGAGTGTCTTCCCTCACAAGTACCACGACCGGGCACTTATCAAACGGGTTACAGCAGCTGCCTCCCAAGGTGAGTGTCTTCCCTCACAAGTACACGACCTGGGCACTTATAAAACTGGCACAGCACGGCCTCCAAGGTGAGTGTCTTCCCACACAATACCACGACCTGGCACTATCAACTGGCACAGCAGCTGCCTCCCAAGTTGAAGTGGTCTTCCCTCACAAGTCTCACGACCTGGGCACTTATCAAACTGGCACATCAGCTGCCTCCCAAGTGAGTGCCTCCCTCACAAGTATCCACGACATGGCACTTACAAACTGGTCCAGCACTGCCTCCCAAGGTGATGTCTTCCCTCACAAGTACCACGACATGGCTCTATCATAACTGTACAGCAGCTGCCTCCCAAGGTGATGTCTCCTCACAAGAACCACGACTCTGCTCTTATCAAACTGGTAACAGCAGCTGCCTCCCAAGTGAGTGTCTTTCCCTCACAATACTCACACCTGGCTCTTTATAACTGGTACAGCAGCTGCCTCCCAGGGAGTGTCTTCCCCTCACAAGTACACGACTGCTCTTAGCAAACTGGTAACAGCAGCTGCTCCCAAGGTGAGTGTCTTCCCTCATCAAGTACCACGACCTGGCACTTATCAAACTGGTACAGCAGCTGCCTCCAAGGTGATGTCTTCCCTCATCAAGTACCAGACCTGCACTTATCCAACAGGTACAGCGCTGCCTCCCAAGTGAGTGTCATCCCTCACAAGTACCTAACGACCTGCTCCTTATCAAACTGGATAACAGCAGCTGCCTCCCCAAGGTATGTCTCCCCTCACAAGTACCACGACCTGGCACCTTAATCAAACTGGTACAGCAGCTTCTCCCAAGGGAGTGTCTCCCCTCCAAGCACCACGACCAGGCAACTTATCAAACTGGTAAAAGCAGCTGCCTCCCAAGGTAGTGTCTTCCCTCACAAGTACCACACCCTGGGCACTTATCAACTGGTACAACAGCTGCTCCCAAGGTGAGTGTCTTCCCTCACAATACCACGACCTGGCCCTTATCAACTGGTACCGCACCTGCCTTCCAAGGTGAGTGGTCTTCCCTCACAAGTAACCACACCTGGCACTTATCAAACTGGTACAAGCAGCTGCCTCCCAAGGAGAGTGGTCTTCCCTCTCAAGTACCACGACCTGGCCACTATCAAACTGTACAGCACCCTGCCTCCCTAGGGAGTGTCCTTCCTCACAAGTCCCACGACTGGCCTTATCAAACTGGCACAGCAAGCTGCCCCTCCCAAGGTGAGTGGTCTATTCCCCTCACATGTACCACGACCGCTCTTATCAAACCTGGTACAGCAGCTGCTCCCAAGGTGAGTTAGGTCTTCCCTCACAAGTAGAAACCAACGACCGACCTGGCTTCTTATCAAACTGGTAACAGCAGCTGGCCCCTCCCAAGGTGAGTGGCTTTCCTCACAAGTACCTCGACCTGGCACTTATCAAACTGGTACAGCAGCTGCCTCCCAAGTGGAGGTGTCTTCCCCACGAAGTACCACGACCTGGCTCTTATCAAACTGTACAGCAGCTGCCTCCCAAGTTGAGTGTTCTTCCCTCACAAGTACCACGACCTGGCACTTATCAACTGGTACAGCAGCTGCCTCCCAAGGGGAGTGTCTTCCCTCACAAGTACCACCACGACCTGGCACTTATCAAACTGGTACAAGCAAGCTGCCTCCCAAGGTTAGTGCTTCCCTCACAAACCCACGACCTGCTCTTAACAAACTGGGTACAGGGCAGCTACCTCCCAAGGTGAGTGGTCCTTCCCTCACAAGTACCACGACGGCTCTTATCAAACTGGTACAGCAGCTACCTCCCAAGGTGAGTGTCTTCCCTCACAAGTACCACGACCTGGCTCTTATCAAACTGGTACAGCAGCTGCCTCCCAAGGTGAGTGTCTTCCTCACAAGTACCACGACCTGGCTCTTAACAACTGATACAGCAGCTGCCTCCCAAGGTGAGTGTCTTCCTCACAATACCACGGACCTGCCCTTATCAAACTGGTACAGCACTGCTCCCAAGGTGAGTGCTTCCCTCACAAGTTACCGACGACCTGGCTCTTATCAAACTGGGTATCAGCAACTGGCCTCCCAAGGTGAGTTCTTCCCTCACAAAGTACCACGACCCTGGCACTTATCAAACTGGTACAGCAGCTCCGCCAAGGTTAGTGTCTTCCCTCACAATACACGACCTGGCCTTATCAACCTGGTAAAAGCACGGCCTTCCCAAGGTGAGTGTCTTACTCACACGTACCACGACCTGGCACTTATCAAACTGGACAGCAGCAGCCCCAAGGTGAGTGACTTCCCTCACAAGTATCCACGACCTGGCTTCTTATCAAACTGGTACAAGCAGCGCCTCCCCAGGTGAGTGCTTCCCTCACAATACCCACGACCTAGGCCTTATCAAACTGGTACAGGCAGCTGCCTCCCAAGGTTAGTGTCTTCCCTCT
This sequence comes from Cherax quadricarinatus, assembly GCF_026875155.1. Classification (NCBI taxonomy): domain Eukaryota; kingdom Metazoa; phylum Arthropoda; class Malacostraca; order Decapoda; family Parastacidae; genus Cherax; species Cherax quadricarinatus. The sequence continues at coordinate 20,570,942 of NC_069452.1, read as the reverse complement.
CAATACCACGACCTGGCACTTATCAAACTGGGTACAGCGCCAAGCTGCTCCCAAGGAGAGTGTCTTCCCTCACAAGTACCGACCGCACTTATCAACTGACTCAGCAGCCTGCCGCCCAAGAGTGAGTGTCTCCCACAACAAGTACCACGACCTGGCACTTATCAAACTGGTACAGCAGCTGCCTCCCAAGGTGATTGTCTTCCTAACAATACCACGACCTGCTCTTATCAAACTGGTACAGCAGCCCTCCCAAGTGAGTGTCTTCCCTCACAGTACCACGCCTCATGGCCCTTTAACAAACGGGGACACAGCTGCTCCCAAGGTTAGTGTCTTCTCCACAAGTACCTACGGACCGGCACTTACAACTGGTAACAAGCAAGCTGCTCCCCAAGTGAGGGTCTTCCCTCACAAGTACCACGACCTGGCACTTATCAAACTGACTCAGCAGCTGCCTCCCAAGATGAGTGTCTTCCTCACAGTTACCACGACCTGGCACTTAACAAACTGGTACAGCACTGCCTCCCAAGGGAGTTGTCTTCCCTCACAAGAAACCACGACCTGGCACTTATCAAACTGGTACAGCAGCTGCCCTCCCAAGGTGAGGTCCTTCCCTCACAAGTACCACGACCTGGCACATATCAAACTGGTACAGCAGCTGCCTCCCAAGGTGATTGTCTTCCTCACAAGTACCACTGCTGCACTTATCAACTGGTACAGCAGCTGCCTCCAAGGAGATGTCTTCCTCACAATACCACGACCTGGCTCTTATCAAACAGGTACAGCAGTGCCTCCCAAGGTGAGTGTCTTCCCTCCCTCAAAAGTACCACACCTGGCACTGTATCAAACTGGTACAGCACTGCCTCCTCAAGTGATGTCTTCCCTCACGAGTATTCACGACACTCTGGCTTCTTATCAACCTGGCACAGCAGCTGCCGCCCAAGTTGAGTGTCCTTCCCACAAGTACCGACGACCGTGGTTCTTTACAAACTGGTACAGCAGCAGCCTCCCCAAGGGGAGGGCTTCCCCTCACAAGTACCACGACCTGGCACTTATCAAACTGGTACAGCCACTGCCTCCCAAGGTTAGTGTCTTCCCTCACAAGTACCACTACCTGCGCTTATCAAAGTGGTACAGCAACGGCCTCCCAAGGTGAGTGTCTTCCCTCACAAGTACCACGACCTGGCACCTATCAAACTGGTACTGCAGCTGCCTCCCAAGGTGGAGTGTCCTTCGCCTCACAATACCCACGAACCTGGCCTCTTATCAAACTGGTACAACAGCTGCCTCCAAGCTGAATGTCTACCTCACACGTACCACGACCTGGCGCTTAATCAAGACTGGCTCAGCAGCTGCCTCCCAAGGTGAGTGTCTTCCCCCCACAAGTACCACGACCTGGCTCTTATCACACATTGGTACAGCGCTGCCTCCCAAGGTGAGTGTCTTCCCTCACAAGTACCCACGACCTGGCTTTTAATCAAACTGGTACAGCAGCTGCCTCCCAAGGTGAGTGTCTTTCCCTCACAATTACCACGACCTGGCACTTATCAAAACTGGTACAGCACTGCCTCCCAAGGTGAGTGTCTTCCTAACAGTACCACACCTGGCTCTTTATCAAACTGGTACAGCAGCTGCCTCCCAAGGAGTGTCTTCCCTCACAAGTACACCCCCAAGACGACCTGGGCACTACTCACTGTACAGCACTGCCTCCCAAGGTGAGTGTCTCCCCTCACAAGTAACCACCGACCTGGCACTTATATCAAACTGGTAAACAGCAGCTGCCTCCGTCCCCAAGGTGAGGTCTACCCTCACAAGTAAACCCACGACCTGCTCTTTATCAAAATGGTACAGCAGCTGCCTCCCGAGGTGAGTGTCTTCCCTCACCAGTACCACGACCTGTCTTTATCAAACCTGGTACAGGCAGCCGCCTCCCAAGGGTGAGTGGTCTTCCCTCACAAGTACCACGACCTGGCTCTTATCAACTGGTACAGCAGCTCCTCCGAGGTGAGTGTCTTCCCCTCACAAGTACCACGACCTGGCTCGTATCAAAACTGTACTCAGCTCCTCTCAAGGTGAGTGTCTTCCCTCACAATACCACGACCTTGCAACTATCAAACGGCAACAGCAGCTGCCTCCCAAGTGAGTGTCTTCCCCACAAGACCACGACCCTTGGCACTTATCAAACTGACCAGCAGCTGCCTCCTCAAGGTGAGTTCTTTCCCTCACAAGTACCACCCCGACCTGGCACTTATCAAACTGCTCAGCAGCTGCCATCCCAAGGTGATGTCCTTCCCCACAAGTACAACGACCTGGCTCTTATCAAACTGGTACAGCAGCTGCCTCCCAAGGTGAGTGTCTTCCCTCACAAGTACCACGACCTGGCACTTATCAAACTGGTACAGCAGCTGCCTCCCAAGGTGAGTGTCTTCCCTCACAAGTACCACGACCTGGCACTTATCAAACTGGTACAGCAGCTGCCTCCCAAGGTGAGTGCTAGCGAGTCTTCAGGTGCTGGTGTTGCTCTAAATAGGCGCTGGTGTATCTGCAGACTTTTAAATTGTACAATGATGACGCGGTGTTATTGTTCTATGTGCCACAGACTACACAGTCTGTAGTCACTTTCAGACACTCCCGATACAACACTCTTCTTAACCACTTGTGCATATAAATAGTGTATATATTGTGTATATAAATTGTTTATATAAATGGTCAAGCGAGTAGATATAAGGTAAACAGGCTCTTCAAATAATAGAATTAACTTTGTGTTTATAAATAGATTATGCGAAGGTAAACTGCAGTTTTTTCTTATTAAACTTTAAATTTAACTCGTGAAAATTTTTATTGGTAAAATATTGGTAAATATATTCATAAAGGTTAATTATCAAAAATTATATAACGCCAAAAAAAGTTTTGCTAACAAATAAAAGTGGTACAACAAAAACATGACAAGTGTTTTTGTTGACAATCACTGCTGACGTGTTATTATGATAATTGTGTTGGTGATGAAGTGTTTAACCTGTGGTAACGACAGTGTTGGTGATGAAGTGTTTAACCTGTGGTAACGACAGTGTTGGTGATGAAGTGTTTAACCTGTGGTAACGACACAGTGTTGGTGATGAAGTGTTTAACCTGTGGTAACGACACAATGTTGGTGATGAAGTGTTTAACCTGTGGTAACGACACCATATGGTGATTGAAGTGTTTAACCTGTGGTAACGACACAGTGTTGGTGATGAAGTGTTTAACCTGTGGTAACGACACAATGTTGGTGATGAAGTGTTTAACCTGTGGTAACGACACAGTGTTGGTGATGAAGTGTTTAACCTGTGGTAACGACAGTGTTGGTGATGAAGTGTTTAACCTGTGGTAACGACACAGTGTTGGTGATGAAGTGTTTAACCTGTGGTAACGACAGTGTTGGTGATGAAGTGTTTAACCTGTGGTAACGACACAGTGTTGGTGATGAAGTGTTAACCTGTGGTAACGACACCGGTTTGGTGAGAAGTGTTTAACCTGTGATAAACGACACAGTGTTGGTGATGAAGTGTTAACCTGTGTAACGACACAGTGTTGTTGGATGAAGTGTTTAACCGGTGGTAACGACAGGTTGGTGATGAAAGTATTAACCTTGGTAAACGACTAAATTTGGTGATGAAGTTTTAACACCTGTGGTAACGACACAGTGTTGGTGATGAAGTGTTTAACCTGTGGTAACGACACAGTGTTGGTGATGAAGTGTTTAACCTGTGGTAACGACACAGTGTTGGTGATGAAGTGTTTAAAACCTGTGGAACGTCACAGTGGTTGGTGAGAAGTGTTTTAACCTGTGTATCGAACCACAGTGTTGGTGATGAAGTGTTTAACCTGTGGTAACGCACAGCGTATTTTTAACCTGTGTAACGACACAGTGTGGTTATACCCTGTGGTAACGACACAGTGTTGTGATGACGTGTTTTAACCTGTGGTAACGCCAGAGATGTGATGAAGTGTTTAAACCTGTGGTAACGACCCAGTGTTGGTGATGAGTGTTTAACCGTAGGTAACGACACAGTGTTGGTGATGAAAGTGTTTTAATATGTGGTAACTACAGTGTTGTGAATGAAGTGTTTAACCTGTGTAACGAGAAACACAGTGTTGTGAATCAAGTGTTTCACTAACCTGTGTGGTAACGACACAGTGTCGGTGATGAAGTGTTTAACCTGTGGTAACGACACAGTGTTGGTGATGAAGTGTTTAACCTGTGGTAACGACACAGTGTTGGGGATGAAGTGTTTAACCTGGGTTGGGGGGGGTTTTATTAAAAAAACGACACAGTGTTGGTGATGAAGTGTTTAACCTGTGGTAACGGCACAGTGTTGTTTAACCTGTGGTAACGACACAGTGTTGTTTAACCTGTGGTAACGACACAGTGTTGGTGATGAAGTGTTTAACCTGTGGTAACGACAGTGTTGGTGATGAAGTGTTTAACCTGTGGTAACGACACAGTGTTGGTGATGAAGTGTTTAACCTGTGGTAACGACACAGTGTTGGTGATGAAGTGTTTAAATTTGGGGTACGACCGTGTTGGTGAAGAATGTTTAACCCTGTGTTAACGACACAGTGTAGGTGATGAAGTGTTTTAACCTTGTAACGACCCATGTTGAGATGAAGTGTTGTAACCTGTGGTAAACGACACAGTGATTTGGTGATGAAGAGATTACCCTGTGGTAACGGGACACACTGTTGGTGATGAAGTGTTTAACCTGTGGTAACGACACAGTGTTGGTGATGAAGTGTTTAACCTGTGGTAACGACAGTGTTGGTGATGAAGTATTTAACCTGTGGTAACGACACAATGTTGGTGATGAAGTGTTTAACCTGTGGTAACGACACAGTGTTCACATAAACACTTCCACCAAGATTTATGGGCAGTAAACTGTTACCAGTTATATAACAATTTAATTATTTCTTAGTTTAAATTCAGTGAATATTTTAAGATTTAGTTAAGATGATGATATTTCCTAAGAAAGGAACAAGAGGGGGACCTGTGTTTAATGTTTGTAAATGTTTAGTTGAATAAGACACATGTCTGCAGCTCCATTCCTCAGCCTCTCACTAAACTGTTCCTCAGCCTCTCACTAAACTGTTCCTCAGCCTCTCACTAAACTGTTCCTCAGCCTCTCACTAAACTGTTCCTCAGCCTCTCACTAAACTGTTCCTCAGCCTCTCACTAAACTGTTCCTCAGCCTCTCACTAAACTGTTCCTCAGCTCTCACTAACTGTTTCCTCAGCCTCTCTCTAAACTGTTCCTCACCTCTCAGTCTAAACAGTTCCTCACCCTCTCACTAAACATGTTCCTCACCCTCCTCACTAAACTGTTCCTCACCTCACACTAAACTGTTCCTCAGCCATCTCAGCTAAACTGTTCCTCACCCTCTCAACTAAATGTATGCCTCAGCCTCTCACTATACTGTTTTCCTCACCCTCTCACTACTAAACTGTTCCTCCCCATCTCACATAAAAAACTGTTCCTCAGCCTCTCACTAAACTGTTCTCAAGCCTCTCACTAACTGTTCCTCACCCTCATCACAAAACTGTTCCTCACCCACTCACTAAACTGTTTCCCCTCACCTCTCACTAAACTGTTTTCCTCACCTCTCACTAACTGTTCCTCACCCTCTCACTAAACTGTTCCTCTCGCCTCTCACTGTAAACGTTCCTCAGCCTCTCACTAAAAACGTTCCTCAGCCTCTCACTAAACTGTTCCTCAGCCTCTCACTAAACTGTTCCTCACCCTCTCACTAAACTGTTCCTCAGCCTCTCACTAAACTGTTCCTCAGCCTCTCACTACACTGTTTCTCAGCCTCTCAACTAACTGTTTTCCTCACCCTCCTCACTAAACTGTTCCCCAGCCTCGTCACTAAACTGTTCCTCACCCGCTCACGAAACTGTTCCTCCACCCTCTCACTAAACTGTTCCTCAGCCTCTCACTAAACTGTTCCTCAGCCTCTCACTAAACTGTTCCTCACCCTCTCACTAAACTGTTCCTCACCCTCTCACAAACGTTCCCGCCTCTCACTAAACTGTTCCTCCACCTCTCACGAAACTGTTCCTCACCCTCTTCACTAAACTGTTCCACAGCCTCTCACTAAACAGTTCCTTCAAGCCTCTCACTAACTGTTTCCTCACCCTCTCACTAAACTGTTCCTCTCCCCCCTCTCACTAAACTGTTTCTCACCCTCCACTAAATCTGTTTCCCTCAGCCTCTCACTAAACTGTTCCTCAGCCTCTCACTAAACTGTTCCTCAGCCTCTCACTAAACTGTTCCTCACCCTCTCACTAAACTGTTCCTCAGCCTCTTCACTAAAACGGTTCCTCAGCCTCTCACTAAACTTTGTCCTCACCCCTCACTAAACTTTTCCTCCAGCCTCTCACTAAAACTGTTCCTCAGCCTCCTCACTAAACTGTTCCTCACCTCTTACTAAACTATTGCTCACCCCTCCTCAATAAACTATTTCCCACCCTCCTCATAAACTTATTTCTCACGCCTCTCAATTAAACTATTGCACCCGTCTCACTAAACTATTCTCACTCTCTCACTAAACTATTTTCCCACCCTCTCACTAAACTATTGTCTCCCTTCTCACTAAACTATTTTGTCACTCTCTCACTAAACTATTCATCACCCTCTCCACTAAACTGTTCCCACCCTCTCACTAAACTATTTCTCACCTCTCACTAAACTAAGTTCTCCCTCTCTCACTAACTATTTCTCACCCTCTCACTAAACTATTTTTCACCCTCTCCACGAAACTATTTTCACCTTCTCACTAAACTATTTCTCACCCTCCACTAACTATTTCCACCCTCGCACTAAACTATTCTCAACCTTTCACTAAACTATTTCTCACCGCTCTCACTAGCTAAACGATTCCTCAACCCCCACTAAAACTATTCGCGCACCCCGCACTAAACTGTTTCCTCAGCCTCTTTTACTTAAAACTATTTCTCACCCGCTCAATAAAAACATATTTCCCACCCCTCGTCACTAAACTATTTCTCACCCTCTCAATAAACATTTCCCACCCCTCACTTAACTATTTCTCACGCCTCTCAATAAACGATTTCCCACCCTCTCACATAACTATTTCTCACCCTCTCAATAACTATTCCCACCCTCTCACTAAACTATTCCTCACCCTCTCACTAAACTATTGTCTCAAACCTTTTCACCGTAAACTATTTCTCCACCCTCTCACTAAACTATCCTCACCCTCTCACTAAACTATTCCTCACCCTCTCACTAAACACTGTTCCTCAGCTCTTAAAAACATTTCTCACCCTCTCAATAAACTATTGCCCAACCTCTCACTAAACTACTTCTCACCCTCTCATAAACTATTTCCCACCCTCTCACTAAACTATTTTCTCACACACTCAATAAACTATTTCTCACCCTCCTCACTAAAAACTATTTCCCCACCCTCTCACTAAACTCTTTTCTCACCTTCTCACTAAACTATTCTCACGCTCGCACTAAACGATTTCTCCACCCGCTCACTAAAACGATTTCTCACTCTCTCACTCAACATTTCTCACCCTCTCATCTAAACTATTTCTCACTCTCTCACGAAACTATTCATCACCTCTCACTAAACTAGTTCCCACCCTCTCACTAAAGTTTACTATTCTCACCTTCTCACTAAACTATTCTCACTCGCTCATAAACCTATTTCTTCACCCTACTTCAGTCTAAAATTACTATTTTCACCCTCGTCACTAAACTATTTCCCACCCTCTCACTAAACTATTTCTCAACCTTCTCACTAAACTATTTCTCACTCTCTCACTAAACTATGTCTCAACCCTTCTTCACTAAACTATTTCCCACCCTCTCTACTAAACTATTTCTCACCTTCTCACTAAACTATTTCTCACTCTCTCACTAAACTATTCATCACCCTCTCACTAAACTATTTCCCACCCTCTCACTAAACTATTTCTCACCTTCTCACTAAACTATTTCTCACTCTCTCACTAAACTATTTCTCACCCTCTCACTAAACTATTTTTCACCCTCTCACTAAACTATTTTTCACCTTCTCACTAAACTATTTCTCACCCTCTCACTAAACTATTCTCACCCTCTCACTAAAACTATTTCTCAACCTTTCACTAATATTTCTCACCCTCTCACTAAACTATTCCTCACCCTCTCACTAAAACTATTCCTCACCCTCTCACTAAACTATTTCTCAACCTTTCACTAAACTATTTCTCACCCTCTCACTAAACTATTTCTCAACCTTTCACTAAACTATTTCTCACCCTCTCACTAAACTATTCCTCACCCTCTCACATAAACTATTCCTCACCCTCTCCACTAAACTATTTCTCACCCTCTCACTAAACTATTCCTCACCCTCTCACTAAAACTATTCCTCACCCTCTCACTAAACTATTTCTCTCACCCTCTCACTAAACTATTCTCACCCTCTCATTAAACTATTCTCACCCTCTCACTAAACTATTCCTCAGCCTTTAACTAAACTATTCCTCAGCCTCTCACTAAACTATTCCTCACCCTCTCACTAAACTATTCCTCACCCTCTCACTAAACTATTTCTCACCCTCTCACTAAACTATTCCTCACCCTCTCACTAAACTATTCCTCACCCTCTCACTAAACTATTCCTCAGCCTCTCACAAAAACTATTTCCTCACCCTCTCACTAAACTATTCCTCACCCTCTCACTAAACTATTTCTCACCCTCTCACTAAACTATTTCCTCACCCTCTCACTAAACTATTCCTCACCCTCTCACTAAACTATTCCTTCACCCTCTCACTAAAATATTTCACCCTCACTAAACATTCCTCACCCTCTCACAAACTATTCCTCAACCTCTCACTAAACTATTCCTCACCCTCTCACTAAACTATTCCTCACCCTCTCACTAAACTATTCCAACACTTTTTAAATTACATCCCAAGCTCTCAGTAAATTATTAACCACTCTAGAAATTATTACTCTACACTATATTTTAAAACAATTTCCCACATTCTCTCAAAACTAATCCTGTGCACTCTATCTAATCTATTCCTCACAATCTCAGTTGACATGCATACATTACAAATTTCCTGAGTTACGCTGCATGAAGTATTTTATATTATCTGAGAAAATTTCAGTGAATACTTCCTTTTTTTTCTAAATTGAACAGAAGCTGTAAGGAAAGTATTGTACTGGTTATTTCTTAGAGTCATTTAAATCAGTTAATAAGATTCCCTGGCGTTGTTATGTCAACATTGTCACCCAGCTGATCCAGTACTTCCAAGTCCTTTGTCAACATTTGTCAGCCATTAATAACTTCACAGCAGCAGTGACAAACATTGACTGGCACACTGAGTTAGAAATCTATACAGATGTTGATGAATGTATTAATAATTTTCTAAAAAAGACCCAATACCTCTATAATAAGCAGTGCCCTTAAGAAACTAAACAGATGACAGCTAAGAGACTGAACAGTCCCTGGCTAACACCCAGCATCCTCAAATCCATAAATACAAAGCACCTATACGAAAAACAGTACAGAATGGGTCACATAACCAGAGACCAAACAAAACGTTACTCGTCAGTCCTAACCAGCCTGATAAGAAGGGCTGAAAAATTGTATTATGTGAACAGATTATCCAACTTAGGAGGTAATATAAAAAAGATCTGGAAAACCCTATCAGAAATTCTACGAACAAAAAAGATATCAAGAAATAGCACAATTGAACTAACTAAACCAGATGAACCCCAACTCCCACCAACTGAAACAGCAAACAGACTCAATGATTTCTTCTCCACCATAGGATAAAACCTTGCCAATAAAATCCCAAGCTCAGATACCCCACCCAATGATTACCTCACCGGCAACTACCCTAGCACACTGTTCCTAGCTCCGACTAACCCAACAGAAGCCTCCCTTATTATCAACTCACTATAAAACAAGACAGGAGATTTAAATACCTTACCACCATTTATATACAAAAAAGCGTCGCAAGTGCTGTCACCAATCATTGCAACACTCTTTAACAAATCCATTGAATCCTCCACCTTCCCTACAGTTCTCAAAATAGCAAGGGTCACACCGATCCATAAAGGAGGAGACCACACAGACCTGAAAAACTATAGGCCAATATCCAGCTTACACCCTCTCTCTAAAATCTTCGAAAAATTAATTCATAAGCGAATCTATTACTACCTCATCTCCCACAACATACTCAACCCCTGTCAGTTTGGGTTCAGGCCTAATAAAAATACTAATGATGCTATTATACACATGCTAGAACATATATACACTGCAATAGAGAAAAAAAGAAGTCCCACTGGGGATCTTCATTGATTTACGTAAAGCTTTTGATACAGTTGACCACGACTTGCTCCACATAAAATTGTCACACTATGGTATAAGAGGGCACTCCCTCAACTACCTAAAGTCATACCTCAGCAACAGAAGCCAATATGTGTACGCTAATGGGGCAAACTCTTCCGCACTGCCAATTACAGTTGGTGTCCCACAGGGAAGTGTTCTTGGCCCTCTTCTCTTTCTCATATACATAAATGACCTACCAAATGCATCGCAACTACTCAAATCCACACTATTTGCAGATGACACCACATACGTCTTCTCTCACCCGAGCCCAGTCATGCTACCAATACTGTAAACACCGAATTACAGAAAATATCAACCTGGATGATGACTAACAAACTTACACTAAACATTGACAAAACCTACTTCATTCAGTTTGGTAACAGAGCTACAGATGTGTCTCTTAGGATAATGATAAACGGATCACCTATCACAAAACTCACAGAGGGAAAATTCTTAGGAATCCACCTTGATAATAGACTCAAATTTCAAACACATGTACGACAAATTTCCAAGAAAATTTCCAAGACCGTAGGCATACTATCGAAGATACGGTACTATGCTCCACAGTCAGCCCTCCTGGCCCTATATCACTCACTCACCTATGGAATTTGTGCATGGGGCTCAACAACAATAAACCACATATGCAACATCTGGGTATCTTTATTGTAGACGTTTCGCCATCCAGTGGCTTTATCAATACAAAATCTAGGACATAACTTGAAGACAGTAGAACTATGTACAGAAGATGAGGTAATCAGTCCCTCAACCTAGGAGTAGGTGCGAACAGCACCCTAGTCGTGGAGATTCTGAAGCAGAAGAAAGAATCCTGGCGCTTATATAGTAACGTCAGGTGAAGCAGACGAGGGCAAATTCACTGGTAGGCGGGATTCCCCAGTGGAAGTAGGTCCTTCCCAAAGAGATGGGTTAGTTGTAGAGGTAGTTGTCGTAGTCGTGAAGGTTATGTAGTCCTTCACGACTACGACAACTACCTCTACAACTAACCCATCTCTTTGGGAAGGACCTACTTCCACTGGGGAATCCCGCCTACCAGTGAATTTGCCCTCGTCTGCTTCACCTGACGTTACTATATAAGCGCCAGGATTCTTTCTTCTGCTTCAGAATCTCCACGACTAGGGTGCTGTTCGCACCTACTCCTAGGTTGAGGGACTGATTACCTCATCTTCTGTACATAGTTCTACTGTCTTCAAGTTATGTCCTAGATTTTGTATTGATAAAGCCACTGGATGGCGAAACGTCTACAATAAAGATACCCAGATGTTGCATATGTGTCTTACTCTCATCTTGTCGGTATTATATACCATTCGTACACAACAATAAACCATCTCAGATCATTAATTACCCAACAAAAGGCTGCAGTCAGAATGATAACAAATTCTCACTACAGGCAGCACACTCCACCAATATTCAATACACTAAACCTACTCACCATACAAAACATCCATACTTATTATTGCACCTACTACATACATAGAACACTTAACTCGGATATAAACCCTCCCCTCAAATATCTCCTTGCCAACCTCAACAGAACACATGACCATAACACAAGGCACAGATCACTCTTTGATGTTCCTCGTGTCCATCTCACACTACGCAAAAACTCAATGCACATAAAAGGCCCAAAAATCTGGAATTCATTACCTGTGAATATAAAAGAAACACTGTTTATAAATTCAAGTCTCTTCTTAAATATCACTTACTCACCCACAAACAAATAAATACTGAATAATATGACTTGTGAGGAATTAAACCTTTACATGACAGGTTCTTCATAAATATCAATTGACACGAAACGTGACACTTCCGCCTGCATCATTGTTGTAATGGAACGAGTGTATTGTGACACTTCCGCCAGCATCATTGTGGTTTCTGGACCCATGTATTTTTGACACTTCTGCCTGCATCATTGTGGTACTGGGACGAGTGTATTGGGGACCCCTTCTGCCTGCATCATTGTGGTACTGGACGAGTGTATTGTGACACTTCTGCCTGCATCATTGTGGTACTGGAACGAGTGTATTGTGACACTTCTGCCTGCATCATTGTGGTACTGGGACGAGTGTATTGTGACACTTCTGCCTGCATCATTGTGGTACTGGGACGAGTGTATTGTGACACTTCTGCCTGCATCATTGTGGTACTGGGACGAGTGTATTGTGACACTTCTGCCTGCATCATTGTGGTACTGGAACGAGTGTATTGTGACACTTCTGCCTGCATCATTGAGGTACTGGGACGAGTGTAACGTGACACTGCTGCCTGCATCATTCTGGTACTGGGACCAGTATATTGAGACACTTCTGCCTGCATCATTGTGGTACTGGGACGAGTGTAACGTGACACTGCTGCCTGCATCATTGTGGTACTGGGACGAGCGTAACGTGACACTTCCGCCTGGATCATTGTGGTATTGGGACGAGTGTATTGTGTCACTTCTGCCTGCAATTGTGGTACTGGGACGAGTGTATTGTGACACTTCTGCCTGCATCATTGTGGTACTGGAACGAGTGTATTGTGACACTTCTGCCTGCGTCATTGTGGTACTGGGACGTGTGTAACGTGACGCTTCTGCCTGCAATTGTGGTACTGGGACGAGTGTATTGTTACACTTTTTGCCTGCTCATTTTGGGTACTGGAACGGTGTATTGTGACACTTTGCCGCATCATTGTTGTACTAGAACGAGTGTATTGGGACATTTTCCCGCATCATTGTGGTTCTGGGACGGGGGTTGTGAATTTCTCCTGCATCATTTGGACTGGACGAGTGCATGGGGCCACTATGCCGCAAAAATTGTGGTACTGGGATGATTTAACTACACGCTGCCTGCATCATTGTGGTACGGGGACGAGTATAACGGACACTGCGCCGGCGCTTTGTGTTCTGGGAGTGTGTCATTGACACTTTGCCTGCATCACTGTTTTGGGGACAAGAATATTGTAAATTCTGCCTGCTCATTGTGGTACAGGGCCCGTGTATTGCGTCACTTTTCCTGCTTCTTGGGGTATGGGACGAGTGTAACATACACTGGACTGCATATTGTGGTTTACTGGGACGAGTGTATTTGCTTTTTTTGCCCGCATCATTGTGGTATGGAACAGTGTTTGTGACACTTCCCCTGTTCATTGGGGTACTGAGACAAGTATATCGTGACACTTCTGCCTGCATCATTGTGGTTGGAAAAGATTATGTTACACTTTTTCCTGCTCACTGGGGACGGGAAAGAGTGTATTGTGATACTTCTGCTCACCATTGTGGCATGGTACAATGTAAGGACAGCTGCCGCTCATTGTGGTACTGGGCGAGTGGCGTGAATTCTGCCTGACATTTGGGTTACGGGGCCCATGTATTGTGACCTTTCCGCACTTGTGGTAATGGGACGAGTGTTTTGTGAATTTCTCCCTGTATCATTGTGGTACGGGGACATGCTTTTGTGACACTTTGCTGCTCATTGGGTATGGGACGATTTTTATTGTGACACTTTGCCTGCTCATTGTTGTACGGGAAGAGTGTATTGTGACACTTTCCTGCCATGTGGATGGGACGAGTTAACGTTACATTTTCCTCTTGAATCTTGTGGGGGGAAAGTTTTTGGGGGGAAACATTCCCTCATCATTTTTGGTATGGGACAAGGTATTGTGCACTTCCCCTGTATTGTGGTACTGGAACGAGTGTATTGTTTACACTTTACCTCATCATTGTGGTTCTGGAGGAGTGTTTTGTGACACTTCTGCCTGATATTTTGGTTTTCTAGAACGAGTGATTGTGTCACTGATCCTCATCATTTTGGTACTGGGTCGGTGTAGCGTACACTTCTCTGGTTTTGTGGTAGGGGGCCCAGGATTGTGACACTTTGCCTGCCCATTGTGGGACGGGGACGAGTGCATTGTGACCTTTGCTGCATCATTGTGGTACTGGGACGAGGCAGGGTGACATTTTCTGCCTGCATCTTTTTGGGTAGGGACGAGTTTATTGTGACATTTTGCCTGCATCTTGTTTCGGGAAAGAGGTATTGGACACTTTCCTGCATCATTGTGGAGGGGACGATTATTGTGAACTTTGCCTGCATCATTGTCGTACTGGAACGATGCATTGTGACACTTCTCCTGCATCATTTGGGGTCGGGCGAGGTAACGTGACACTTCCTCTTGCATCATTGTGGACTGGGACAAGTTTATTGTGACACTTAAGCCGCATCATGTGGAGGGCGAGTTTTGTGACACTTCTGCCTGCATCATTGGGGGTACTGGGCAAGGTATTGTGACACTTCTGCTGCCATCATTGGGGGTACGGGAACGAGTGTTTGTTACATTCACCTGCATCATTGGGGTTTCTGGTGGGAGTGTTTGCCCTTCTGCCTGCATGGGGGTACTAGCGAGTGTTTTGGGGTTTCATGAGCCTGCATCTTTTGGGTACTGAAACGAGCTTAACGTGCATTTCCCTGCTCATTTTTGGGTATGGGCCCAGTGTTTTGTGACACTTTTGCCGCATCATTGGGGTTTCTGGCGAGGCATTTGACACTACTCCTGCATCTTTGTGGTACTGAAACGAGCTTAACGTGACATTTCTCCTGCTTCATTTTTGGTACTGGAACGAGTGTTTTTTGTTCCCTTCTACCTGAAAATTTTGGGGTACGGGAACGAGTGTATTTTAAACCTACTGCCTGCTCATTGTGGTTTGGGACGATGTAACATGACACTGCGCCTGCATTTGTGGACTGGGGGAGAAGATTTTGTGCACTCGCCTGCTCATTGGGGGTAGGGAAAAAGAGGTATTGTTACACTTCTACCTGCATCATTGTGGTCTGGAACGAGTGTATTGGACATACGCCTGAAAACATTGGGTACTGAGGAGTGGACGGACATTCTGCCGGGTCGTTGTGGTACTGTGAAGTTAGTGACCTTCTCCCTGCAGATTGGGGTCTGGGACAGTTTTAACGTGACACTTCCTCTGCTCATTGTGGTATGGGAGGTGTAACGTGACACTGCTCCCTGCATCATGTGGTACTGGGCAGTGTCGTGCCTTTTGGGCATCTTTGTGGTAGGGGGACCAGTGTATTGTGAACTTTGCCTGCTCTTTGGGGTCGGGGGACGGTTTTATGTGACACTTCGCCCTCTTTGTGTAGGGGGACGAGGTTTTGTGCACTTCTGCCTGATCATTGTTGTAGGGGGACGGTGTATTGGACCTTCCCCTGCACTTGAAGTACGGGCAGTATATTGGGGCCCTTCTGCCTGATCATCGGGTCTGGGACGAGGTATTGGACATTCGCCTGCTCATTGGGTACTGGGCGAGTGAACGTGACACTTTGCCTCATCATTTGGTCGGGGACGAGTTATTGTGACCTTCTGCCTGTTTTTGTGGTAGGGGACAAGTTTTGCAAAACTTCGCCTGCTCTTGTTGTAAAAAACGGTGTAGGGGGGTGACACTTCTGCTGACATTGGGTACGGAAGAGTGTATTGTGAAATTTTCCCCTGCTCTTTGTGGTAAGGGACGAGTTATTGTGACACTTCTGCCTGCATCATTGTGGTACTGGAAGGGTTGTTTGGACACTTCTGCCTATCATTGTGGTACGGAAGAGTGATTTGACACTACTGCCTGCATTTGTGGTACTGGAACGAGTGTTTTGGACATTTCGCCGCATCTTGTGGTTTGGAGCGAGTGTATTTGTGACCTTTGCCTGTATCATTGTGGTACTGGAAGGTGTATTGTAAACTACTCCCTGATCATTGTGGTACTGGAACGGTGTATTGTGCATTTTTCCCCTGTATCATTGGTACTGGAACGAGTGTATTGTGACCTTTGCTGCTCTTGGTACGGAACGGTGTATTGGCATTTCTCCCTGCTCATTTGGTAATGGGAGAGGTGTAGTGAATTTCCCTTCCGATCTTTGTGGTACTGGACGAGTGATTGTGCACTTTCCTGCATTTTGTTGTACTGGAACGAGTGTTTTGTACATTTCTCCTGAAATTTTTTGGGGTCTGGGAAATTTTTATTGTGACACTTCTGTGCATCTTTGTGGTACTGGGACAGGTATTGTGCCCTTTTTGCCTGCTCATTGTTGTCTGGAACGAGTGTATTGTGACACTTCCGCCTGCATCTTTGTGGTACTGGGACGAGTGTATTGGACACTTCGCCGCATAAATTGTGGTAGGGGGGCGATGTATTGTGCATTTTCGCCTCTATTTGGGTACGGGGGACAGTTTTTGTGACATTTATGCCCTCATGTGGTACTGGAACGAGTGTATTGTTACACTTTCCGTATATTGGGTTCTGGTGGAGTGTGTTGTGACATTCTCCTGCATCATTGTGGTCGAGCGATGAACGTGAACTTCTGCCTGCTCATTGTGGTTTTGGGGGCCGTGTTTGGAAAATTTTTTGCCTGCATATTTGGTAGGGGGACGATGCTTTGTGGACTACTGCCTGCTCGTTGTGGTAGGGACGGGGTTAACGTGACACTGCTGCCTGCATCATTGCGGTAGGGACGAGTTTATTGGACATTTGCCTGCAGATTGTGGTACTGGAACGGGGTTATTGTTACACTTCTACCTCCTGTTTGTGGTCTGGGAGGTGTTTGTGACACTTCTGCCTGCAGATTGGGTACGGGAAACGATGTATTGTGACACTGCTGCCTTCTATTGGGGGTATTGGGCCCAGTGTATTGAGTCTTTTGCCTGCTTATTGTGGTATGGGGAGGCATTGGGGAAACTTGCCTGCTATTGTGGTACGGGGGAGATTGAAACGTGACATGTCCTGCACATTGGGTATTTGGGACAAGTTTTGTGACACTGCTCCCGCTTCATTGTGGATGGGAACAGTTTATTGTGACATTCTCCCCTGCATCTTGTGGTACTGGGACGATTAACGTGACACTTCCTGCATCATTGTTGGTACTGGGCAAGTATTTTGTGCCCTGCTGCCTGGTCTTTGTGGTACGGGGAAAGGATGTAACGTGACACTTCTCCCCGCCATTGTGGTACGGGGACAAGTATATTGTGACATGCTGCCTTGCTCTTGTGGTATTTGGGACGGTGTATTGGACACTTCTCCCTGCATCTTTGGTCTGGGACAAGAAATTTTGGGGACACTTCTCCCGCATAAGTGGAACTGGAACGAGGTATTGTTCACTTTCCCGCATCATTGGGTACGGGGAAAATTGTTTTTGTTCATTTCTGCCTGATCTTGTGGTACTGGGCGAGTTATTGTGACACTTCTGCCTGCTTTTCGGGGTTTATGGGACGATGTTTTGTGCACTTCTGCCGCATCTTTGTGGTACTGGGACAGGTATGTGACATGCTGCCTGCATCATTTGGTACGGGGGAAAAGTAATTGTGACATTTCTCCCGCATATTGTAGTACTGGGCCCGAGGGGTATTGTGACACTGCTCCCTTTGCTCATTGTGGACGGGGACGAGTGTATTGTGACACTTTCCCTGCATCATTTTTTGGTACTGGGCGAGTGTATTGGCACTGCTGCCTCCCTTTGTGGTACGGGACAGTGTATTGTGACATTTTCTGCCGCATCATTGGGGTTTTACGGGGACGAGTGTATTGTGACACTGCTCCCTGCATCATTTTTGGTATGGGACGAGTGTATGTGACACTTTGCCTGCACATTGTGGTACAAAACGAGTGTATTTTTTACACTTTGCTGATCATTGGGGAAAAAGGGGCGAGTTTTAACGTGAACTTCCCCTGCATCGTTGTTTTTCTGGACAAGTATTTGTGATTCTCCCGCATATTGGGGTACTGGAACGGTGTATTGTGACAGTCTGCCTGCATCATTGTGGTATGGAACATTATATTGTGACACTTTCCCGCAGTTGTGGTAGGGAGGTGTTTGTTACACTTCTACCTGCACATTGGGTACTGGGCGGTGTTTTGTGACATTCTACCTGCGTTTTGGGGTATTTGACGAGTGTATTGTGCACTTCTCCGCATATTGTGGTACGGGGAGAGTGTTTTGGACACTTCTGTCTGCTCATTGTGGTACGGGGGACATGTATATTGTGACCTTCTGCCTGCTTTGTGGTACTGGGACATGTTATTGTGACTTTCCCCTGCATGATTGTGGTACGGAACGAGTGTTTTGTGACACTTCACCTGATCATTGTGGTAGGACGAGGATTGTACATTCTGCTGCTTTTTTGGGTACGGGGGACTGTATATTGTGACACTTTGCCCGGGCATCTTTTTGGTTGGGTGTTTTTGGGGGCCCTTTTCCCCTGCATCATTGTGGTACGGGAACGAGTGTATTGTTACACTTCTCCCTGCTTTTTATTGTGGTACGGGGGACGAGTGACTGTGACACTTCTGCCGCATCTTTGGGGGACGGGTACTAGGTAACGGGACATTCTCCCTGCATCTTGTGGTATGGGTCGGTGTAACGTTACACTTTCCCTGCATGATTGTGGTACTGGAACGAGTGCATTTGACATTTTTCGCCTGCACATTGTGGTACTGGAACGAGTGTATTGTGACACTACTCCTGCATCATTGTGGTACTGGAAGGGTGTTTTGTGACATTTCTCCCTTTGCATCATTGTGGTACGGACGAGGTTTTGTGACACTTCTGCCTTTTTCTTGTGGTACTGGAAATTGTATTTGACACTCTGCCTGCCATTGGGGTACGGGAAACGAGTGTATTGTGACACTTCTGCCTGTATCTTTGTGGTACTGGAACGAGGATTGTGACACTTTGCTTGCACATTGTGGTCGGAAGAGTGTATTGTGACACTTCTCCCTGCCATTGTGGTAATGGGGAGTGAAAACGTGACACTTCCCCCTGCATCTGTGGTACGGGAACGGTGTTTTGTGACACTTTTGCCTGCATCATTTTTTGTATGGAACAGTGTCTTGTGCATTCCCCCTGCATCTTTTGGTTGGACAAGTTTTTTCCCCCTTTACATTCTGCCTGTTTATTGTGGGAAATGGAACAAGTGTATTGTGACACTTTTGCCTGCTCATTGTTGTACTGGAACGAGTGTATTGTACATTCCGCCTGCATCATTGTGGACTGGGCGAGTGTTTTTGTGAAATTTCTCCCTCCCTCTTGGTTGGGAGAGTGTATTGTGAATTTTCTGCCTGCTCATTGGGGTACTGGGACAAGGTATTGGGGACATTTTGCCTGCTCTTTTTTGGTACTGGAACGAGGTTTGTTACACTTTACCTGTATCATTGGGGTTTGGTAGGAGTGTGTTGTGAACTTCTGCCTGCATCATTGGGGTATGAGACGAGTGTAACGTGACACTTCTGCCTGCATCATTGTGGATTGGGGCCAGTGTATTGTGCCTTTTCCCTATCATTGTGGTACGGGGACGAGTGCTTTTGGCACTACTGCCTGATCTTGTGGTACGGGGAACATTTGTAATTTGACCTGTGCCTGATCATTGCGGATGGGACGAGTTTTTGTGACACTTCTCCTGCAGATTGTGGTTGGAACGAGTGTTTTGTTACATTTCTACCGCTTTTTGGGTACTGGGACGGTGTTTTGTGACACTTCTGCCTGCATGATTGTGGTACGGGAAACGAGTGTATTTTTGACACTGCTCCCTTTCATCATGTGGTTTGGGCCAGGTTTTGAGTATTTTCCCTGTTCAATGGGGGACGGGGGAGGGTTTGCATTGTGACACTCTGCCTCACATTGTGGTACGGGGACGAGGGGAACGTGACACTGCTGCCTGCTCTTTGGGTGGTACTTGGAAAAGTAAATTGTGACATTTGCTGCCTGCTCTTGGGGGACTGGAAGAGTTTATTGTGACATTCTCCTGCATCTTGGGATTTTGGGACGGGTAACGGACACTGCTGCCTGCTCATTGTGGTATGGGCAATATATTGTCAGCTGCCTGGTCATTGTGGTCGGGACGAGTGTTAACGTGCACTTCCCCGCATCTTTGTGGAAAATGGGAAATAATTGTGACACTGTCCCTGCTCTTTGTGGTACTTGGCAGTGTATTTGACATTTCGCCTGCATAATTGGGTAGGGCAAGTTATTTGACACTTCTGCCTGCATCAGTGGAACGGAACGAGTGTTTTGTTACACTTCACCTGCACTTTGTGGTACGGGGACGGTGTATTGTTACACTTCTGCCTGCATCTTGTGGTACTGGACGAGTGTTTTGTGACACTTTGCCTGTCATTGTAGTATGGGACGAGTGTATTGTGCACTTCTGCCGCATCATTGGGGTTTTGGGCGAGTGTATTTTTGACATGCTGCCTGCATCATTGGGGGTACGGGGGAAAGTATATTGTGCCTTCTCCCTGTCATTGTATACTGGGCCGAGGTATTTGACACTGCGCCTGATCATTGTGGTATGGGACGGTTATTGTCCCTTCTGCCTGCTCTTTTTGGGGTATGGGACGATTATTGTGACACTGCTCCTGCATCATTGTGGTAGGGGGGACGAGTTATTGTGACATTTTTGCCGCATCATTTTTGGTACGGGAGGGTGTATTGGACCTGTGTGCTCATTGGGGTATGGGACGATGTATTGGGACACTCTGCCTGCATCTTTGGGGTACTAAAAGGTGTATTGTGACACTTCTCCCCGCATCATTGTGGAACTGGACGAGTGAAAACGGGACACTTTGCCTCATCGTTGTTGTTGGGACAGTTATTTTTATTTTCTGCCTGCATCATTGTGGTACGGGAAAAGGGTTGTATTGTGACCTCTGCCGCATCATTGTGGTCTGGGACATGTATATGTGACACTTCTCCCTGAATTTTGGGGTACTGGGACGAGTGTATTTTTTACATTTACCTGCATCATTGGGTCTGGGACGAGTGTTTGTGACATTTTTACTGATTTTTGTGGTACTTGAACGGGTTTGTGACACTTCTCCTGCATTTTGGGCGGGGACGAGGGGTATTGTGACACTTTGTCTGCTTCATTGGGGGTAGGGGACATGTATATTGTCCTTCGGCTGCATCATTGTGGTACTGGGACATGTATTTTGTACACTTTCCCTGCATGTTGTGGTACGGGAACGAGTGTATTGTGACACTTTCCCTGATATTGTGGTACTGGGACAGTGTATTGTGAACTTCTGTCTGCTCATTGGGGTACGGGACATGTATATTGTGACATTTGTCTGCATCATTTGTGGTCGGGGAATGTAATTGGACATTTGCCTGCACATTGTGGTATGGAACGAGTGTATTTTTACATTTACCTGCTTTATTGTGGTAGGGACGATTTTACTGTGAACTTCTCCCCTGCACATTGTGGTCTGGACAGTGTAACTGACATGCTGCCTGCATCATTGTGGTACGGGCAGGTAAGTTACATTCTGCCTGCATGATTGTGGTACTGGAACGGGCATTTGTGACACTTTTTTGCCGCATCATTGTGGTACGGGGGAGGTGTTTGGGACATTTCTTCCTGCATCATTGTGGTATAAAACAGTGTATTGTGACACTGTGCCGCATCATTATGGTCTGGACGGCGAAACGAAACCTTTCTACCGCTCATTATGGTCTGGGAACCTGTATTGTGCACTTTTGACTGCTCATTGGGGTACTGGGACGAGGCATTGCGACACTATGCCTCATCTTTGTGGACTTGGACGAGTGTAACGTGCACTGCTGCCCCCCAACATTGTGGTACTGGGACGAGGTATTGTGCCCTTTGCCTGCATCATTGTGGTAGGGGTCAAGTATTTTGAGGATTCTGCCTGCTCATTGTGGTATGGGCAAGTATTTGGGGCACTTCTGTCTGCACATTGTGGTACTGGGAGAGTGTATTGTGAATTTCTGCCTGCATATTGTGGTATGAAACGAGTGTTTTTGGACACGCTGCCCCCCTTTACATGTTTGTATGCATGATTTTTTTGATTTCCCTGTCCATCTTGTGCTTTATATAGAAGTCCCTAGGCCTGTGACTGTATGACGTCACGGGGTACGGCTTGAGTCAGGGTGAGACGCGCTGCTTCGTTCTTACTTGGCGTATAGACATCCAGGCAGTAACAGGGCAGGCTGGGCCCATCCCTTCCTTACCACAGTCTGACAATATATATAGTGTTACCATCCAACAAGGTGTTTACCTTCAACCCTCTTATCTCCTTACCGAACCCCTACGACAATTTTTCGATAAAGAGACAGAGAGACAGAGAGACAGACAGAGAGACAGACAGAAAGACATACAGAGAGACAGACAGACACACAGACAGACACACACACAGACACACAGACAGACATACAGACAAACACACAGACAGACACAGACAGACACACAGACACACAGACTGATAGATAAATAGATTAAAAGATAGATAGATACTGACGTAGATATAAAGAATTTTAGAGAAAATTAAAAAAAATAAGTATGGCAACTGGACTTGATTGGTTGAGTTTGGTCTACAAGTTTGATATTTAATATATTCACTTTGCTACATGATCTATATCCGTGATTTTATATTTCATTAAAACCTTTAGACTTGTATTACATAAGACAGCAATTATTCTCTTCGAGTTTTAAGGGGAATGAAAACCATCACATAAAAGAATTAGGAAAAATACATGTAATATGTTTGCTCCCCAGGGTGATGTGATGCCCTTGTGTCTTCCCTGGGGTGACGAGATAACCAGGAACATCACCGGCAGCATCCTCACTCTCACAGGCTGGGGTGCCACCTTGTTTGGTAAGACAGCAGCATCTTCTCACAAGTTGATTTCTAAATAGGTTATTTCAAATTAGGTTAAAGAGAAAGTTTTATTTGACTTTTTAACCCCATTGACCTATTAACATTGAATAATCCACTGTAGCTTATATCCATTGTGATTATTTGGACTTTCTTGCCTAGGATGTAATTCTCTTCAGTCGACTTATACCCAGATGCCTATTTTATACTATTTTATACTAGTAGAGCATGAGAGGCAGGTCTAAGGTGAATTGTCAATTTACCTCGACTCTCCCAAAATTGAATCCAAATCATATGGTTGAGAAACGAGTGATCTGCCTCTAACATATGTGACACCATATAACTTAAGAAATGTTATGTACATGAGAGAATGGAACATTTACATACGACCTTCAGAAAATACAGATTTCCCTTAATTAAAAGACTATTTGGTTCCACACTTTGCTGGTTCACCTAAAACGTGTTATAAATCTATATATCAAAAATTTCCTTTTAACAGAAATTACCCTGCAACCATTTATAAATTGACCAGGAAT
This sequence comes from Cherax quadricarinatus, assembly GCF_026875155.1. NCBI lineage: Eukaryota > Metazoa > Arthropoda > Malacostraca > Decapoda > Parastacidae > Cherax > Cherax quadricarinatus. The sequence goes on along the minus strand of NC_069452.1, from coordinate 20,547,357 downwards.
GTTTAGCTGAATAAACATGATACTAACCTGGTTATTCACTTTTGTATATACATGACCATTTTTTTTTAAGGAAGTGCAAGAAACAAAAAATTGTTAGAAATGTGACAATGTTCATCAGGAAAGAGAGTCAATAATTTTCATATCTGAGCCACAAATATTAATACCAACAACAAAAACAGCATACAAACATAATACCAACAACAAAAACAGCATACAAACATAATTCCAACAACAAAAACGGCATACAAACATAATACCAACAACAAAAACAGCATACAAACATAATACCAACAAACAAAAAACAGCATACAAACTTAATACCAACAACAAAAACAGCATACAAACATAATACCAACAACAAAAACAGCATACAAACATAATACCAACAACAAAAACAGCATACAAACCTAATACCAACAACAAAAAACAGCATACAAACATAATACCAACAACTAAAACAGCATACAAACATAATACCAACAACAAAACAGCATACAAACATAATACCAACAACCTAAAACAGCATACAAACATAATACCAACAACAAAAACAGCATACAACATAATACCAACAACTAAAACAGCATACAAACATAATACCAACAACAAAAAACAGCATACAAACTTAATACCAACAACTAAAACAGCATACAAACATAATACCAACACAAAAACAGCATACAAACATTTACTATACTGCAGCATTATTTATTTATGCAAGTATTCAAAGTTTAAAAAGGGATACAAAATTTATTAGTTGACTCAACATCATCAAAAGTAATGTTTACAACCTTCACAGAGACCCCTGTGAGTGACTTGTTTTACCACAACCAAATATTAATATCTAGGTGCCGGTATTGACTTGGTGCTGAGAAAACAGACTGCGATTGTGGTCATGATGTGCTTGATAAAAAGTCCTTCATTTATACTGTTTTTTTCCACATGTGAGGTATACTGTGTGGGCAAAAAAAAAATGGCAAATCAGAAAGTTAAATCGTTCAATTTCCACCCATGTTTTATTCAAGGAAGATTGCTAAACCCATTATATATATACATGTGTGTGTGTGTGTGTGTGTGTTTCCTGGAGTTTACCTGGAGAGAGTTTCGGGGGTCAACGCCCCCGCGGCCCGGTCTGTGACCAGGCCTCCTGTGTGTGTGTGTGTGTGTGTGTGTGTGTGTGTGTGTGTGTGTGTGTGTGTGTGGTGTGTGTGTGTGTGTGTGTGTGTGTGTGTGTGTGTGTGTGTGTAAATCAAACTGCACTGGCCGGGAATCGAGCCCTGAACCACTTAACCACCAATGTCACATACATCAGGTGCCCAGTACCGCTGGACACGTCACTCCTGATGCGGACATATTCGTTGCTGTGGCAGCTAAGGAATAATTTAATTCTCCTCTCGTTTGGAATATCAGTTACACAAGCAATTTACATATTAATTGCATCTACGAACAAATGGTTTCTTAGCAAAATAAACTGTGTTGGTGGGGAATCAAACCCTTCATATTTTAACAAGCCCCCCTCGTACCCCGTCAAAATTTTCAGACGTTTAAACCACTAAACCACCGGGACCCGGGGGCCACCAGGATGTGTTAAACCTTTCATCAAATCCTGCCCGGGCCTGAAATAAATACAAAAAGTGAAAAATCTTTGGGAATTTATGATCGAGGTTTAAATGTGTGTTTAGTCAGAAGTTACTTCAGTAAGTGTGGGAATTTTTTGATGTGTTTTTTCACGAAACATCTCACGTTTGTGATGAAGGGGTTTGAAAAAACCAAACAAGTTAAAGATTGGCATTTATGGGCATAAAGTTTCCCAAATTGTTTGATAAGTGTCTTTTTTCTTAAATTTTTCACGTTTTTTTGGTGGGGTTGGAAGTTCAAACTTTTTATTTTGTCATCTTGAATGTAGAAAGTGATTATTTTCCAGGTTTAAATTCTAGCTTTTTGGTAAAAATTCTTTTGACATATATGTTTTTTTTCATTTTTAAAGGCAGCCTTATTTTATTGGTGAAAGATAGCAAACCAATTATTTTATTAAAAAGGGATAACTAAATTATTTTCCTGAAGAAAAACTACAGCTATTTTGTTATGTAAAAGAAACTACCATTATTTTGTTATCTGAAAGATAATACAATTATTTTTTTTTCTAAAAAGTTAACACTATTTTTTTATATAAAAAACAAAAATTTTTCTAGTTTCTGTGATCTACTTGATAAATTCTGATAAAACAGAGATGAAAAAGAGGGGAATTTAAAAAAATGAGAGGAACCAAACCCCGGTTTTCTGGGGGTTGTTTCTCCTGCTGGAGTTTAAAATTCTCTTCTCCTCACACTTTAAAAATGAGTCAAGGGCCCCAGGGTGTTGCTGCTTCCCGCTGGAGTTACATTTCTTCTCCCACACATGAACCTGAGTTTATGCCCCAGTGTGTTGCTGCTCCCGCTTTTGGGGGTTTCCCTTCTCTTCTCCTCCACATGAAACACTGGTTTGCCCCAGTGTGTTGCTGTCTTTCTGGAGTTCATTCTTTCTCCCCACCATGAAACACTGAGTATGCCCCCGTGTGTTGCTGCTCCCGTGGAGTTACCCTTTCTTCCCCCAAAAATGAACAATTTAGTATGGGCCCCAGTGTGTTGCTGCTCCGGGTGGAAATTACATTCTCTTCTCCCCACCCTTTAAACACTGGGTCATGTATGCCTTAAATTGTTTGTTTTCCTGCTGGAAATTCATTTTCTTCTTTTCACACATGAAACATGAGTAAAGCCTCAGTGTTTTTTGCGCTTTCCCGCTTTGGGGTTTTTCATTCTTTCCCCAAAAATTGGGTCGAAATCATGGCTCATGACAGGAAGCAGAAAAGGGTTTCCCTTTAAAAGGGGTTTAAAACCGAGGGGGGGAATTTTGTAACAAGTGGCGTTCCACAGGGTTTTGTTTGGGCCCGTTTTTGGGTTTTTTAATATATATCAATTTATCTTTATGAAGGAATTACTGTTTTTATGAAACCAAAATTTGCCGTTTTATCAACCCAAAAATTGGTAGGTTTAAATTTAAAAAAACGTTGATGTTTGGGGAATTTAGGGGGGTTTAAAAAAAAATCTATTCTTGGTCAGAAAAGTGGAAATGCAGTTCAATGTAGATAAATGAAGGTTTTTGAAGCTTGGGAGGGGCGAAAAGGGGGCTTGGGGGGTTTTTGGTGAGCAGCAACCCTTTAAAACCAAAACAGGCCAAAGCCTAAGGGGTTAAAAGGTTTTTAAGGCCCAAAAAGATTACTGGGATTTTTCAAGAAGTGTAAGCAACAGAAAGGGCCAGAGGTAAAACTGGGAGCTTTAACATCATTGTAAGGCCTCACCTTGATTATTTCACTCAAATTTTGGTTTTCCATATTACAGAATGGACTAAAATTTGTTTTGAAAAAAATTAGCGTAGGATGACCTTAAAAATTAAAACATAGCCCTTTTGAAATCTTCCTTTTTGAAGAAAGACTGAAAAATCTTAAGTTTCATTCAAAGGGTTTGACGAAGAATGAGGGGAACCTGATCGAAATGTTTTAAGGGGGAAAAATAGGTATTAAATTTAAAAGGGGGTTTAATAAGGTCTTGAGGGGTGTCTTTTCCAAAAAGAAAAACCCGCAAATTTAAAGGATTTAAAAATTTGATAAATTTAGATTTTGAAAGGGGCCCTTTGGAAGTATTGGTTTGGAAAGGGGGTAGTTGAGAGGGAACGGGCTACCTAGTTGGGTTTTTGGGTGGGATTTGGGTTGGGTTTAAAAATTTTGGTTGGGATAAGGACATGAGTGGGGGGTTTGGAAATTTCGTTTTGGGGCTTTCACTCAGGGGCTTATTTTTGGGGGGGCATTTTAAAACTGGGGTTGGGGAAATGTTTTGTTAGTGGGGGTAAAATTTTTAAAGGGCCTGCCTAGTATGGGCCAGCAGGCTTCTGCAGTGGTTTCCCCCTTTATTATGTTCTTTGGGTTTTTTATGAAAAACAGAGTCATGCATGCCTTAGTGTGTTTCTGCTCCCGTGGGTTACATTTTCTTCTCCTTTACACATTTAAAAAATGGGTCATGTATGCCTCAGTGTTTTTGCTGCTCCTTTCTGGAGTTACTTTTTCTTCTCCTCCCCCCCATTAAAACGCCGAGTCATTTATTTTTTTGCCGAAATTAAAAAAAATTTTAAAATAAGGTTAAGGAGGTTAAGAGGTGGGTGAAAGCAATGTAAAAAGAGAGCAAATGAGAGAGTGGGTGAGATGCTATCAACAAATTTTGTTGAAAATAAGAAAAAGTTTTGGAGTGAGATAAACAAGTTAAGAAAGCCTAGAGAACAAATGGATTTGTCAGTTAAAAATAGGAGAGGAGAGTTATTAAATGGAGAGTTAGAGGTATTGGGAAGATGGAGGGAATATTTTGAGGAATTGTTAAATGTTGATGAAGATGGGGAAGCTGTGATTTCGTGTATAGGGCAGGGAGGAATAACATCTTGTAGGAGTGAGGAAGAGCCAGTTGTGAGTGTGGGGAAAGTTCGTGAGGCAGTAGGTAAAATGAAAGGGGGTAGGCAGCTGGGATTGATGGGATAAAGATAGAAATGTTAAAAGCAGGTGGGGATATAGTTTTGGAGTGGTTGGTGCAATTATTTAATAAATGTATGGAAGAGGGTAAGGTACCTAGGGATTGGCAGAGAGCATGCATAGTTCCTTTGTATAAAGGCAAAGGGGATAAAAGAGAGTGCAAAAATTATAGGGGGATAAGTCTGTTGAGTATACCTGGTAAAGTGTATGGTAGAGTTATAATTGAAAGAATTAAGAGTAAGACGGAAAATTTAGGATAGCAGATGAACAAGGAGGCTTTAGGAAGGTAGGGGGTGTGTGGACCAGGTGTTTACAGTGAAACATATAAGTGAACAGTATTTAGATAAGGCTAAAGAGGTCTTTGTGGCATTTATGGATTTGGAAAAGGCGTATGACAGGGTGGATAGGGGGGCAATGTGGCAGATGTTTGCAAGTGTATGGTGTAGGAGGTAGGTTACTGAAAGCAGTGAAGATTTTTTTACGAGGATAGTGAGGCTCAAGTTAGAGTATGTAGGAAAGAGGGAAATTTTTTTCCCAGTAAAAGTAGGCCTTAGACAAGGATGTGTGATGTCACCGTGTTGTTTAATATATTTATAGATGGGGTTGTAAGAGAAGTAAATGCGAGGTCTTGGCAATAGGCGTGGAGTTAAAAGATAAAGAATCACACACAAAGTGGGAGTTGTCACAGCTGCTCTTTGCTGATGACACTGTGGTCTTGGGAGATTCTAAAGAGAAGTTGCAGAGATTGGTGGATGAATTTGGTAGGGTGTGCAAAAGAAGAAAATTAAAGGTGAATACAGGAAAGAGTAAGGTTATGAGGATAAACAAAAAGATTAGGTGATGAAAGATTGAATATCAGATTGGAGGGAGAGAGTATGGAGGAGGTGAACGTATTCAGATATTTGGGAGTGGACGTTGTCAGCGGATGGGTCTATGAAAGATGAGGTGAATCATAGAATTGATGAGGAAAAAGAGTGAGTGGTGCACTTAGGAGTCTGTGGAGACAAAGAACTTTGTCCTTGGAGGCAAAGAGGGGAATGTATGAGAGTATAGTTCTACCAACGCTCTTATATGGTGTGAAGCGTGGGTGATGAATGTTGCAGCGAGGAGAAGGCTGGAGGCAGTGGAGATGTCATGTCTGAGGGCAATGTGTGGTGTGAATATAATGCAGAGAATTCGTAGTTTGGAAGCTAGGAGGAGGTGCGGGATTACCAAAACTGTTGTCCAGAGGGCTGAGGAAGGGTTGTTGAGTGGTTCGGACATGTAGAGAATGGAGCGAAACAGAATGACTTCAAGAGTGTATCAGTCTGTAGTGGAAGGAAGGCGGGTAGGGGTCGGCCTAGGAAAGGTTGGAGGGAGGGGTAAAGGAGGTTTTGTGTGCGAGGGGCTTGGACTTCCAGCAGGCATGCGTGAGCGTGTTTGATAGGAGTGAATGGAGACAAATGGTTTTTAATACTTGAAGTGCTGTTGGAGTGTGAGCAAAGTAACATTTATGAAGGGGTTCAGGGAAACCGGCAGGCCGGACTTGAGTCCTGGAGATGGGAAGTACAGTGCCTGCACTCTGAAGGAGGGGTGTTAATGTTGCAGTTTAAAAACTGTAGTGTAAAGCACCCTTCTGGCAAGACAGTGATGGAGTGAATGATGGTGAAAGTTTTTCTTTTTCGGGCCACCCTGCCTTGGTGGGAATCGGCCAGTGTGATAATAATAAAAATAAGGTCTCATCCTGGGCACAAAAAAAATTCACTCTTCGACATAGTGTTAAACTATATCTCCTATATCCAAGATAGGCCTTAATTTATTACTCTGCTAACATTAAAAGTCTGATTGATCTAGGCAAATTTCCATTCAGGTGTGGCCCATTTGTTGGCCGTAATACAAGAGACATCAGATGTCACTTAGGATTACGATAAGATTTAACAATAATCATTGAAGTTCATTAGATCCAGGAGGATAATTATCAATGCATTATTTTACAATACAAAAATATATTTATGCCTCTAATCAGGTTTAATATTGTCAAAATTACGTTGATACATAGATAAACAGGTAAAAAAAGTGAATCAGAACTTCAGCGCTGGTGGCTTCACCAGGAATAAACACTGTAAACATGACTCACGAAATCATAAAGACACGACTGCAAACAAACCATACCACGGATTGGGTTAGAACCCTCGGTCAGAGAGTCATAAAACTCCAGACCGTCGAGTTAGCCATTGGGCCAGCTAGCTGCAATAAGATTCATTAAACTAGGTATATTTCTACAACATAGGAAGGTTAGCATAGGCACCACTGTGACCACAGATGCGAGTTTTTACAGACGAATCTCTCTCTATAGCTGGCCCAGTGGCTAACGCGTCTGTCTGGAGTTTTATGAATCTTTGATCGGGGGCTCTAACCCCACCAGTGGTATTTTTTTTTTAACGCCGTAATCTCAAGCACAATATTCATAGCAAGGTATTTATACCAACTCACAGCTCGAGTAATGAGTTCTACTGTACAATACACTCAAAGTTATTTTATCTATTTTTACAACTAAGTACAGCGATCCGTAGCGCTAAACCTATTTATCCCAACAACGTAAATTGTGTAGAAATGTTGTGGACAATGAAATGTATCTGCATTGGAAAAGCCCACTACCAAATTACCATGAGATAGTGAGATGTTACACATTAACCCCTACAATGTACAGCAGATATGTAAGTGCACAGCAATTAGTACACCTTCACTTAGCCGGGCAGTGTACTATTATCAGCGGCATTTTTAGGAATAAATCGTTAAAAAGACAAAAGTCATTGGCCCAGTTAAAAGTCATCTGGGACAATGCACAAAATTATCATCCGAGTCCGACGGGACACCAGTCACTCAGTTAA
>NC_069452.1:20510079-20539435 GCF_026875155.1 Cherax quadricarinatus | reverse complement strand
TTAAACCCTGCCAAAAATGCAAAGTCATGAAGTTTGGGGGAAAGGGGCAAAAAAACCCGCAGACACAAATATTTTAGAGGGCCCAAAGACTGAAAATCACTAAGGAAAAAATGGGGGGTGGTATAACACCGACATATCTCCTGGGGCGCCACAATCAGATAAGCTGCGCATAGGGGCGCCTGGAAAACCTCGGATAGCGTTCCATACCTAGTAAGGATTCGTTTAAGATCTGTACACCATCTACGTCAGGCCCATACTGAGATCGCACCATTTGGAATCCACCCCTAGTAAGCCGTCAAAAATTAGAAAAGTGCAAAGGTTTGCAAAAAGACTAGTCCCAGCTACGGGGATTGCCCCTATAAAAAAGGGTTTTAGGGAAATTCGGCCTGACGACACTGGAGGCCGGGAGGGTCAGGGGAGACAAATAACGAAAAAAAAATACTGCGCGGAATAGAAGGTGGACAAAGACGGGAGTTCCAGAGAGGGGACAAGACAAAAGAGGTCCAATTGGAAGGAAGACCAGATGATAAAAGGGATGTTGGGAAGTATTCTTCAGTCATGATATCGGGCCCGTGGAATACCTAGAAAGTGATGGGGTGGAGGAGGAACCATCATATTTTTAAGGCGAGGTAGATAGAGTAAGGGGCAGGGAAGAGAGGCCTAGAGCAATCACGAAGAGGCGGGGAAAGGGAGCTTGACTCGACCCCTGAAACCACAAATGGGGGTACAATAGGTGAGTCAGACAGACATCAGACAAACACACAGACAGACACAGACAGACACACAGACAACAGACTAAAAGTAAATGTTAAAAGATGATGGGTACGACGAGAATAAAAAATTTTTAGAGAAAATTAAAAAAAAATAAGTATGGTAAGGACTTGATTGGTTGGTTTGGCACAAGTTTGTATTAAATATATTCCTTTGCTACATGATCAATATCCGTGTTTTATATTTCATTAAAACCCTTGACTTGTTTTAAAAAAACAGCAATTATTTTCTTCGGGTTTTAAGGGGAAGAAAAAACACATAAAAGAATTTGGAAAAATACATGTAAAATGTTTGCTCCCCCGGGTGATGTGATGCCCTTGTGCTTTCCCCGGGGTGACGAGATAACCCGGGAACACACCGGGACATCCCCACTCCCACAGGCTGGGGGGCCACCTTGTTTGGGAAAACACACATCTTCCACAAGTTGATTTCTAAATAGGTATTTCAAAATTTTGGTTAAAAAGAAAGTTTAAATTTTACTTTTTACCCCCTTGACCCATTAAAATAGAATAATCCACTGTACTTATATCCATTGTGATTATTTGGACTTTCTTTCCTAGGGTTAATTCTCTTAGTCGAAATTAACCAGATGCCCCATTTTAAGTATTTTTACTATTTTATACTATTTTATACTATTTTATACTATTTTATACTATTTTATACTATTTCATGCTAGTAGAGCATGAGAGGCAGGTCTAAGATGAATTGTCAATTTACCTCGACTCTCCCAAAATTGAATCCAAATCATATGGTTGAGAAACGAGTGATCTGCTTCTAACATATGTGACACCATATAACTTAAGAAATGTTATGTACGTGAGAGAATGGAACATTTACATACGACCTTCAGAAAATACAGATATCCCTTAATTAAAAGACTATTTGGTTCCACACTTTGCTGGTTCACCTAAAACGTGTTATAAATCTATATATCAAAAATTTCCTTTTAACAGAAATTACGCTGCAACCATTTATAAATTGACCAGGAATGTTTAGCTGAATAAACATGATACTAACCTGGTTATTCACTTTTGTATATACATAACCATTTTTTAAGGAAGTGCAAGAAACAAAAAATTGTTAGAAATGTGACAATGTTCATCAGGAAAGAGAGTCAATAATTTTCATATCAGAGCCACAAATATTAATACCAACAACAAAAACAGCATACAAACATAATACCAACAACAAAAACAGCATACAAACATAATACCAACAACAAAAACAGCATACAAACATAATACCAACAACAAAAACAGCATACAAACATGTACTATACTGCAGCATTATTTATTTATGCAAGTATTCAAAGTTTAAAAAAAGGGATACAAAATTTATTAGTTGACTCAACATCATCAAAAGTAATGTTTACAACCTTCACAGAGACCCCTGTGAGTGACTTGTTTTACCACAACCAAATATTAATATCTAGGTGCCGGTATTGACTTGGTGCTGAGAAACAGACTGCGATGTGGTCATGATGTGCTTGATAAAAAGTCCTTCATTTATACTGTTTTTTTCCACATGTGAGGTATACTGTGTGGGCAGAAAAAAAATGGCAAATCAGAAAGTTAAATCGTTCAATTTCCACCCATGTTTTATTCAAGGAAGATTGCTAAACCCATTATATATATACATGTGTGTGTGTGTGTGTGTGTGTGTGTGTGTGTGTGTGTGTGTGTGTGTGTGTGTGTGTAAATCAAACTGTACTGGCCGGGAATCGAGCCTTGAACCACTTAACCACCAATGTCACATACATCAGGTGCCCAGTACCGCTGGACACGTCACTCCTGATGCGGACATATTCGTTGCTGTGGCAGCTAAGGAATAATTTAATTCTCCTCTCGTTTGGAATATCAGTTACACAAGCAATTTACATATTAATGCATCTACGAACAAATGGTTCTTAGCAAATAAACTGTGTTGGTCGGGAATCAAACCCTTCATACTTTAACAAGCCACCCTCGTAGCCCGTCAGAATTCAGACGTTCTAAACCACTAAACCACCAGTACCCCGGAGCACCAGGATAGTGTTAAACCTTTTCATCAAATCCTGCCACGGGCCTGAAATACAATACATAAGTGACAATCATAGTGGAATTTATGATCGAGGTAATAATGTGTGTTTGGTCAGAAGTTACTTCAGTAAGTGTGAGGAATTTGTTGAGGTGTTTGTCACGAAACATCTCACGTTTGTTTGGTGAGTTGGAAGTTCTAACAATTATTTTGTCATCTTGAATGTATAAGTGACTTATTTTACCAGGATTACTTCTATGCTTTTTGGTAAAACATTCATTGACATATATGATAGTTTTCATTGTTAAGGCAGCCTTATTTTATTGTGTGAAAGATAGCTAACAATTATTTTGTTATCTGAAAGATAACTACAATTATTTTATCTAAAAGTTAACTACTATTATTTTATATAAAAGACAAATTTGTCTAGTACTGTGATCTACTCTGATCAGTTCTGACACATCAGAGATGAATAAGAGGAATTAAGAATGAGAGGAACCAAGCACCCGTGTCTCAGTGTGTTGCTGCTCCTGCTGGAGTTACATTCTCTTCTCCTCACACATGAAACACTGAGTCATGCCTCAGTGTGTTGCTGCTCCTGGTGGAGTTACATTCTCTTCTCACACATGGATCGAGTCATGGCTCACTGACAGGAAGCAGAGAGTGTCCATAAATGGGGTTAAATCCGAGTGGGGATCTGTAACAAGTGGCGTTCCACAGGGATCAGTCTTGGGCCCGTTGTTGTTTATAATATATATCAATGATCTTGATGAAGGAATTACTAGTGATATGAGCAAATTCGCCGATGACACAAAGATAGGTAGGATAATTGATTCAAACGTAGATGTTATGGAACTTCAGGAGGATTTAAACAAACTCTATTCTTGGTCAGAAAAGTGGCAGATGCAGTTCAATGTAGATAAATGCAAGGTTCTAAAGCTCGGGAGTGTCCATAACCCTAGCACTTATAAGTTAAATAATGTAGAACTTAGCCATACAGATTGCGAAAAGGACTTGGGGGTTATGGTAAGCAACAACCTTAAACCAAGACAGCAATGCCTAAGCGTACGTAATAAGGCAAATAGATTACTGGGATTTATATCAAGAAGTGTAAGCAACAGAAGTCCAGAGGTCAAAACTGCAGCTTTATACATCATTAGTAAGGCCTCACCTAGATTATTCAGCTCAGTTCTGGTCTCCGTATTACAGAATGGACATAAATTCGTTAGAAAACATTCAGCGTAGGATGACTAAATTAATACATAGCATTAGAAATCTTCCTTATGAAGAAAGATTGAAGACTCTTAAGTTACATTCACTTGTTAGACGAAGAATGAGGGGAGACCTGATCGAAGTGTATAAGTGGAAGATAGGTATTAATAAAGGGGATATTAATAAGTTTCTTGAGGATGTCTCTCCAACAGAGAACCCGCAGTAATGGATTTAAATTAGATAAGTTTAGATTTAGAAAGGACATAGGAAATTATTGGTTTGGAAATAGGGTAGTTGATGAGTGGAACAGTCTACCTAGTTGGGTTACTGAGTCATGTATGCCTCAGTATGTTGCTGCCCCTGGTGGAGTTACATTCTCTTCTCACACATGAAACACTGGGTCATGTATGCCTCAGTGTGTTGCTGCTCCTGCTGGAGTTACATTCTCTTCTCACACATGAAACACTGGGTCATGTATGCCTCAGTATGTTGCTGCCCCTGGTGGAGTTACATTCTCTTCTCACACATGAAACACTGGGTCATGTATGCCTCAGTGTGTTGCTGCTCCTGCTGGAGTTACATTCTCTTCTCACACATGAAACACTGGGTCATGTATGCCTCAGTATGTTGCTGCCCTGCTGAGTTACATTCTCTTCTTACACCCTGAAACACTGGGTCATGTATGCCTCGGTGTGTTGCTGCTCCTGGTGGAGTTACATTCTCTTCTCCTCACACATGAAACACTGGGTCATGCATGCCTCAGTGTGTTGCTGCTCCTGCTGGAGTTACATTCTCTTCTCCTCACACATAAAGCGCCGAGTCACTGATTTTTAGCAGAAATTAAAAATATTATAACATAAGGTCTCATCCTGGGCACAAAAAAATTTCACTCTTCGACATAGAGTGTTAAACTATAGCTCCTATATCCAAGATAGGCCTTAATTTATTACTCTGCTAACATTAAAAGTCTGATTGATCTAGGCAAATTTCCATTCAGGTGTGGCCCATTTGTTGGCCGTAATACAAGAGACATCAGATGTCACTTAGGATTACGATAAGATTTAACAATAATCATTGAAGTTCATTAGATCCAGGAGGATAATTATCAATGCATTATTTTACAATACAAACATATATTTATGCCTCTAATCAGGTTTAATATTCTCAAAATTATGTTGATACATAGATAAACAGGTAAAAAAAGTGAATCAGAAGTTCAGCGCTGGCGGCTTCACCAGGAATAAACACTGTAAACATGACTCACGAAATCATAAAGACACGACTGCTAACAAACCATACCACGGATTGGGTTAGAACCCTCGGTCAGAGAGTCATAAAACTCCAGACCGTCGAGTTAGCCAATGGGCCAGCTAGCTGCAATAAGATTCATTAAACTAGGTATATTTCTACAACATAGGAAGGTTAGCATAGGCACCACTGTGACCACAGATGCGAGTTTTTACAGACGAATCTCTCTCTATAGCTGGCCCAGTGGCTAACGCGTCTGTCTGGAGTTTTATGAATCTCTGATCGGGGGCTCTAACCCCACCAGTGGTATTTTTTTTTTAACGCCGTAATCTCAAGCACAATATTCATAGCAAGGTATTTATACCAACTCACAGCTCGAGTAATGAGTTCTACTGTACAATACACTCAAAGTTATTTTATATATTTTTACAACTAAGTACAGCGATCCGTAGCGCTAAACCTATTTATCCCAACAACGTAAATTGTGTAGAAATGTTGTGGACAATGAAATGTATCTGCATTGGAAAAGCCCACTACCAAATTACCATGAGATAGTGAGATGTTACACATTAACCCCTACAATGTACAACAGATATGTAAGTGCACAGCAATTAGTACACCTTCACTTAGCCGGGCAGTGTACAATTATCAGCGGCATTTTTAGGAATAAATCGTTAGAAAGACAAAAGTCATTGGCCCAGTAAAAAGTCTTCTGGGACAATGCACAAAATTATCATCCGAGTCCAGCACCAGTGGTACACCCAGTCACCTCAGTTAACACAGACATCCCTGGAAATACCAAGAATTATCAAGAATATTAAAAAGAATTACCTAAGCAACTAGTACCCACTTGGCAGTACGTGCAGCCCAGGACGTGCCAAGACTGAATAATAAGAACTAGCCTGGGTAGGTAATACCCACTTGGCAGTACGTACAGTTCTGGACGTGCCAAGACTGAATAATAAGAACTAGCCTAGGTAGATAACACCCACTTGGCAATACAAACAACCCAGGATGTTCATGAAAACATTTTGAACAATAAAATACTAAAACAATCTTGGAAATAATAACAATAATCCTGAAACCCATCGGGCAACTCCTATTACTAAATACATTAAAGATGCCTGTAATTTAGTCTGGAGAATCAACATAATGCAGTCCTGGCGCTACATATCCAGTAGATAACACGACGCTTTCTGAACATAATACAAGGCTTTGATCATAGTGATTGACCACCTTGGGATGACTGTACACATGTGAGACTCACAATACCCATAATTTATTCCCAACCAGTGACACTGACAAGTAAAATATATGTTAGGCAAAAGCCAACCAGGCGAAGAGGAAGATTGCACCAACAAATCAAAATACAATCTTATACTGGCCGAGTATGAGAACAGATAAATGAATAACAGCAACAATGACAGAATACAAGAGATGAGAGAAAATTACGGATCTTTCAGTTATCAGGATGTCCTCTCCTGTCAATAATAATATGAGCAGAGAAGACTTTAGATGAAACATTGATGACCAAAATGAAGGAAAAATTTGCAGGCATAGCAGGAAGTGTCAGCGACCTACCATGATGACCTTGAAGGTGGCCTGGTGGCTAAAGCTCCCGCTTCACACACGGAGGGCCCGGGTTCGATTCCCGGCGGGTGGAAACATTCGACACGTTTCCTTACACCTGTTGTCCTGTTCACCTAGCAGCAAATAGGTACCTGGGTGTTAGTTGACTGGTGTGGGTCGCATCCTGGGGGACAAGATTAAGGACATAAGAAAGGAGGAACACTGCAGCAGGCCTGTTGGCCCATACTAGGCAGGTCCTTTAGAATTCATCCCACTAACAAACATTTGACCAACCCATTTTCAACTGCTTACCCAAGAAATAGCTCTGATGAGGCAAGTCCACTCAAATCCACCTTCCCACTCATTGTATTTATCCAACCTAAATTGAAACTAAACAAACGTCTAGCCTCAATAACCCACTAGGTAGACTTGTTCACTCATCAACTACCCTATTTCCAAACCAATACTTTCCTATGTTGATAATTAGAACATGTGCAACTCTTGGTATCTTTATTGAGGGAAACGTTTCGCCACAACAGTGGCTTCTCCAGTCCATTACAAAGGAGAATCTTGAAGATGATGGAGAATGAGGTAATCAGTCCTCAACCTTGTGAGTCGATGTGGTCCAGTCCTATCAATCTTGGAATTGAATAAGGCATACGGCTGAGGGAAGGAGGAGATTATATACGTTGGCAGGAGGGGTGTGAGCAGTCGAGGCAGTGTTGTAACACTTATCAATGTTGAAGTACGGTCGTGCCCAAGAATTAGGCAAGCGAAGAATTCCCAGTATTAGATCCCAGAAGATGCAGTGTCTGACAGCTTGTAGATTGATTGGTTAAGAGAAACCGACATGTGATAATTAGACACATGTGCATCTCTGGGGTATCTTTATTGAAGGAAACGTTTCGCCACACAGTGGCTTCATCAGTCCTACAAAGGAGAATGAACATCAAAATGGTATACAATACCGACAGGTTGGTAGGTAAGACACATAGGCAACAGTCTAGGCAACTTTATTCATGAATAGTTTCGCCTACTCAGTAGGCCTTCTCAGTCGGATACAGAAAGTAGCAGGAACAGTTGAGAAGACGATGGTAATCAGTCCATCACCCTTAAAAAGTAGTTGAATTTGAGGGTTGTCAGTCCATCGGCCTGGAGAAGTTCATTCCAGTAAAGGAACTATCTGAAGTCAAGCGACAGTGCGGAGACTAAAATACTAGTCGGAAAGGAGTGGTGTAGAGTAGTAGTAGTGGTGAGATTGTAAGCCACTGAAAGGTCCACGGTCCCTCTCAGATCCAACAATTTTCACTTGAAAAGTTTGTTCCAAGGTGTTTTTGTATAAGATGCCAAGGGTTGCAGTGTTCTGACAGGATGGAACATCACAATGGTATTCATACCGACAGGCGAGTTGGTAGGTAAGAAATAGCAATCAGTTAGGCAACTTTATTCCGAAACGTTTCGCCTACACAGTAGGCTTTTCGTCGATACAGAAAGTAGGCAGGAAAGTAGAGAAGACGATGTTAATCAGTCCATCACCCTTAAAGTCGTAGAATTTGAGGTTGTCAGTCCCTCGGGCCTGGGAAGTTCAGTTCCACAGTCAGGAACTATCTGAAGATCACGCGACAGTGCGGAGACTTAAATATCTGTCGGAGGAGAGGTGTAGAGTAGTAGTAGTAGTGAGAATGTAGCCACGGAAAGGTCAGGTCCCTCTCTGATCCAACAATCTCACTTGAAAAGTTTGTCAGGGTTTTCTGTACAAGATGCCAAGTGTTGCAGTGTCTGACATGATGAACATCAATATGGTATAAAATCCGACACGGTTGGTAGGTTAAGGAACATAGGCACACAGATAGCAACGTTTTCCGAATCGTTTCGCCCTACACAGTAGGCTCTTCAGTCCGATACAGAAAGTAGGCAGGAAAGTAGAGAAGACGATGTAATCAGTCCCATCACCTCAAATTCTACGACTTTAAGGGTGATGGACTGATTACATCGTCTTCCTCTACTGTTCCTGCCTTACTTTCTGTTATTCGAATGAAGAAGCCTACTGTGTAGGCGAAAAAAAAACGGGGTTCGGAAATAAAAGTTGCCTAAATGTTGCCTATGTGTCTTACCTACCACTGTCGGTATGTATCCATTGTTTGATGTTCATCTTGTCAGGGACACATGCAACATGGCATTCTTGATACAGAAAACAACCTTTGGACAAACTTTTCAATAGTGGAGAATTGTGCGATCTGTGAGGGACACTGACCTTTCAGTGGCTACATTCTCACTACTATACTCTCTACACATCTCCGTCCGACAGTTTTAACGTCTCCGCACTGTCGCTTGATCTTCAGATAGTTCATGACTATGGAACTGATTCTCAGGTCCGAGGGACTGACGACCTCAAATTCTCGAATTTAGGCGTGATGACTGATTACATCGTTTATCTACTGTTCATGCCTTCTTTCTGGTATTCGGACTGAAGAAGCCTACTGTGTAGGCGAAAAAGTTTTCGGAATAAAGTTGCATAACTGTTGCCTATGTGTCTTACCTACCAACAAAGGAGAATCTTGAAGAATAGGAGGAGAATGAGGTAATCAGTCCCTCAACCTTGCAGTCGATGTGGTCAGTCCATCAATCTTGAATAGAATACGGCATTTACGTGCTGAGAGGAGCATATAGACCGTTGGCCAGGAAGGAGAGTGAAGCAGTCGAGGGCAGTGTAAAATTATTCAATGTTGTAGTTAGGTGTGCCCAGAAATTAGGCAAGCGAAGAATTCCACCAAGCTATTAAGATCCAAGAAGATGCTGTGTCTGACAGCTTTGTAGATGAATGGTTCAGAGAACCGACATGTTGAATATAAATTAGACACATGTGCAACTCTTGGTACTTTATTGAGGAAACGTTTCGCCCACAACAGTGGCTTCATCAAGTCAATACAAAGGAGATCTTTGAAGAATAGGAGGAGTATGAGGTAATCAGTCCCTCAACCTTGATGTCGATGTGGTCAGTCCATCAATCTTGAATGAATACGGCTTACGATGCTGAGAAGGTGCTTATATACAGTTGGCAGGATGAGGTGAAGCAGTCAAGAGGCAGTGTAACACTTTTTCAATGTTTCGAAGTAGGTCGTGCCCAAGAATTAGGCAAGCGAAGAATTCACAAGTATTAAGGATCCAAGAAGTGCAGTTAGTGTCTGACGCTTTGTCAGATACCAAGAGTTGCACATGTGTCTAATTTATCAAACATGTCGGTTCTCTGGCTTGATCCATTCATCTACAAAGCTGTCAGACCACTGCATCTTCTTGGATATTATACTTGGGATTATCGCTTGCCCTAAAAAAAATTTTTTTTTTTCTTTTTGGGCCACGTACCTACTTCAAACATTGAATAAGTGTTACTCTGCCTCCATGACTTGCTTCACCTCTCCTGCCAACGGTATATAAGCTCCTTCTCAGCAACGTATGCCGTATTCTATTCAAGATTGATGGGACTGCCACATCGACCTCAAGGTTGAGGGACTGTTTAACCTCATTCTCCTCCTATTCTTCAAGATTCTCCTTGTATGGACTGTGAAGCCACTGTGTGCGCGAAACGTTTCCTCAATAAAGATACCCAAGAGTTGCACATGTGTCTAATTTATCAACATGTCGGTTCTCTGAACCATTCATCTACAAAACTTTCCTATGTCCTTTCTAAATCTAAACTTATCTAATTTAAATCCATTACTGCGGGTTCTCTCTTGGAGAGATATCATCAAATGACCTTGTAATATCCCCTTTATTAATACCTATCTTCCACTTATACACTTCGATCAGGTCTCCCCTCATTCTTCTTCTAACAAGTGAATGTAACTTAAGAGTCTTCAATCTTTCTTCATAAGGAAGATTTCTAATGCTATGTATAGTTTAGTCATCCCTAGCTGAATGTTTTCTGTAACGAATTTATGTCCATTCTGTAATATGGAGACCAGATTTGAGCGCATATATAGGTGAGGCTTTCTAATGATGTAATAAAGCTGCAGTATGGGGGGGGGACCTCTGGGACTTCTGTTGCTTACACTTCTTGGATATAAGAACATAAGAACATAAGGAAAGGGAGGAACACTGCAGCAGGCTGTTGGCCCATAATAGGCAGGTCCTTTTACAATTATTTCCCACTAACAAAATTTGACTACCCATATTTTCAATAGCTACCCAAGAATGAGCTCTGATGTGCAAGTCCCACTCAAATCCAACCCATCCACTCTTGTATTTATCCTAACCTATATTTGAAAATACCCAAAGTCCTTAGCCTCAATAAACCCAACTAGGTAGACTGTTCATCATCTAATACCCTATTTCCAAACCAATTCTTCTCCTATGTCCTTTTCTAAATCTATAAAACTTATCTAATTTAATATGCAGTTACTGCGGGTTCTCTCCTTGAGGGATATCCTCAAGACCTTGTTAATATCCCTTTTTTAATTACTATCTTCCACTTATACACTTCGAATCAAGGTTCTCCCTCATTCTTCGTCTAAACAGTGAATGTAACTTAAGAGGTCTTCAATCTTTCTCAAGGAAGATTTATAAATGCTATGTATAATTTAAGGTCATCCTACGCTGAAAGTTTTTCTAACGATATTTTTGTCCACTTCTGTAATATGGAGACCAGAATTGAGCTGCATTATTTGGTGAGGCCTTACTAATGATGTATAAAGCGCAGATATGACCTCTGGACTTCTGTTGCTTACACTTCTTGTAATAAATCCCAGTAATCTATTTGCCTTATTACGTCGCTTATGCCATTGTTGTCTTGGTTTAAGTTGTCTGCTTACCATAAACCCCCAAGTCCTTTTAGCAATCTGTATGGTTAAGTTCTACATTATTTAACTTATAAGTGCCTAGGGTTTGGACTTCCCGTGCTTCAGAACCTTGCATTTATCTACATTTGGGAACTGCATCTGACACTTTTCTGACCAAGAGTTGAGTTTGTCTAAATCGATCCTGAAGTTCCCTAAAATCTACGTTTGAATCAATTATCCTACTATCTTGGTTGGTCATCGGCGCGCGATTTGATTTATCACTAGTAATTCCTTCCAAGATCATTGATATATATTATAAACAGCAACGGGCCAAGACTGATCCTGATGGAATCGCCACTTGTTACTGGATCACCACTCGGATTTACCCCATTTAATGGACACTCTTTGCTTCACTGTACTGTGACCATTGATTCGATCACGAGAGCCTTCCCCCAATTGCCATGAGCTGCTACTTTCTTATACAGTCTTTTGAGTGCGGAAAACTATATCAAATGCCTTACTAAAATCTAAGTAAATAATATCACATTCTTTATTGTGGTCAACGCATCAAAAGCTTTACTGAAGAAAGTTATTTAAATTAGTTAGACAATCCGGCCTCTTGTGATCCATGCTGGAGTATCATTAATCAAGCTATGCTTATCGAGATGGCTTCTTATAATCTTGCTATAATTGACTCTAGTAATTTGGCCTACATTGATGGTCAGGCTTATTGGGCGGTAATTTGTCGGTTTAAAGATATTGTCCCCTGTTTTTAAAAATATGAATTACATTAGCCATCTTCCAACATATCAGGACTCTGCACTGTTTGAAGAGCATAAATTAAAAATATTAGTTAATGGTTCCAGACTTCCATTTGACATTCCTTTAGAACCTTGAAAAACTTCTGGAACCCGGTGACTTATTTTGCTTCAGTCTGTCTATTTGCTTCACAACATTTCACTAGTGACTGTGTTGTTACATAATTTATCTTCCTTCTGATCCACTATAAAAATTAATTACCGGAATATTATTAGTGTTTTTACTGAGTTATAAAAAACCGAGAGAAAATAATTATTTAAATCGAGCACATTTTTCATTCTCTTTGTCAGTAAGATGCCCATAGTTATTTTTAAGGTGTCCTAAGCTTATCTATGACTTTTGTTCTATAGACTGGAAAAAAATCTTTTCTTGGGTTAGTTTTGATCCCTCTGCAAACTTTAAATTTCATAGTCCCTTTGCTGTTTTCTTATTACCTTTTTAATGTCCCTCTTATTGTAATATAATGATTCATAAGGATGACCCTCGCCTCTTTTTGATACGCCTAATAAATTCCTTTCTTATGCCCTTTAGTAGGATATTTCAGCCTATTATTCATCCATTTTGGTCATTTCTATTTGATCTAATTTCCTTATAAGGGATATAAAACGTTCTTTGAGCAAGCATGTATTGTGTTCAGAAAACTGTCATATTGATAGCTCTCTTCGTTACCCCCAGTCAACAGTTGATAAGTGTTCTCTAGCCCTTCGTTAATTGCTAAGCGAAAATCTGGGACTGTTATGAGTTTATCACCTACTATCATACTTCCATTTCAATTCTACATGTAATTGATTTGTGGTCGCTAGACAAAGTTCCTCTGAAACTTCTTAATTATTAACAAGGAGATTCATTGTTTTGCAGAACTAAGTCAAGCAGGTTATTACCCTTGTAGGTTTGTCACAAACTGCTTCAAAAAAACAATCTTGAAACTACTTCTAAGAAAATCGTATGATTCTAAAATTCCCAGTCAAGAAATTCCATCAATATTACTAAAGTTAAAGTCTCCTAGAATTACCTACATTATCGTGCCTTGTGGCCCTACAATTTCCTCCCTTAGTAGTCTTACATGGTCCCGATCTAATTTGGGGGACGGTATATCACACCTAAAATTAATTTTTCATGCCCCTCTGAAAATTCTATCCAAACAGACTCTGTATGTGTTACTTCAGACTTAATCCCCGTTTATGAACAGTTCAAGCGATCTCGGACATACAATGCCCCCACCCCCTTCCCGATATTCTATCTACTTGGAACAATTTAAAAGCCTGAATGTGACATTTGCGGGGCATGTCCGACTTTTTGAATTAAACCACGTCTCAGTAATGGCAAATACATCTTGTTACCTGCATAGAACTAGTCTAACTCGTTCTTATTCCTAGCACTGCGCTATTTGTGTAATAAATATTTAATGACCCTCCTATCTCTTTACCTTCTGCTCCTTTCTTTTAAATTCCACTAAACCTATTACTGTCATTGTCATTTAGTGTCCATGGCTTTCCAATATCCCCCTCATTTTGCCTATTACTAGTTCTCCTAGTACTCATTTTTACTACCCTGCGATTTTCACAGTTTTCCCGCCAAACCCATTCCACTAACTATTCTGTTTAAAGACTAACGGCTCCTCCACTGCGTTGGCCAGTGTCCCACCCCACACCTAGACAAGTGAACCCCATCCTGGCTACATGTCATTTCTGCCATAGAAGAGGTCCAGTTGTCAATGAATGTTACTGCATTTTCCTTACAGTATTTGTCCAGCCAGCAAATTTACACCAATTGCTCTGGACAACCATTCATTTCCAACTCCTTCCTTGGCAAAATGCCCCATATGACAGGTTTCCCACCCTTCTTCCTAATTATCTTATTGCTGACCTATACCTGCTAATCAGGTCCTCACTCCTACGTCTGCCAACATCGTTGCCTCCAGCACTGAGACAGATAATAGGATTGCTCCATTTACCTCTCATGATGTCATCCAGACGGCTAACAATATCCTTCATCCCCGCCCCTGGAAAAACACACTCTCTGCCTCCTACTCCTATCCTTCAAACAGAATGCCCTATCCATGTACCTAATCTGGCTATCCCCAACAACAACAATGTTTTTACCTTCCTTAGCGTCGTCCGTAGTGATGCTCCGAGTAGTCAACTCAATCGCCAGGTAGCATTACACCACTTGTAGAATTCGTCATGACGTTCTCGATGGTCTT
This sequence comes from Cherax quadricarinatus, assembly GCF_026875155.1. Lineage (NCBI taxonomy): Eukaryota > Metazoa > Arthropoda > Malacostraca > Decapoda > Parastacidae > Cherax > Cherax quadricarinatus. The sequence continues at coordinate 20,524,822 of NC_069452.1, read as the reverse complement.
TCGTTGGGGTTTCTAGGGATGTCCTCACTCACGTCTGCCAATGCTTCCTTGGTGCTCGTTGTGGCATTCCTAGTAGAACACTCACATTCGTCAGGTAGCACCGAGAATGAGTTGGAAGTTTCCACGGCAGTCTTCTGGTTTCTCGTTGTTTCTGCCTCTCCAACCGTTTTCTTAATCTTCAACTTGGTTCCATGTTGCCCAGCCACTGACCAAGCTCCCCTCTTAACCTGGGGACTCACAACAGGAGGATTACTACGAATCCTCTTGTTCTCCTCCGTTAATCGCCGTATCTCCAGTTTAGCAACTCTGAGTTCTTCTCTCAGCTGCTGGTAAAGCTGCTCAAGAGAGGGCATCCTGGTTCAGATTCACAGAGAGCACACAAACAGGTCTTCACAGAGCTAAGTACACGTCACCCAGTAATCTATTTGCCTTATTACGTACGCACTGACTTTCTTGGGTTATCCTGGGTGGCTAACCCTCCGGGGTTAAAAATCCGAACGAAATCTTATCTTATCTTATCTTACCTGGGCCGCATGATCTTCTAGCATATAACATAATATAACTCCCACAAAGCAGGACGTCACATGACATCCCATCATCTCACGATTACCAATTTCTCCTGCAAATTTAAATTAATGATAATAATACATACTGCTACTGCTACTACTATTACTATTACTACTACAACAACAACAACTACTACTACTACTACTACTACTAATAATAATAATAATAATCATAATCATAGAACTGTAGACAGCAGGCATCCAGGGAGTATACTAGGAGTATACCTGGAGAGGGTCAACGCCCCCGAGGCCCGGTCTAAGATCAGGCCTCGTGGTGCATGATCAACCAGACGTCTTGTTAGGTGCCGACTTTAGGTGCTTGTCTTGCGCCTTCTTGAAGACAGCCAGGAGTTTATTGATAATCCCCATTATAAAAGCTGGGCACTTGACACTTGTTGTGATGTCTCTCAGCATCCCTGTTTTTCAATGGGGGAATGTTGCATCTCCTGCCGAGTCTTTTACTTTCATAGCAAGTGATTTTCGTTGTAGATGAATGGTTCCCAGAACCGACACGTTGGTAAATTAGACACATGTGCAACTCTTGGGTATCTTTATTAAGGAAACGTTTCGCCACACAGTGGCTTCATCAGTCCATACACAGGAGAAACTTGAAGAACAGGAGGAGAATGAGGTAATCAGTCCCTAAACCTCGATGTGGTCAGTCCATCAATCAAGATTGAAAATGTCTGTGTATACTACATCTCTATTTAGTTTATCCTCAAGAGCATCCAGGACCTTCTCATAGTGGTCCAGTAGCTGGGACAGGCAGGAGCGACCTGCTCTAAACCCGTGTTGCCCTGGGTTGTGTAACTGATGGGTATCTAGGTGGTTGGTGATCTTGCTTCCTAGGACCATCTCAAAGATTTTTATGATACAGGACGCTAGTGCACCACCGCTGTACTCTTAAACCATATATTCTTGACGTGACTATGTACTCTTGGCTTGACTATGTACTCATGACTTGACTATGAACTCTTGACTTGACTATGTACTCTTGGCTTGACTATGTACTCTTGACTTGACTATGTACTAGTGACTTAACTATGTACTCTTACCTTGACTATGTACTCTTGACTATGTACTCTTGACTAGACTATGTACTCTTGACTTGACTGTGTACTCTTGACTTAACTATGTACTCTTGACTTGACTATGTACTCTTGATTGACTATGTACTCCTGACTAGACTATGTACTCTTGACTTGACTATGTACTCTTGACTTGACTATGTACTCTTGACTTGACTATGTACTCTTGACTTGACTATGTACTCTTGGCTTGACTATGTACTCTTGACTTGACTATGTACTAGTGACTTGACTATGTACTCTTACCTTGACTCTGTACTCTTGACTTGACTATGTACTCTTACCTTGATTATGTACTCTTGACTTGAATATGTACTCTTGACTAGACTATGTACTCTTGACTTGACTATGTACTCTTGACTAGACTATGTACTCTTGACCTGACTATGTACTCTTGACTTGACTATGTACTCTTACTTTGATTATGTACTCTTGACTTGACTATGTACTCTTACTTTGATTATGTACTCTTGACTTGACTATGTACTCTTGACTAGACTATGTGCTCTTGACTTGACTATGTACTCTTGACTAGACTATGTACTCTTGACTTGACTATGTACTCTTGACTTGATTATGTACTCTTGACTTGACAATGTACTCTTAACTTGATTATGTACTCTTGACTTGACTATGTACTCTTGACAAGATTATGTACTCTTAACTTGACTATTTACTCTTGACTTGACTATGTACTCTTGACTTGACTATGTAATCTTGACTTGACTATGTACCCTTAGCTTGACGATGTACTCTTGACTTGACTATGTACTCTTGACTAGACTATGCATTCTTGACTTGACTATGTACTCTTGACTTGACTATGTACTCTTGACTTGACTATGTAATCTTGACTTGACTATGTACTCTTGACTAGACTACGTACTCTTGACTTGACTATGTACTCTTGACTTGACTATGTAATCTTGACTTGACTATGTACTCTTTACTTGACTATGTACTCTTAACTTGACTATGTACTCTTGACTTGACTATGCACTCTTAACTTGACTATGTACTCTTGGCTAGACTATGTACTCCTGACTAGACTATGCACTCTTGACTACGAACTCTTGACTTTACTATGTACTCTTCACTTGACTATGTACTCTTGACTTGACTATGTACTCTTGACTATGTACTCTTAACTTTACTATGTACTTTTGACCTGACTATGTATTTTTGACTAGACTATGTACTCTTGACTTGACTATGTACTCTTGACTTGACTATGTACTCTTGACTTGACCATGCTCTCTTCACTTGACTATGTACTCTTGACCGGACTGTGTACTCTTGACTTGACTATGTACTCTTGAATATGTACTCTTGACTTGACTATGAACTCTTAACTTGATTATGTACTCTTGACATGACTATATATTTTTGACTAGACTATGTACTCTTGACTTGAATATGTACTCTTGACTTGACTATGTACTCTTGACTTGACTATGTACTCTTGGCTATGTACTCTTGACTTGAGTATGTACTCTTGACTATGTACTCTTGACTTGACTATGTACTCTTGACTATGTACTCTTGACTTGACTATGTACTCTTGACTATGTCCTCTTGACTTGACTATGTACGCTTGATTTGCAACTTCTGACCTGCAACGAAGTTTTTAAAAATCATTGAGAGTTACGTCTCAGTCAGCTTCCTCCCGTCTTACCAATGTTTCAGTGAGCTTCTTCCCGTCTTACCAATGTTTCAGTGAGCTTCTTCACGTCTTACCAATGTTTCAGTGTACTTCTTCCCGTCTTACCAATGTTTCAGTGAGCTTCTTCCCGTCTTACCAATGTTTCAGTGAGCTCCTTCTCGTCTTACCAATGTTTCAGTGAGCTCCTTCCCGTCTTACCAATGTTTCAGTGAGCTTCTTCCCGTCTTACCAATGTCTCAGTGAGCTTCTTCCCGTCTTACCAATGTTTCAGTGACCTTCCCGTCTTACCAATGTTTCAGTGAGCTTCTTCCCGCCTTATCAATGTTTCAGTGAGCTTCTTCCCGTCTTACCAATGTTTCAGTGAGCTTCTTCCCGTCTTACCAATGTCTCACTGAGCTTCTTCCCGTCTTACCAATCTTTCAGTGAGCTTCTTCCCGTCTTACCAATGTCTCAGTGAGCTTCTTCCCGTCTTACCAATGTTTCAGTGAGCTTCTTCCCGTCTTACCAATGTTTCAGTGAGCTTCTTCCCGCCTTATCAATGTTTCAGTGAGCTTCTTTCCCGTCTCTTACCAATGTTTCAGTGAGCTTCTTCCCGTCTTACCAATGTCTCAGTGAGCTTCTTCCCGTCTTACCAATGTTTCAGTGAGCTTCTTCCCGTCTTTCCAATGTTCTCAGTGAGCCCTTCTTCCGTCTTACCAATGTTTCAGTGACCTTCTTCCCGTCTTTCCAATTTTCAGTGAGCTTCTTCCCGTCTTACCAAAGTTTTCAGTGAGGTTTTTCCCTCTTACCAATGTTTCAGTCGGCTTTCTTCCCCTCTTTACCAATGTTTCAGTGAGCTTCTTCCCGTCTTACCAATGTTTCAGTCAGCTTCTTCCCGTCTTACCAATGTTTCAGTGAGCTTCTTTCCGTCTTACCAATGTTTCAGTGAGCTTTTTCCCGTCTTACAAATGTTTCAGTGAGCTTCTTCCCGTCTTACCAATGTTTCAGTGAGCTTCTTCCCGTCTTACCAATGTTTCAGTGAGCTTCTTCCCGTCTTACCAATGTTTCAGTGAGCTTCTTCCCGTCTTACCAATGTTTCAGTGAGCTTCTTCCCGTCTTACCAATGTTTCAGTGAGCTTCTTCCCGTCTTACCAATGTTTCATTGAGCTTCTTCCCGTCTTACCAATGCTTCAGAGAGCTTCTTCTCGTTTTACCAATGTTTCTGTGAGCTTCCTCCCGTCTTAGCAATGTTTCAGTGAGTTTCTTCCAGTCTTTACCAATGTTTCAGTGAGCTTCTTCCCGTCTTATAAATTTTCAGAGAGCTTTTTTCCCGTCTTACCAATGTTTCAGTGAGCTTCTTCCCGTCTTACCAATGTTTCAGTGAGCTTCTTCCCGTCTTACAATGTTTCAGTGAGCTTCTTCCCGTCTTAACAATGTTTCAGTGAGTTTCTTCCCGTCTTACCAATGTTTCAGTGAGCTTCTTCCCGTCTTACCAATGTTTCAGTGAGCTTCTTCCTGTCTTACCAATGTTTCAGTGAGCTTCTTCCCGTCTTACCAATGTTTCAGTGAGCTTCTTCCCGTCTTACCAATGTTTCAGTGAGCTTCTTCCCGTCTTACCAATGTTTCAGTGAGCTTCTTCTCGTCTTACCAATGTCTCAGTGAGCTTCTTCCCGTCTTACCAATGTTTCAGTGAGCTTCTTCCCGTCTTACCAATGTTTCAGTGAGCTTCTTCCCGTCTTACCAATGTTTTCAGTGAGCTTCTTCCCAATCTTACCAATGTTTCAGTCAGCTTCTTCCCGTTTATTACCAATGTTTTCATTGAGCTTCTTCCCGTCTTACCAATGCTTCAGAGAGCTTCTTCTCGTTTTACCAATGTTTCTGTGAGCTTCCTCCCGTCTTAGCAATGTTTCAGTGAGTTTCTTCCAGTCTTACCAATGTTTCAGTGAGCTTCTTCCCGTCTTATAAATGTTTCAGAGAGCTTCTTCCCGTCTTACCAATGTTTCAGTGAGCTTCTTCCCGTCTTACCAATGTTTCAGTGAGCTTCTTCCCGTCTTACAATGTTTCAGTGAGCTTCTTCCCGTCTTAACAATGTTTCAGTGAGTTTCTTCCCGTCTTACCAATGTTTCAGTGAGCTTCTTCCCGTCTTACCAATGTTTCAGTGAGCTTCTTCCTGTCTTACCAATGTTTCAGTGAGCTTTTTTCCGTTCTTAACCAATGTTTCAGTGAGTACTTCTTCCCGTCTTACCAATGTTTCAGTGAGCTTCTTCCCGTCTTACCAATGTTTCAGTGAGCTTCTTCTCGTCTTACCAATGTCTCAGTGAGTTTCTTCCCGTCTTACCAATGTTTCAGTGAGCTTCTTCCCGTCTTACCAATGTTTCAGTGAGCTTCTTCCCGTCTTACCAATGTTTCAGTGAGCTTCTTCCCATCTTACCAATGTTTCAGTCAGCTTCTTCCCGTCTTACCAATGTTTCAGTGAGCTTCTTCCCGTCTTACCAATGTTTCATTGAGCTTCTTCCCGTCTTACCAATGCTTCAGAGAGCTTCTTCTCGTTTTACCAATGTTTCTGTGAGCTTCCTCCCATCTTAGCAATGTTTCAGTGAGTTTCTTCCAGTCTTACCAATGTTTCAGTGAGCTTCTTCCCGTCTTACCAATGTTTCAGTGAGCTTCTTCCCATCTTACCAATGTCTCAGTGAGCTTCTTCCCGTCTTACCAATCTTTCAGTGAGCTTCTTCCCGTCTTACAATGTTTCAGTGAGCTTCTTCCCTTCTTAACAATGTTTCAGTGAGTTTCTTCCCGTCTTACCAATGTTTCAGTGAGCTTCTTCCCGTCTTACCAATGTTTCAGTGAGCTTCTTCCGTCTTACCAATGTTTCAGTGAGCTTCTTCCCGTCTTACCAATGTTTCAGTGAGCTTCTTCCCGTCTTACCAATGTTTCAGTGAGCTTCTTCCCTCCTTACCAATGTTTCAGTGAGCTTCTTCCCGTCTTACCAATGTTTCAGTGAGCTTCTTCTCGTCTTACCAATGTCTCAGTGAGTTTCTTCCCGTCTAACACAATGTTTCAGTGAGCTTCTTCCCGTCTTTACCATGTTTCAGTGAGCTTCTTCCCGTCTTACCAATGTTTCAGTGAGCTTCTTCCCATCTTACCAATGTTTCAGTCAGCTTCTTCCCGTCTTACCAATGTTTCAGAGAGCTTCTTCTCCTCTTACCAATGTTTCTGTGAGCTTCCTCCCGTCTTAGCAATGTTTCAGTGAGTTTCTTCCCATCTTTCCAATGTTTCAGTGCGCTTCTTCCCGTCTTACCAATGTTTCAGAGAGCTTCTTCTCGTCTTACCAATGTTTCAGTTAGCTTCTTCCCGTCTTACCAATGTTTCCGTGAGCTTCTTCCCGTCTTACAATGTTTCAGTGAGCTTCTTCCCGTCTTACCAATGTTTCAGTGAGCTTCTTCCCGTCTTACCAATGTTTCAGTGAGCTTCTTCCCGTCTTACCAATGTTTCAGTGAGCTTCTTCCCGTCTTACCAATGTTTCAGAGAGCTTCTTCCCGTCTTACCAATGTTTCAGTTAGCTTCTTCCCGTCTTACCAATGTTTCCGTGAGCTTCTTCCCGTCTTACAATGTTTCAGTGAGCTTCTTCCCGTCTTAATGTTTCAGTGAGCTTCTTCCCGTCTTAATGTTTCAGTGAGCTTCTTCCCGTCTTAATGTTTCAGTGAGCTTCTTCCCATCTTACCTATGTTTCAGTATGTTACAAAACTCGTCTTAACCTTCTCCAATGGTATGGTAGTGTGTTAAGGTAGCATTCTTGTTGAACATATGGCCTGTTTACGGTTTTGTAACAATAATTTAAGAATTCAGGATTACGAAACAAATAACTAAAACTTTGGATCTTTACTCGTAGGGTTTCGGGAAATTTTACTCGACTTCTTTATTTATGAACCGATTACATTCATTTTTGGTGTACTATTAGAAGCTTATATTAAGATCCTGTGCTGAAGTTTCAATCATATCGGCCAAAAAGGAAATGAGATATTCAAAATTTACGAGAAATTACATTTGGCAGTACTCAATTACTCAGTGGTACTTGGAAAAGTGGTTTTGTCACTTGCTGCTGATAGAACACTTCTAATTCCATCATTGTGTAGGCCCCAATTATATAGTAAGTCTTATCTTCATGCTAAAAAAATAAAGTTTCATAACTTTTTTGACATTTTGGAAGATGTCGGTCTTGTTGCCCACACAAATCCGAAAATATTTGGGATACTTCAGAAAGGTACCAATAAACTTGTAAAGCAATCATTCTTCTATGTTTGTTGTGAAAATCAAATCACTTCATTCATAAATAAGGATGGATGGTTAGTAAATAGGTAAATAACTTACTTTCGAGATATAAGCCAAAGCGTGCGGCGCCCCAGGTGCCCGGGAATTTTTTTTTTTCCCAAAAAAATTCGCTTTATTTTACACTTTTTCCGCGACCTACGAGTGTTTATTACAGTTAACCATTGTAAATCCGTTTTCTCTCATTTCATATGAGAGAACGGACCCTTATGGTAATATATCGATAGAATTTTTTTCCACTGGGGCATCATATTATGCTATATATTATTTTTTAAGGTGTGCTTTTTATGTTTATATGATATTATTATATTGCATTGTGTCATAATAGATCAATTGTGATAGATAAATAAGCCTTAAAATTGATATTAGCGTGGGTATGGAATATTTTGTTGGCTGGAGGTGTCGGCCATTTTGGGTACTATACCCAGGGTACCTGACTGGTTACTTGACCATATTATGTCCGCCCACTCTGCCATGATCTCAGACGGTGAATTTGTATTATATTAGACATAAAGATATAAGAAAAGGATTCAAATAACACGGGGGAAAAACATAAACAATGCCGCGTCAGCACTTGTTACGCAATGTGAGGCAAGGCACTGTCACCATGCCTGTTATAAATGGCTGTAATTCCTTTTAGAAACATCGTACAAGGATAATAATTATACCAGAGTGTAGCCAGAAAGGTCAGCTATTTTTTTGGTAACAATAACTCAATTTTCATATTTTTTCGAGTTTTTTTTTCTCTCCACGTTCCGACCCCTGAACGGCCCCTTTAGCTTAATGATAATAATGTTAGGATTAATATAAAATAAGGAGTTTAACTCTTACATTTCTCTTGGTACGTACCAGTACATTAATATGAATAAATGAACCTCTCGAGGTTGAACATTGTACTAAAATCACCAATAATATGCACCTATAAGGGTTATTAAGACCTAGCCACAAAGTAACTTACAATGCTTATAAAGACTTATCTGAACTATCAATTCAGAGTATACAAGAACTCGTAAGTGACGGACTTAGTCTCTTAGCTTAGACCACGAATTAACATCAAGGCCGACAAGGCTTATTCAGTCACCTGAAAGATTAATTTACCAGAGTATAAATAACTCGAAAGTGACAAGCTTAAGAAAGGAAGTCAGTCATGAAGGAAAAACGACCACCACAGAAAACTTGACATGTCTCTTATGAGAGGTCTATGATTAACCGAGCGAGATATGCTCCCTTGGCTATGCAAGCCCGGACTAGAAGTGAGAGTGCTAGTCAGGTGAGTGTGAAGGACCTGTCTAGCGAGTGTTTGTAAAGCTACTAGAGCGGGGTTTTGGGTGAACCTACTCTGAGCAAGGGTGGTGAACCTACTCTGAGAAAGGGTGGTGAACCTACTCTGAGCAAGGGTGGTGAACCTACTCTGACAAGGGTAGTGAACCTCTCAGAGCAAGGATGGTGAACCCTACTCTGAGGAAAGGGGTGGTGAACCTACTCTGAGCAAGGGTGGTGAACCTACTCGAGAAAGGTGCTTGTGAACCTACTGCCGGTACCACTGATGGTAAGCCGACGTCACGTTGGTCACGTGACTGGGAGACTTAAGAAAGGGTAAGTAAGTATAAGTAAGTAAGTAAGTAAATTTATTCAGGTATACACAATACAGTTAACATAGAATTATCATAATAGCAGCATATTTTGTAGAGAACCCTAGGATAACATGGGATAACCGGGGATAACCCAAAAAAGTCAGACAGAGTGACTTATTTCCACTGGGGTCCTTTACCTTATTATTATAATATAAAGGTTCAATATTTCTTATTATTCTAAAATGAAGATAAACATCTTATTATCATACTAAAAAGACTATCTACTACACGAGGGTCATTAAGACTATCTACAATACGAGGGTCATTTAAGACTATCTACTACCCGAGGGTCATATACGACTATCTACAATACGAGGGTCATTACTAGGGATAAGGTAAAATTTTTACACGTATTTTAGTTAAAAAATAGAAAATCATTCCCCTCCCTTTCTGTTGCTTCATTCATCAGACACTTTTTGGCAATCTTCTTGAACTGGTTCAGCTATGACGGCCCTTTGACATTTGTGGGTAGTCTGTTCCATTCCTTTATTGCTGTACATAAAAGGTGTTTTGAAGCCTGGCCACTGACTGTGGGTATACAAAGTTGTGCTCTCTCCCCCTAGTACTATGATTGCTTTGGTTTCCCAACCTTGACAAAATTGACAGCAAGATATTCTGGACACTGTTCGTGAGCAATTTTATAACATGTTTTAGCTTCAGTTGTTTACTCTGTCTTCAACATTCAGCATATCCAACTGCTTGTAATTCATCCTGGCCTACATGTTCTCTTGGTCCCAGCCCCAGGATGAATTTACGATTTTGTTCGGGGGATTTGCAGTCTATCTTTCAGTTTTTTTGTCAAGGCAAAAACCCAAGAAGAGCAAGCGTAATCAAATGGCTTGTATAAGGGCTAGACATAGGGTCCTGCGAGCCTCAGTAGGTAGACACTGTGCTTGTCTATACAGGAATTTCAGCCTAGCATTCGCTTTCTTTACTACACTGTTCCCTATCAATTCTCCTGACATGCATGGGTCAAAGGGGAATTCCCAGATATTTAACTAAATGAAACCAAAGTGATGGACTCCCCATTACACTGAACTTTAAAATTATTTACCTTCTCAGTTTATGTTTCGTTCCAAAGAGAATGGCTTCAGTTTTCCTAGGTGAAATGTTTAGTTTGTTGCCCTACTAACCATTTGCTGCAGGACTCCAGTTCCAGTGTTAAAACATTAGCAATATCTTGTGGGTCTTTACCTGTCACTAACAGAGCACTGTCATCTGCATACAGTAGGAGTTTGCACTTGACACTGATAGGCATATCATTGACATAACATAAGAATAGTAAGGGACCAGAAATATCCCTTGGGGAACTCCACATGTTATCGGCAGGGTTCTGATTCCGTTTTGTTGAATTTGACTATTTGTCTCCTGTTGCTAAGGTAGGACTTAAACCAGTCACAGAACACTATACCGATAGCTTGGGTTATTACATAATATATTGTGGTTGACAGTAATCGAAGGTTTTTTTGCAGGTCTAAGGTTACCATACCTATGGGGTTCCCTTTTGACTTTTCCCAGTTCTCAGGTAATCCATCAGATTAATAAGGGATGGTATCGGTTGAGTAGACCCTTCTAAAGCCCGATTGATAGCTATGGAGAATGCTGTTGTCATTAAGGTACTTAACTACTTGAGAATACACCGCCCTCTCCAAATTTTAGATATTATACTGAGTATACTAACAGGTCAATAGTTGCTTACATCAGACCTATTATTTTTCTTGAAGATAGGAGTAACTCTGGCCTCCTTGAACCCTCCGGTACGGTATTAGTGGTGATTTGATAGATTTATTATGTGAGCAATAGGGATTGACAGTTCAAAAGCACATCTTTTGGGAAACCCTTAGAGGGGAGGTTATCAGGGCCTGTGCTCTTAGTTGGGTTTAACCTGCTTAGTTTTTTTTTGAATGAAGTCATGAGATACACTTACTAGTTGACAACTGTTTGGGGTTACCCCTTTATTGGTAATAGTATGTTTGAAACTTATCAGAGTCTGTGTTAAAGGTATTTGATGCAGCTGGTAGTTTAAACTTACAGTGTTGATGCAACAGATGTGTAGTAGGAATTAAAGCAATTGCCACCTTAGATGTTTCGTGGCATACTCATTATCGAAAAAGTGAAGTACTAATGTTAGACCTATCTACTGGCTTATGGCTATCCCCCAAAACTGTTTTAGTTGTTGCCAGAGCTTTCTGGGGTTATGCTTATATTCTTCAATTTTTGAGGAATAGTGCTTTGCCTTTGCCCCTTTTTATAAGCCTCTGTACTTGTTCCTCACCCTTTGGAATTCATTTAGTGCTGCAATATCCTGTCTGTTTGCTTAAACCCTTTTTAGCAGCTGGTCTCTGAATTTCATATTATCTAATTATCTCAGTAGTCATCCAGGGTTCAGTTCTTCGTTTAATCCTAACCTCTTTAACTGGTGCAATATTATTAAGAATGGTAGTGAACATTGTTTTAAAATTTTTCCCGGGCATCGTTTACGTCCGTGAAAACTTGTTACCCTCTGTCCAGTCACAATTGTGTAGCCTATTTACCAGTGTTTCTTTACTGTAGTTTTCTAGTTGACCTCATTTTTTTGTCCTGTTAGGCCTATCCTATCCTAGTGATTTTCCTGGTGCAGTAAATGATAAAAATGATCACTAAGACCTGTGGTAATGACGCCTGACTGACAAATGTTCTCAGCGCGGTTGCAAAGTATGTGGTCAATTAGGGTGGCTGAGAACTGTGTGATCCGGGGGGTTTGGGTTTTATTAATTAGTTGGGTGTAGCTATTTAATCCTAGAATTTGCTTATACCTTTGCATAGCCCGTTATTTTGTGCTGAAAACAGATATTGAAGTCGCCCAGTATTATTGTTTCGCAATTGCTTTTCAACTCCGACAAGACTCTGGAAAAGTCTTCTAAGAACTGGTCCTGGGTAGGAGGGCGGTAACTAGTTTCCTACTAAGAAGGGTTTGGTCTTGGGAAGCAGCACTTCAAACCATAGAATCTCCAGTTTATTTTATTTAAATCAGGTCTTGGTTTTTAAGCTAAGTCATTTCTAATGTAGGCAATACTCCACCGCCCTTTCTGTTCCTATCTAATCGTTTTATATTGTAACCTTCTATTTTGACCTCGTCTCAGTCACCGTATCATCCAACCAAGATTCAGAGATGGTTATAACTGCCCGCCCTAATTTTGTTAGCTAGAATCCTAATCTCTGCCAATTTTGGAAGAAGTGATCTTGCATTGACATGAATAAGTGAAGGCCTGTTTCATAAAACAATCATAATCATCAATATATGGCAATGGGTCATTTGTATTAAAATTAGGTAAATCAATGTCATCACTTCTAAAGGGTAACTGTGCCAAAGTGCAAATTTTTTTACACACAAAATGAATTCTGGCACCGGTTGCTATAATTGTACATACATCCATCAGGCACCCACCCTTACACATTTTACATAAGGTGCCTTTTCTGTTTTTCATGCGTACTTTAGTACAGTGTATGCAATCTGTTTGGTAGTGTTTGAGATAATAATGGCTGTATGTCTCACAATTACCTATGTATGCATTACATATGGAGTTAAGGTTATCATCCCTAGCTACTAGACCGTCATTATTGCCGTCATTTATCTGTCTGTTTTTGCCTCTGCACAATAGTTTGAGGTCCCGGATTAATTTGGATATCACCACTTAAGAGCGCTACAATAAGAGCTGTGTGCCATTGTTTTTTTTTTGGGTATGCAGTGTTGCCATACCTTGCGGCCGATAGTGAGGTTTTCTTTTTTGGTAGGTGATGGCAACTGTTGGGCTTTTACTGTCTCAGGGCGCTGTTACCCATTCACCTTTTCCAACCCCAGACTGATTTCTTTCTTCATGGAATTGAAGAAGAAATATAAATATAATTATGGCAGCCTGTACCCCTCTAATGCCTGCCATTTTTTGCTCTTCGCTCTTTTTCTCATATACAATATTTAAATTTTTCTTTTCCAGTCCCTAGTACACTTAGTCTTCGCTTTAATTACACTGAATTACTAGTAAAATTTCCTCTTCAAAACCCTTTCACTGCTCACTTTTCCTTTAACTTCACAAAAAACCCCTTTCATTTAACCCCTTATTCACCCTCCCCTACCCACCTCACTTCACAGTCTGGCTTCACCAATTAACTTCTAACTCCCTTTTCCCTTCTGGTAGACCAGAAAGGTTTAATCAATGGTTTTATCCTTCCAAAACCCCCTCAATTCCATTTTTCGGGGGTTGTGTGGTGTTTGTTGGTCTCCTAACCTGTTTTGCTGACTCAGCCCTTTTTAAAACACTGAGGGGAAATAACACCACCTGACTTTTCCTTTAGTTTTTAGATATATTTGCTTTTTCTGCTATGATTCTCTCACTGTACACTGGTCAGCTGAATATAGGTCGCTACTAAAATATTAAACCCTTGGACTGTTTAAAATATTCACTTCTTTCCCACGACTGGCACTGAGGGATAACCGTCCTATACCTTGGGGTTTTGTACTGTTGATTTGACGATGTCTCCTGTGTTTCCCTCTCGTTAGCACTGGTACAGGTGATATGATGGTGGCACAGATATGATGCTACTGTCAACAGATGAACGTCAGTAAAGATGAGAATTTCACTTCGCTAGTTGTACGTCAGGCAGTAGCTGCTGTTTGAATGCCGGTCAGCCATGTTTAAAGGCTCAAATCTTTCCCTCGTTTGGCACTGACGAAAAAAGTCCTACAGACCTGGCATTTCCTGAAATGCTAACCGGCACTTACACTAGTCGTTTCCCACTACATGACAATATTAACAACTGCTAACAAATCATAATATTAACATTAGCATATATATTATAAAATAAAGGAGCATATTCTATTATAAAATAAAACGGGTATGGCCATACTCGTAACACAGTCAGCTTCTTCCCGTCTTTCCAATGTTTCAGTGAGCTTCTTCCTGTCTTACCAATGTTTCAGTGAGCTTCTTCCCGTCTTACCAATGTTTCAGTGAGCTTCTTCCCGTCTTTCCAATGTTTCAGTGAGCTTCTTCCCGTCTTACCAATGTTTTCAGTGAGCTTCTTCCGTTCTTTCCCAATGTTTCAGTGAGCTTCTTCCCGTCTTTTCCATGTTTCAGTGAGCTTCTTCCGTCTTAAACCAATTGTTTCAGTGGCTTCTTTTCCCCTCTTTCTAATGTTTTCGTAGCTTCTATCCGTCTTACCAATGTTTCAGTGAGCTTCTTCCCGTCTTTCCAATGTTTCAGTGAGCTTCTTCCCGTCTTACCAATGTTTCAGTGAGCTTCTTCCCGTCCCTTTCCCAATGTTTCAGTGACTCTTCCCCGTCTTACCCAAGGGTTTTTTTGACCCTTTTTCCCGTCTTTTCCCTGTTTCGTGACTTCTTCCCGTCTTTTTTAAAGTTTCATGAGCTTCTTTCCCTCTTAAAACCCAAAGTTTCAGTGAGCTTTTCCCCTCTTCCCAATGTTCAGTGAGCTTTCCCCCTTTCCGTTTTTA
>NC_069452.1:20470789-20509579 GCF_026875155.1 Cherax quadricarinatus | reverse complement strand
GATTGCTGATCAGATAGCTGAAGTCTAGATTTGGAGAGTTCGGGGGTCATACTTTTAAGCAGAAATTCACATGGAGAACACTCCAATACTGACATGTCTTAAGAGCGTTTCTAGGAAGGTGCGGCTACCCCTTTCTGACTCTGTTTGTGTCTTGACCCCTGGACAACGTTCGGGGAAAAAAGACAGTCGGATATCAGGGGGGGGGGGGAGGTCGCGTGAGTCCAGGACCAGGTAATACACGGGGATTGGGTAGAAAGGGGGGTTTGGGTTGTAGGGGTATAGGGGGCCGGCTGAACATGATTTAAAAAAAAAAATATTTTTGTTAAATTCTTAGTATATTATTTGGGGTCCCTCCCGGGGAAATTACAGGGTCGGTGGGTTTGGAACTGTGTGGTGCGCCGTAAAACGTTGAACCAAGGGGGGGGGTTTCTTTTTCACTAATTTTTGGGGACTTGTTGTCTGGGCTGGGTTTGTAGATGTCCCGGGGGGAACGTGACTTAGGGGATTGAGCATACTTTTGTGCTAGGGCAGGGGGCATGTTTAATAGGGGTATGTGTCCGGGCGGGGGGTCATAATAAATGTGCGTGTTTTTGATGTTTTTTCTCTGACCACTGGGATTTTTTTGTAGACTCGGGGGGGGTCTCCCGAATCTTTTTAAGGATCTGGAAATTGAATCAGGGGATGCTAAAAAAAAGTGCAATATGGGGAACTATTTGGACTTATGGGCGCAAATGGGGGTGACTCCTGGGGGGTGGATTTAGAATAGGGGGGATGGGGTTTGTGAAGCCTCGAATTTAAAAATTTTATTGCATCGAGGTAAGGAGGCCATTTTGCTTGGAGAAAGGGTTTTTCGGGGTACCTGGGAAGCATTACGACAATGTTATGGCGGGGAGGCTCGGGGTTTTCCCAAAGGGATGAATTGACGCTCTTAAAAAACAAATCCAGGTATGAAAAAAAAAAGGGTTTTCGAGGGGGCGCGTTTTTTGGGTGGGGTGGAGGAGGCTTTGTGGGGTGACAAGCCGTCTCTTGTGTTTTACAAGTCAGACACAAAGGCAGAAGCACTGAAATTTGAGTTTAGTGTGCAATAAAGTTGAGGTATAGTGGGGGACGGGCTTAACAACAACTGAGGAGATAATTTTTATGTCGATACTTGGAGTAGCTTCAGATGCAAAGAAAAGACGTGAGTAACAGCAATACGGGAAATTGGGGGAGGGGAGTACGAGGGGATTAAAAATTAAAACACCTTCTCAGGGTGGGCCTATATCTGAGGCAGAGGTGTGGGGGGCACTACGGGAAGAGAAAAGGGAAAGGCCCAGGCATTGAGGGAAACCCGGGTGAATTTTTTTTTTTAAACATGGGGGGGTAATACGGACTTTTTGGTTTGTTTACTCAATGCGATAAAGGGGGGGGGGGTGTTGGTCTGTTCAGCGTACGGCAGTGTTGGTCTTAAAAAATGTGTGTGCTGTTAGCGATTAAGGACTATCCCCCCAATCTTATGTGAATGATATAAACAAAATGGGAAAATTTTGATGAATAAAATTTTAAAAAGTGTTGAAAAGGTAATCCTAAGAGTCAGTTGGGTTTGCCAGTAGGTCAAGTAAATGTCAGGGGAATTCAGGAGTTTGCTGAGGAATGGGGGGTGAGGGGGGGGTGGGTTTTGGCTTTAGACGCGAGCGCTTTATAGTATAAAGGGAGGTTCGTGGAAATTTTGAGTGGAAGGGTTTTGGAAATGAGGGGAACCCTACCTCTAGGGGTTATGAAAGAAAAAGTGGGAGAAGTATTTCCCCCCTTTCCATGCACACACCTCCCTACAAAAAAAAACCCCACTTTTCTTGATCAAAAAATTTTTGCATTTAAATTTTGCAAACAAACCGTTTAAATACATGAATTCCCAAAAATGAATATTGGGGGTAGTTTACTCTGCTGGATAATAGGATACCTTCAAATAAGACCTCCCCCTTTTTACCAAGCTTCAAAAATGATTCAAAAAAAATGCTTTAAAGGTACACCGCAGGGGGAGTTTTTAGCCCCAGCTTTTTAAAATTTTTTGATTAATGCTCTCCTAAATCCCCTTTACCTCCCCCCTCACCTAAACATATAGCATAAGCTAGTGATGTATAAAAGATCCATACAACAGGGCATAAAAAATTTGAATACCATTTTAATAAAGTTAAAATTTGTAATCGACTAGGCCTTAAAACAAAAAAAATTTTAAAAAGCAAAAAGACACCCCCCACCCACTATTTGCAGGGTAAATCATTTGCTACGTTAAAAATTTAAAATACTTGGGGGTAGATGTACCCTTTTAAAAAAAATCCCTATACAAACTAAAAAAGAAATGTAAAGCTAGGCAAATCCTCAAAAAAAAGGGCTTACAACCCAACTAAAATCAAAGGGAAAAAAAAAATAAAAAGCCATTTAGGTCCTTAAAAATTATTTTGTGCCCCAAATTTGAAAATAGCTAAGAAATTTCTCTCCAATTGGGGTTTAAGCAAAAAAGCCCCTTTTCTTCGTCCCTCCTTTTTTTCTCTTTTTTTCTGAAGGAAGGAGTTAAAAAAAAATGAAACCCCGGATTAAAAAATTTTGGCGCCAGACACGTCACAGGAACTTTACAAGTTCTAAGGTAAAATACACACGTCTAAAAAAGGTTGGAAACCCAATTTTTCTAATTTTAAAAACCCAATAATTACACGTAAACAAAAAGATTTACCCCCCCATGGAAAGGTTTTTAAATACTACCACAAGCCCTCCAAAACTCATTGCTAGTAATCCCTTCCTTAAATCTCTTGTTAGAGCAACTGCTCAAGAAGAATTTCCCCCACTAGCGGTAGTAACAAGTTTTCAAAGTTATAACACTGATGGATCAAACAAGCTTCTGGCAGGGCCCTTTTCATCGCTCTTGTTTTTCCCCCCTCCCAGTTAAGAACGATAATAAAATTTTTTGAGTTAAAGGGATAAGAATTAACAACTGGGGTTACAAACCAAAAATGAATGGTTTTTCAATCCTAATGGGGCTAAAGCTAACCCCGACACGAGCTTGATCTAAAACACATTACTGTTCATGTTTACCTGAAGCTCTTGGGCCCTATAAAGACTAACAAACTGCTCATTTGGGGGGAAACCGGTATAGTACTCAAAAATTAGGGGCAAAGGAATTAATGTACAATTGCTATGATCCCATCACACATTGGATTACTCCTTCATGAAAAGTTGAAATGTTTGCCAAAAAAAGTATGGGGAAGGGAAATTTGAATATAACTTTGGGATAACTTGCTAGCATTTGGAATAAAATTTGGGGAGAAGTAAATAATAAAATGATTGTTAAGGAAGCAGTTTTGAAGCCGAGTAGATCTATAAAACCACTATGAAACATGAACTAATAAGTATGTTTATGAGCAACCTTTCAATTGAACAACTGACTGATGTTGTAGGGCCAGGCTTTGGCTTGGGTTTCAAGTACTTCTGGCGTTTGGGGGACCACAGATGATATCAAAAATAAAAGTAAAAAATTTGGGGTCAGGCATAGGTCACTCTCTTGAAAAAACATGTGCTTTAAAGTCCACTTATTTAGGAAACAGAGACAGACAGATAATAACCTATTGACTGTCAAGATATCTTATTTAAAAAAAATAAGATCCAGATATACTAAGCAAAATTTCCCAAATTTGCTTGTAACAAAAAATAACTTAGATATTAGATATAAAAACCTATTTTTTCCTGTTTTAAACCCCTTTGGGGGCCCAGTTCCAGGCCTTTTTTGTATCCATATGCTCTCGCGCAAAAACCGTCCACAGGATGGATAGGGGGTGCACAAAAAACCCAAAAGCCACTTCGGGGGGCCCAAAAATCTAAAAAAAATTTTAAACCCTTGGAAATGAGGTAAATCATGGGGCCCCGTTCATTTTTAAAAGGGAGCGGTTTTTTAAAGAAACGGGGTTAATTGAAAAGTTGGGTTTTTTTGTAAAACTTGCGCAAGGGGGCCTTTCATCAGGGATCCCCATGTTTTAAAAATTTGCTTTTTTGCATGTATGCGGAACCCTTTTTTACTGGGGTTTTTTTGGGAAAGGGGGAGTACAGACACGGGGGGGCCCGGGAGTAGTGGTGGGAACCGACCCTTGTAGGTTATTTTGATGAAAAAACTACTGTTTTACTAGGGTTCACCGGGATTTTTTTGGGTTTTTTTCGGAGACTTGTTGACATTTTTGGCAAGGCAAACGGGATGTGTTTTTAAAAAAGAGAAAAATCGAAGTTAAAGGGGAGTTGGGGAGTGGGGGGGGGATGGGGGGGATGCGGGGGTTTTGGAAAATTGATTTGATCGTATCACAAAAATGTGGTATTCATTATATGCATTTATATGGGGGAGGTCGATCAGATGACGGCGTGTTTTTTTCGGGGGGGGTTTTGTACATAGTGCCCCTTTGGGGCATTTAAATACCCAAAAAGGGCCCGCGACTTTTAAAAACCCTGCATCAAGGGAAAAGTAGTCTTAATGTCCGGGCTTTATAGCAAAGAAAGGGAAATGTTGTTTGAAACTGTACCTCTTTTTTGCAGGGGGGAGGGTCAAACTTTTTTTGCATTGAGTTTAAATTATTTTTTTTTGGGGTTCAGGGATCCGTTTTGGCCAAAAGGGAGGGGTGGGGGAGACCCCAAATTTCCCAATTCAGGGGGGTTGGGTCTCATTTCCCCTCTAAAAAACCTAGGGGCTCTTTGGCCTTTGGCATTTTTAAGTGAAGAATCTTTTTTTTCCCCCCAACTGGGGGGAAAGGGCATGGGGGGTTAAGTGAATTGTATCAGGGACCTGCGCAGGTGGGGGGAAAGGGGAAAAAATTTTAATTTGGGTGCGATTTCGATGCTTGAAATATTTTTTTGCACTTTGAAGGATTTTTCATTTGTGTAAAATTATGTACCTTAGAAGGGCGGGTGGGGGAGGTAGTCGTGGGGGATTTTGAAGGAATGTATCCCATGTAATGCGGGGGGGTAAATTTTAGGGAGGCGAGTTTTAAAATTTTTTCCCATCTGCCTTCCCTCAAGTACAGGAAGGGGTTTTTAAAAATTTTTTTCACAGGGAATTTTTGCCGTCCGGGGGTGGGGGTTGTATAATAGGCATTTGGGGGAAGCCTGGGGTTGCCCGGGCCGGGCGGTTTGGGGGAATTTCTGTTTTTTCATGTGTTTTTATTTTGGGAGACTTTGGTAGGGTAAAAGTGGTTCAGTGGGGTTTTTGCTTTTGGTGGGGGGAGGTTTTTTTGGGGTATTCCGAGCATTGGTTTTGATGTAGGGGGGGGTTCCCTTTGGTGTAAAAACGTGCAGTGTCTTTCGTTGTGGCCGTTTATATTTTCGCGTCAGGGGCCCTATGAGGTATTTTAAAAAGGTAATAGTAAATTTATTTTTTTAAAGGCGGGGCGTTTTATGGGGAAAAAAAATGTCGAAATAGGTTGGTATATGAGGGGAGATGGGAGAGAGCCCTTCCCTGCCTAAAATATAAATTTCCTTGGAGTTACAGTTTTGAGAATTGGAGTGATTTGTGTAGGGTAATCAAAACGGGCGGGTCTGCGGGTGTCAAATTGTTTTAGTCAAGTGCTAAAATTTTTTGTGATCTCATGTTTTTTTTGGGTCCCCTTTATGAAAGGGTGTTTTAAACACGATAAACTTAAGGTTTTAATTTTTATAAAAACATTTTTTTTAAGGAAATTTTTTTTTCGTCATTTTCCCCTCAAAAACAAAGTCTTTGGGTTTGTCCCATTTGAAATTGGGTGTGCCCCCTACCCCACAGTTAAAAGGGTTTTCTTTTTTTTTTTCTTTTAAACTTTTTTGTATTTTCCCCCGTGTCCCTTTAAATTAGTATATATATCTATGAAAAAAAGGGGGGGGTTTTTTACCTGAAAAGCGGGTCATGGGGGTTTGAACTATATGGGGAAAGCGTTTTTTTAAAAATTTTTGCCCCCTCGTCACGTAAAAAAGTTCATTTTTTAAGCTGTTTGGCATTTTGGGGTTTTAAAATTTTTTTTTGTTTTTAAAATTTGAGATGTTAAAAATATCACAGTGTAGTTTCATTTTGTTATTTTTAGATTTTTTCCCATTGTTGTAAATTTGGGTAGCGTAAAATCCTTTTTTCCCCTTTGAACTTTTAATTTCCCTACCCCTTGGGGCCCCATTAAAAACCCCCGGGTAGTCCCCCCAAAAAAACGTATTGTTGTCTTTTTTAAAAAAAGGCCCTGATTCTTAGTTTAAGTCTTGGTTTTACTTTGTGTTTTTGGCCCAGGCAAAGCCATGCCGAGTTATTTTGCCTTTTGTTGTATAATACGTGTTTGCTTGTAAAATTTTTGTAATTTTTATGCTCGTTTTTTTTTCCACATAGTTTTTTGTATGGGTTTTTAAAAATTTTCCTGTTTTTTTTTGATTTTATTATTTATTATATAAAAATAAAAATTTTTTGTCCCTTTGGTACCCCCCCCTTGACATATTATTTTTTATGAAAACCAAATATCTATTTTTGAAACCTGATTTTTTAAATAAAATAAATATGTGTATAAAATTTTTATATATAAATATATTAATATATATTTTATATATATATTTTATATATATTATATATTTTATTTTATATATATATATATAAAATTTATTTTTTTTTAAAATATAGGGGGTGGTACTTTCCCTTTAAAATATTTTTTAATATATATATAATATATATAATATATTATATATATATACATAAACCCCGAAAAGGGGGTTTTTAAAACCTTTTGTCAAAAATTTTACCCCCCCCCCCCCCCCCCCCGAAAAATAAACCAAAAACCAAACCTGATTACATAAAAAATTTGACTTTAAAAGGGATACATGGAATTATACTAATATGAGTGATACAGTAACCCCATAGAAAACAAAATTTTTTAACAAAAAAAATTTTAAAAAGGGGAATAATGCTTTATTTAAATAAAAACAAATAAAAACCCCAAAACCCCTGGAAAAAAAAGAAAATACACTTCAAATGTTTAATTTTTTTTTTTAAAAGAAGGTTGCTAAAAAAAATGAATGTAAAACAACTCCCCAAAGGCAATTTAATGGGGAAAATATCTTAGCATTTTAAAACCCCTCAAATTCATTTAAAACCAGAAATTTTAAATAAAAATTTAAAATTTTAATGAAAACCATCACAGGACCAAAGGTATAAAGTAAAAAAAAAACCCAGCCATGTAGCTGCTAAAAACCAAAAAATTTCCCACATCCCTTCCCTAAAAAAAAAAAAAAAATTTTTTTTAAAAGGGACCCAAAAAAAAAAATTTTTTTTTAAAAAAATTTTTTTAAAAAAAACAAAAAAAAATTTTTTGGGTTTTTTTAAAAAAAAAAAAAAAAAAGGTTTAAAAAAATTAAAATAAAAAAAAACCTTTTTTTTTAAAAAAAAAATAAAAAAAAAAACTTTAAAAAAAAAAAAAAAAACTTTAAAAAATTTTTTAAAAAAAAAAAAAAATTAAAAAATTAAAAAAGGTAAAAAAATTATTTTAAAAAAAAAAAAAAAATTTAAAAAATTTTTAAAAAAAAAAAAAAAAAATTTAAAATTTTTAAAAAAAGGGGGAAAAAAAAAAAAAAAAATAATTAAAAAAATTTTTTTTTTAAAAAAAAAAAATTTTTTGGGCTGCTATTTAAAAAAAAAAAAAAAATTTTTTTGGGGTTTTTTAAAAAAAAAAATTTTTTTGGTTTTTTTTAAAAAAAAAAAATTTTTTTTAAAAAAAAATTTTTTTAAAAAAAAAAAAAAAAAAAAAAAAAAATTTTTTTTTTTAAAAAAAAAAAAATTTAAAAAAATTAAAAAAAAACCAAAAAAATTTTTTAAAAAAGGAAATTTTTTTAAAAAAAAAAATTTTAAAAAAATTTTTTTAAAAAAAAACCTTTTTTTTAAAAAAAAAAAATTTAAAAATTAAAAAGGGAAAAATTTTAAAAAATAAAAAAATAAAAAATTTTTTTAAAATTAAAAAAATTTAAAACCCCCAAAAAAAACCAGGTAAAAAAAAGCCCCTTTTTGGGGGAAAAAAAAATAAAAATTTTTAAAACCCAAAAAAAAAAAAAAAAACCCCCTTTTTTAAAAAAACCCAAAAAAACCCCCCTTTTTAAAAAAAACCCCTTTTTAAAATTTTTTTTAAAACCCAAAAAAAAAAAAAAAAAAAAAAAAAAAAGGGGGGGGGAAAAAAAAATTTTTAAAAAGGGTTTTTTTTAAACCCCCAAAACCCCCCCCAAATTTCCCCTTTTTTTTTCCCCAAAAAGGGGGTTTTTTTTTAAAAAAAACCCCCCCCCATTTTTTAAAAAAAAATTTTTTTTTCCCCCCCCCCCCCCCCCCCCCCTTTTTTTTTCCCCCCCTTTTTTTTAAAATTTTTAAAACCCCCCCCCCAAAACCCCAAAACCCCCCCCAAAAAAAAAATTTTTTTTTAAAAAAAATTTAAAAAATTTTTAAAAATTTTTTAAAAAATTTTTTTTTAAAAAATTAAACCCCCAAAAACCCCCCCAAAATTTTTTCCCCCCCCCCCAAGGGGAAACCCCCTTTTTTAAAAACCCCCCCCACCCCCCCCCTTTTCCCCCCTTTTTTTTTGGAAAAAAAAAAATTTTTCCCCCCAAAACCCCCCCCAAACCCCAAAACCCCCCTTTACCCACGGGCCCCCTTTCCCAAAAAAAAAATTTTTTTAAAAAAAAAATTTTTAAAAAAGTTTCCCCCCAAACCCCCCCTTTTTAATTCCCCCAACCCCTTTTTTTTTCCCCCCCCCCCCCCCCCCCCCCCCAAAAAAACCCCCCCCCCCAAAATTTTTTTGGAAATTTTAAAAAAATACCCTTTAAAAAATTTAAAAATTAAAAAAATTTTTTAAAAAATTTTTTTTCCCCCCCCCCCCCCAACCTTTCCCCCCCTCCCCCCCCAAAAAAAAGGAAATTTCCCTCCCAAAAAAAAATTTTTTCCCCCCCCTTTTCCCCTAAAACCCCCCCCTTTTAAAAAAAAACCCCCCCCCCCCAAAAAAAAAAACCCCCCAAAAAATTTTTCCCCCCCTTTTTTCCCCCCCCCTTCCCCCCTTTTAAAAGGGAAAAAAAAAGGGGGGCCCCAAAAAAAAAAGGGAAAACCCCCCAAAAAAACCCAACCCCCAAAAATTTTTTCCCCCCCCTTTTTTTTTTTAAAAAAAAAAAAAATTTTTTTTTTCCCCAAAACCCCCCCCAAAACCCCCCCCCCCCCCCCCAAAAAACCCCCTTAAAAAAACCCCCCCCGGCCCCCCCCCCCCCAAAAAAAAAACCCCCCAAAAAAAAAAAAAATCAAAACCCCCCCAAAAAAAAAAAAATTTTTCCCCCCTTTTTTTTTTTTTCCCCCCCCCCCCCCCAACCCCCCCAAAACCCCCCCCCTCCAAAAAAAAAAAAAACCCCCCCCCCCCCAAAAAAACCCCCCCCCCCCTTTTTTAAATTCCCCCTTTTTTTTAAAACCCCCCCCCCCCCCCCCTTTTTTTTTTTTTTTCCCCCCTTTTGGAAAGGTTTTTTTTTTTTTAAAAAATTTTTCCCCCGGAAACCCCAAAAAAAAAAAAACCCAACCCCCCCCCCAACCCCCCCACCCCCCCCCCCAAACCCCCCCCCCCCCCCCCCCCCCCCCCCCAAAAAAAAAAAACCCCCCTCCCCCCCCCCACCCCCCCCCCAAACCCCCCCCCCCCAAAAACCCCAAGAAACCCCCTTTTCCCCTTTTTTTCCCCCCCCTTTTTTTCCCCCCCCCCCCCCAAAAAAAATTTCCCCCCTTTTTAAAAACCCTTTTTTTCCCCCCCAAAAAAATTTAAAAAAAAAACCCTTTTTCCCCCCTTCCCAAAAACCCCCCCCCCCTTGGTACCCTTTCCCCCAAAAAAAAAAAAAAAAAATTTTTTTTCCCCCAAAAAAATTTTTAATTGGGAAACCCCAAAACCCCCTTTTTTCCCCCCCCCCCTTCCACCCAAACCCCCTAATTTCCCCCCCCCCCCCCCCCCCCCCTTTTTTTTCCCCCCCAAAAACCCCCCAAAAAAATTTTTTTTCCCCCCCCCGGAAAAAAAAAATAAAATTTCCCTTTTTTCCCTTTTAAAAAGATGGGACCCCCGCCTTTTAAACCCACCATCGACCATAATCTGTACCCCTCGCCATGCACCCCAGGGCATGCCTCTACCCCAACCCCCCACTATTTCTTCCCCCAAACCCCCCCTGAGGATGGCTCCCCCAATGCTTCTTGATCCACTCAATCGTATGCCCCTTGCCATCGATGCACCAAACCTCCCCCCTCCCCCCCCATTTTGCCTCCACGAAATCCCTAAGTAACCCATGCACCTCCCCCCAAATAGACCTCCCTGGCAAACCAAACTGAGTTTTCGATACTTCCCGCCCCACCACACACTTAAAACCCTGATTCCCCAAAATCTTAGCAAACAACTTGTAATCCGAAACATAACAACGAGATCACCCGGTAATCCCGAACCATATGCTGCCCCTTACCCTTCGGTACCAAGACAACGACAGCCATTGCCTGCTTCTCTCCCAGCTCACCTCTCTCCTTCAAGCAATTTAAAAAAAACTTAACCAAAAAAAATGCCTCATTAGCTCCCAATACTGTTGATAAAACTCTGCCAGGAGTCCATCAATTCCCGGTGCTTTGCCCTTTCGCATTCCACCTAAAGCCCTCCATATTTCCCCCTCAATTATTTCCCCACCCAGTGCTTCCCTATCACTGATATGCAACTGACATACCACACTCCCACACACCTGTTCTAAAACCCCATCCTCTGCCCCTTCTCGTTGCCAGTGCTTCTCAAACCACTTATCCGCAAATGCCCCCATTCCTTCCATAGCTTGCATGACCTGCCCCTTCCTGTACCCCACTATCGACTCATGAACCTCCAACCATGGAACAGCCATTGCCTGCTGTCTAAGTACTCGACTTCTTTATTTATGAACCGATTACATTCATTTTTGGTGTACTATTAGAAGCTTATATTAAATATCCTGTGCTGAAGTTTCAATCATATCGGCCAAAAAGGAAATGAAATATGCAAAATTTACGAAAAATTACATTTGGCAAGGCAATGTTTCTCAGTGGTACTTGGAAAAGTCGTTTTGACACTAGCTACTGATAGAACACTTTTAATTCCATCATTGTACCAATTATATAATAAATCTTATCTACATGCTAAAAAAAAAAATAAAGTTTCATAACTTTTTTGACATTTTGGAAGATGTCGGTCTTGTTGCCCACACAAATCTGAAAATATTTGGGATACTTCAGAAAGGTACATGTAAACTTGTAAAGCAATCATTCTTCTATGTTTGTTGTGAAAATCAAGTCAATTAATTCATAAATAAGGATGGATCGGTCATAAATAGGTAAATAACTTACTTTCGAGATATAAGCCAAAGCGTGCAGCGCCCCAGGTGCCCGGGAATTTTTTTTTTCCAAAAAAAATTCGCTTTATTTTACACTTTTTCCGCGACCTACGAATGTTTATTACAGTTAACCAATGTAAATATCCGTTTTCTCTCATCACTGATGAGAGAATGAATCCTTTCACCTTCAGGGGATATATCGGTAATTTTTATTTCCCCTGGGGCATCATATTATGCTATATATTATTTTTTCAGGTGTACTTTTTATGTTTCTATGCTATTACTATATTGCACTATGTCCTAATAGATCAATTGTGATAGGTAAATAAGCCTTATAATTGATATTAGCGAAGGTATGCAATATTTTGTTGACTGGAGGTGTCGGCCATTTTGTGCAACAATCCCAGGGGTACATGATTGGTTCCTTGATCACATTAGCTCCGCCTGCTCTGGCATGATCTCAGACGGTGAATTTGTATTATATTAGACATAAATATATAAGAAAATGATAAAAATAACACGGGGGAAAAACGAAAACAATGCCGCGTCAGCGCTTGGTATGCAAGGCGCTGTCACTATGCCTGTTATAAATGACTGTAATTCCTGTTGAGAAATGGGATTACCAGCTAAGTTTAAATATAGGGAAACTTAACTTAGAAAGACAGTGCATCGCCTGCACAGCCGCCCCTGCAGACGAGGTCTTGAGAAGCTGTCGAAGTCATCTCTCAATGGGCTGTAATGAGTTATAATTTGTAAGATTATAAATTACCCCTATGGGGTGTTATGTCAGCATATTTCATTCACTGATGGCTGACAAACTTACTTGTGTGGACTCAATGGTCAGCATATCACCGGGGTTTTATGATAACTGACTAACCACTCCACGACTTTATAACTCCAAACTGCACAGGTCAATAGTATACAATTCACGAGTAAACATTTACTCCTGGGATATATGTATCTGACGACACAATAATACACCTGGATATCATGGTGAGTTTGATTGAAGAATAGTATTCTTTGAAGAAATGTCGCACTAACAACTGTGTTGGATGGATCGTAACACTCAGTTTTACACACTGTTCATCAATAATTGTTCACAGACAATATCAAACTGAAAGAAGCTGATCACGACTCTCTGTAATTGTTTATTGGGTTTGTGAGACACTTTTTGTCACACTAATGCACAGATCCGTTTCTAGTTGGTTAATCTGGCATCAAGTGTCACTCCCTCAGTAGAGTCAAAAAGTATTCTCAAACAAGGAACGCCACAACACAGCGCGCCCACACGACGCGGTCGCCATCACTGCCCAGCCGCCCAGAGCACAAGGAAAGCTGACCTAGTACTTTTTTTTGCTATCCTTGTGCCACTTCCTTCCCCCCCTTTTCCCCTCGATGAAGCAAAGCAGAAATGGTTTGATTCTTGCAGTCTTAAGCATAGACAACAATGTCACTATCCTTTAAAAATTTATTTACTAAAAACTTTAACTTTAAAAAACCATGGTAATAAAGTGGGGAGCAACGGATGTCCTCTTAAAATTGTCCTTGCTAAAAATCAGAGATGTACTGTCTCTATTAAAATACAACACTGCAAACACCTGGGCCGCAAGGAGCGCGGTAGCTGACCCATGGTCGCATACTCGTACTCTCTCGTACTTCGTACTGGCATCTCTGCGATCAATTACTTACTCGCTGTAGCAGTAAACAAAATATTTGCCCCCTTTCTGAAGGGCTGGGGGCCCCTCAGGGGGCTGAAAAAAGGGCCGACAAGGGCTTAGAAGGGGCTGATACCCCCCCCTCCTTGAGCGAAAATTTCCTCCCGACACTATGTGAAAACCTGGGGGCGGTGCGGGAGTTTTGCTGTCAGGTGAACTAATCACTTCAACTTAAAACATTAATTTTATTTCCCTTCACGACCACCTCGCTCACCAGTGCTAGGCTTGGTATTTTCTCTGAAAAACCAGCTTAAAGTCCTGTGTGGTTTCTGGAGAATCACACCTAATTTTTGTTTTCAAAAAAACATTTGTAATCAATGGCACAAGTTTATTTATTGACCGCTTAATATTTTTCACTACAACCAAACCTTCTGTCCTTAAAAAAAAAAAAACCATCAACTGTCCAGGACGATTTTCCATTTCAATCAGGATATATGGTCCACAATTTTTTCCAAGTGGCCCATTTGGGGGACCTCGAACCATCCATTGTCCATAATCACTATGTCAACCAGCTCATAACGGAATTAAGATTTTCAGAAAACCAACCAGGCTCCATAGAAGTGGTTCCTCTCAAATGAGTGAGAAAAGTCTTTTCTCTTTTCCTCGCGCGCCCCAATTTTTTCTCCCAATCATCCCATAAACGTTCAAACACTTGATTAAAGGTGTTTGAAGTAAATTTATTGTTTTTTAAACGTCTGAGGTGCTCAGTTCGTAACTAAAGCAGATCCTCTATGATTTCTTTAAATCATTCATGGGAGGAACAGGTTCAAGCCTTCTTCCCCTTCTTCTTTTTCTGGCCATGAAGTAAATGAGATGGACCATCTATAACACTTTCGAAAAAAAAAAAATTGTCCAGATCATAGGTAAACATAAGTTTAAAAAGGTCTGTTGTTTGACTTCTATTGTCTATTTTTTTTTTCATCAACAACTGTACTGAATTTCCTTCTTAAGGAAGAGGGGAAGGGGAAGAAGAGAGGGAGGAGAAGAAGGATTCGATTCCTTCTTTGGGACGATGAAGAGGCCTTCCTTAAAAAAAACAACGTTTTACAATGCCGATCATATTCTTTTCATAAAATCCGCCGGCCTATGGAGAATTTAGAGGAGGAATGTATCTCCTAACCGACAACTGCGTTTGATTTATCAGGCATCTGTTTTGTACTTTTCTGGTTTGATCGAAAGATCTTGCTATATAAGCAGCACCTCAAGCAAAACAAAGTTCGTTGCATTATCTGAGAAAATCATTCCGTCCATGGGGACATGCCCTTCTAGGGCTGCAAAAAAAACCTTCTGATAATTTGATAAAGTTTCAGCAGACATGTCAGAGTGGCCCTTTCTATATGTACTGCTCTAGTTTTGTAGCCACAAAGTGAAAACAAACAGATTTACAACCTTGAATTGGAAACTTTATAAATCAACTGTTTTGGTTAAATATATTGGTCCAGTGTAATCTAACCAAAAAAATAACCAAACCAAAACACCTGTCACCTCAAATGAGTGATATGACAAACTCTTTCATAGGGATATGGAAGGTGACCTGGATACTGACATACCTCGCCTCAATATACGTAGTAGACGCGACAAGTAATATAAAACAGGAGCCTTTAATTTGTTTTTTTCAACACTTTTGGGTCGAACCTTGAGGTATCCAGTAGGAATTGTCGTATAAGAACAAGTGTGTCAGCTACCACCCGCTAAAGGGCCAACCACCCCCCCCACCATGGTAACACGTTACCTACTACCTGGTGGGTGTTTTTTGGCACAATCAGTTTTTGTTTTAGCCAAAGAAATTCTTGGGGATCAAATATATTGGATGTATGGCTTCTTTTAGGTAGTGAAGAATTATAATTCTTCCTCGGACAATCTTATAATCTTTTTTCCTTTCTTGGAGGTCGAGATAACGTCCAAAGAAGAATTAATCATAACACAGGTTTCTTTGGATTTATCTTGTGTTTCAAGAATCTTTATATTCTGTAGAGAAACATCTTTCTGTAATTTAGGTTTCACATCAAAATCATCATTCACCTCCAACAATCAACTTCACTCACCACAAACACACAAACCATCACAACCTCACCACTCACCCAGTATTTAATGTCAAGACATCATAATCAGTTATTCATTTTCCTTAAAATTGAATTTAAAGAAAAGCTGTAACTATCTTATCACTTAAAAAGAAGAGTTTACAACAAAGATGAGTATTTTTAGATCCCTCAATGACTATTTTCTGGTGTGGGTGTCTCTGAGTATTTTAACAAACCAACTTATTTTTTTCTTTCTGGCTGTTTCAGCAGAGCAGACTGTTTTCTTCTTTTCCTCTTCTGCATAAATGTGAGCTTTTTTTTAATGTGAGCTTTTTTTTTGTGCTGAGGCCAGTAATTTTTCACATTTCAAGAGGAGCCAGTTCGGTCCGTGGGAGCATAATTTTTAAATTATCCCACAAATTTCTTTAACAAAAAAAAGAAAAAAAAACTTTCCTTAAGGTGGACACCACGTGACAACAGGTCCCAGCTGGATTCTCCTTAGTAGAGGACGTGGAGAAAGAGATAATCCTCTCTCTCCTCTGCATCTCTATTTATTTTTTTATTTTCTGCTACTTCTGTCTGTACAGTAATTGACCAACTTATACCTTTACTCCCTATATTTATTTCTTAAAAAAAAAAAAACCAACAAAAATAATAAAAAAAAAAAAAAAATTAAAATAAAAAAAAAAATAATAAAAAAAAAAACAAAAAAAAAAAAATAATTAACAAAACTAAAACCAAAAATTTAAAATTAACAACAACAAAAATAAAAAAAATCTTTAAATTAAACCACTGGAAAGAACTGATTCAAATTATCCAACTCCACTCCAGATCACGGTTTTTTTTTCAATAGTGAGATGATCAAGAAGTACTCTTGTTGAGATAGAACAGCTAATTTTGTAACCTAACGTAGAGTGCGTCAGCAGTTTTTCAAAATTGTGGTATACGTTCTGTTCGACCTCACAAGGGTACTATACCTCTGGCCCTTTGAAAGTAATTGTGTACTTTCTTTCCTTCTCTTTTTCTTTCAACTCTTTCAGCAATTACCCTCATGTAAGCTACAGCGCCATAAAAAACCTTCTGGTTGACCGCATCAAACACAGAAACAACATGTAAGTTGGTAATTTGTTTCCCCACTCTTTGTGGGAAGAAGACGCTATTTGTCCTGGGAATTTAATTTGAATGAAGTTGCTTAAACTCTTGGATATTTTCATATTTTGTCCCATGCCTGACCGAACCACCCATCATTCTAGCGAGGCAGAGTTCTTTCTCTCTCTTATCCCATTCCAATTTTGAAGTTTTTCCATGCATCCGTGGCATAATATTTTAAATTAAATACCCTTTATGTAATTGGTTGAGACGAGTCCTAGAGGATCAAAAACAATTGTGATCCTCTGGACCAGTAAAAAACTACGTTTAGGAGGTGTACTGCAAAAATGATTTATTATTGTTTTAATCTTTTTAATCTTTTTGAGACTCAAGTAATCTTCCCCTGTGTGTTCCAAACTTTGTTCCAGGGCATATTGTTGCAATCAGGATATTTCAGCTTCCAGCAGAGGGAAAATCTTCCTTGAATAAGTTCCCTTAATTGCTTGAATTTGTATTCCACATTTTCTCCACATCCTTAGAGGCATATTGCCCTTCTTTCTTCTCATTTCTTATCTTTTTCATCTTTCCTGTTAGCTTTCATCTCTGGTATAAGGATTTCCAAATCCTCTTCTTTAGTAACAGGTACGTATTGAAGATTGTTCTCATAAAACTTTATTTTTTCCTAAAGATTTCTTAGGGGGACTTTCAGATTTCCTCAAAATGGTGTATTCAGAGTAGCTTTCTAGTAAGAAATGGAGAGGATGTTTAGCAAAACCAAATATTACTGATTTGTAACGATAAGTTTTCACAGGACATTGAGGATCATGTGGATTTTTTTTCACACAGGGCCACAAGAATGAGTATAATCGCTATCCTATTTTCTTCGTAGGGGTCCCCGACCTCTTAAAAGAAAGCCTTTTGGAGATATCAGCCGTGTTAGAGCATATGGGTTGTGCGAAATTTCATAAAGCACGTCCTCCCCAAGCTTCTCAGTTAGTGAGGGTTCCCAGTCTTTCAAGACCAGTCATTTAAAGACTTGCTAAAAAATCTTTATTTTTGCACCGTGCAACCTTGCAATTATATACAAACACGTAGTGAGTGGTTCTCAGGAATCTTTTTTCTTTTTTCTTTTTTTTTCTGAGACCTACAAGGTATCTTCTCAGAGTTTGGGAGATAATGAGCTCGAGCTTTCTTCTGTCTTCAAACTTTATCTTCAACTCTCGCTCCCAAAACTATTTTCCTTCAATGGAATTTATTGTCCACAAACTGTTCTTGTATGATATTATCATAGACCAGCAGTATAGCTCTGATTCTTTCCTGAGGCTTCATGTATTTGTGCTTTCCCCCAATCAACACACATCCACCCACCTCATTCATAAATAATACATCCGTCCGAAAAGCCTGGCGAAATAATTGCAGAGGCAGCTGTGGTGATATAAATTTCCATGGTAACCTAACACCTAAATTACTGTCCCATCTTTTATATTTGACAGTGTCCAAATAATTGGTTATAAGAGTCTGAGGGGAACCAACTCTTGTGGGCTTGGTTTATTTTACATCACTACCTAATCGCTTTTCTTTCTATCTAAATTCTAAATCCCACTAACTATCAACTGGTTCATTCATTTCTGTTTCATTCTCTGCTTCTCTTCCAGTAATGATAATTTTGCTGTGGTACATGAATCAGGCGGTTTATTTCCCCTCCATTCTCGTAACTAAGTTACATTTTCCACTGAAAATCAATTCACTTCTTTTCTTTTCCTTCCTTCCTCTTTGGCTTCATTTCTTGCTTTCTTTTCGCTTCTTTTTTTTCTCCCCCCCTCTTTTTTCTTCTTTTTTTTCTTTCTCCCTATTCTTCTTTCTTTTCCTTCTTTCCTCTTTTCTTCTTCTTTCCCCTTCTTTCCCACTTTGAGAGGGAATGGGACCCATATCATGTGGCCCTCCACCGTCCACTGTTTTCATCATCAGCAATTGAATATCAATGTTAAAACTTACTATATTTTGGCAAACAAAAACATGGATAATATTCACATCCATCCAATGATTAAAAAAATTCAATTGGACACTAATGTGTCCGTCTGTATGTCAGGACAGGCTAACTTGCACCTTAGCTGCTTTCCATCCAGGTGGCCTGCAACTGTGTTTCTTTTAAAAATATTCCCTGGGATCTGCACAGAGACTTAGAGGCAAATCACATCAACTACTAATTTACCTACATAGCTTCTAAATCTTTCTAACTTAGCTGTCCTTTTCCTTTTTTTTTTTTTTTTTTTTTTCCTTTTCCTGTTTCCCTAGACCAACAGTGATGCTGCTGTAGGGTCATATGTCTTTTTTATACTTTTAAAATTTATAATTACCAGAATAGTGGAAAAAACCAGCTAGAAATCCTAACTGTACTAAGAGCATAGGTTGATTAGATTAAATTCAGTTTCTGTAAACCACAGTTCTTTTCTTATGAAAGACTTTGGGTGAGCTTGAAATCAAAATAGTGTTAGCACATTGGATTTGTGTAATTTTATATTAGATAACTCAAAACCTCGAGCTAACGGACGAAGCAGATGCTTTAAACCTTATCTCTCTCACGATTAATGCTGTTCAGCCAAAAGTATTTGGGCATAATGATGTATGATGCATACCCTTGCATTTAAAAAAAAAACACTTCTTCAGTTGAGCATTTATTTTCCTTTCCCTCCCCTTTGTTTTGTGTTCACCTACTAAACTCTTGAATGCATCTTTTCCCCCCCAAGCGCTGAATGAACACGTGTTTACGTGCCTTCCGTTTTGGATGTGTATTGACTAACAATACTGTGCCCAATGGATAGTGTTTTTTCCATCACAGAAAGTAACAACAATTTTGCGAGTACGTTTTTATTGTGAGACAGTCCTGTTTAAAAACTGTCTGTTGTAATCTTCACAGCTTGATAAATGCCTATAAATGGGATTTCCCTTTTCTGTTGTTTTAGAGGGGGAAGGGGAGTAGTTATAACCCAACTCCCTCTTTTTTATATATACTGAGTTGAAAGGTTTTGTTATTATCCCACGGGATTTTTGTGGATAGTTCCCCTTCTTGTCCCCTCGTTGCTTGCACTGCATGAAACGATTGTTTGTAAAAAACGCATTTGCTAATTTTCCTCCGCAAAGTGGAAATAGGCGTTTATGAACATAATATTTAAATCGTTCAGTAAGTTGTGGGGTGGTGACAATTATCTTGTACCATACCACT
Organism: Cherax quadricarinatus; assembly: GCF_026875155.1. Taxonomy (NCBI): domain Eukaryota; kingdom Metazoa; phylum Arthropoda; class Malacostraca; order Decapoda; family Parastacidae; genus Cherax; species Cherax quadricarinatus. The sequence goes on along the minus strand of NC_069452.1, from coordinate 20,490,179 downwards.
GATAAACCAATCCACATGCCTTAGGTCATATTTTAGTAGCCAAAACACCTTGAGATCTGAGACCTATTGTTCTAATTTTTCTCATTTAAATTTAAATTAATAATATATTATGTTGATTCTAAATTCTTAAAAAATAAAAAATGCCTGTAAGTCTGAAAAAAAAAACATTTTGGTGGCATCAAGCATGTATTAAGACTGCATGTTCTAACTCTGTCTGTCTGAAATACTAACCTGTGCTCAACTAATCTGGCCTTGCAGCACAAATCGAATAATTGTCCTCTAAGGAGAACACTAAGGCCTAATTTGGATAAATTGCCTTTGAACCACCGGAAATGACTTAATAAAAATCAGTGTCATAAGGGTTCTTTCTCTCCCTTTCTACAAGACAATTAAGGTAATTGGAACTTTAGCAATCCTCCACACCTATGTCAGGTTCGTGAATTTACTATGGAATGAAACCACTAATGAAGTCTTCTCGTAATTATGACCTTGGAAATAGGTAATGAAAATGTAGGTAAGCTGGTAATGGGACACTTGTTGGTTTTACATGTGTAAACAGGTTGTTTGACCACTAGTTACAGTAGGTCTCTATGACAGAGTTTGCGGCAGATAGCCTGTACTCTTACCTCCTGTCCCACCTTATTTGGTTGATTACTAAAAGTATCCAAAACAATTTTTAATATTAAAATTCAACATATTTCCATCCTCAATCCCCTCAGATGGATCTGATTGTTCAAGAAAGAAATTTTATTTTCATAATGTGGTAATATCCTGATTTAAAATTATTCCCAAACGTTTGTGTAAATATTTCAAACAGTTGAAAAACCTCAAGATCCATCAAAAAAATGAAAATCTATGTTTGTAAATCTTGAGAGTTTAATCCCTTTACCACCAGGACGGACTTAGATTTTCTAATAAGTGTAAACTTCGTCTTTAAAAAGACTGAAACTGAGTTTTCAAACAAGCCATTTTAAATGGTATAATGAAAATTCGTAATTCTAGCATCACACAGGCTCTGGTGGCCTGGGTTTAAAACGCTCTTCACTCACCCTTATCACACGGTGAGGGCCCGGGGTTCGATTCCCAGCCAGAGTAAAAAAACGTGGACGTGTTTCTTTCTCACCTGTTGTCTATGTTCCCCATCAGTAAAAAGGGTAACCTGGGTGTTATCGACTGGTGGTGGGTCGCATCATGACACTGACCTAAGGAGGGCCTGCTTCACAGACGCGGCCGCGGGGGGCGTTGACCCCCGGAACTCTCTCTCCTTCTCTCCTTCTCTCCAGGTATAAAAACCACCACTTTAGAGTGGTTTTAAAAAAAACCCTGTAACAACTGTGCTATAAAAAAATAAAAAAAAAAAACGCTGAGTTCTTGTTATGGCCTTAAATGTCAGCAATAATCGTCAGACACTACTGACCCCACTAGCTTAAAAAAATAAAAAAAAACCCCTCTCAAGGGTCAATGTGACCATGAAGGTAACACAGTACAGTATGGCTGGTGTTTTATGCTTTAGGGTTTTGCTGTGTCAGCTGACCACGATGATAACCGAAATAAACGTTATACACTCATTCATTATTCACTATACAACTATAAATTCAATTGTATAACTGCAAATCAACACATGGAAAATGTTACTTACACATTATAAAATTCACTGTTTAATATATTGAAATATTACCAAACATTATATATAAGTTCCCCTCTAATTTTTATAACAGGTAGATCTAATTAAGAAACAAAACTTTAAAAACAAATCTTGTCCCTCTTAAAATTCTGTCTATAAAACAGTATAATAAACACTGTGGTATATACAACACATAGGACATACAGAACAATCTGTTGGGTTGGTTGGTCTGGGTCAGAGATTGAGCAGTGGGGTGCAGGGTGTGGGTGATTCACCCAGCTCCCGTTTTCTGTTGGTGAGAGTCCATCCAGCTCTCCCCGGTTTTCTTTTAGGGTGAACCTGGGGGTGAGCGCCCGGATATTCTCTTGTTGGCTTGCCCATCTCTGTGATTGAGTCCTGGAGGGACTCATTTATACTGATTTTATTGTAAAAAAAACACTAGTTTACACCAGCTTTTTTTATGTTTTTTTTTTTTTTTTCGCAGGACGCTGCCTCATAGGTTATTTGTACACTGTAAGTACAACATATTTGGAAGAACCACAGTGTGGTCTTTAAAAATCAAAAACAAATCCGGTTTTGAAAGGACCAATTTCTGTTGAGAAATATCTGGCATAACCAGTTAAGGTTTAAGACTATAACCCTTAAAACTTAAAAGGACAACGTCACGCCTGCACACCAACAAAAGGCCGCCCCTGCAGACGAGTCTAGGAAGACTGTCACCGAAAACCATCCTCAAACATGGGCTGTCAAGGAAATATAATTTGAAGATTAAATATTACCCCCTAGGGGTGTTTATGACAGCTTTCATTCATTCACTGATGGCTGACAACTACCTTGTTTGGACGATCAAAGGTCCTCACAACCTTACTGCCGAGCTAAAGGTGATTACAAAACTCCCTTCGACAGTAATCGGTGACCCTTGAATAGAAAGCTGAAGTGTCCTTGGAGGTCCAACGTCTTTCCCATTGGTCCCTAGGGAACCGCACACTGGTACAACTAATGTCCACAAGAATCTGTCTTTATGTTCACAAATGTTATTCACTGAAGAAGCTATTTCACACCTTCTCGTAAGTGTTTATATGAGTTTAATATGAGACACTATTGGTTCAACACGAAACGCACAAATCGTTGTTTCTTTGTTGGTTTATAATCCTGGGAGTCAGTGACACTCTTTCAGGGTAGAGACAAAAGAATTCTGAGTCGCCAACCGACAACCACCCCACGCCGCTGTTACTTTCCCTTGGCCACAAAAAAAAAAAAGCTTGACTAGTACTCTTCTCCTTGCTTCCTTGCCACTTCCTCGATGAGCAAAAGCATAATGTGATTTCTTTGCTGTCCTTAAGCATACACAACAATGTCCACTATTTTTAACCATGGTAATAAATGGTAGCAGGATTTCCCTAATTGTCCCTGCTAAGTAGAGATTTACGTCTCTTATTAAAAATCCACTTGCAACGACCGCTGCAAAAGAAAGGAGCAAGAGGTCACTTAGACTAACGTATCGCATAGCATCTCATCTATCATCTGTGGGATTCAATTACTCACTGTAGCAAGTTAAACAAGACGCTCGCTACCCACTTCTTGAGGAGGGGCTTGGCCCCTCAGGGCTGAAAGGGGCACGGGCTGAAAGGGCTGAAGAGGGGGCTGATATTTACCCGCCATACCTCCTGGAGAAAATTTCTTTCTCACACTAGATCATGCAAGGAGTAAAAAGGTGTGTTGGTTTGTAATTTTCAGTTCTATTCCAGTCTCCTCTAATAATTATGTTCTCGCAACCTGAGTCTTAAACAAACCAATCCCAGTAGTAAAGGAGAACCACACTCGCAAGCATCAAATCTAACAATGAGCCTCACTATGAGGTATATAGCTGTAAATTAAACTTTGGACTTACGTTACTTACATTTCATGAGATAAATTCTAAGCAATTCTGGTTGCTTTGTTGGTGCACACAAAGGCACTGCTGGTCTTTCCTGGCTTTACCATTCCTGCTCACCATGAATCCCAAGTCTTCAATCACATTTCTTATGATCACGCTCTCTGCTTTCACACCTTGTTTATAGCTTCGGAGGTTATTTTCATTAGCAGATATTGCACACATGTCCTAATTTTTTCTCATCTCGTATGTCAGTATTGTTACTCCATCCATGAACAATACTGAATAATAATAATAATAATATAATAATAAATAATAATAAATAATAATAATATAATAATAATAATAATAATAATGATTTACAAAATGGTATATAATACCAACAGGTTTGTAAGTAAGAAACATTCCAAGAGTTAGGCATCTTAATTCTGAGGACGTTACGCCCACACAGTAGCTCTTTCTTCCAGTCGAGTAACAGAAGTTAGGGTGAAGATGTGAAACATTGTTTTCAGAGTATGGAACAGAAAACCTTCTCCATGCGAGGGACTGACACCTCAAAAATCATCAACATTTCAAGTGTGATTGGGAATCCATAGCAAACTGTACATTAATTCCTTTGGACCCCCAGATTTTTAGTATCTTATATCCTTGGCTTCTTCTCCAATGAGCATGTTGTTTGGACAGACATTATATGATCAGAAGCCTTCAATGATGACATAGAAAAATCAGTAAATGAAGATAGAGTCAAGCTCAGGAGTGACAGATAGCTTTACTGAACAGCCATTAGGATTGCAAAACAATTCAGTTGCAGTGTAGAGAGACTCGCCCAGGTTGTTTAAATTCTTATCCCAACTCAACAAATTATTTATCGTTCTTAACTAGAGAGCGGCCGAAACAAAGCAAGATGCAAGCCCTGCCAGAAGACTCATGTTAGATCCCTCAGTGTATAACAACTTGTTGATAAACTTATTAACTAACTACCAGCTAGGTGAGAATTTCATCTTGAGCAGTTGCCTCTAATAACTAAACAAGTTGATTTAAGGAAGGATTACTAGCAAATGAGAGCTTCTTTCTTTCTTCGATGGGTTGAAAATGGGCTCTTGTTGCATTCAGTCAGCGATACAGTTTCATGCAGTATAAAAACTTAATGCAAGGTTAATTTTTTTCACAAATCCATTTTAGAGATATGGTGTGGAATTTACCTCTAGGAAAAAAAGACAGAAAAAGACAACACTTGTAAGGTTCTTGTGACAGAATCTGTTTCTTTTTTCTCAATCATTCTAATATCGAGTACAGTGTTAATCTCAATCAACAATAATCCTATCACTGATTACTAGAAATACCCAAGCCTCCTTCCTCATATTTAAGAACCTTTGTGTAGAATCTGGGAACACCAAGAAAATTATGAGAGTTTCATTCTGTTTTTTTAAACCTCCAAGGGTCGGAAAGAACTTTCCCCTAAAATAACAAAAAGGCACAATACGTGAAACCAGGAGGCGATACACAAATAACCCGCACATAAAAGAGAGAAGCTTACGACGACGTTTCGGTCCGACTTGGACCATTGACAAAGTCAATATCAATATGGGAGCAGCATAATCAATTAAGGACCTAACTTAGGCTATGTACATCATTCTCACATTAGCACCATAGTTGGGGCTGTAGCCAGCAACAGTTTTGAGAGAATTTAGCCTAGCTTTGCATTTCTTATTTAGTTATGGTATAGTGGATTTGTTAAAGGGTACATCTACACCAAGATATCTGTAGGTTTTAACGTAGCTGATGATTTCACCATGCAAATAGGTGGGAGGGGGATGTCGTTTGCTTGTTAATATCTTTGTTTTAGAGGAAGATATTATGAGGCCTAGTCGATTACAAATTGCTTGAACTTCATTAAGAATGGTGCTCATCTTCTTGTGCCCTGTTGTATGTATCATGATGTCATCAGCATAGCTTATAGCTATATGTTTAGGTGTGGCAGGTAGAGCATTTAGGAGAGCATTAATCAGAATATTAAATAGCAAGGGACTAAGAACTCCTCCCTGCGATGTACCTAAAGACATTTCTTTAGACTCACTTCTAAAACCTTGATAAAGGACAGAGGATACTCTATTTGACAGGTATCCTATTATCCAGCAGAGTAAGATACCACTAATATTTATTTTGGCTAGTTCATGTAGCATAACTGTTCTGTTCGCAATATCAAATGCAGATTTTTAGATCAAGAAAAGTGGTAAAGCTAGCAGAGGTGTGTGCAGTGAGAAAGGTGGAAATATAGTTCTGCACACTTTTACCTTTCATGAACCCATAGAGGTAGAGGGAAAGTTGGTGTCTGATTCTGTAGTGCAGTCTGTTAAGTATCATTCTTTCAAAGGTTTTACAAAGACAACTAGTTAAGGAGATCGGTCTAAATGTATTAGGGATAGGCACAATGAGACTATTGGTCCAGGAAGTAGGAAGAACTCCCTCAATGTAACTGAAATTATACAGTGCCAACAAAGGGTTATCAGGCACGTGCCTTAGAGTTCTGAGAATATAGTAGGTTATACCATCCTCTCCAGGAGCAGTTGATCGACCTTTAGTTAATGCATTATCTAATTCATACTCGGTGAAAAGGCAATCACTCTCATCAATGTTTTCGCTCATAAAATTAATCAGTTTCATCATTCCTTCTGAAGTACTCTCTAATTTTTTCCTAATATGAGATGGAAGGTTTTCAGGCCTGGATGTTTTGGACCAGTCATTTATGAGGTCATTTGCATTTTCAAGAGGGAAGGGATGAGCAACAATGCCAGTCTTTTACCTGGTTATTTTATTTATACCTTTGCAAGCCAAACTTAAAGAGATGGACCTAGTTAATCCACTAACAAATTGTCCCCATTCCTGTTGCCTAAGTTCTTGCTTTCTATTCCTTGCATTTGTTAGTGCAACGTGAAATGCTCTTAGCAGGGCTGGGGTTCTACATTCACGGTATGCTTTACCAATCCTCCTAGCTGCATGTATTAGGTTGCGTAGCTCTGGATCATTATAGTATTTATATTGTTTTTTATTGTTATTTATAGTGGAGGGTCTATGTTTTGTTTTCCTGCCCACCTATTCTGTGAGGACAGTCACAATAGTGGTAACTAAATCATCATTAAATTTTTGTGTGCCAGTGGGCTGGTAATTCTTACACCATTGATCCAAGTGATTAATAAAGTTATCTTGATTGAGAATAAGTTTCCTCCTTCTGAATTTAGCTCCTTAATTGCTGGAGATGTGATCTAGTATGACACTATATATGCCAGTAGGCTCAATAGTGCCCACAATTCGAACATTTTCATGCTCATTTAGCAATTTCACTAGTTTAGTTCCATTGGTGTTTGTTATAGACTCACCAAGGGGGATTACCAATAGACCCCTGGCAGTATTCAAGCTGGCACTGGACAAGCACCTAAAGTCGGTACCTGACCAGCTGGGCTGTGGCTCGTACGTTGGTTTGCGTGCATCCAGCAGTAACAGCCTGGTTGATCAGGCTCTGATCCACCAGGACGCCTGGTCAGGTAAACCAGTATTCTTAAGTCTGGCATTAAAATCTCCAAGAATGAGGGTAGGTTCACGACTGATGCGATCTGGTAAAGCATCAGGTCGAAGCTGGTTCGCTGGGGCATAGAGATTTAAATGTTTATGGAAAAATTGCCTGCATATACTTGGACACCATGATACTGCATGTTAACTCCACTCTGCAACGAGAGGAGTGAATGTGCAAGTTCCTTCTGACATACTTCACACAACAGTTGGTTGACCTTATGCTATAAGCTGCATATCCAGGCAACTTTGGTGAAGGTGCTCCATTTTTCAGTCTACATTCCTGCAAACAGATGACATCAATATTCTTGGTTGCACTAATATGATGTAAGTCAGACAATCGCTTCCTAATGGAAGCAACGTTCCATGACATGATTTGTAATGTATCCATTGAAGTGAATTATTACATAAGAACATAAGAACATAAGAACATAAGAATGTAGGAACACTGCAGAAGGGCTACTGGCCCATACGAGGCAGGTCCTTATCAAAACGACATCTACCTAAAGCTACTCAAGAAATAACTCCTGTACCCCTTGACACCAATCAAACCCAGCCCCTCCCACTCATATATTTGTCCAGTCTCTTCTTAAAGCTACCCAAGGTCCTAACCTCTATCACCCCACTGGGAAGACTGTTCCACGCATCTACAACTCTGTTAGAAAACCAGTACTTACCTATGTCCTTTCTAAATCTAAATTTATCCAACTTAAATCCATTATTCCTGGTTCTTACCTGGTTCGACACCCTCAGTACTTTATTAATGTCTCCCTTGTTTATGCCCGTCATCCACTTATACACTTCAATGATATCTCCCCTCATTCTACGCCTCTCCAGAGAGTGGAGATTTAAGGCTTTAAGTCTATCTTCATACGGGAGGTTCCTTACACAGTAAATCATTTTAGTCATTCTTCTCTGTATGTTCTCTAATGAGTCTATGTCCATCCTGTAGTAAGGGGACCAAAACTGAGCAGCATAATCTAAATGAGGCCTCACTAGTGATGTATAGAGCTGTAAAATAACTTTTGGACTTCTGTTACTTATACTTCTTGAGATAAGAACATAAGAATGTAGGAACACTGCAGAAGGCCTACTGGCCCATACGAGGCAGGTCCTTATCTACCTAAAGCTACTCAAGAAATAACTCCCGTACCCCTTGACACCAATCAAACCCAACCCCTCCCACTCATATATTTGTCCAGTCTCTTCTTAAAGCTACCCAAGGTCCTAACCTCTATCTCCCCACTGGGAAGACTGTTCCACGCATCTACAACTCTGTTAGAAAACCAGTACTTACCTATGTCCTTTCTAAATCTAAATTTATCCAACTTAAATCCATTATTCCTGGTTCTTACCTGGTTCGACACCCTCAATACTTTATTAATGTCTCCCTTGTTTATGCCCGTCATCCACTTATACACTTCAATGATATCTCCCCTCATTCTACGCCTCTCCAGAGAGTGGAGATTTAAGGCTTTAAGTCTATCTTCATACGGGAGGTTCCTTACACAGTAAATCATTTTAGTCATTCATCTCTGTATGTTCTCTAATGAGTCTATGTCCATCCTGTAGTAAGGGGACCAAAACTGAGCAGCATAATCTAAATGAGGCCTCACTAGGGATGTATAGAGCTGTAAAATAACTTTTGGACTTCTGTTACTTATACTTCTTGAGATAAATCCAAGTAATCTGTTGGCCTTGTTGCGCACACTGAGGCACTGCTGTCTTGGCTTTAGATTTCTGCTTACCATGACTCCCAAGTCTTTTTCACATTCTGTATGACCAAGCTCTACTTCACCTAGATTATAGCTTCGAGGGTTATTTTCATTACCAAGGGCAAGTACCTTACACTTATCCACATTAAACTTCATCTGCCATTTCTCAGACCAAGACATTAATTTGTTCAAATCGTCCTGGAGTTCATTGATATCCTCCTCAGAGTGAATTATACGGCCTATCTTTGTATCATCAGCAAACTTACTCATGTCACTAGTAATCCCTTCATCAAGGTCATTAATGTAAATTATGAACAAGAGAGGGCCTAAAACTGATCCTTGTGGAACGCCACTAGTGACTAATCCCATTCAGATTTCACTCCATTAATGGTAACTCTCTGCTTTCTATTGGTAAGCCATGCCTCAATCCATGCTAGAACTTTACCTCCTATACCATGAGCAGCCACTTTTCTTAAGAGTCTCCTGTGAGGTACTCTGTCGAAGGCTTTACTAAAATCCAAATAAACAATATCATATTCCTTATCACTGTCAACTGCCTCAAATGTTCTATTGAAGAACGTCAGTAAGTTTGTCAGGCAGGAACGACCTCTCGTGAATCCATGCTGAGATTCATTTATCAAGTTATGCTCTTCAAGGTGACTTCTGATAATGTCAGCTATAATTGATTCTAATAACTTGCCCACTATAGATGTCAGGCTTATTGGACGGTAATTTGAAGGAGTGGACTTATCCCCTGATTTGAATATAGGAACCACATTAGCCATCTTCCACATCTCTGGCACAACACTGGTAAGGATGGACGCATTGAATACACTCGTTAATGTGGAAAAAGACACTTATGTACAGTTCAGGACATTTATTAAAGGAAACGTTTCACCTGACTCCCACCACTATATATATGTGAGTTTTCTTAGTTTTCTCTGTATTAGGACTGAAGAAGCCACTCGTGGCGAAACGTTTCCTTTAATAAATGTCCTGAACTGTACATAAGTGTCTTTTTCCACATCTTGTCGGTATCACCATACCATTTCCTCACACTCGTTAATGGCTGACTAAGCTCCATCTTGCATTCCTTAAGTACCCTTGAAAACAACTCATCGGGTCCCGGGGACTTATTTTGTTTCAGTTTGTCTATCTGTTTAATAACCATGTCCCTCGTGACAGTAATATTAGTTAACTTAAATTCGTCAGGAACTAAATAATTGTTAATTACTGGAATCTCACTTACATCTTCCTGTGTAAAAACTGACAAAAAATAGTCATTAAATAAGGAACACATTTCCAGTTCATTATCCGTCAGCTGTCCATTCCCAGATTTCAGAGGTCCTACTTTTTCCTTCACCTTCGTCCTATACACTTGAAAGAACCCCTTTGGATTAGTCTTTGATTCATTAGCGACTCTAATTTCATAGTCACGTTTAGCCTTTCTAATCGCCTTTTTTACTTCTCTTTTAAGCTGAACATATTGGTCAGTAAGGTTAACCTCTCCTCTTTGATGCGCCTATAAATTCCCCTTTTCTCCCCTAATAGATGCTTTAGCCTCCTGTTAACCCATTTGGGATCGTTATTATTAGACCTAATTTCTCTCTGGGGAATGTATATACTCTGGGCACTGTGTACATTATTAAGAAAACAATTATAAAAGCAGATCCCTTCATATTCATAAGTATGATTATCGTCAATAAAATCATTAGCTAGATAACCCCAATCAAGATTAGACAGATGTTCCCTAAGTCCATTATAATCGGCAGAACGAAAATCGGGGATTTTTACTGTATTATCATTATTCTTGCATTCCCAATTAATGCTAAAGGTGATGGATTTGTGATCACTTGCGCCAAGCTCTTCAGTGATCTCCAGATTATTCACGAGTGTTTCCTTATTTGACAAGACTAGGTCTAGCAAATTATTACCCCTGGTAGGTTCAGTTACACTCTGTTTCAGAAAACAGTCCTGAACTGTTTCCATGAAGTCACTGGACTCTAGATTACCTGTCAAAGAACTCCAGTCAATTTGGCTAAAGTTAAAGTCCCCTACTATGACTACGTTACTGTGTCCAGAAGCCCTAACAATTTCGTCCCAAAGAAGTCTCCCTCTATCGTGATCCAAGCCTGGAGGTCGGTATATTACACCTAGAATTAGTTTTTCTTGACCCTCCACGAACTCTACCCAAACAGACTCTGTTACTGCTCCATCTATTTTTATACCTGTTTTTATGCAACAATTAATATTTTCTCGAACATACAATGCAACTCCTCCCCCCTTCCCATTACATCTATCCACATTGAATAACTTAAATCCCTGAATATTACACTCAGCAGTCATATCCCGACTCTTTAAATCATACCACGTTTCAGTTAATGCAATGATATCAAAGTTCCCAGCACATGCTACCAAACGTAGTTCATTAATTTTATTTCTTGCACTTCGACTGTTAGCATAAAATACCATCATATGTTTTTTCTTCTGCACATTTTTCCTATTCATCTTTGTTTTTACACAATTTCTGAAATTATCATTACCCAGAGTTACTACATGACAGTTACTATTAAGATTCTTAATATCAGAGCATAAGTCAATATATCCATACTCATTATTAATCATTTCTAAACCCATACCTCTAACTAATCCTAGTTTAAAGTCCTAACAACCCCCTCAACTGAGTTAGCAAGAAAACCCACACCTGCCCTGGATAAGTGAACCCCATCCCTGGCATACATGTCATTTCGGCCATAGAAGTTGTCCCAGTTGTCAATGAATGGTACTGCATTATCCTTACAGTGTTTATCCAGCCAACAATTAATACCAATTGCTCTGGACAACCATTCATTACCAACACCTCTTCTTGGCAAAATGCCACATATAACAGGGCGCCCCCCCTTCTTCCTAATCATGTCTATAGCTGTCCTGAACTTTCTAACTAAATCCTCACTTCTACGCTTGCCTTACATCATTGCCTCCAGCACTGAGGCAAATAATAGGATTGATCCCATTACCGTTCATGATGTTGTCAAGCCGGCTAACAATGTCCTCCATCCCAGCCCCAGGAAAGCATACCCTTTGTCTCCTACTCCTGTCCTTCAAGCAGAATGCCCTACCCATGTATCTAACCTGGCTATCCCCAACAACAACAATATTCTTACCTTCCTTGTTGTCGTTCATCGTGACGATCCCAGTAGTAGACTCACATTCGTCGGGTAGCACCGAGAATGCGTTGGAGGTTTCCACGGGAGTTTCCACAGCAGTCTCTTTCTTCTTCATCGTTTCTGGCTTTCCATTCGTCTTTTTGATCGTCAACTTCGTCGTCCCCTGCTGTCCAGCCACTGACCACGATCCCTTCTTGACCTGAGGACTCGAAACAGGAGGACTACTACGAATCCTCTTGTTTTCCTCGGTCAATCGCCGTATCTCCATCTTCGCTGCCCTCAATTCTTCCTTAAGTTGCTGGTAAAGTTGCTCGATGGAGGGCATCTTGGTTCAGTCCACGAGAGCAAACAAGACACTTCTTCACAGAGTTAAGTATAGGTCAGCACTCAAAGTACAGGTCACCACTCAAGAGCACACAAACAGGTCTTCACAGAGCTAAGTACACGTCACCACCACCACCAAGTAATCTGTTGGCCTTGTTGCGCACACTGAGGCACTGCTGTCTTGGCTTTAGATTTCTGCTTACCATGACTCCCAAGTCTTTTTCACATTCTGTATGACCAAGCTCTACTTCACCTAGATTATAGCTTCGAGGGTTATTTTCATTACCAAGGGCAAGTACCTTACACTTATCCACATTAAACTTCATCTGCCATTTCTCAGACCAAGACATTAATTTGTTCAAATCGTCCTGGAGTTCATTGATATCCTCCTCAGAGTGAATTATACGGCCTATCTTTGTATCATCAGCAAACTTACTCATGTCACTAGTAATCCCTTCATCAAGGTCATTAATGTAAATTATGAACAAGAGAGGGCCTAAAACTGATCCTTGTGGAACGCCACTAGTGACTAATCCCCATTCAGATTTCACTCCATTAATGGTAACTCTCTGCTTTCTATTGGTAAGCCATGCCTCAATCCATGCTAGAACTTTACCTCCTATACCATGGAAATATAAACACAAATGCAGTATAATGTGATCCTTTATTGACAACGTTTCACCCACACAGTGGGCTTTTTCAAGTCACACACGGATCTACCTGGGGTTGGAAGGTACGAGAGTATTTATAGTCAGAATGTTGAGGTCAGGTGAAGAATGCTGCATCTGATGATCTACCGGGTGGGGTTATAGAGTCTGTCACCTGGCTCCGTTATGTTGACGACATTCTCCTCATAACTCCTAAACGCTTCAACGTTCAAGCTCTCCAAGACAAGCTCAACCAGGTCGAGCCTTCAATCCCGTTCACACTGGAAGAAGAAGTCGACAACACTCTTCCTTTCCTTGATGTTCTGCTCTGCAAAGCTGACCACGAACTTCGTTTTAAAGTCTATCGAAAACCCACCAACCAAAACGATCTTCTCACCTCTCACCACGACACCAAAACCAAACGTGGTGTGATTATAGGCTTCTTTCTACGTGCACTCAGAATCTGCAGCAATGAGTTCCTTGAGGAAGAATGCACTATAATTGAACAAGTATTTTCTAAACTCACTATCCTCGTCACTTCATCAGAGACTGCAGACGGCGGGCATTAAACATCTCCAACACACACAGAGAAGACACTGCCTCAGAAGAGATACATAGTCCTCCCCAACAACTCCATTGCCAAACATGTTTCCAACATCTTTGCCAAAAATCATTCCAAGTATCTACTCCACAACCACGACCATCAAGGACATCACCAGTAGTAGACAGGACAAGCCTCCATCCTCTGCAGTGGTATACATAATCCCTTGTAATGACTGCAACAAATTATATGTGGGCGAAACATCAAGAGACCTCCAACACGCATTTCAGAACACCAATATGCAAGCAGGACTGACGATACAAGGAATGCCTGTGTACAACATCGCAATTCACACAACCATTTAATTAACTACAGAAACTCAAGACTTATAGCCACAGAAGACAACACTCAATACAGAAGAATCTGGAATCATCGCTTATCTCTGTAACCAACAATTTCAACCAGAACAATGGCTTCTATAACATAGCTGAACCACTCGCCAAGAAACTTCTTCATCGCTATCCCACATAAGAACACTGCAGAAGGTCTACAACTTGTCCAATACCCCTGCCAAACTACCCAAGACTCTATAACCCCACCCGGTAGATCATCAGATGCAGCATTCTTCACCTGACCTCAACATTCTGACTATAAATACTCTCGTACCTTCCAACCCCAGGTAGATCCGTGTGTGACTTGAAAAAGCCCACTGTGTGGGTGAAACGTTGTCAATAAAGGATCACATTATACTGCATTTGTGTTTATATTTCCATTGTGTCGGTATTTTATACCATTTATTTCCTATACCATGAGCTGCCACTTTTCTTAAGAGTCTCTTGTGAGGTACTCTGTCGAAGGCTTTACTAAAATCCAAATAAACAATATCATCGGGTCAACTCATAAATAAACAACTCATCGGGTCCCGGGGAATCTCTTGCTCATAAGGTGGTAAAGCTATTATGCTTTGGCTATAGTGTGCAGGCACTTAAGAGCAAATAACATAGTTTGTACGTGCTTATCTTCAGGACCTTTATTTTTAAGCATTTTTCGGCATCTTGGCAGCCAGTTAAAAGGCAAGTCTTGAAGCCAAGAGCCATGGGATTCTTTATTACAAATTGCTTGAAACTGAATGGGGATTGCTGCACTTTGACATTATCACCATTACTAAAGGAGCATCATCCTGAATTACATATATGTATTAACTTGTCAGGATGCTCAATTTTTTCTGCCAATTGTTATAATATAAGGTAGGTCAGGCGGAATAAATGACTCTACATAGGATGGTCACCTTCTGAGTTAGTGCTTTCTTTAAAACACTATCACCTTAACAGGTGCCATGGTTACATTAGTGTTCTTGATGGTGCCTGTGGCAAGTCTGCCCTCATCATAATTCATGCAGGGAGGTCATGTGCATCTGACTCATCTTTGTTTCCAGGGGGGTACCTGTGTGGTGTTGAACTGTTGCAGTTGTGTGTGTTGGAAAAAAATGAAAGGTCATCCCCATATTTCAGGTGAGGTGTACGTGTCAGTAGTAGCAGATCAGTAGTTTCACATGTGCTAGCAGGGATGGCTGGTTTACGTCGAAGGGTAGTTTGGTTCGACTGCAGTCCTTTGTGGAAGCTGTAACCCAACTTCTTTACAGTTAATACCTTATTTTTGGGCTGTCAAGGCTACTGTGAATTCTGTAGTAGAATGTTTCCCAGCCACAACTTACACCACACCAAGAATTTCACAGGCTACTGAACTTGGACATAGTGTGGCATTGTAACACCTAGCAATCGAGGGGTAGTACACTTCGATGTTAGGAAACGTAGGCAGGCACCCAGATATTTCTAGGGAGGGGCACAGGTTACCAAGTGGCAAAAAAAAAATTTGGGATTTCCTTTAAGTCTTTTAGGCTTGATGATATGCTCACTTATCTTATATGATATGTCACATTACTTAATGATATGCTTACTTATTTTAAAAATGGACATTCAGGAATGAAGACATCAAGGTGGTATTGTGGCCCCAAAGTAAAACTGTGGGTAGGAATTAATAGATTCTGTTTATTTGATAAAATATCACCAAGTTGTAATTGCATGCAACATACATGCAGACATGCAACACACTCTCCAGACATGGCAACAACTGCCAGACATGCAAACACTGCCAGACAAGACTGGACCAATGCCAGAATCTCAAGGAGAAAAAAACGCTAAAAAATTATTTATCGAAATAAAATCATTAGCTAGATAACCCAATCAAGATTAGACAGAGTTCCCTAAGTCCCATTATAATCGGCAGAACGAAAATCGGGGATTTTTAACTGTATTATCATTATTTGCATTCCCAATTAATGCTAAAGGTGATGGATTTGTGATCACTTGCGCCAAGCTCTTCAGTGATCTCCAGATTATCACGAGTGTTTCCTTATTTGAAAAGGGACTAGGTCTAGCAAATTATTACCCCTGGTAGGTTCAGTTACACCTGTTTCAGAAAACAGTCCTGAACTGTTTCCATGAAGTCACGGACTCTAGATTACCTGTCAAAAAAACCCCAAGTCAATTTGGCTAAATTTAAAAGTCCCCTACTATGACTACGTTACTGTGTCCAGAAGCCCTAACAATTTCGTCCCAAAGAAGTTCTCCCTCTATCGTGATCCAAGCCTGGAGGTCGGTATATTACAACCTAGAATTAGTTTTTCTTGACCCTCCACGAACTCTACCCAAACAGACTCTGTTACTGCTCCATCTATTTTTATACCTGTTTTTATGCAACAATTAATATTTTCTCGAACATACAATGCAACTCCTCCCCCCTTCCCATTACATCTATCCACATTGAATAACTTAAATCCCTGAATATTACACTCAGCAGTCATATCCCGACTCTTTAAATCATACCACGTTTCAGTTAATGCAATGATATCAAAGTTCCCAGCACATGCTACCAAACGTAGTTCATTAATTTTATTTCTTGCACTTCGACTGTTAGCATAAAATACCATCATATGTTTTTTCTTCTGCACATTTTTCCTATTCATCTTTGTTTTTACACAATTTCTGAAATTATCATTACCCAGAGTTACTACATGACAGTTACTATTAAGATTCTTAATATCAGAGCATAAGTCAATATATCCATACCATTATTAATCATTTCTAAACCCATACCTCTAACTAATCCTAGTTTAAAGTCCTAACAACCCCCTCAACTGAGTTAGCAAGAAAACCCACACCTGCCCTGGATAAGTGAACCCCATCACTGCATACATGTCATTTCGGCCATAGAAGTTGTCCCAGTTGTCAATGAATGGTACTGCATTATCCTTACAGTGTTTATCCAGCCAACAATTAATACCAATTGCTCTGGACAACCATTCATTACCAACACCTCTTCTTGGCAAAATGCCACATATAACAGGGCGCCCCCCCTTCTTCCTAATCATGTCTATAGCTGTCCTGAACTTTCTAACTAAATCCTCACTTCTACGCTTGCCTTACATCATTGCCTCCAGCACTGAGGCAAATAATAGGATTGATCCCATTACCGTTCATGATGTTGTCAAGCCGGCTAACAATGTCCTCCATCCCAGCCCCAGGAAAGCATACCCTTTGTCTCCTACTCCTGTCCTTCAAGCAGAATGCCCTATCCATGTATCTAACCTGGCTATCCCCAACAACAACAATATTCTTACCTTCCTTGTTGTCGTTCATCGTGACGATCCCAGTAGTAGACTCACATTCGTCGGGTAGCACCGAGAATGCGTTGGAGGTTTCACGGGAGTTTCCACAGCAGTCTCTTTCTTCTTCATCGTTTCTGGCTTTCCATTCGTCTTCTTGATCGTCAACTTCGTCGTCCCCTGCTGTCCAGCCACTGACCACGATCCCTTCTTGACCTGAGGACTCGAAACAGGAGGACTACTACGAATCCTCTGTTTTCCTCGGTCAATCGCGCGTATCTCCATCTTCGCTGCCCTCAATTCTTCCTTAAGTTGCTGGTAAAGTTGCTCGATGGAGGGCATTTTGGTTCAGTCCACAGAGAAAAACAAGAACTTCTTCACAAAGTTAAGTAAAAAGGGGCAGCACTCAAAGTACAGGGCCCCTCAAGAGCACACAAACAGGTCTTCACAGAGCTAAAATACACGTCCCCCACCACCACCAAATAAACTGTTTGCCTTGTTTTCGCACACGAGGCAAATGCTGTCTTGGCTTTTGATTTCTTTCTTACCCTTACCTCCCAAGTCTTTTTCACCTTCTGTTTTACCAAACTTTTACTTCACCTAATTTTTAGCTTCAGGGTTTTTTTCTTTTCCAAAGGGGAAGTACCTTTAACCCTTTTTCCACATTTTAAAATTCATTGCCCTTTCCAGACCAAGACATTAATTTGTTCAAAAAACGTCCTGGAGTTCATTGATATCCTCCTCAGGGAATTTTTACGGGCCTTTTCTTTGTATCATCAGCAAAATTTCTCATTTTCACTAGTAATTCCCCTTTTATCAAGGTTTATTAAAAGTAAAATTTTTGAACAAAAAGGGGGCCCAAAAACCCGATCCCTTTGGAACCCCCATATTTACTAATTTCCCCCTTTAAAATTTCAACTCCATTAATGGAAAAATTTTCCCGCCTTTTTATTGGTAAGGGGCCCTGCCTCAATTTAAAGCTGAACTTTTAAACCCCCCTATAAACCATGGAAAAAAAAAACAAAAAATGGGAGGGATAAAGTGATCCTTTATTGACAACGTTTCACCCACACAGTGGGCTTTTTCAAGTCACACACGGATCTACCTGGGGTTGGAAGGTACGAGAGTATTTATAGTCAGAATGTTGAGGTCAGGTGAAGAATGCTGCATCTGATGATCTACCGGGTGGGGTTATAGAGTCTGTCACCTGGCTCCGTTATGTTGACGACATTCTCCTCATAACTCCTAAACGCTTCAACGTTCAAGCTCTCCAAGACAAGCTCAACCAGGTCGAGCCTTCAATCCCGTTCACACTGGAAGAAGAAGTCGACAACACTCTTCCTTTCCTTGATGTTCTGCTCTGCAAAGCTGACCACGAACTTCGTTTTAAAGTCTATCGAAAACCCACCAACCAAAACGATCTTCTCCACTTCTACTCTCACCACGACACCAAAACCAAACGTGGTGTGATTATAGGCTTCTTTCTACGTGCACTCAGAATCTGCAGCAATGAGTTCCTTGAGGAAGAATGCACTATAATTGAACAAGTATTTTCTAAACTCCACTATCCTCGTCACTTCATCAGAGACTGCAGACGGCGGGCATTAAACATCTCCAACACACACAGAGAAGACACTGCCTCAGAAGAGATACATAGTCCTCCCCAACAACTCCATTGCCAAACATGTTTCCAACATCTTTGCCAAACATCATTCCAAGTATCTACCTCCACAACACGACCATCAAGGACATCACCAGTAGTAGACAGGACCAAGCCTCCATCCTCTGCAGTGGTATACATAATCCCTTGTAATGACTGCAACAAATTATATGTGGGCGAAACATCAAGAGACCTCCAAACACGCATTTCAGAACACCAATATGCAAGCAGGACTGACGATACAAGGAATGCCTGTGTACAACATCGCAATTCACACAACCATTTAATTAACTACAGAAACTCAAGACTTATAGCCACAGAAGACAACACTCAATACAGAAGAATCCTGGAATCATCGCTTATCTCTGTAACCAACAATTTCAACCAGAACAATGGCTTCTATAACATAGCTGAACCACTCGCCAAGAAACTTCTTCATCGCTATCCCACATAAGAACACTGCAGAAGGTCTACAACTTGTCCAATACCCCTGCCAAACTACCCAAGACTCTATAACCCCACCCGGTAGATCATCAGATGCAGCATTCTTCACCTGACCTCAACATTCTGACTATAAATACTCTCGTACCCTTTCCAACCCCAAAAGT
>NC_069452.1:20449704-20470289 GCF_026875155.1 Cherax quadricarinatus | reverse complement strand
GGAAATTGTTTCCCCTCAGGAAGCGTTTGCCTACTTACATCATATTAGTGCAACCAAGAATATTGATGTCATCTGTTTGCAGGAATGTAGACTGAAAAATGGAGCACCTCCACCAAAGTTGCCTGGATATGCAGATTATAACCTAAGGTCAACCAACTGTTGTGTGAAGTATGTCAGAAAGAACTTGCACATTGACTCCTCTCGTTGCAGAGTGGAGTTAACATGCAGTATCATGGTGTCAAAGTATATGCAGGCGATTTTTCCATAAACATTTTTAATCTCTTTGCCCCAGCGAACCAGCTTCGACCTGATGCTTTACCAGATCGCATCAGTATTGAACCTACCCTCATTCTTGAAGATTTTAATGCCAGACATAAGAATACTGGTTTACCTGACCAGACGTCCTGGTGGATCAGAGCCTGATCAACCAAGCTGTTACTGCTGGCTGCACGCAAACCAACGTACGAGCCACAGCCCAGCTGGTCAGGTACCGACTTTAGGTGCTTGTCCAGTGCCAGCTTGAATACTGCCAGGGGTCTATTGGTAATCCCCCTTGGTGAGTCTATAACAAACACCAATGGAAGTAAACTAGAGAAATTGCTAAATGAGCATGATAATGTTCGAATTGTGGGCACTATTGAGCCTACTGACATATATTGTGTCATACTATATCTGTGCCTTGGATTTAATACATCATATACGATGCATGACTCTGTCATAGTTGATGATCTTCTATCTGATCACTTCCCAAGACTTACAACTGTCAATCTTGATCACATCTCCTGCAATTAAGAAGCTAAATTCAGAAGGAGGAAACTTATTCCCAACCAAGATAACTTTATTAATCACTTCGATCAAAGGTATAAGAATTACCAGCCCACTGGCGCACAAAAATTTAATGATGATTTAGTTACCACTATTGTGACTGTCCTCACAGATCAAGTGGGCAGGAAAACAAAACATAGACCCTCCACTATAAATAACAATAAAAACCAATATAAATACTATAATGATCCAGAGCTACGCAATCTAATACACGCATCTAGGAGGATTGGTAAAGCATACCGTGAATGTAGAACCCTAGACCTGCTCAGAGCATTTCAAGTTGCACTAACAAATGCAGGGAATAGAAAGCAAGAACTTAGGCAACAGGAATGGGGACAATTTGTTAGTGGATTAACTAGGTCCACCTCTTTAAGTTTGGCTTGGAAAGGTATAAATAAAATAACCAGGTAAAAGACTTGCATTGTTGCTCATCCCTTCCCTCTTGAAAATGCAAATGACCTCATAAATGACTGGTCCTAAACATCCAGGCCTGAAAACCTTCCATCTCATATTAGGAAAAAATTAGAGAGTACTTCAGAAGAAATGATGAAACTGATTAATTTTATGAGCGAAAACATTGATGAGAGTGATTGCCTTTTCACCGAGTATGAATTAGATAATGCATTAACTAAAGGTCGATCAACTGCTCCTGGAGAGGATGGTATAACCTACGATATTCTCAGAACTCTAAGGCACGTGCCTGATAACCCTTTGTTGGCACCTACTCCTAGGTTGAGGGACTGATTACCTCATCTTCTGTACATAGTTCTACTGTCTTCTAGTTATGTCCTAGAATTTGTATTGATAAAGCCACTGGATGGCGAAACGTCTACAATAAAGATACCCAGATGTTGCACATGTGTCTTAATCTCATACATAGAGGGAGTTCTTCCTACTTCCTGGACCAATACTCTCATTGTGCCTATCCCTAAGCCCCAACAGCCTGATACATTTAGACCGATCTCCTTAACTAGTTGTCTTTGTAAAACCTTTGAAACAATGATACTTGACAGACTGCACTACAGAATCAGACACCAACTTTTCCCCTACCTCTATGGGTTCATGAAAGGTAAAAGTGTGCAGAACTATATTTCCACCTTTCTCACTGCACACACCTCCGCTAGCTTTACCACTTTTCTTGATCTAAAAATCTGCATTTGATATTGCGGACAGAACAGTTATGCTACATGAACTGGCCAAAATAAATATTAGTGGTATCTTACTCTGCTGGATAATAGGATACCTGTCAAATAGAGTATCCTCCCTGTACCTAAATGTCTTTAGGTACAGGGAGGAGTTCTTAGTCCCTTGCTATTTAATATTCTGATTAATGCTCTCCTTAATGATCTACCTGCCTCACCTAAACATATAGCTATAAGCTATGCTGATGACATCATGATACATACAACAGGGCACAGAAGATGAGCACCATTCTTATGAAAGTTCAAAGCAATTTGTAATCGACTAGGCCTCATGATATCTTCTCTAAAACAAAGATATTAACAAGCAAACGACGTCCCCTCCCACCTATTTGCATGGTGAAATCATCAGCTACGTTAAAACCTACAGATATCTTGGTGTAGATGTACCCTTTAACAAATCCACTATACCATAACTAAATAAGAAATGCAAAAGCTAGGCTAAATCCTCTCAAAGTGTTGCTGCCAACAACCCAACCATGGTGCTAATGTGAGAATGATGTACATAGCCTAAGTTAGGTCCTTAAGGTTACTATACTACTAGCAGGAGTGTAAGAAATAAGATAGATGAGCTAAGATTAATTGCAAGTGCAGGAAAACATAACATATTATTGCTATAACAGAGACCTGGCTCAATCTGAAAGATAGAGGAGATGCCCTCTGAATGTCACATACAAGGCTATAAATTATTACCACACTGACAGGGTCAACAGGAAAGGTGGTGGAGTAGCGATGTATGTCAGAGACAATTAAATTGTTGTGTTAGACAAGATATTAAATTAGAAGCGTCAGCCACTGAATCTGTTTGGTTACAGCTTCTCGAGGGCCGAGAAAAACTAATTTGGGTGTGATTTACAGGGCCCCAATCTTGATAGGGAGTGCAGTAAACTTCTATGGGACGAAATTCGTAAGGCATCTACATACGAAAATGTTGTGCTAATGGGAGATTTCAACTATAGACAGATTGACTGGAGCAATTTGACAGGAAATTTAGAGTCAGGTGACTTTCTTGATACGATCCAGGATTGTTTTTTTAAAACAGTTTGTGACAGAGCCAATAGGGGAAATAAACCTCCTTGACTTGGTTCTTGCCAGTAGGGAACTTTTTTCACTAAGGTATTTGAGGAGGTAGATCATGGTAATGAATATGATATTGTGTATATGGACTTCAGTAAGGCTTTTGACAGGGTCCCACATCAGAGACTATTGAGGAAAATTAAAGCACATGGAATAGGAGAAGAAATTTTTCCTGGATAGAGGCTTCGTTGACAAATAGGCAGCAGAGAGTTTGCATAAATGGGGAGAAATCAGAGTGGGGAAAGCGTCACGAGCGGTGTTCCACAGGGGTCAGTGTTGGGCCCCTGCTGTTCACAATCTACATAAACGACATATGAGATTAAGGACACATGTGCAACATCTGGGTATCTTTATTGTAGACGTTTCGCCATCCATGGCTTTATCAATACAAATTCTAGGACATAACTTAAAGGGACAGTAGAACTATGTACAGAAGATGAGGTAATCAGTCCCTCAACCTGTGAAGTCTCAGGGTAGTAATATGAGTACTATTAGAACTAGTAATAGGCAAAAAAAGGTGGATATTGGAAAGCTAATTGACAAGGACAGTAATAGGTTTAGTAGAATAACAGAAAGGAGCAGGAAGGGTAAAGAGAGAGGAGTGCTAGGAATGAGATGGACGAGTTGAGACTAGTTGCTAGTGCAGGTAACATAGATGTATTTGCCATTACTGAAACGTGGTTTAATTCAAAAAGTCGAGACATGCCTGCAGAATGTCACATTCAGGGTTCTAAATTGTTCCAAGTAGATAGATGTATCGGGAAGGGGGATGGGGTGGCATTGTATGTCCGAGACCGCTTGAACTGTTGCATAAAAACGGGTATTAAGTCTGAAGTAACATACAGAGTCTGTTTGGATAGAATTTTCAGAGGGGCATGAAAAATTAACTTTAGGTGTGATATACCGTCCCCAAATTTAGATAGGGACCAGGGGAGACTACTAATGGTAGGAAATTGTTAGGGCCACAAGGCACGATAATGTAGTAATTCTAGGAGACTTTAACTTTAGTCATATTGATTGGAATTTCTTGACTGGGAATTAGAATCACACGACTTCTTAGAAGTAGTTCAGGATTGTTTTTTGAAGCAGTTTGTGACAGAACCTAGAAGGGGAAAGTAACCTGCTTGACTTAGTTATGGCAAACAATGAATCCCTTGTTAATAATTTAGAAGTTTCGGAGGAACTGGGTGCTAGCGACCACAAATCAATTACATTTAGCATTGAATGGAAGTACGATAGTAGCAATAACTTAGGAACAGTCCAAGATTTTCGCTTAGCAGATTTCGATGGGCTTAGAAAAACACTTATCATTTGCTGAATGGGGTAACGAAGAGAGATGTCAATATGACAGTTTTCTGAACACTATACATGCTGCTCAAAGAACGTTTATCCTGTATAAAGAAATTAGATCAAATAGAAATGACCCAAAATGGATGAAAAATAGGCTCAAATACTTACCTGGGCATAAGAAAGGAAAATTTTTAAGCGTTTCAAAAAAGGTGAGGGTCATCTTATGAATCAGTATATTGACATTAAGAGGGACATTAAAAAGGGAATAAGAAAGCTAAAAGGGACTATGAAATTAAAGTTGCTAGGGATTCTAAAACTAACCCAAAAAGTTTTTTCCAGGTCTATAGAACAAAAGTCAGAGATAAGATAGGTCCCCTTAAAAATAACTATGGGCATCTTACTGACGAGGTTTTTTCAAGGGTTCTTAAGGAATGCAAAATGGAAGTCTGTGAACCATTAACTAACATTTTTAATTTATCTCTTCAAACAGGTGTAGTGTCTGATATGTGGAAGATGCCTAATGTAATTCCTATTTTTTAAAACAGGGAACAAGTCGTTACCATAAAATTACCGCCCAATAAGCCTGACCTCAATTTTCAGGCAAATTACTAGAGTCAATTATAGCTGAGATTATAAGATGCCATCTCGATAAGCATAGCTTGATTAATGATACTCAGCATGGATTCACAAGAGTCCGGTCTTGTCTAACTAATTTATTAACTTTCTTCAGTTTAAAACTTTTGAGGCTGTTGACCACTGTAAAGAATTTGATATTATTTGTTGAATTAGACACATGTGCAACTCTTGGGTATCTTTATTGAGGAACCGTTCAGAGTCTCCACGACTATAGTGCTCTTCGCACCAACTCCTAGGTTGAGGGACTGATTACCTCATCTTGATGTCTACTGTTTATAAGCTGCTTCTCAGGTCATATGCCGTATTCTATTCAAGATTGATGGAGTGACCACATCGACTCAAGGCTGAGTTACTGATTACCTCATTCTCCTCCTGTTTTTCAAGTTTCTCCTTTCGCCTTCTGTGTAGGCGAAACGTTTAGAAATAAAGATACCTAACTGTTGCATATGTGTCTTAACTAACAACTTGTCGGTATTTTATACCATTTTAATGTTTCTCCTTTTTATGGACTGATGAAGCCACTGTGTGGCGAAACGTTTCCTCAATAAAGATACCCAAGAGTTGCACATGTGTCTAATTCAAAAACATGTCGGTTCTCTGAACCATTCATCTAAAATTGATATTATTTACTTAGATTTTAGTAAGGTTTTTGATAGAGTTACGCACCAAAGACTGGTTGGTAGATAAGACACATAGGCAACATTTAGGCAACTTTATTTCGAAGAGTAGTAGTAGAGAGAATGTAGCCACTGAGAGGTCATGTCCCTCTCAGATCAAACAGTTCTCACTTGAAAAAGTTGTCCAAGGTGTTTTCTCTTCTGTACCAAGATGCCATTGTGTTGCAGTGTCTGACAGAGTGATTATCAAATGGCATACAATACCGAAAGGTTGGTAGATAAGACACATAGGCAACATTTAGGCAACTTTATTTCGAAACGTTTCGCCTACACAGTAGGCTTCTTCAGTCGAGTACAGAAATTAGACAGGAGCAGTAGAGATGTGAAGACGATGTAATCAGTCCATCACCTTGAAGTCGTAGATTTGAGGTTGTCAGTCCTCAGCCTGGAGAATTCTGTTCCAAAGTCTGGAACTAACTGAAGATCAATCGACAGTGTAGAGACTTAAATACTGTCAGAAGGAGAGGTGCACAGTATTTAAGTCTCTACACTGTCGCTTGATCTTCAGTTAGTTCCAGACTTTGGAACAGAATTCTCCAGGCTGAGGGACTGACAACCTCAAATCTACGGCTTCAAGGGTGATGGACTGATTACATCGTCTTCACATCTCTACTGCTCCTGCCTAATTTCTGTACTCGACTGAAGAAGCCTACTGTGTAGGCGAAACGTTTCGAAATAAAGTTGCCTATGTGTCTTATCTACCAACCTGTCGGTATTGTATACCATTTGATAATCACTCTGTCAGGCACTGCAACAGGATGGAAGGTACACGAGTACACACTCACACACTCAGTTCACGGAGTTCTCTACCTTATCACAAGATAGGCGCATGGCTTCTGCCGAAAAGAAGAGTCCACGATGCTCCATGAACTCGACGGAGGACTCGGATTTGGAAATGTGGGGCGCAATTCTAGCGAAGAAGTTGCGAGAGGAAGAGGAAGATCCTGCTCATATTGTAGCAGATCTGACATTTTCCAACCAGGAGCCAACGAAAATGGAAACAGGGAAGGAAATAAAACACCCAATCCCCGAAAACCAAGAGGAATAGAACACTGTGGAAAAACAAGAAAAAGCCCCGCCCGCCCAAAGGAGCAGGCAAACCGTCAACCGACCTGGCAAATTAAAGGGGAAGTTTACGTGGACCACAAAACCCCTATGGCGTTGTTTCATACCTGAATCACGACAAAAACCGAAGTTCAAGTTTGGGTTAACTTGAGGGGAAAAAACCAATTTTTAAAAAAACCCCTCTAAAAGGGAAAATTTACCACCTTGAAAAGGTCTGGGGGCAGATCGCTCATACCCCTGGAGGAAATGGCCCCGGCAGAAAATCACCGGGTGAAGTGAGCGATCCTGCTGTGTGCCCATCGAGGCGGGTAGCAGCTACCCCAATGTGGTGTTTTTTAAAAACGTCTAAAGGGAAAGACGGCAGGCAATGCCCCAAACCCCGACAGTCCTCATTCAGAAAAGTAGGACCACTGCCACCCAGCGGCCTCGGTTTTTTGGGAAGTTTGAGGTCGGACCTTCTAGAGAACCAGTTCGCTTTTCAAGTTAGCTTTATGGACACCGGGTGCCTCTGTCAAACAGGTAATCTGCGGTGCTGCACCCAGCACCACCCTCCCGAGGAATGCACACCAAGTAAAAAAAATTGCATCGAAACCCACTCCCGTCCCCGAACTGCGGGCGAAAATTCATGCTGGAATGCTCGATGCCCCGAGAGGCTCCCCAGAATTCAAGGGTCTGGAAGGCGCCAAGAATGGCAACAGGCTAGGGAGGTTTCACCCCCAGCAGACGTTGGTGCAGAGAATCTCAATACCGCAAAAATCTCTAACAGCAAACCCCAAGTCAATGCCCAGGAATTCCCCAAACCCCAAAAGTCTAAAACCAGGCGTCAAGGTAAGCCCCTTCCTGCCCACTACCTAAACAAAAGAAACAGAAAAAAGGGGAAAACAGGAGGCGTCACGGGTGCTTGGTCAATGCGACAGAGGTGGCACTAAA
Source organism: Cherax quadricarinatus (assembly GCF_026875155.1). Lineage (NCBI taxonomy): Eukaryota > Metazoa > Arthropoda > Malacostraca > Decapoda > Parastacidae > Cherax > Cherax quadricarinatus. The sequence continues at coordinate 20,462,590 of NC_069452.1, read as the reverse complement.
CTACCCCCCACCGCCTCACAACAACGCAGGCACCCTTCCCCGGCATAGGGCTTTGCAGACTCAACTGGAAACCTCCCCAGCGACCCCGGCCCCCCAAACAGCAGGGGACCACGGGGGATAAAAATAAAAAATCCAACCCTCAGCGTTCTACAGCCCACAACACCCCAGAAAATACCCACGTTTCAAAACCCAACCCCCAAAATTCAGGCTCTCCGGGGAGGATCTCGTAGACTCTTAAAGGTGTTCAGGACCCTTTTGGGCAACACATAACTCCACGGAACAACAGAGACATTCGGCAGTGGTCTATGCTCCTGGGTGTGCTTGCTGCCCAGGGGAGACAGTGGATGCCAGAATTTGCAGGTTTCGGAGGGGAGGACTCAGTCTCCAGCTGGAAAACAACAGCGGGAAAACCTCAGTACCAAATAAACCCCTAAAGGTTTTCAAAGGAAATTTTCAGGGCCCTAAGGAGCAACAGCACTCTTTTTTCTGGGGCGGTAATTCGGGATCGGGTTGAATGTTTGTACAAGAACCTGATGTCCCGACTATGTCCCCAAGACTACCGGTTTTGCTGGGTTTTTTTCGGACATGGACCCGGGGTTCACTGCAGAGGCACAGCGTTTTGTATCCAATACAATCCCTCACGAGGTTATAGCCAACCCTTTGGAATGTGGGGAGGATGTCGAGGAAACAGGCCATCTTGTGCACTCCTGGGGGGACAATTACCTTTATAACATCTAAAGACCCCAAGCCCCCCTCAAATTTGCAGAGTTCGACTAGCACGCATGAGGGTATTATTGGGGGGGGAGATTTAACGCACATACCCAATACTGCCTTCATTCAACCAATGCTGCGGGCAGACGCAATGTCCTACACGATTTTTCCAGAGGAAAAGTTGCAAAACAATGAAGCCCCAACCCCTTTTTTGGGGTGGTTTTCCTCGCCCTTCCCTTTGGGTCAAGACAACTGCAGCAGGACCCACATGGAAAAATCATCCTCACCTTGTCAGTGACCACTTTGCAGTGATACCACCTTCAAAATCAACAGGCCTCCCACAGTTGGCTGCCTCCTAGGGGACGTAAAGGGGCCAAATGGAAGGTTTTTCCAGGATTATTTTCATGATGGTGGTCCACATACTGTCTATTGAAGATTGGATCGGTGAAAGAAGCTAATCACTGTTTATCTATGCAGAAGAGTGTGGCTTTTCCCAAAGGGGAAGTCCCCCAGAAGCATCAAAAGAGACTGGTGGTTCTAAAACGACGGGGCGGGAGCAGAACCCCCCGTATCAACCCTTTTTTAGGAAGTTTTTCAGGCGTAACCCCCGGCAGGAACAGGAATACTTGAAGCCATTTGGCAGAATGCCCCCAGAATCCTCTCAGAGTAAAAATGAAAAGGCTGGAGTGGTGTCAACTTCGGGCTCCCCCCACCTTATCTGAGATATGGGGCAAGCCAACATGAATGGCAAGAGAAGCGAGGCCACCCGACACCCCCAAACCATCCAGGAAGAGAGAAATAGTGGAGCTTTTCATTCCCGGGGGCCCCCACTCAGCCCACGCACATCCGGGAAATACAGGGGATCTTCTGCCACAGCGCCAGCTAACGATACAAGTTGCATGTGGTCGGGAAAATGTGACTGATGTAGACCTCACGGACTTGGAACTCCGCTGCCCTTAAGAAAAACAGGTTACACTCCCGGGCATGATGGTGTGATGTATCCATGAGTGACGGGCTGGGCCCGATGGGGTGGGGAGGCCTACGACGTCATTAACAAGTGTGGGGGCCAGGACATCCCAGAGCTTGGAAAAAAAGCTACAATCGTACCCAAATTTCCCAAAACCCCGGACCCAGGGGAGTTGAGACCCCCATCGCGACCGTGCTTTGCCAAGACTGCTGAGAGGATGGGGTTAAACCGCCCCCTTGGAAAATTGGACCCCCTTTATCATCCCTTTTGGCTTTTACCAAAAGGGGGGAACAGCAGAGTGCATAACCATTATAAGCCCGATTGTGATAGCAAAAAAAAAACCCAGAAATCTTTTGTTTACCCCACCCCCTTTAGAAGGATTTGAGCTACCAGCCCAAAAGCAAATTTGGCATCTGCTGGAAGGGAATCAAAGGACGCCCTGGCTGGTAGAGTCCCACCTTAGGGGCAGGCAGGCCTGTGTCAGCTTTCATGGCACTATTTCTTTAAAACCCCGGGGAAACGGTACCCACAAGGAGGTGCGCCAGTCCACCCTGTTTTTTCCCTTATGCAGGGAAATTGTGGCCTTCCTTTTTAGTAGCACACAGCTCTCAGCTATGCTGTGTCTTGCCTCGTAGTGAAAGGGAAAACAATTTTTCCCCACGGTCAGAGAGCTTTGGACCTAATTTCGCCGTCTTGCAAGGAACTAGGCCTCAAAATTTGGCCCCCGGGGGAAAACTCTTGCAATTTTTCAAAGGACCCGATCCTGTGAATAGATTAGTATTCAGGATATAGAACTTTAGTTTTCGGCTCCTACCTTATTGGGAAAACTACATTGATAAAAAGCTGACCTTTTAGAAAAAAGGCCGAGTATGTCAGGGCAGTGCCTACTCAGATCAACGCCAGGAGCCCTGCGAGGCATGTGCATGGGCAAGCAAAGATGTACTTGTTGTTTCTAATAAGTTACGCTCGTCATTATACGGTGCACCGGCGTTGCTCATTCTTCCCCCGGCAGGCAAAAGGGGGGAGGGCGTACAAAAAGGCGATAAAAACTATGCTTGGTTCCCCAATCTGGGCCAAACAGTATGTCTCAGATCTGAGGCCCCGGGTTCTTCCTTTGGGTGGACAGAGTAAAATACTAAAGCATGCAAAGTGGCCCCGATACAAGGTACCCACTAAAGGGGACGGATTTAACAACAATGTCAAAGATCCCCCCACCTTACGGACTACTCCTGTTCGTTGTTTTTTGCTGCTGGGCAGACGCTGCTGCCCGTACGCTGCCTGTGAGAAGGTTGTGCCTTCCGTTGCGGGGGCCCCCCCACCCCCTCCCTGGGGGCCCAGATCCCGCCCATGTTTTCTTCATGCGCTACCCCTCTTAAATGTTCTGCAGTCAAAAACACCCTATCAATCATTTCTGAGACAAGCATGGCACGGCAGAGGGAGGCACATGTGCGTGTATATCACAGAGGGTTTTGTCGACCCTGACAGGAAGAGAGTGCAGCGGACTGTCCCCAATGGTCACACACAAGGCGGCGCTCCTGACCAGCACGCCTTCAAGCTGAGTGGGGGCGATTCGAGGAATTGTCACATGCCCTACGAATCGACTCCGACCGTTTATACTGTTGATTCCACCCCTGAATCAATGCCCCCTCCCATCCCCAAAACCCCAGGATAAGTTCACCTATCAATCGATCCCGAGCATATGACGTTAGAAATTCAGGGTAACAGATCGACATTGAACGGTCCCCCGCCAGCTGGATCGGGGAAATGAAAGGGGGCAGATGATGCAGCCAAAACAGCAACAGACTATCCCTGTTGGGGTTTCTGTCCCCCCAGCCTCGAAGACCAAAAATGGGGCTGCCCGGCCCCGAAACTTTTTGGGGGAGGTTTAGGGATACCCCCTCTCAACAGTGGGACCCAGCAGGACTTAGAAAAACCCCCTCCATATGTAGAAGCTGTCCCCCAGCGCGTGTACACATCCCTCGGTTCGTTTGGGGTTTACACCCCGTGATGGTAGACAAGGCTGGGAGGAGATGTGCCCGTATGTAGCAGTTGTCCGCGGCCCCTAACCCACTATCTTCTGAGGCGAAGTACTGAGACAATCCGCAGGACTAGGGGTGATATTCCCCCCCGAAGAGGACCCGGGATGACTGCGGCCACATAGTGTACATGGGGTCAACGAAACGAAAATATTACCTGTGTAAGACGTATCCCCCTCCTCGCTGTGTACATAGTTAGACCAGAGAGGCGCTTTGGGGGCATGCGTCGCATCTTGTGGGAAAACCCTTTTTCCTCGGGAGCCCGAGCGGGTCATCGAAGATTGGGACCGGCCAGGAATGGTCTTGGCGAAATTTACTACATCATCCCAGGTAGATCGTTTGTGACTTGAAAAATCGCCTGTGTGGGCGAAAACGTAGTCAATAAAAGGGTCACTTTTGATATGTGTTCATATTTCACGTTATAAAGGGAAATAGGTAACGGGATTTATATCAAGAAGTGTAAACAACAGAAGTCAGAGGTCATATGCAGCATACTCATTTTTTAAGGCCTCACCTAGATTATGCAGCTCAATTCTGGTCTCCATATTACAGAATGGACATAAATTCGTTAGAAAACATTCAGCGCAGGATGACTAAATTAATACATAGCATTAGAAATCTTCCTTATGAAGAAAGATTGAAGACTCTTAAGTTGCATTCACTTGTTAGACGAAGGATGAGGGGAGACCTGATCGAAGTGTATAAGTGGAAGATAGGTATCAATGGAAATAAATGGTATAAAATACCGACACAATGGAAATATAAACACAAATGCAGTATAATGTGATCCTTTATTGACAACGTTTCACCCACACAGTGGGCTTTTTCAAGTCACACACGGATCTGTGTGTGACTTGAAAAAGCCCACTGTGTGGGTGAAACGTTGTCAATAAAGGATCACATTATACTGCATTTGTGTTTATATTTCCATAGGTATCAATAAAGGGGATATTAATAAGGTCTTGAGGATATCTCTCCCTGAGAGAACCCGCAATAATGGATTTAAATTAGATAAGTTTACAATAAGAAAGGACACAAGTAAGTATTGGTTTGGAAATAGGGTAGTTGATGAGTGGAACAGTCTACCTAGTTGGGTTATTGAGGCTAGGACTTTGGATAAGTACATGAGTGGGAGGGATTGGATTTGAGTGGGACTTGCACATCAGATCTTATTTCTTGGGTAGCACTGAAAATTGGTGACATGTACTTAGCTCTGTGAAGACCTGTTTGTGTGCTTTCTGTGAATCTGAACCAGGATGCCCTCTCCTGAGCAATTTACCAGCAGCTGAGAGAAGAGCTCAAAGTTGCTAAGATTGAGATACGGCGATTAACGGAGGAGAACAAGAGGATTCGTAGTAATCCTTCTGTTGTGAGTCCCCAGGTTAAGAGGGGAGCTTGGTCAGTGGCCGGGCAACATGGAACCAAGCTGAAGATCAAGAAAACGGTTGGAGAGGCAGAAACAACGAGAAACCAGAAGACTACCGTGGAAACTTTCAACCCATTCTCGGTGCTACCTGACGAATGTGAGTGATCTACTGGGAATGCCACAACGAGCACAAAAGAAGCATTGGCAGACGTGAGTGAGACATCCCTAGAAACCCAACGAAGCCCATCAAGAACGTCTTGACGAATTCTACAAGTGGTGTAATGCTACCTGGCGAATGTGAGTCGACTACTCGGAGCATCACGACTGACGACGCCAAGGAAGGTAAAAACATTGTTGTTGTTGGGGATAGCCAGATTAGGTACATGGATAGGGCATTCTGCTTGAAGGATAGGAGTAGAAGGCAGAGAGTGTGTTTTCCTGGGGCTGGGATGAAGGATATTGTTAGCCGTCTGGATGACATCATGAGAGGTAATGGGAGCAATCCTATTATCTGTCTCAGTGCTGGAGGCAACGATGTTGGCAGACGTAGGAGTGAGGACCTGATTAGCAGGTATAGGTCAGCAATAGAGATAATTAGGAGGAAGGGAGGGAAACCTGTCATATGTCGCATTTTGCCAAGGAGAGGAGTTGGAAATGAATGGTTGTCCAGAGCAATTGGCGTCAATTTCTGGCTGGACAAATACTGTAAGGAAAATGCGGTAACATTCATTGACAACTGGGACCTCTTCTATGGCAGAAATGACATGTATGCCAGGGATGGGGGTCACTTATCTAGGTGTGAGGTGGAAGCACTGGCCATCGCAGTGGAGGGAGCTGTTAGGTCTTTAAACTAGGAACAGTTAGTGGTATGGGTTTTTGCGGGAAAACTGTGAAATCGCAGGGTAGTAATATGAGCACTAGGAGAACTAGTAATAGGCAAAATGAGGTGGATATTGGAAAGCCAGTGGCACTAATTGACAAGGACAGTAATAGGTTTAGTGGAATAACAGAAAGGAGCAGGAAGGGTAAAGAGAGAGGAGGGTCTTTAAATATTTATTACACAAATAGTCGCAGTGCTAGGAATAAGATGGACGAGTTGAGACTAGTTGCTAGTGCAGGTAACATAGATGTATTTGCCATTACTGAGACGTAGTTTAATTCAAAAAGTCGGGACATGCCTGCGGAATGTCATATTCAGGGCTTTAAATTGTTCTACGTAGATAGAAGTATCGGGAAGGGGGGGGTGGGGTGGCATTATATGTCCGAGATCGCTTGAACTGTTGCATAAAAACGGGTATTAAGTCTGAAGTAACACATACAGAGTCTGTTTGGATAGAATTTTCAGAGGGGCATGAAAAACTGATTTTAGGAGTGATATATCGTAACCCAAACTTAGATAGGGACCAAGGGAGACTGCTATGGGAGGAAATTGTTAAGGCCACTAGGCATGATAATGTAGTAATTCTTGAAGACTTTAACTTTAGTCATATTGATTAGAATTTCTTGACTGGGAATTTTGAATCATACGACTACTTAGAAGTAGTTCAGGATTGTTTTTTGAAGCAGTTCGTGACAGAACCTACAAGGGGAAATAATCTGCTTGACTTAGTTATGGCAAACAATAAATCCCTTGTTAATAATTTAGAAATTTCAGAGGAACTGGGTGCTAGCGACCACAAATCAATTACATTTAGCATTGAATGGAAGTACAATAGTAGCGATAACTCAGTAACAGACCCAGACTTTCGCTTTCCAATACAAAGAGGAAGGTGTAAGGAGAGGAGGAGTATGAGGTAATCAGTCCCTCAGCCTGGAATCGATGTGTTCAGTCCATCAAACTTGTAGAATGTACAGCATAGGGACGTAGACGTATTGGACTGATGAAGCCACTGTGTGGCGAAACGTTTCCTGAATAAAGATTCCCATATGCTGCATAAGTGTCTCAATCTTCAACTTGTCGGTTTTTCAAACCATTCATCACACAGATAGACCAACTGAAGCAAAATAAGTCACCGGGTCCTAATGAGGTTTTTTCAAGGGTTCTAAAAGAATGCAAAATGGAAGTCTGTGAACCATTAACTAATATTTTTAATTAATCTCTTCAAACAGGTGTAGTGTCTGATATGTGGAAGATAAGAAACATAAGAAAGGAGGAACACTGCAGCAGGCCTGTTGGCCCATACTAGGCAGGTCCTTTACAATTCATCCCACTAGCAAACATTTGACCAAACCCCAAATTTTCAATGCTACCCAAAAAATTTAAGCTCTGATGTGCAAGTCCCACTCAAATCCAACCCCTCCCACTCATGTACTTATCCAACCTAAATTTGAAACTACTCAAAGTCCTAGCCTCAATAACCCAACTAGGTAGACTGTTCCACTCATCAACTACCCTATTTCCAAACCAATACTTTCCTATGTCCTTTCTAAATCTAAACTTATCTAATTTAAATCCATTACTGTGGGTTCTCTCTTGGAGAGATATCCTAAAGCCCTTTGTTATTATCCCCTTTATTAATACCTATCTTCCACTTATACACTTCGATCAGTTCCCCCCTCATTCTTCGTCTAACAAGTGAATGTAACTTAAGAGTCTTCAATCTTTCATAAAAGGAAGATTTCTAATCCTATGTATTAATTTAGTCATCCTACGCTGAATGTTTTCTAATAAATTTTATGTCCATTCTGTATATGGAGACCAGAATTGAGCTGCATAACCTAGGTGAGGCCTAACTAATGATGCATAAAGCTGCATTTTAGACCTCTGGATTTCTGTTGCTTACACTTCTTGATATAAATCCCAGTAATCTATTTGCCTTATTATGTACGCTTAGGCATTGCTGTCTTGGTTTAAGGTTGCTGCTTACCATAACCCCCAAGTCCTTTTCGCAATCTGTGTGGCTAAGTTCTACATTATTTAACTTATAAGTGCTTTGGGTTATGGACACTCCGAGCTTCAGAACCTTGCATTTATCTACATTGAACTGCATCTGCCCCTTTTCTGCCAAGAGTAGAGTTTTGTCTAATCCCCCTGAAGTTCCTAACATCTACGTTTGAATCAATTATCCTACCTATTTGTGTCATCGGCGAATTTGCTCATATTTATAGTAATTCCTTCATCAAGATCATTGATATATATTATAAACAACAACGGGCAAAGAATGATCCCTGTGGAAAGCCCCTTGTTACTGATCCCCCCTCGGATTTAAACCCATTTATGGACACTCTCTGCTTCCCGTCTGTGAGCCCTGATTTGATCCACGAGAGCACCCTTCCCCCAATCCATAGCTGCTACTTTCTTCAACAGTCTTTGGTGCAGAACTCTATCAAATGCCCTTACTAAAATCTAAATAAATAATATAAAATTCTTTATCGTGGTCAACAGCCTCAAAAGCTTTACTGAAGAAAGTTAATAAATTAGTTAGACAAGACCGGCCTCTTGTGAATCCATGCTGAGTATCATTAATCAAGCTATGCTTATCGAGATGGCTTCTTATAATCTCGGCTATAATTGACGGTAACGACTTGTCCCCTGTTTTAAAAAAGGAATTACATTAGCCATTTTCCCACATATCAGCCATTTCACCTGTTTGAAGAGATAAATTAAAAACATTAGTTAATGGTTCACAGACTTCCATTTTGCATTCCTTAAGAACCCTTGGAAAAACCTCATCAGGACCCGGTGACTTATTTTGCTTCAGTTGGTCTATCTGCTTCACAACCATTTCACTAGGACTGTGATGTTACTAATTTATCTTCTTCTGGCCCACTATAAAATTAATTACCGGATATTATTAGTGTTTTCCCTGTGTAAAAACCCGAGAAAAAATTAATTATTTAAAATGGAGCACATTTCATTCTCTTTGTCAGTAAGATGCCATAGTTATTTTTATGGGGACCTATTTATCTCTGACTTTTGTTCTATATACCTGGAAAAAAAAAAACTTTTTGGGTTAGTTTTAGAATCCCTAGCAACTTTAATTTCATATTTCCCTTTCAGCTTTTCTTATCCCCTTTTTAATGTCCCTCTTAATGTCAATATATGATTCATAAGATGACCTCGCCTCTTTTGATACGCCTATAAATTCCTTTCTTATCCCCTAGTAGATATTTCAGCCTATTATTCATCCATTTTGGGCCCTTTCTATTTGATCTAATTTCTTTAAGGGAAAAAACGTTCTTTGAGCAGATGTATTGTGTTCAGAAAACTTTCGTATTGATAGCTCTCTTCGTTACCCCAGTCAACAGATGATAAGTGTTCTCTAACCCCCTCGTAATCTGCTAAGCGAAAATCTGGGATGTTACTGATTTTATCCCTGTATCATACTTCCATTCAATGCTAAAGGGTAAGATAAGATAAGATAAGTTTAAGATTTCGTTCGGATTTTTAACCCCGGGGGGTTAGCCCCCCAGGATAACACAAAAAAGGGTCAGTGCGTCATCGAGGACTGTCAAAACTTATTTCCTTGGGGTCCTTAATCTTGTCCCCAGGATGCGACCCACACCAGTCGACTAACACCCGGGGTCCCTATTTTCTGCTAGGTGAACAGGAAAAAACAGGTGTAAGGAAACGTGTCGAATGTTTCCACCCGCCGGGAATCGAACCTGGCCCTCCGTGTGTGAAGCGGGAGCTTTAGCCACTAGGCCACCCAGTTCCTCTGAAACTTCTAAATTATTAACAAGGGATTCGTTGTTTGCCAGAACTAAGTCAAGCAGGTTATTTACCCCTTGTAGGTTCTGTCACAAACTGCTTCAAAAAACAATCCTGAACTACTTCTAAGAAGTCGTATGATTCTAAATTCTCCCAGTCAAGAAATTCCAATCAATAGGGACTAAAGTTAAAGTCTCCTAGAATTACTACATTATCGTGTATTGTGGCCGTAACAATTTCCTCCCATAGTAGTCTTCCCTTGGTCCCTATCTAAATTTGGGGGACGGTATATCACACCTAAAATTAATTTTTCATGCCCTCTGAAAATTCTATCCAAACAGACTTGTATGTGTTAATTCAGACTTAATACCCGTTTTATGCAACAGTTCAAGCGATCTCTGACACACAATGCCACCCCACCCCCCTTTCCGACACTTCTATCTACTTGGAAAAATTTTTAAAACCTGGGTGTGACTTCTGCAGGCATGTCCCGACTTTTTGAATTAAACCACGGGCTCAGTAATGGCAAATACATCTATGTTACCTGGGACTAGCAACTAGTCTCAACTCGTCCCTCTTATTCCTAGCACTGCGATATTTGTGTAATAAATATTTAATGACCCTCCTCTCTCTTTACCCTTCCCGCTCCTTTCTGTTATTCCACTAAAAACCCATTACTGTCCTTGTCAATTAGTGTCATTGGCTTTCCAATATCCACTCATTTTGCCTATTACAAGATCTCCTAGTATCATATTACTACCTGCGACTTCACAGTTTTCCGCAAAAACCCATACCACTAAACTATTCCCAGTTAAAGACCTAACAGCTCCCTCCCCTGCGTTGGCCAGTGCTCCCACCCCACACCTAGATAAGTGAACCCCCGTCCTGGCTTTCATGTCATTTTTTGCCATAGAAGAGGTCCCAGTTGTCAATGAATGTTACCGCATTTTTCCTTACAGTATTTGTCCAGCCCGCAATTGACACCAATTGCTCTGGACAACCCTTCATTTCCAACTCCCCTCCTTGGCAAAATGCCACATATGACAGGTTTCCAACCCCTTTCCCCCTATTATCTCTATGCTGACCTATACTGCTAATCAGGTCCTCACTCCTACGTCTGCCAACATCGTTGCCTCCAGCATGAGACAGATAATAGGATTGCTCCATTACCTCTCATGATGTCATCCAGAGGCTAACAATATCCTTCATCCCAGCCCTAGGAAAACACACTCTCTGCCTCCTACTCCTATCCCTTTAAGAGAATGTCCTATCCATTTTACCTATTTTGGCTATCCCAACAACAACAATGTTTTTACCTTCCTTGGCGTCGTCCGTCGTGATGCTCCGAGTAGTCGACTCACATTCGCCAGGTAGCATTACACCACTTGTAGAATTCGTCAAGACGTTTTCGATTTGGTCTTCGTTGGGGTTTCTAGGGATGTCTCACTCACGTTGCCAATGCTTCCTTGGTGCTTGGTTGTGGCATTCCCAGTAGAACACTCACATTCGTCAGGTTTGCACCGAGAATGAGTTGGAGTTTCCCCGGTTTGTCTTCTGGTTTTTTCGTTGTTTCTGCCTCTCCAACCGTTTTCTTGATCTTCAGCTTGGTTCCATGTTGCCCGGCCACTGACCAAGCTCCCCTCTTAACCTGGGGACTCACAACTGGAGGATTACTACGGATCCTTTGTTCTCCTCCGTTAATCGCCGTATCTCCAGGTTGGGCAACTCTGAGCTCTTCTCTCAGCTGCTGGTAAAGCTGAGTTTGAGATTTAAGACACATGTGCAACATCTGGGTTTCTCTATTGTAGACGTTTCGCCATCCAGTGGCTTTATCAATAAAAATTCTAGGACATAACTTGAAGACATTTAGAATATGTACAGATGATGAGGTAATCAGTCCTCAACCTGGGGAGTAGGTGCAAAGGGCACCATAAGTCGTGGGATTCTGAAGCAGAAGATGTATGTATTATGTTCGCCAAGACCATAGTCCTGGCACGGGTCCCAATCTTGCGATGACCATCCCCGGCTCCCGATGGAGAAAGGCTTCCACAATGATGCGACGCATGCCGCTCAAGGCCCCTTTCTGGTCAGTTCTATTCCAGTAAAGATACAAAGACCAAAAGAGGCATCATCATCGGGTTTTTCCCAAGGCATAACCCAATTTGTAGTCCTGGTTTCTTGACGAGGAGTGTACATTTCATTCACCAAACATTCACAGAGTTACATTTTCCTTCTTTTTTCATCAAAGACTGCAAGAAAAGAGCTCTTCAGATCATAAAATCTCCACGCATCAACACCACTCCCAGCCAAAGTTATAAATTTTCCCCAACAATAGGTTGCACTGAACGTCTCAAAAGTACTTTCACAAACTAACACCAGAGTCGCCATCGCTTCTAGCACTTCAATAAAGGACTAACCAGGACAAAAACCAAGCACCACGAACCAGTCAATGCAGGAGTTTACACTATACCTGTGGAGGCTTTTGACAAGATTTACGTAGGTGAAACAGCCAGGGAAAACCCCGACACCCGCCTCAATGAAACTTTAAGCTTTTAGGAACGATAACCTGAACAACGCCTGTGTACAACACCGAAATTCCTCCAATCATCTCATGAAATTCAGAGACGCCCAATTAGTGATCAAAGAAACTAATTTCCGCAGACGCAAGTGCCTCGAATCAGCACTGATCGCTGTTTCGAATACAATTAAACAAAACAACGGCAGCTTCACCATCTCCGAAGTCTTAGCAAGAATCCTCCTGAAAACAGTAAACCCTGCCATCACATAGTCTCTCCTGTTGAGTGGTGACGTGTACTTAGCTCTGTGAAGACCTGTTTGTGTGCTCTCTGTGAATCTGAACCAGGATGCCCTCTCTTGAGCAGCTTTACCAGCAGCTGAGAGAAGAGCTCAGAGTTGCTAAACTGGAGATACGGCGATTAACGGAGGAGAACAAGAGGATTCGTAGTAATCCTCCTGTTGTGAGTCCCCAGGTTAAGAGGGGAGCTTGGTCAGTGGCCGGGCAACATGGAACCAAGCTGAAGATTAAGAGAACCGATGGAGAGGCAAAGAAACAACGAGAAAACCCGGGAAAACTGCCGTGGACTTCCAACTATTCTCGGGGTACCCGACGAAGTGAGTGTTCTACGGGAATGCCC
>NC_069452.1:20415076-20449204 GCF_026875155.1 Cherax quadricarinatus | reverse complement strand
ATGATCATACTGTCATTGATGATCTTCTATCTGATCACTTCCCAAGACTTACAACTGTCAATCTTGATCACATCTCCAGCAATTAAGAAGCTAAATTCAGAAGGAGGAAACTTATTCTCAACCAAGATAACTTTATTAATCACTTCGATCAAAGGTATAAGAATTACCAGCCCACTGGCACACAAAAATTTAATGATGATTTAGTTACCACTATTGTGACTGTCCTCACAGATCAAGTGGGCAGGAAAACAAAACATAAGAACATAAGAACATAAGAAAGGAGGAACACTGCAGCAGGCCTGTTGGCCCATACTAGGCAGGTCCTTTACAATTCATCCCACTAACAAACATTTGACCTACCCAATTTTCAATGCTACCCAAGAAATAAGCTCTGATGTGCAAGTCCCACTCAAATCCAACCCATCCCACTCATGTATTTATCCAACCTAAATTTGAAACTACCCAAAGTCCTAGCCTCAATAACCCAACTAGGTAGACTGTTCCACTCATCTACTACCCTATTTCCAAACCAATACTTTCCTATGTCCTTTCTAAATCTAAACTTATCTAATTTAAATCCATTACTGCGGGTTCTCTCTTGGAGAGATATTCTCAAGACCTTGTTAATATCCCCTTTATTAATACCTATCTTCCACTTATACACTTCGATCAGGTCTCCCCTCATTCTTCGTCTAACAAGTGAATGTAACTTAAGAGTCTTCAATCTTTCTTCATAAGGAAGATTTCTAATGCTATGTATTAATTTAGTCATCCTACGCTGAATGTTTTCTAACGAATTTATGTCCATTCTGTAATATGGAGACCAGAATTGAACTGCATAATCTAGGTGAGGCCTTATAATGATGTATAAAGCTGCAGTATGACCTCTGGACTTCTATTGCTTACACTTCTTGATATAAATCCCAGTAATCTATTTGCCTTATTACGTACGCTTAGGCATTGCTGTCTTGGTTTAAGGTTGCTGCTTACCATAACCCCCAAGTCCTTTTCGCAATCTGTATGGTTAAGTTCTACATTATTTAACTTATAAGTGCTAGGGTTATGGACACCTCCCGAGCTTCAAAAACCTTGCATTTATCTACATTGAACTGCATTTTGCCACTTTTCTGACCAAGAGTAGAGTTTTGTCTAAATCCTCCTGAAGTTCCCTAACATCTACGTTTGAATCAATTATCCTACCTATCTTCGTGTCATCGGCGAATTTGCTCATATCACTAGTAATTCCTTCATCAAGATCATTGATATATATTATAAACAAACAACGGGCCCAAGACTGATCCCTGTGGAACGCCACTTGTTACTGATCCCCACTCGGATTTAACCCCATTTATGGACACTCTTTGCTTCCTGTCTGTGAGCCATGATTCGATCCACGAGAGCACCCTTCCCCCAATGCCATGAGCTGCTACTTTTTTCAAACAGTTTTTGGGTGCGGAACTCTATCAAATGCCTTATAAAATTAAAGAAAATAATATCAAATTTTTATCGTGGTCAACCCCTCAAAAGCTTTACTGAAGAAATTAATAAATTAGTTAGACAAGCCCGGGCCCCTTTTGTGAATCCATGCTGAGTATCTTTAATAAAGCTACGTTATCGAGATGGTTCTTAAAATCTCAGCTATAATTGACTCTAGTAATTTGCCTAAAATTGGGTCAGGCTTTTTGGGGCGGTAATTTGACGGTAACACTTGTCCCCCTGTTTTAAAAATAGGAATTACATTAGCCATTTTCCCCACAAAACAACCAGCACCTTTTGAAGAGATAATTAAAAAATATAGTTAATGGTTCACAGATTCCATTTTGCTTCCCTTTTTAGAACCCTTGAAAAAACCCCTATCGGCCCCGTGACTTATTTTGCTTCTTTCTGTCATCGTTTCCAACCATTTCAAAAGTGACTTGATGTTTAATTTACTTCTTCTGATCCACTATAAAAATAATTCCGGGAATTTTATTAGTGTCTTCCTGTGAAAAAAACCGAGAGAAAAAAAATTATTTAAAATCGGCACATTTCATTCTCTTTGTCATAAGATCCCATAGTTTTTTTTTAAGGGGCCTATCTTATCTTGACTTTTGTTTCTATAGACCGGGAAAAAAAAACTTTTTGGGTTAGTTTTAAAATTTCCCGCAACTTTTTTTTCATAGCCCCTTTTTAGTTTTTTACCCCTTTTTTAAATATCCCCCTTAATGTAATATACTGTTTAAGATACCCTCGCCTCTTTTATAGCCTATAAATTCCTTTTTTTGCCCTAGTAAAATTTTACCTTTTTCATCCTTTTTTGGGTCATTTCTTTTTATCTAATTTCCTTATAAGGGATAAACGTTCTTTGGCCAAGTATTGTGTACAGAAAACGTCATTTTGATACTCTTTCGTTACCCCAGTCAACAGATGATAAGTGTTTTTCTAAGCCCATCGTAATCTGCAAAGCAAAAATCTGGGGTTTTTTGATTTTCCCGCTATCATACCCATTCAAGTCTCATGTAATTGATTTGTGGGCCACACCCAGTTCCTCGAAAAATTCAAATTATTAACAAGGGATTCATTGTTTTTCCCAAAATAGTCAAGCAGGTTATTTCCCCCTTTTAGGTTCTGTCACAAACTGCCCTTTAAAAAACAATCCTGAACTACTTCTAAGAAATCGAAAAAGATTTTAAATTCCCAGTCAAGAAATTTCCCAAACAATATGACTAAAGTTAAAGTTCCTAGAAATTTCTACATTTTCGAGCCCTTTTGGGCCCCAACAAATTTTTTCCCAATAGTCTTCCCCCCCGGTCCCTATCTAAATTTGGGGGGCGGTATATCAACCCTAAAAATTTAAATTTTTTATGCCCCCCTAAAAAAAAAATCCAAACAGATTGATGTGTTACTTCAGACTTTAAAACCGTTTTTATCAACAGTTCAAGCGATCCGGAATACAATCCACCCCACCCCCCTTCCCGAACTTTATCACTTGGAACAAATTTTTAAAACCCTGAATGTGACATTCTCAGGATGTCCCGATTTTTGAATTAAACCACGTCTCAGTAATGGGCAAATACACTTGTTACCTGCACAGCAAAATCCCACTCGTCCACTTTTCCCAGCACTGCGACTATTTTTGTAATAAATATTTTAAAGACCCTCCTATTCTTTACCCTTCCCGCCCTTTCGTTTTCCACTAAACCTATTACTGTCATTGCAAATTGTGTCACGGCTTTCCAATATCCCCTCATTTTTTCCTATTACTAGTTTCCTGTCTCTGTTACTACCCTGCGACTTTTACAGTTTTCCCCAAAAACCCTACCCCACAACATTCCAGTTTAAAAAACCAACAGCCCCCTCCCCTGCGTTGGCCAGGCCCCACCCCACCCCTTAGAAAATAACCCCATCCCGGCATACATGTCATTTTGCCATAGAAGGGGGCCCAGGTCAATATGTTACCCATTTTCCTTACAGTTTTTGTCCACCAGCAATTGACACCAATTTGCTCTGGAAACCATCTTTCCCAAAACTCCTCCCTTTGGCAAATCCCACATATGACAGGTTTGCCCCCCTTTTTCCCTAATTTTCTCTTTTTGCGACCTATACCTGCAAATCAGGCCCTCACTCCTCCCCTTTGCCACATCGTTGCCTCCCCACTGAGACAGATAATAGGATTGCTCCATTCCCTCTCATGATGTCCCCCAGAGGGCTAACAATACCTTCACCCACCCCAGGAAAAATACTCTTGCCTCCTACCCCTATCCTTCAAACAAAATGCCCTATCTGTCCCAAATTCGGGCTACCCCAACAAAAACAATTTTTTTTAACCTCCTTTGGGGCGTCGTCCGTCGTGATGCCCGAGTAGTCGACTCACATTCGCCAGGTACATTCACCACTTGTAAATTCGTCATGACTTTCTCGATGGTCTTCTTTGGGGGTTTCAGGGATGTCCACTCACTCGCCAATGCTTCCTTGTGCTCGTTTGGCACCCAGAGAACCCACATTCACAGGTAGCCCCGAGAATGAGTTGGAAGTTTCCAGGGGCCAGTTTTCGGGTTTCTCGTTGTTTTGCCTCTCCAACCGTTTTTTTAAATCTTCAGCTTGGTTCCATTTTTCCCCGGCCACTGACCAAGCCCCCCTTTTTTTAAACCGGGGGATCAGAACAGGGGGATTACTAGAATCCCTTTTCTCCCCCGTTAATCGCCGTATCTTCATTTTAGCAACTTGATTTCTTCTTCAGCGTGTAAAGGCTTCAAAAGGGGGGGGCATCCTGGTTCGATTCACAGAGGCACACAAACAGGTCTTTACAGAGCTAATAAACGTCCCCCACTCCACTATAAAAAACAATAAAAACCAAAATAAATACTATAAAGATCCAGAGCTACGCATCTAATACACGCAGCAGGGAGGAAATTGGGAAAGTACCCTGAATGTAGAACCCTAGACCTGCTCAAGCATTTCAAATTGCACTAAAAAAATGCAAGGGAAAAGAAAGCAAGAACTTTGGCAACAGGAATCGGGACAATTTGTTAGTGGGTTAACTAGGGCCACCTCTTTTAAGTTTCTTTTGGAAAGGTATAAATTAAAAAACCGTAAAAAACTTGCATTGTTCTCACCCTTCCCTTTGAAAATCAAATGACCCCAAAATGATGGTCCCTAAACACCAGGCCTGAAAACCTTTCCCTTCATATTAGGAAAAAATTAGAGAGTACTTCAGAAGAATGATGAAACGAAATTAAATTTTTTGACGAAAAAAAATTGAGAGAGTGATTCCTTTTCACCGAGTATGAAATTTGATAAAGCATTTAAATAAAGGTCGATCAACTGCCCTGGGGGAAGGATGGTATAACCCACGAAATTCTCAGAACTCTAACACGTGCCTGATAAACCCCCTTTTGTTGGCACTGTATAATTTCAGTTACATAGAGGGAGTTCTTCCTACTTCCTGGACCAATACTCTCATTGTGCCTATCCCTAAGCCCCAACAGCCTGATACATTTAGACCGATCTCCTTAACTAGTTGTCTTTGTAAAACCTTTGAAACAATGATACTTGACAGACTGCACTACAGAATCAGACACCAACTTTTCCCCTACCTCTATGGGTTCATGAAAGGTAAAAGTGTGCAGAACTATATTTCCACCTTCTCACTTCACACACCTCCGCTAGCTTTGCCACTTTTCTTGATCTAAAAATCTGCATTTGATATTGCGAACAGAACAGTTATGCTACATGAACTAGCCAAAATAAATATTAGTGGTATCTTACTCTGCTGGATAATAGGATACCTGTCAAATAGAGTATCCTCTGTCCTTTATCAAGGTTTTAGAAGTGAGTCTAAAGAAATGTCTTTAGGTACATCGCAGGGAGGAGATCTTAGTCCCTTGCTATTTAATATTCTGATTAATAAGAACATAAGAATGTAGGAACACTGCAGAAGGCCTACTGGCCCATACGACGCAGGTCCTTATCAAAACGACATCTACCTAAAGCTACTCAAGAAACAACTCCCGCACCCCCCAACACCAATCAAACCCAGCCCCTCCCACTCATATATTTGTCCAGTCTCTTCTTAAAGCTACCCAAGGTACTAGCCTCTATCACCCCACTGGGAAGACTGTTCCACGCATCTACAACTCTTAGAAAACCAGTACTTACCTATGTCCTTTCTAAATCTAAATTTATCCAACTTAAATCCATTATTCCTGGTTCTTACCTGGTTCGACACCCTCAGTACTTAATTAATGTCTCCCTTGTTTAAGCCCGTCATCCACTTATACACTTCAATGATATCTCCCCTCATTCTACGCCTCTCCAGAGAGTGGAGATTTAAGGCTTTAAGTGTATCTTCATACGGGAGGTTCCTTACACAGTAAATCATTTTAGTCATTCTTCTCTGTATGTTCTCTAATGAGTCTATGTCCATCCTGTAGTAAGGGGACCAAAACTGAGCAGCATAATCTAAATGAGGCCTCTCACCACGACACCAAAACCAAACGTGGTGTGATTATAGGCTTCTTCCTACGTGCACTCAGAATCTGCAGCAATGAGTTCCTTGAGGAAGAATGCACCATAATTGAACAAGTATTTTCCAAACTCCACTATCCTAGTCACTTCATCAGAGACTGCAGACGACGGGCATTAAACATCTTCAACACACCCAGAGAAGACACTGCCGAGAAGAGATACATAGTCCTCCCCAACAACTCCATTGCCAAACATGTTTCCAACATCTTTGCCAAAACATCATTCCAAGTATCTACCTCCACAACCACGACCATCAAGGACATCACCAGTAGTAGACAGGACAAGCCTCCATCCTCTGCAGGGGTATACATAATCCCTTGTAATGACTGCAACAAATTATATGTGGGCGAAACATCAAGAGACCTCCAAACACGCATTTCAGAACACCAATATGCAAGCAGGACTGACGATACAAGGAATGCCTGTGTACAGCATCGCAATTCACACAACCATTTAATTAACTACAGAAACTCAAGACTTATAGCCACAGAAGACAACACTCCATACAGAAGAATCCTGGAATCATCGCTTATCTCTATAACCAACAATTTCAACCAGAACAATGGCTTCTATAACATAGCTGAACCACTCGCCAAGAAACTTCTTCATCGCTATCCCACATAAGAACATAGAACACTGCAGAAGGTCTACAACTTGTCCAATACCCCTGCCAAGCTACCCAAGACTCTATAACCCCACCCGGTGGATCATCAGATGCAGCATTCTTCACCTGACCTCAACATTCTGACTATAAATACTCTCGTACCTTCCAACCCCTATAACATAGCTGAACCACTCGCCAAGAAACTTCTTCATCGCTATCCCACATAAGAACATAGAACAGTGCAGAAGGTCTACAACTTGTCCAATACCCCTGCCAAGCTACCCAAGACTCTATAACCCCACCCGGTGGATCATCAGATGCAGCATTCTTCACCTGACCTCAACATTCTGACTATAAATACTCTCGTACCTTCCAACCCCAGGTAGATTCGTGTGTGACTTGAGAAATCCCACTGTGTGGGTGAAACGTTGTCAATAAAGGATCACATTATACTGCATTTGTGTTTATATTTCCATTGTGGGGTTTTTATACCATTTATTCCACCTAGTTGGGTTATTGGGCTAGGACTTTGGGTAGTTTCAAATTTAGGTTGGATAAATACTTGAGTGGGATGGGTTGGATTTGAGTGGGACTTGCACATCAGAGCTTATTTCTTGGGTAGCATTGAAAATTGGGTAGGTCAAATGTTTGTTAGTGGGATGAATTGTAAAGGACCTGCCTAGTATGGGCCAACAGGCCTGCTGCAGTGTTCCTCCTTTCTTATGTTCTTATGTAAGATCCCAAGAAGTTGCAGTGTCTGACCTACTTAACATAACAATGAGTGGGATGGGTTGGATTTGAGTGGGACTTGCACATCAGAGCTTATTTCTTGGGTAGCATTGAAAATTGGGTAGGTCAAATGTTTGTTAGTGGGATGAATTGTAAAGGACCTGCCTAGTATGGGCCAACAGGCCTGCTGCAGTGTTCCTCCTTTCTTATGTTCTTAAAATAACTTTTGGACTTCTGTTACTTATACTTGTTAGGTAAGACATATATGCAACAGTTAGGTATCTTTATTTCGAAACGTTTCGCCTACACAGTAGGCTTCTTCAGTCGAGTACAGAAAAGTTGATAGAAGCAGAAGATACTTGTAATAAAGTTGGTAGAATTACCGACAATATGTAAAGTAAAAGGACACAAGTGCAACTAATGTGACATTTATTGTGGCAACGTTTCGCTCTCCAGGAGCTTTATCAAGCCATTACAAACAATACATGGACACAGAGGGTATATAAAGGCTCAGAGTGAGGTGAATACTAGTGAGGTACCATTTCGATGTTCACTAGTGGTAGTAGTAGTAGTAGTAGTGGTAGTGACAAAAGTAATACAATATGGTAGAGCAATTAATTCGTACATGAGTAAAAGGATATAAAAGCTATTACTTGGGTAACATAAAAATAGGTTGGACAAATATATAAACTGGAATGAGGCAGCTTGTTTCAGTTAGTATAACAGGAGAGACTATGTGATGGCAGGGTTTACTTTTTTCAGGAGGATTCTTGCTAAGACTTCGGAGATGGAGAAGCTGCCGTTGTTTTGTTTAATTGTATTCGAAACAGCGATCAGTGCTGATTCAAGGCACTTGCGTGTGCGGAAATTAGTTTCTTTTATCACTAATTGGGCGTCTCTGAATTTCATAAGATGATTGCTGGAATTTCGGTGAGAGTAAGACACATGTGCAACATCTGGGTATCTTTATTGTAGACGTTTCGCCATCCAGTGGCTTTATCAATACAAATTCCAGGACATAACTTGAAGACAGTAGAACTATGTACAGAAGATGAGGTAATCAGTCCCTCAACCTAGGAGTAGGTGCGAACAGCACCATAGTCGTGGAGAATCTCCACGACTATGGTGCTGTTCGCACCTACTCCTAGGTTGAGGGACTGATTACCTCATCTTCTGTACATAGTTCTACTGTCTTCAAGTTATGTCCTGGAATTTGTATTGATAAAGGCACTGGATGGCGAAACGTCTACAATAAAGATACCCAGATGTTGCACATGTGTCTTACTCTCATCTTGTCGGTATTATATACCTTTCGTACACAACTGGAATTTCGGTGTTGTACACAGGAGTTGTTTAAGTTGTCGTTCCTACATGCGAGAACGGCTGGGTTTGAGAGGGACCTGCCCTCCCAAAGCAACCTACGTCTCACCTCCTGGCACTATATAAGGCCCCATTCTGTCACTTCAACTTCATATTGTTTCAGACAAAGGAACAATGCTCTTCTCCAGACTGAGGGACTGACCACCTCAAAACTTTAAGGGTGATGGGCTGATTACATCGTCTTCAAGTATCTTCTGCTTCTATCAACTTTTCTGTACTCGACTGAAGAAGCCTACTGTGTAGGCGAAACGTTTCGAAATAAAGATACCTAACTGTTGCATATGTGTCTTACCTAACAATCTGTCGGTATTTTATACCATTTCAATGTTCGTTACTTATACTTCTTGAGATAAATCCAAGTAATCTGTTGGCCTTGTTGCGCACACTGAGGCACTGCTGTCTTGGCTTTAGATTTCTGCTTACCATGACTCCCAAGTCTTTTTCACATTCTGTATGACCAAGCTCTACTTCACCTAGATTATAGCTTCGAGGGTTATTTTCATTACCATGGGCAAGTACCTTACACTTATCCACATTAAACTTCATCTGCCATTTCTCAGACCAAGACATTAATTTGTTCAAATCGTCCTGGAGTTCATTGATATCCTCTTCAGAGTGAATTATACGGCCTATCTAGTAATCCACTAGTAATCCCTTCATCAAGGTCATAGGAAAGTATTGGTTTGGAAATAGGGTAGTTGATGAGTGGAACAGTCTACCTAGTTGGGTTATTGAGGCTAGGACTTGGGTAGTTTCAAATTTAGGTTGGATAAGTACATGAGGGGTTGGATTTGAGTGGGACTTGCACATCGGAGCTTGTTTCTTGGGTGGCATTGAAAGTTGGGTTGGTCAAATGTTTGTTAGTGGGATGAATTGCAAAGGACCTGCCTAGTATGGGCCAACAGGCCTGCTGCAGTGTTCCTCCTTTCTTATGTTCTTATGTTTGGAAATAGGGTAGTTGATGAGTGGAACAGTCTACCTAGTTGGGTTATTGAGGCTAGGACTTTGGTAGTTTCAAATTTAGGTTGGATATGTACCTGGGGGGTTGGATTTGAGTGGGACTTGCACATCGGAGCTTGTTTCTTGGGTGGCATTGAAAGTTGGGTTGGTCAAATGTTTGTTAGTGGGATGAATTGTAAAGGACCTGCCTAGTATGGGCCAACAGGCCTGTTGCAGTGTTCCTCCTTTCTTATGTAGTGACGTATAGAGCTGTAAAATAACTTTTGGACTTCTGTTACTTATACTTCTTGAGATAAATCCAAGTAATCTGTTGGCCTTGTTGCGCACACTAAGGCACTGCTGTCTTGGCTTTAGATTTCTGCTTACCATGACTCCCAAGTCTTTTTCACATTCTGTATGACCAAGCTCTACTTCACCTAGATTATAGCTTCGAGGGTTATTTTCATTACCAAGGGCATAAACCTTGGTAATAAATACCGACAAGTTGGTTTAGAAAGACACGTAAGCAAACACTATAACATATTTATTAGAAAACGTTTCGGTCCTGGAACCTTGATCACTTCTAACATACAGAGGTAGAAAGACATTATATATATAGGCGGAGAGTGAGATGTGACGCACGTGACCTGAGGATTGTCATAAGAACATAAGAATGGAGGAACACTGTAGAAGGCCTACTGGCCCATGCGAGGCGAGGGTAGACGATGAAAAACACGTGACTCCTGTGTTGTTGGGTTGGCATACATGATACTTAAGCAGCACCAACCCAACAACACAGGAGTCACGTGATTTCATCGTCTACCCTCGCCTCGCATGGGCCAGTAGCCTTCTACAGTGTTCCTCCATTCTTATGTTCTTATGACATTCCTCAGGTCACGTGCGTCACATCTCACTCTCTGCCTGTCTTTCTACCTCTGTATGTTAGAAGTGATCAAGGTTCCAGGACCGAAACGTTTTCTAATAAATATGTTTAGTGTTTGCTTACGTGTCTTTCTAACCAAACTTATCCACATTAAACTTCATCTGCCATTTTTCCAAACCAAGACATTAATTTGTTAAAATCGTCCTGGAGTTCATTGATATCCTCCTCAGAGTGAATTATACGGCCTATTTTGTATCATCAGCAAATTTACTCATGTCACTAGTAATCCCTTATCGATGTCATTAATGTAAATTATGAACAGGAGAGGGCCTAAAACTGATCCTTGTGGAACCCCATAGTGACTAACCCCCATTCAGATTTTCACTCCATTAATGGTAACTCTCTGCTTTCTTTTGGGTAAGCCATGCCTCAATCATGCTAGAACTTTACCTCCTATACCATGAGCTGCCACTTTTCTTAAGAGTCTCTTGTGAGGAAACTCTGCCCGAAGGCTTTACTAAAATCCAAATAAACAATATCATATTCCTTATCACTGTCAACTGCCTCAAATGTTCTATTGAAGAACGTCAGTAAGTTTGTCAGGCAGGAACGACCTCTCGTGAATCCATGCTGAGATTCATTTATCAAGTTAGCTTTCAAGGTGACTTCTGATAATGTCAGCTATAATTGATTCTAATAACTTGCCCACTATAGATGTCAGGCTTATTGGACGGTAATTTGAAGGAGTGGACTTATCCCTGATTTGAATATAGGAACCACATTAGCCATCTTCCAACTCTGGCACAACCACTGGTAAGGAGGGACGCATTGAATACACTCGTTAATGGCTGACTAAGCTCCATCTTCCCTTTCCCTTTAAGTACCCTTGAAAACAGCTCATCGGGTCCCGGGGACTTATTTTGTTTCAGTTTGTCTATCTGTTTAATAACCATGTCCCTCATGACAGTGATATTAGTTAACTTAAATTCATCAGGAACTAAATAATTGTTAATTACTGGAATCTCATTTACATCTTCCTGTGTAAAAACTGACAAAAAATAGTCATTAAATAAGGAACACATTTCCAGTTCATTATCCGTCAGCTGTCCATTCCCAGATTTCAGAGGTCCTAATTTTTCCTTCACCTTCGTTATACACTTGAAAGAACCCCTTTGGATTAGTCTTTGATTCCTCCTTTCTTATGTTCTTATGTTTTTATGAGTGGAACAGTCTTCCTAGTTGGGTTATTGAGGCTAAAACTTGGAAGGTTCAAATTTAGGTTGGATAAATACATGAGCGAGAGGTGTTGGATTTGAACAGGACTTGCATATATTAGTGGATAGAGTTATCTGACCTTATTTCTTGGGTAGCATTGAAAATTTGGTTGGGCAAATGTTTTGTTAGCGGGATAGATTGTAAAGGACCTGCCTAGTATGGGCCAACAGGCCTGCTGCAGTGTTCTTACTTTCTTATATTGTTATAAGTTGCGTTTGAGTCACGTGACCTTTATGTCAGGTGTTACACTTCACTCTTAGCCTATATATGCTTTCATTTTAATCATCGTCTGTTAGAAGCGATCAAGATCCCTTGACCTAAACATTTGTTGTCAACTATATACTAGTGTTTGCTTATGAGTCTGTTTAATAAAATTGTCGATATCAATTAGGAAGGGTGATACCATCCTAGTGAAGACGATCCAAACAATCATGCAGTGAAGGTAAGTTCTTTGTTGTTGTTATAGGAAAGAGGACAAATTTAGGTCACCACTAACATTTTTTATTTTTAAACTATTTTTACAAACTCACACAGGACTCATATGAATACCATTAATTTTCCCATAATTATCAATAGCTTAAACATCTCTATAATGATGAAAATCAGAGAAATGTTCAACTTCTGGGTATCTTTATTGTAGACGTTTCGCCATCCAGTGGCTTTATCAATACAAATTTTAGGACCGTAGTCCTGAAGATTCTTCAGGATTACGGTGCTCTTCACACTAACTCCATATATTTTATATATATTTCTAATGTCTTCAAATTATTTCCTAGAATTTGTATTGAAAAAGCCACCCAGATGTTGCACATGTCTAATTTTCATCACGTCGGTATTGAATACCATTGATGTACAATTCTGTATAATAATGATAGTAATAATAATAATGATGATGATGATGATGTAAAGTGCAACTAATGTGACATTTTTATTTTGGAAATGTTTCGCTCCTGGAGAGCGAACGTTTCCACATATTGCTTATTGTCGGTAATTCTACCAACTATATTACAAAGCTCCTGGAGAGCGAAACGTTGCCACAATAAAATGTCACATAAGTTGCACTTGTGTCCTTTTACTTTACATGATAATAATAATAAGAGATTATATATTTTATTTATTTTGCAGGTCATCCTGACACCTGAGGCTGGCTCTTGTTGTGTCAATACTTCAGGTATCCTGACAGAATATTCTGATACTTGTAGTGTCAATACTACACTGACACTTGCAGTACCAATATCACTGTTACAAATCTGAAGATTCTGTGAATACTAAATACAGTGTTAATACAGTGACTACACTAAAAACATAGTTAAGTAAATTAATATACGACAATATCATTACTCATTATGTTGAAAACATCTGAAAAAACCGTGTTTTAAGGCAAAGCAACGTACAGGTGTTGATGAACATTCACACTCGCTACAACACCCTTCTCAAGAACTTCAGTGCGTATCTCTCACCCAACGTTCAGTGTGTCTTAAAGAGTTTTCTGATAATTGTAATTTACTACAACACACGAGAACTCATAGTGGAGAAAAACTATATCAATGTTCAGTATGTCTGAAAATTTTTTCTAAAAAATATACTTTAAAAAGGCACTTGATGATTCATACTGGAGAGAAACCATACCAGTGTTCACAATGTCCAAAAGATTTTTCACGAAGGTCTGAATTAGTATCTCACATGAGAACTCATACTGGAGAGAAGCCATATCAGTGTTCAGTGTGTCTAAAAGACTTTTCTCATAATTCAACTTTAGTAAATCACATGAGAACTCATACTGGAGAGAAACCATATCAGTGTGTAGTGTGTCTGAAAAACTTTTCTCGAAAATCTAGTTTAGTAAGTCATATGAGAACTCATACTAGTAAGATATGATTCATGAAAGTATATCATTAAAATAAATAAATATATTTGGGTCTAGTTTACTAAAGTTGACTTAACCTAAATTATGAAATAATTTTTGAGCGTTTTTTCTTCTTAATGATTCTGGCATTGGTCCAGACTTGTCTGGCAGTGTGTTGCATGTCTGGCAGTGTTGCATATCTGAGAGTGTGTTGCATGTCTGGCAGTGTGTTGCATGCAATACAACTGGTGATATTTATCAAATAAACAATCTATTAATTCCTACCCACAGTTTTACTTTGCCACAATACCACCTTGATGGTCTTCTTGAATGTCATTTTTAAAATAAGTAAGCATATCATTAAGATAAGTGAGCATATCATCAAGCCTAAAAGACTTAAAGGAAAATCCCAAATTATTGCCACTTGGGTAGGCCCTGTGCCCCTCCCTAGAAATATCTGGGTGCCTGGCCTACGTTTCCTAAACATCGAAGTGTACCTACCCCCTCGACGCAGGTGTTACAAATGCCAGCACTATGGCCATGTTGAAGTAGCCAGAATGCACAGTAGGCCTTGACAGCCAAAAAATTAAGTGTATTAACTGTAAAGTAGTTGGGGTTAAAGCTTCCCACAAGGACTGCAGTCGGAACCCAAACAACCTTCGACGTAAACCAGCCATGCCTGCTAGTACATGTGAAACTACTGATCTGCCACTACTGATACGTACCCCTACACCTGAATATGGGGATGAGCTTGTCATTTTTTCCAACACGCACAACTGCAACAGTCAGACACCACACAGGTAACCCCCCTGGAAACTGGAGATGAGTCAGATGCACAGGACCTACCTGCAATGAATAATGATGAGGCAGACTTGCCACAGGCACCATCAGAGAACACTAATGTAACCATGGCACCTGTTAAGGTGATAGGTGTTAAAGAAAGCACTAACTCAGAAGTGCCATCCTACGTAGAGTCATTGTATTCGCCTGACCTTCCTTATATTATAACAAATTTGCAGAAAAAAAATTGAGCATCCTAACAAGTTTAATAAATATATGTAATCAGGATGATGCTCTTTAGTATGGTGATAATGTCAAAAGTGCAGCAATATCCGTTCAGTTTCAAGCAATTTGTAATGAAGAATCCCATGACTCTTGGCTTCAAGACTTGCCTTTTAACTGGCTGCCAAGATGCCGAAAAATGCTTAAAATTAAAGGTCCTGAAGATAAGCACGTACAAACTATGCTATTTGCTCTTAAGTGTCTGCACACTATAGCCAAAGCATAATAGCTTTACCACCTTATGAGCAAGAGATTCTAATGATTCACTTCAATGGATACATTACAAATCTTGTCATGGAACGTTGCTTCCATCAGTAAGCGATTGCCTGACTTACATCATATTAGTGCAACCAAGAATATTGATGTCATCTGTTTGCACGAATGTAGACTGAAAAATGGAGCACCTCCACCAAAGTTGCCTGGATATGCAGCTTATAACCTAAGGTCAACCAACTGCTGTGTGAAGTATGTCAGAAAGAACTTGCACATTCACTCCTCTCGTTGCAGAGTGGAGTTAACATGCAGTATCATGGTGTCAAAGTATATGCAGGCGATTTTTCCATAAACATTTTTAGTCTCTATGCCCCTGCGAACCAGCTTCGACCTGATGCTTTACCAGATCGCATCAGTAGTGAACCTACCCTCATTCTTGGAGATTTTAATGCCAGACATAAGAATACTGGTTTACCTGACCAGGCGTCCTGGTGGATCAGAGCCTGATCAACCAGGCTGTTACTGCTGGCTGCACGCAAACCAACGTACGAGCCACAGCCCGGCTGGTCAGGTACAGACTTTAGGTGCTTGTCCAGTGCCAGCTTGAATACTGCCAGGGGTCTATTGGTAATCCCCCTTGGTGAGTCTATAACAAACACCAATGGAACTAAACTAGTGAAATTGCTAAATGAGCATCATAATGTTCGAATTGTGGGCACTATTGAGCCTACTGACATATATTGTGTCATACTAGATCTGTGCCTAGGGTTTAATACTTCATATACGATGCATGACTCTGTCAAAGTTGATGATCTTCTATCTGATCACTTCCCAAGACTTACAACTGTCAATTTTGATCACATCTCCAGCAATTAAGAAGCTAAATTCAGAAGGAGGAAATTTATTCTCAACCAAGAACACAGAGATAACTTTATTAACCACTTGGATCAATGGTATAAGAATTACCAGCCCACTGGCACACAAAAATTTAGTGATGATTTAGTTACCACTATTGTGACTGTCCTCACAGATCAAGTGGGCAGGAAAACAAAACATAGACCCTCCACTATAAATAACAATAAAAACCAATATAAATACTATAATGATCCAGAGATACGCAACCTAATACATGCAGCTAGGAGGATTGGTAAAGCATACCGTGAATGTAGAACCCCAGACCTGCTCAGAGCATTTCAAGTAGCACTAACAAATGCAAGGAATAGAAAGCAGGAACTTAGGCAAAAGGAATGAGGACAGTTTGTTAGTGGATTAACTAGGTCCACCCCTTTAAGTTTGGCTTGGAAAGGTATAAATAAAATAACCAGGTAAAAGACTGGCAATGTTGCTCATCCCTTCCCTCTTGAAAATGCAAATGACCTCATAAATGACTGGTCCAAAACATCCAGGCATGAAAACCTTCCATCTCATATTAGGAAAAAATTAGAGAGTACTTCAGAAGAAATGTTGAAACTGACTAATTTTATGAGCGAAAACATTGATGAGTGATTGCCTTTTCACCGAGTATGAATTAGATAATGCATTAACTAAAGGTCGATCAACTGCTCCTGGAGAGGATGGTAAAACCTACGATATTCTCAGAACTCTAAGGCACGTGCCTGATAACCCTTTGTTGGCACTGTATAATTTCAGATACATTGAGGGAGTTCTTCCTACTTCCTGGACCAATAGTCTCATTGTGCCTATCCCTAAGCCCCGACAGCCTGATACATTTAGACCGATCTCCTTAACTAGCTGTCTTTGTAAAACCTTTGAAAGAATGATACTTAACAGACTGCACTACAGAATCAGAAACCAACTTTCCCCCTACCTCTATGGGTTCATCAACGGTAAAAGTGTGCACAACTGTATTTCCACCTTTCTCACTGCACACACCTCTGCTAGCTTTACCACTTTTCTTGATCTAAAATCTGCATTTGATATTGCGAACAGAACAGTTATGCTACATGAACTAGCCAAAATAAATATTAGTGGTAGCTTACTCTGCTGGATAATAGGATACCTGTCAAATAGAGTATCGTCTGTCCTTTATCAAGGTTTTAGAAGTGAGTCTAAAGAAATGTCTTTAGGTACATCGCAGGGAGGAGTTCTTAGTCCCTTGCTATTTAATATTCTGATTAATGCTCTCCCAAATGCTCTACCTGCCTCACCTAAACATATAGCTATAAGCTATGCTGATGACATCATGATACATACAACAGGGCACAAGAAGATGAGCACCATTCTTAATGAAGTTCAAGCAATTTGTAATCGACTAGGCCTCATAATATCTTCCTCTAAAACAAAGATATTAACAAGCAAACGACATCCCCCTCCCACCTATTTGCATGGTGAAATCATCAGCTACGTTAAAACCTACAGATATCTTGGTGTAGATGTACCCTTGGGTAGATTTAGGTAGATGTCGTTTTGATAAGGACCTGCCTCGTATGGGCCAGTAGGCCTTCTGCAGTGTTCCTACATTCTTATGTTCTTATGTTCTTTAACAAATCCACTATACCATAACTAAATAAGAAATGCAAAGCTAGGCTAAATGCTCTCAAAGCTGTTGCTGGCTACAACCCCAACTATGGTGCTAATGTGAGAATCGTGAGAATGATGTACACAGCCTATGTTAGGTCCTTAATTGATTATGCTGCTCCCATATTGATATTAACTAGGGAAAGTTCTTTCCGACCCTTGGAGTTAATGCAGAATGAAGCTCTCAGAATTATTCTTGGGTGTCCCAGATCTACAAAGGTTCTTAATATGAGGAAGGAGCTTGGTATTTCTAGTATCAGTGATAGGATTGTTGAGATTAACACTGTACTAGGTATTAGAATGTTGAGAAATGAACCAGATTCTGTCACAATGAATCTTACCAAGTGTCTAGAGGTAAATCCTCACATATCTAAATGGACTGTGAAAACGTGCAATTGCATTAAGTTTTAAACCTGCATGAACTGTATCGCTGTAGGCAACAAGAGCATTTCACCCCTCCATGGAAGATGTGTTCATTTAATATCACATACCTGCAAGTCCCTCTGAAGAAGCTCATTGCTAGTAATCCCTTCCTTAAATCTCTTGTTAGAGCAACTGATCAAGATGAAATTTCTCGCCTAGCTGGTAGTAATAAGTTATCACAAGTTATATACACTGATGGATCTAAACATGAGTCTTCTGGCAGGGCTACATCTGCTTTTGTTGCCGCCTCCCTAGTTAATAACGATAATAAATTTGTTGAGTTAGGCATAAGAATTAACAACTGGGCATCTACACTGCAAACTGAATTGTTTGCAATCCTAATGGCAGTAAAGCTAATCTGTCACATAGAATCATTACTGATTCTATGTCATCATTGAAGGCTCTTGACTCATATAATGTCTCCAACATCTTGCTCATTGGAGAAGCCAGATATAGATACTCAAAAATCAGGGACAAAGGAATTAATGTACAGTTACTATGGATCCCATCACGCATAGGATTACTCCTTCATTATAAAGCTGATATGTTAGCCAAGAAGAGCACCGAGAATGAGAATGTAGAATATGACTTTGGTATAACTGCCTAGCATTAGCAATAATATTAGGAGAGAAGTAAATAATGAAAATTATTGTTGTAGGAATGCAATTAGAAGCCTGAGTAGATCTATAACCCACTATGATAACACGAACGTAGATAAGTATGTTTATGGAGCAACGTACAATGTGAACAGACTGATGTTGCAGTGGCCAGGCTTAGACTTGGTTACAAGTACTTCTGGCAGTTTGGCAGACACACAGATGATCAAACTTTATGTAAATTATGTGATCAAGCATATGGTTACTGTCTTGAACACTATGTGCTTAATTGTCCACTTATTGAGGAATACAGAGACAGACAGTATAATAAACTATGTGACATGTCAAGATATCTTATTAATGGAAATAAGATACCAGATATACTAAACAAATTTCCTAAATTTGCTTGTAACAGATAAGTGAACTATAGATATGTAGATATAAATCCATATGTATTCATGTTAACCCCTTGGGGCCTAGTTCCTGGGCCTTTTGTGTATCCATATGCTCTTGCACTACCGTCCACAGGACGGATATTGGGTGCACAATAAACTAGCAACTTCGGTGGCAAAATCTAATATGATACAGTTTCTCTCCAGTATAAGTTCTCATGTGACTAAGTAATTCAGAATTTTGAGAAAAGCTTTCAGACACTCTGAAAACTGATATGGTTTCTCTCCAGTATGCATTAGCATGTGTGTTCTTAAATTACACTTTTGAGAAAAGTTTCTCAGACACATTGAACACTGATATGGTTTTTCTCCAGTATGAGTTCTCATTTTATTTACTAAGGTTGATTTTCGAGAAAAGTTGTTCATTCATTCTGAACATTGATATGGTTTTTCTCCAGTATGAGTTCTTATGCATTGTACTAACTCACACTTTTGAGAAAAGTTTTTCGGACTCACTGAACACTGATATGGTTTTTCTCCAGAATGAGATATCATATGACGTTCTAATACAGACCTTTGTGAAAAGTCTTTCAGACATTGTGGACACTGATATGGTTTCTCTCCATTATGGCTTTTCAAGTGTTGTCGTAAATTACATTTATCAGAAAACTCATTTAGACATAATGAACACTGGAGAATTTTATAGTCTATACTAAATCTAGTCAGAGATACACACTGAGGTTTGTGAGAAGAAGATTGCTGTAGTGAGTGTGAATGTTGATCAAAACCTCTACATTGTATTGCCTCAAAACACAGTTTTTCAAATGTTTTAAACATAATGAGTGAAGATATTCTCGTATAGTAATTTACTTAACTATTTTTTTAGTGTAGACACTGTATTAACACTGTATATACAGTAGCTACAGAACCTTTAGATTTGTAACAGGGATATCGGCACCACAAGTGAAGTATTGAAACTACAAGTACCAGAATATTATATCAGGATACCTAAAGTATTGACACAACAAGAGCCAGCCTCAGGTACCAGGATACCAGAAGCATTGACACAACAAGAGCCAGCCTCAGGTACCAGGTACCAGGATACCAGAAGCATTGACACAACAAGAGCCAGCCTCAGGTACCAGGATACCAGAAGCATTGACACAACAAGAGCCAGCCTCAGGTACCAGGATACCAGAAGTATTGACACAACAAGAGCCAGCCTCAGGTGTCAGGATGACCTGCAAAAAAAATAAAATATATCTGTTGTTGTTGATATTATTATTATTATTGTTATTATTGTTATTATTATTATTATTATTATTATTATTTATTATTATTATTATTATTATTATTATTATTATTATTATTATTATTATTATTATTATTTCTTAAGTAAGACACATTGGCAACATTTAGGCATCTTTAATCTGCAACGTTTCGCCTACTCAGTAGACTTCTTCAGTAGAGTACAGAAAGTAGGCAGGAACGGTAGAGATGTGAAGACAATGTTATCAGTCCATCACACTTGAAGTTGAAGATTTGAGGTTGTCAGTCCCTCAGCCTGAAGAAGAGTTCTGTTTCATACTCTGAATTAATGTTTCACATCTTCACTGCCTAATTTCTGCACTCGACTGAAGAAGCCTATTGTGTGGGCGTAACGTCTCGGATTAAAGATGCCTTACTGTTGAAAATGTTTCTTACTTACCAACCTGTTGGTATTATATACCATTTTGAAATTCATTATTATTATTATTATTATTACTATTATTATTATTATTATTATTATTATTATTATTATTATTATTATTATTACTATTATTATTGTTATTATTATTATTATTACTATTATTATTGTTATTATTATTATAATTATTATTATTATTATTTTATTATTATTATCACACTGGCCGATTCCCACCAAGGCAGGGTGGCCCGAAAAAGAAAAACTTTCACCATCATTCACTCCATCACTGTCTTGTCAGAAGGGTGCTTTACACTACAGTTTTCAAACTGCAATATTAACACCCAACATTATTATTATTATTATTATTATTATGATTATTATTATTATTATTATTCAGTATTGTTCATGAATGGAATACAATACTGACAAGATGAAAATTAGACATGTGCAATATCTGATAATGAAAATAACCCTCGAAGCTATAAACTAGGTGAAGTAAAGCTTGATCATACAGAATGTGAAAAAGACTTGGGATTCATGGTGAGCAGGAATCTAAAGCCAAGACAGCAGTGCCTTAGTGTGCGCAACAAGGCCAACAGATTACTTAGATTTATCTCAAGAAATGTATGTAACGGAAGTCCAAAAGTTATTTTACAGCTCTATTCATCACTAGTGAGGCCTCATTTAGATTATGCTGTTCAGTTTTGGTCTCCTTACTACAGGATGGATATAGACTCATTGGAGAACATACAGAGAAGAATGAATAAACTGAATTACAAACCAACACAACCTTTTCTACTCCTTGCATGATCCTGCTCCAAACCCTATTTGCAAATAACCTTGGATTCGCTGACAGGTACCTTATATGACAGGTACCATTCTCTGACCCACGTTCGCCTTAGCTTTTGGGTTAAGACATGGCCCAGTTCTACACTCCTCTCTAGCGCTAAACGTCGCATGTCCCTTCCTCCCCGCTCACCCCACCGGAGTCCCAACAGAAGAGCCTGAATTTCTCTTCTCAATATCTGTCCCACGATCGCCTTCGCTGCTGGGTTAAGCCCTGGCTCTATTTCTACGACTAAGAACACTCCTCTCCAGCACTATTCTTCGTCTGTCCCATCTTCCCCGCTCATCCCATTTGGGATCTTACCTGAACTTTCGTTCGTTCGTTCGTTCTGTATGTTAGAAGTGATCAGGGTCCCAGGACCGAAACGTTTTCTAATAAATATGTCATAGTGTTTGCTTACGTGTCTTTCTAAACCAACTTGTCGGTATTTATTACCAAGGTTTATACCATCTTGTCTGACACTGCAACACACTATGGACATAGCATACAGAGAATACCTTTCTCTCCTACTCAAAGCTAATAGTCTTCGGAACCGACATCTTCCTAGAAGACTTGCTGAGATTGTGGTACCACGGTCCACTCCACGACAACTGACCACATCTAGAAACCCTTTCTCTCCTGCAATTTACTCCTACCTTAGAGAAAGCTCTGATGAACTGCGACATGCTCAGAAGGAGGCCTCATTACGTGCCGCTCAGATTCGTGCTTCACTTCCTACTCCTGACAGAAGGACTGCAGAATATATACTTAGCCAAATTACCACTGCCAACATCCAACAGAAATTGAAGCTATCACGAAAACTACAAGACCTGTGCTCCCACAGCAAATGGAGCGAAATGGGACGACCAGAAATCATAAATAACTTATCTTCCTATACACTAACCGTCACCGAGACAGAAGCCCTCAGCCTAGGGCTCAAGTTTACTACCGGCATCAACAAGAAACATAATCTGGTGGATATGGTAACCAAGAACCAACCTTTAGGAGACTCCGAGTTTCAAAAAGGCTTTGTTCAAGGAATTGTCACTGCTGCAGCTACTGAGCCTTCAAGACCGGTCATTCCCAGAAGATACATCCAAGCACTCAGGAACTTGGCCAACAACGATGATATCGTCATTACAACCGCTGACAAAGGAAGTGGTGTGGTGTTACTCAACACTGTCAACTACAACAATAAAGTTTTAAATCTTCTCAACGATGCCAACACATACAAGCTTGTATCAGAATCAGTGCTACTTCAAAGTACACAGACTTTTCTTCAAAAGGCTCGTAGCATCTTACGAAAATCAGAACAAGGCAAAAAATAATTAGGAGTAAGGGTGGGAGCTATGTCATATGTGGTATTTTGCCAAGGAGAGGAGTTGGAAATGAATGGTTGTCCAGGGCAATTGGTGTCAATTGCTGGCTGGACAAATACTGTAAGGAAAATGTGGTAACATTCATTGACAACTGGGACATCTTCTATGGCAGTAATGACATATATGCCAGGGAAGGGGTTCACTTATCATGGTCTAGGGTGGGAGCACTGGCAACTGCAGTGGAGGGAGCTGTTAGGACTTTAAACAAGGAATAGTTAGTGGTATGGGTTTTCGCAGGAAAACAGTGAAGTCCCAGTGTAGTAATATTATGAGTTCTATGGGAACTAGTAATAAGCAGAACGAGGTAGATATTGAAAAGCCAGTGACACTGGGTGATAAGGGCAGTAATAGGTTTAGTAGAAAAAACAGAAATGAGCAGGAAGGCTAAAGAGAAAGGAGAGTCTTTCAATGTTTATTATGCAAATAGCCGTAGTGCTAGGAATAAGATGAACGAGTTGAGATTATTTGCTAGTGCAGGTAACATTGATGTATTTGCCTTAACTGAGACGTGGTTTAATTCAAAAAGTCGGGAAATGCCTGCGGAATGTCACATTCATGGTTTTAAATTGTTCCAAGTAGATAGAAGAATCGGGAAGTGGGGGGTGGGGTGGCATTGTATGCCCGTGATCGCTTGAGCTGTTGCATAAAAACGGGTATTAATTCTGAAGTATCACATACAGAGTCTGTTTGTGATGAATGGTTTGAAAAACCGACAAGTTGAAGATTGAGACACTTATGCAGCATATGGGAATCTTTATTCAGGAAACGTTTCGCCACACAGTGGCTTCATCAGTCAATGTTTGGATAGAATTTTCAAAGGCGCATGATAAGCTGATTTTAGGAGTGATATAATATCCCCCAAACTTAGATAGGGACCAAGGGAGACTACAATGGGAGGAAATTGTTAAGGCCACATGGCACGACGATGTAGTAATTCTAGGAGACTTTAACTTTAGTCATATTGATTGGAAATTCTTGATTGGGAATTTAGAATCATTACGACTTCTTAGAAGTAGTTCAGGATTGTTTTTTGAAGCAGTTTGTGACAGAACCTAAAAAGGGGTAATAACCTGCTTGACTTAGTTCTGGCAAACAATGAATCCCTTTTTAATAATTTAAAATTTCAGAGGAACTTGGTGCTAGCGACCACAAATCAATTACATTTAGCATTGAATGGAAGTACGATTGTAGCGATAACTCATAAACAATCCCAGATTTTAGCTTAGGGAGATTTCGATGGGTTTAGAGAACACTTATCAACTGTTGAATGGGGGAACGAAAGAGAGCTATCAATATGACAGTTTTCTGAACACAATACATGCTGCTCAAGGAACGTTTATCCCTTATAAGGAAATTATGACAAATAGAAATGACCCAAAATGGATGAATAATAGGCTGAAATATCTACTAGGGCATAAGAAAGGAATTTATAGGCGTATCAAAAGAGGCGAGGGTCATCTTATGAATCAGTATATTGAAAAAGACTTGGGAGTCATGGCAAGCAGAATCTAAAGCCAAGACAGCAGTGCCTTAGTGTGCGCAACAAGGCCAACAGATTACATAAGAACATAAGATTGTAGGAACACTGCAGAAGTCCTACTGGCCCATACGAGGCAGGTCCTTATCAAAACGACATCTACCTAAAGCTACTCAAGAAATAACTCCCGTACCCCTTGACACCAATCAAACCCAGCCCCTCCCACTTGGATTTATCTCAAGAAGTATAAGTAACAGAAGTCCAAAAGTTATCTTACAGCTCTATACATGTTAGGTAAGACACATATGCAACAGTTAGACATCTTTATTCCGAAACGTTTCGCCTACACAGTAGGCTTCTTCAGTCGAATACAGAAAGTAGGCAGGAGCAGTAGAGATGTGAAGACGATGTAATCAGTCCATCACCCTTAAAGTCGTAGAATTTGAGGTTTGTCATCCCTCGCCTGGAGAAGTTCAGTTCCATAGTCAGAACAATCTGAAGATCAAGCGACAGTGCGGAGACTTAAATACTGTCGGAAGGAGAGGTGCAGGGTAGTATAGGGTAGTAGTAGTAGTGAGAGGCAACTGAGAGGTCATGTCCCTCTCAGATCCAACCCTTCTCACTTGAAAAGCTTTTCCAAGGTGTTTTCTGTAACCAAGCTTTTCAAGTGAGAAGGTTGGATCTGAGAGGGACATGACCTCTCAGTTGCCTCTCACTACTACTAAATAAACCCCTACTACTACCCTGCACCTCTCCTTCCCCACCCGTATTAAGTCTCCGCACTGTCGCTTGATCTTCAGTTATTCCTGACTATGGAACTGAACTTCTCCAGGCCGAGGGACTGACAACCTCAAATTCTACGACTTTAAGGGTGATGGACTGATTACATCGTCTTCACATCTCTACTGCTCCTGCCTACTTTCTGTATTCGACTGAAGAAGCCTACTGTGTAGGCGAAACGTTTCGGAATAAAGATGTCTAACTGTTGCATATGTGTCTTACCTAACAACCTGTCGGTATTGTATATACCATTTTGATGTTCAGCTCTATACATCACTAGTGAGGCCTCAATTAGATTATGCTGCTCAGTTTTGGTCCCCTTACTACAGGATGGACATAGACTCATTAGAGAACATACAGAGAAGAATGACTAAAATGATTTACTGTGTAAGGAACCTCCCATATGAAGATGGACTCAAAGCCTTAAATCTCCACTCTGATGTTGATAAACTAGACACATGTGCAACTGTGCAAGAAAGGTATAAAATACCGACAATATGAAAGTTAAGACACATGTGCAACATCTGGATATCTTTATTGTAGTAGACGTTTCGCCATCCAGTGGCTTTATCAATACAGATTCTAGGACATAATAGGAAGACAGTAGAACTATATACAAAAGATGAGGTAATCAGTCCCTCGGCCTTGGAGTTAGTGTTCACAGCATCGTGGTGGAGGAGAGTCTGGAGCAAAGGCAAGAAGACTGGCGCTTTTTTATAGGCGTCAGTGAATGGGACGGGCAGCAGACGAGGGCAGTCACTGGTAGGCGGGATTCCCCAGTGGAAGTAGGTCCTTCCCAAAGAGATGGGTTAGTTGCAGCAGCCGTGAAGAAGGTCTTGTAGATGTCCTCTGAACCAAGATTCCATGATGTTGCAGTGTCTGACAAGTTGTGCAAGAAAGGTATAAAATACCGACAATATGAAAGTTAAGACACATGTGCAACATCTGGATATCTTTATTGTAGTAGACGTTTCGCCATCCAGTGGCTTTATCAATACAGATTCTAGGACATAATAGGAAGACAGTAGAACTATATACAAAAGATGAGGTAATCAGTCCCTCGGCCTTGGAGTTAGTGTTCACAGCATCGTGGTGGAGGAGAGTCTGGAGGCCTGCTGCAGTGTTCCTCCTTTCTTATGTTCTTATAAGAACATAAGAATGTAGGAACACTGCAGAAGGCCTACTGGCCCATACGAGGCAGGTCCTTATCAAAACGACATCTACCTAAAGCTACTCAAGAAATAACTCCCGTACCCCTTAACACCAATCAAACCTAGCCCCTCCCACTCATATACTTGTCCAGTCTCTTCTTAAAGCTACCCAAGGTCCTAGCCTCTATCACCCCACTGGGAAGACTGTTCCACGCATCAACAACTCTGTTAGAAAACCAGTACTTACCTATGTCCTTTCTAAATCTAAATTTATCCAACTTAAATCCATTATTCCTGGTTCTTACCTGGTTCGACACCCTCAGTACTTTATTAATGTCTCCCTTGTTTATGCCCGTCATCCACTTATACACCTCAATGATATCTCCCCTCATTCTACGCCTCTCCAGAGAGTGGAGATTTAAGGCTTTAAGTCTATCTTCATACGGGAGGTTCCTTACACAGTAAATCATTTTAGTCATTCTTCTCTGTATGTTCTCTAACGAGTCTATGTCCATCCTGTAGTAAGGGGACCAAAACTGAGCAGCATAATCTAAATGAGGCCTCACTATTGATGTATAGAGCTGTAAAATAACTTTTGGACTTCTGTTACTTATACTTCTTGAGATAAATCCAATATTCTGGTGACGTGTACTTAGCTGTGGTGACGTGTACTTAGCTCTGTGAAGACCTGTTTGTGTGCTCTCTGTGAATCTGTACCAGGATGCCCTCTCTTGAGCAACTTTACCAGCAGCTGAGAGAAGAGCTCAGAGTTGCTAAGATGGAGATACGGCGATTAACGGAGGAGAACAAGAGGATTCGTAGTAATCCTTCTGTTGTGAGTCCCCAGGTTAAGAGGGGAGCTTGGTCAGTGGCCGGGCAACATGGAACCAAGCTGAAGATCAAGAAAACGGTTGGAGAGGCAGAAACAACGAGAAACCAGAAGACTACCGTGGAAACTTCCAACTCATTCTCGGTGCTACCTGACGAATGTGAGTGTTCTACTGGGAATGCCACAACGAGCACCAAAGAAGCATTGGCAGACGTGAGTAAGACATCCCTAGAAAGCCCAACAAAGACCATCGAGAACGTCTTGACGAATTCTACAAGTGGTGTAATGCTACCTGGCGAATGTGAGTCGACTACTCGGAGCATCACGACGGACGACGCCAAGGAAGGTAAAAACATTGTTGTTGTTGGGGATAGCCAGATTAGGTACATGGATAGGGTATTCTGCTTGAAGGATAGGAGTAGGAGGCAGAGAGTGTGTTTTCCTGGGGCCGGGATGAAGGATATTGTTAGCAGTCTGGATGACATCATGAGAGGTAATCGGAGCAATCCTATTATCTGTCTCAGTGCTGGAGGCAACGATGTTGGCAGACGTAGGAGTGAGGACCTGATTAGCAGGTATAGGTCAGCAATAGAGATAATTAGGAGGAAGGGTGGGAAACC
Source organism: Cherax quadricarinatus (assembly GCF_026875155.1). NCBI lineage: Eukaryota > Metazoa > Arthropoda > Malacostraca > Decapoda > Parastacidae > Cherax > Cherax quadricarinatus. The sequence continues at coordinate 20,421,569 of NC_069452.1, read as the reverse complement.
TGTCATATGTGGCATTTTGCCAAGGAGAGGAGTTGGAAATGAATGGTTGTCCAGAGCAATTGGTGTCAATTGCTGGCTGGACAAATACTGTAAGGAAAATGCGGTAACATTCATTGACAACTGGGACCTCTTCTATGGCAGAAATGACATGTATGCCAGGGATGGGGTTCACTTATCTAGGAGTGGGGTGGGAGCACTGGCCAACGCAGTGGAGGGAGCTGTTAGGTCTTTAAACTAGGAATTGTTAGTGGTATGGGTTTTGGCGGGAAAACTGAGAAGTTGCAGGGTAATAACATGAGTACTAGGAGAACTAGTAATAGGCAAAATGAGGTGGATATTGGAAAGCCAGTGGCACTAATTGACAAGGACAGTAATAGGTTTAGTGGAATAACAGAAAGGAGCAGGAAGGGTAAAGAGAGAGGAGGGTCATTAAAAATTTATTACACAAATAGTCGCAGTGCTAGGAATAAGATGGACGAGTTGAGACTAGTTGCTAGTGCAGGTAACATAGATGTCTTTGCCATTACTGAGACGTGGTTTAATTCAAAAAGTCGGGACATGCCTGCAGAATGTCACATTCAGGGTTTTAAATTGTTCCAAGTAGATGGAAGTATCGGGAAGAGAGGTGGGGTGGCATTGTATGTCCGAGATCGCTTGAACTGTTGCATAAAAAGGGGTATTAAGTCTGAAGTAACACATACAGAGTCTGTTTGGGTAGAATTTTCAGAGGGGCATGAAAAATTAATTTTAGGTGTGATATACCGTCCCCCAAATTTAGATAGGGACCAAGGGAGACTACAATGGGAGGAAATTGTTAAGGCCACATGGCACGACGATGTAGTAATTCTAGGAGACTTTAACTTTAGTCATATTGATTGGAAATTCTTGATTGGGAATTTAGAATCATACGACTTCTTAGAAGTAGTTCAGGATTGTTTTTTGAAGCAGTTTGTGACAGAACCTACAAGGGGTAATAACCTGCTTGACTTAGTTCTGGCAAACAATGAATCCCTTGTTAATAATTTAGAAATTTCAGAGGAACTTGGTGCTAGCGACCACAAATCAATTACATTTAGCATTGAATGGAAGTACGATTGTAGCGATAACTCAGTAACAATCCCAGATTTTAGCTTAGCAGATTTCGATGGGTTTAGAGAACACTTATCAACTGTTGAATGGGGTAACGAAGAGAGCTATCAATATGACAGTTTTCTGAACACAATACATGCTGCTCAAGGAACGTTTATCCCTTATAAGGAAATTATGACAAATAGAAATGACCCAAAATGGATGAATAATAGGCTGAAATATCTACTAGGGCATAAGAAAGGAATTTATAGGCGTATCAAAAGAGGCGAGGGTCATCTTATGAATCAGTATATTGAAAAAGACTTGGGAGTCATGGCAAGCAGAATCTAAAGCCAAGACAGCAGTGCCTTAGTGTGCGCAACAAGGCCAACAGATTACATAAGAACATAAGATTGTAGGAACACTGCAGAAGTCCTACTGGCCCATACGAGGCAGGTCCTTATCAAAACGACATCTACCTAAAGCTACTCAAGAAATAACTCCCGTACCCCTTGACACCAATCAAACCCAGCCCCCTCCCACTTGGATTTATCTCAAGAAGTATAAGTAACAGAAGTCCAAAAGTTATTTTACAGCTCTATACATCACTAGTGAGGCCTCATTTAGATTATGCTGCTCAGTTTTGGTCCCCTTACTACAGGATGGACATAGACTCATTAGAGAACATACAGAGAAGAATGACTAAAATGATTTACTGTGTAAGGAACCTCCCATATGAAGATGGACTCAAAGCCTTAAATCTCCACTCTGATGTTGATAAACTAGACACATGTGCAACTCTTGGGTATCTTTATTGAGGAAACGTTTCGCCACACAGTGGCTTCATCAGTCCATACAAAGGAGAATCTTGAAGAACAGGAGGAGAATGAGGTAATCAGTCCCTCAACCTTGAGTCGATGTGGTCAGTCCATCAATCTTGAATAGAATACGGCATACGTGCTGAGAAGGAGCTTATAAACCGTTGGCAGGAGAGGTGCAGAAGTCATAGGTCGTGTAACATTTGTTCAATGTTGAAGTAGGTCGTGCCCAAGAATTAGGCAAGCGAAGAATTCCCAAGCATTAAGATCCCAAGAATTTGCAGTGTCTGACAGGTTTGTAGATGAATGGTTCAACATGTCGGTTCTCTGAACCATTCATATACAAATCTCCACTCTCTGGAGAGACGTAGAATGAGGAGAGATATTATTGAAGTGTATAAGTGGATGATGGGCATAAACAAGGGAGATATCAATAAAATACTGAGGTGTTAGGTAAGACACATACGCCTATAAAAACGCCAGTCTTCTTGCCTTTGCTCCAGACTCTCCTCCACCACGATGCTGTGAACACTAACTCCAAGGCCGAGGGACTGATTACCTCATCTTTTGTATATAGTTCTACTGTCTTCCTATTATGTCCTAGAATCTGTATTTATAAAGCCACTGGATGGCGAAACGTCTACAATAAAGATATCCAGATGTTGCACATGTGTCTTAACTTTCATATTGTCGGTATTTTATACCTTTCTTGCACAACTTGTTAGACACTGCAACATCATGGAATCTTGGTTCAGAGGACATCTACAAGACCTTCTTCACGGCTACTGCAACTAACCCATCTCTTTGGGAAGGACCTACTTCCACTGGGGAATCCCGCCTACCAGTGACTGCCCTCGTCTGCTGCCCGTCCCTTCCACTGACCCCTATAAAAACGCCAGTCTTCTTGCCTTTGCTCCAGACTCTCCTCCACCACGATGCTGTGAACACTAACTCCAAGGCCGAGGGACTGATTACCTCATCTTTTGTATATAGTTCTACTGTCTTCCTATTATGTCCTAGAATCTGTATTGATAAAGCCACTGGATGGCGAAACGTCTACAATAAAGATATCCAGATGTTGCACATGTGTCTTAACTTTCATATTGTCGGTATTTTATACCTTTCTTGCACAACTTGTTAGACACTGCAACATCATGGAATCTTGGTTCAGAGGACATCTACAAGACCTTCTTCACGGCTACTGCAACTAACCCATCTCTTTGGGAAGGACCTACTTCCACTGGGGAATCCCGCCTACCAGTGACTGCCCTCGTCTGCTGCCCGTCCCTTCCACTGACGCCTATAAAAACGCCAGTCTTCTTGCCTTTGCTCCAGACTCTCCTCCACCACGATGCTGTGAACACTAACTCCAAGGCCGAGGGACTGATTACCTCATCTTTTGTATATAGTTCTACTGTCTTCCTATTATGTCCTAGAATCTGTATTGATAAAGCCACTGGATGGCGAAACGTCTACAATAAAGATATCCAGATGTTGCACATGTGTCTTAACTTTCACATATGCAACAGTTAGGTATCTTTATTTTGAAACGTTTCGCCTACACAGTAGGCTTCTTCAGTCGAGTACAGAAAAGTTGATAGAAGCAGAAGATACTTGAAGACGATGTAATCAGTCCATCACCCTTAAAGTTTTGAGGTGGTCAGTCCCTCAGTCTGGAGAAGAGCATTGTTCCATAGAATGAAACAATATGGAGATGAAGTGACAGGATGGAGCCTTTTTATAGCGCCAACAGGTGAGACGTAGGTCACTAGGAGAGGTAAGAACTCAGATGTTGGAAGGACAGGTCCCTCTCAAATCCAGCCGTTCTCACTAGTAGAGGTTGTAGAAGTTGATTTTAGGTCTGTACCATAAAGTAAAAGGACACAAGTGCAACTAATGTGACATTTATTGTGGCAACGTTTCGTCTCTCCAGGAGCTTTATCAAGCCATTACAAACAATACATGGACACCGAGGGTATATAAAGGCTCAGAGTGAGGTGAATACTAGTGAGGTACCATTTCGATGTTCACTAGTGGTAGTAGTAGTAGTAGTAGTAGTGGTAGTGACAAAAGTATACAATATGGTAAAGCAATTAATTCGTACATGAGTAAAGGATATAAAAAGCTATTACTTGGGTAACATAAAAATGGGTTGGACAAATATAAACTGGAAAGGCAGCTTGTTTCATTTCACTCTCGTGCTTTGTGATATAACGGGAAGACAAGTGATGGCAGGTTTACTGTTTTCGGGGGAAATTCGCAAGCTTCGGAGATGGTGAAGCGCCTTTTGTTTTGTTTAAAATTTATTCGAACAGCGACATGCGATTCGAGGCACTTGCGTCTGGGGAAATTAGTTTCTTGATCCCCAAATTGGGCGTCTCTGAATTTCATGAGATGACTGGGGGAATTTCGGTGTTGTACACGGGCTTGTTCGGGTTACGTTCCTACAGCGTAAATTTTCTTTGAGGCGGTGTCGGGGTTTTTTCTGGCTGTTTCCCACCTACGTAAATCTTGTCGCAGCCTCCACGGATAGGAAAACTCCTGCATTGACTGGTTCGGGGTGCTTGATTTTGCCGGGTTTTATACCCTTTATTGAAGTGCTAAAGCGATGGGACTCTGGTGTTATTTGTGAAAGTGCTTTTGAACTTTCAGTGAAACCCCTGACTGTTTGGGAAGAATTATAACTTTGCGGGGAGTGGTGTTTGATGCGTGAAAATTTATATCTGAAGAGCTCTTTTCTTGCAGTCTTTATAAAAAAAGGGAGGAAAATGAAACTCTGTGAAGTTTGGTAATGTAGTACACCCCTCGTAAAAGAAACTAAAGGACACAAATTCGGTATCCTTTTGGGAAAAACCCGATGAGATCCTTTTTTGGGTCTTGGTATCTTGACTGGAATAAAGTGTGTGAACATTTTTTTTGGGGGTTTTCCGAAAAACGAAATCTTGGGTTTTTGTCTATTTTGTAAATGAGGACGTCGAGGAAAAGGTACTTGTCTTTGGACTCTTCTTCTAGTGTAAACTGGATCCCCGGTTCAACTGCTTTGAGCCTTGCCTGAAGATCCCGTACATCAAAACGTTTGGAGTTATTTCGAGGGCATCGCCACGTAACGTAACCAAATGACCTTGAAGGGATAGTGGCGAAGTGTTTTTGGATCTAGGGTTCCAGTATAAGTTGGTAGGACGGCACGATGGGGGACCCCATTCCCATGCCCTAAAGGTTTGTTTGTAGAGCTTGTTTATTGAAAGAAAAAAAGTTGAAATTAAAACAGAGTTCAATTTAAATCAAAAAAATCTCCGGGGGGTAGGGAAGATTAAGGGCCTGATTGACTTTACGGGGGTAAACCTCATGGCTTTTTTTGGGAGGTACTTTTGTGAAGAGGGGAAATCACATCCAAACGCTAGTTTCTTGTTACGGGGGAAGGTTACGGGGTCGGGGTTTAAAGGTCACCTGAGTGTTTAAAATGAGCGGGGCTGATGGTCCCCAGAAGCAGGAAAGATTTTGGCAAGAACTCCGGCCCATTGGTGGGGGCACTGCCTTTCCGCGTGATTGGGCGGAGGAATATTGTGTTTATGGGCTTGGGGAAACCATACAGGTCTGGTTTTGGGTTTCTTGTAAAAAGTATAGAAGTTTCTTCCCTTTTTCCCATGCGTTTTTAGTATTTGCTGGTTTTTTATAGAAAACTTTGGGGACGTCTCCCACTGTTGGTGCTGATGGGTTCGTATGTAATTGATCTTCAGGGAAGGCTCAACGCAGTTGAACCGGGGATCCATTTACACTAGAAAAGAGTCCAATGACAAACTACCTTTCCTCGACGTCCCTTTCACAAAGAGACAAAAACCTAAATTCAAGTTTTAAACGGAAACCCACCAAAAAAAAAGGGAAAACTCACACACTTCTATTTCCTCAAGATACCAAGACCAAAAAGGCATCAATCGGTTTTTTTTAAAGCATACCGAATTTGTATCCTAGTTTCTTGACGAGGAGTGTACATACATTTACCAAACATTTACAGAGTTACATTTCCTCCTTTTTTCATCAAAGACTGCAAGAAAAGCTCTTTAGATCAAAAATTCTCCACGCATCAACACCACTCCCAGCAAAGTTATAATTCTTCCCAAAAATCAGGGGTTTCCTGAACGTCTCAAAAGCACTTTTTACAAGCTAACACCAAGTCCCCCATCGCTTCTAGCACTTCAATAAAGGGTATAACCCGGGCAAAATCCAAACACCCGAACCAGTCAAAGCAGGAGTTTTTTTAAAAAACCCCGTTAGGGAAGACACATATGCAACATTAGGGATCTTTTTTTTTTTTGAAACGTTCGCCTACACAGAGGGTTCTTCAGTCAATACAGAAAAGTTTTGAAAGCAAAAACTTTAAGACGATTTAATCATCCACACCCTTAAAGTTTTGAGGGGGCATCCCTAGCTAGAAGAGCATTTTTCCATAGTATGAAACAATAGTTGTTTCATTGTTTCATACTATGAACAAAAGCTCTTCTCCAACTGAGGACTGACCCCCTCAAAACTTTAAGGTGATGGGCTATTACACGTCTTTAATATCTTTTGCTTTTTATCAACTTTTTTTACTTTCTGAAGAAGCCTACGTT
>NC_069452.1:20387093-20414576 GCF_026875155.1 Cherax quadricarinatus | reverse complement strand
ACCAATTACCCATGACAGTTACTATTAAGATTCTTAATATCAGAGCTTAAGTCAATATATCCATACTCATTATTAATCATTTCTAAACCCATACCTCTAACTAATCCTAGTTTAAAGTCCTAACAACCCCCTCAACTGAGTTAGCAAGAAAACCCACACCTGCCCTGGATAAGTGAACCCCATCCCTGGCATACATGTCATTCGGCCATAGAAGTTGTCCCAGTTGTCAATGAATGGTACTGCATTATCCTTACAGTGTTTATCCAGCCAACATTAATACCAATTGCTCTGGACAACCATTCATTACCAACACCTCTTCTTGGCAAGATGCCACATATAACAGGGCGCCCCCCCTTCTTCCTAATCATGTCTATAGCTGTCCTGAACTTTCTAACTAAATCCTCACTTCTACGCTTGCCTACATCATTGCCTCCAGCACTGAGGCAAATAATAGGATTGATGCCATTACCGTTCATGATGTTGTCAAGCCGGCTAACAATGTCCTCCATCCCAGCCCCAGGAAAGCATACCCTTTGTCTCCTACTCCTGTCCTTCAAGCAGAATGCCCTATCCATGTATCTAACCTGGCTATCCCCAACAACAACAATATTCTTACCTTCCTTGTTGTCGTTCATCGTGACGATCCCAGTAGTAGACTCACATTCGTCGGGTAGCACCGAGAATGCGTTGGAGGTTTCCACGGAGTTTCCACAGCAGTCTCTTTCTTCTTCATCGTTTCTGGCTTTCCATTCGTCTTCTTGATCGTCAACTTCGTCGTCCCCTGTTGTCCAACCACTGACCACGATCCCTTCTTGACCTGAGGACTCGAAACAGGAGGACTACTACGAATCCTCTTGTTTTCCTCGGTCAATCGCCGTATCTCCATCTTCGCTGCCCTCAATTCTTCCTTAAGTTGCTGGTAAAGTTGCTCGATGGAGGGCATCTTGGTTCAGTCCACGGGAGCAAACAAGACACTTCTTCACAGAGTTAAGTATAGGTCAGCACTCAAAGTACAGGTCACCACTCAAGAGCACACAAACAGGTCTTCACAGAGCTAAGTACACGTCACCACTGAGCTAAGTACACGTCACCACCCGCAGTAATGGATTTAAATTAGATAAGTTTAGATTTAGATAGGACATAGGAAAGTATTGGTTTGGAAATAGGGTAGTTGATGAGTGAAACAGTCTACCTAGTTGGGTTATTGAGGCTAGGACTATTTATTAAACTTGTCAGGATCTGTTCAAGATGCTCAATTTTTTCTGCAAATTTGTTATATGAGGAAGGTTAGGCAAATCCAATGACTGTCTGGAGGAGGGCACTTCTGAGTTAGCGCTTTCTTTAACACCTATCACCTTAACAGGTACCATGGTTACATTAGTGTTCTCTGATGGTGCCTGTGGCAAGTCTGCCTTATCATTATTCATTGCAGGTAGGTCCTGGGCATCTGACTCATCTCCAGTTTCCAGGGGGGTTACTTGTGTGGTGTCTGTCTGACTGTTGCAGTTGTGTGTGTTGGAAAAAATGACAAGCTCATCCCTATTCGGGTTGTGGGGGTGGGTTTATATTTGGCAATCATATTCCACTGTGTAGCAGGGATGGCGGGGCCCCCAAAAAATATGGTGTGATGGCTTTTTGGTATCCCCGAATCCTTTGCAGGACTGATTTTTTCCGCACTTTGAATGGTTAATCTCAGCTAAATGACTTCATCAAGATCTTTTGATATTATTATAAACAACAAGGGGCCCAAGACTACCCGGGGAACGCCATGTTACTGATCCCCACTCGGATTTAACCCCATTTAGGGACCTCTTTGCTTCCTGTCTGTGAGCCATGATTCGATCCACGAGAGCACCCTTCCCCCAATTCCATGAGTGCTTTTCTTCAACATCTTTGGTGCGGAACTCTATCAAGCCTTATGAAATGTAAGTAAAAATATCATATTCTTTATCGTGGTCAACACCCTCAAAAGATTTACTGAAGAAGTTAATAAATTAGTTAGACAAGCCCGGGCCTCTTGTGAATCCTTGCTGGTATCTTTAAATCAAGCTATCTTTTCGAGATGACTTCTTATAAAACTCAGCTATAATTGACTCTAGTAATTTGCCTACATTGAGGGCAGGCTTATTGGCGGTAATTTCGGTAAAGACTTGTCCCCTTTTTTTAAAAAAAGGAATTACATTAGCCATCTTCCACATATCGCACTACCCGTTTGAAGAGAAAAATTTAAAAAAATTAGTTAAGGTTCACGATTCCCTTTTTCATTCCTTTTGAACCCTTTAAAAAACCCCATCAGGGCCGGTGACTTATTTTGCTTTAGTCTGTCTATCTATTCACAACCATTTTACTGTGACTGTGATTTACATAAATTTTTTTCTTCTGATCCACTTAAAAATTAATTACCGGGAAAATTTTTTAGTGTCTTCCTGTGTAAAAACCCAGAGAAAATAATTATTTAAAAACGAGCACATTTCTTTTTCTTGTCAGTAAGATGCCCTAGTTATTTTTTTAAAGGGGACCCATTTATCTCTGACTTTTTTTTATGACCTGGAAAAACCCTTTTTGGGGGGTTTTAGAAACCCTAGCAACTTTAATTTTTATAGTCCCTTTTTTCTTTTCTTTTCCCCTTTTTAATGTCCCTCTTAATGTAATAATGATTTTAAGATGACCCTCGCCTCTTTTGATACGCCTTAAAATTCCTTTCTTATGCCCTAGTAGATATTTCAGCCTATTATTCATCCATTTTGGGTCATTTCTATTTGATCTAATTTCCTTATAAGGGATAAACGTTCTTTGAGCAGCATGTATTGTGTTCAGAAAACTGTCATATTGATAGCTCTCTTCGTTTACCCCAGTCAACAGATGATAAGTGTTCTCTAAGCCCATCGTAATCTGCTAAGCGAAAATCTGGGACTGTTACTGAGTTATCCCTACTATCATACTTCCATTCAATTCTACATGTAATTGATTTGTGGTCACTAGCACCCAGTTCCTCTGAAACTTCTAAATTATTAACAAGGGATTCATTGTTTGCCAGAACTAAGTCAAGCAGGTTATTTCCCCTTGTAGGTTCTGTCACAAACTGCTTCAAAAAACAATCCTGAACTACTTCTAAGAAATCGTATGATTCTAAATTCCCAGTCAAGAATTTCCAATCAATATGACTGAAGTTAAAGTCTCCTAGAATTACTACATTATCGTGCCTTGTGGCCTTAATAATTTGCTCCCATAGTAGTCTCCCTTGGTTCCTATCTAAGTTTGGGGGATGGTATATCATTCCTAAAATCAGTTTTTCATGCCCCTCTGAAAATTTTATCCAAACAGACTCTGTATGCGTTACTTCAGGCTTAATACCCGTTTTTTTGCAACAGTTCAAGCGATCTCGTGCAAGCAATGCCACCCCACCCCCCTTCCCGATACTTCTATCTTCTTGGAACAATTTAAAACCCTGAATGTGACATTCTGCAGGCATGTCCCGACTTTTTTAATTAAACCACGTCTCAGTTAAAGCAAATACATCAATGTTACCTGCACTAGCAACTAATCTCAACTCGTCCATCTTATTCCTAGCACTACGGCTATTTGCATAATAAACATTGAAAGACTCTCCTTTCTCTTTACCCTTCCTGCTCATTTCTGTTTTTCTACTAAACCTATTACTGTCCTTATCACCCAGTGTCACTGGCTTTTCAATATCTACCTCGTTCTGCTTATTACTAGTTCCTCTAGAACTCATAATATTACTACACTGGGACTTCTCTGTTTTCCTGCCAAAATCCATACCTCTAACTATTCCTAGTGTAAAGTCCTAACAGCTCCCTCCACTGCAGTTGCCAGTGCTCCCACCCCAGACCTAGATAAGTGAACCCCATCCCTGGCATACATGTCCTTTCTGCCATAGAAGAGGTCCCAGTTGTCAATTAATGTTACTGCATTTTCCTTACAGTATTTTTTCAGCCAGCAATTGACACCAATTGCCCTTGACAACCATTCATTTCCAACTCCTCTCCTTGGCAAAATACCACATATAACAGGGTTCCCACCATTCCTCCTAATTATTTTTTGCCTTCTTCTGATTTTCGTAAGATGCTATAAGCCTTTTGAAGAAAAGTCTGTGTACTTTGAAGTAGCACTGATTCTGATACAAGCTGGTATGTGTTGGCATCGTTGAGAAGATTTAAAACTTTATTGTTGTAGTCGACAGTGTTGAGTAACACCACACCACCTCCTTTGTCAGCGGTTGTAATGACGATATCATCGTTGTTGGCCAAGTTCCTTGAATAGAATATGGCATATGACCTGAGAAGCAGCTTATAAACAGTAGACATCAAGATGAGGTAATCAGTCCCTCAACCTAGGAGTTGGTGCGAAGAGCACTATAGTCGTGGAGACTCTGAACGGTTCCTCAATAAAGATACCCAAGAGTTGCACATGTGTCTAATTCAACAAATAATATCAAATTCTTTACAGTGGTCAACAGCCTCAAAAGCTTTACTGAAGAAAGTTAATAAATTAGTTAGACAAGACCGGCCTCTTGTGAATCCATGCTGAGTATCATTAATCAAGCTATGCTTATCGAGATGGCATCTTATAATCTCAGCTATAATTGACTCTAGTAATTTGCCTACAATTGAGGTCAGGATTATTGGGCGGTAATTTGACGGTAACGACTTGTCCCCTGTTTTAAAAATAGGAATTACATTAGGCATCTTCCACATATCAGACACTACACCTGTTTGAAGAGATAAATTAAAAATATTAGTTAATGGTACACACAGTAACATTTTGCATTCCTTAAGAACCCTTGAAAAAACCTCATCAGGACCCGGCGACTTATTTTGCTTCAGTCTGTCTATCTGCTTCACAACCATTTCACTAGTGACTGTGATGTTACATAATTTATCTTCTTGTAGCCCACTATAAAAATTAATTACTATAATATTGTTAGTGTCTTCATGTGTAAAAACCGAGAGAAAATAATTATTTAAAATCGAGCACATTTCATTCTCTTTGTCAGTAAGATGCCCATAGTTATTTTTAAGGGGACCTATCTTATCTCTAACTTTTGTTCTATAGACCTGGAAAAAACTTTTTGGGTTTGTTTTAGAATCCCTAGCAACTTTAATTTCATAGTCCCTTTTATCTTTTCTTATCTCCTTTTTAATGTCCCTCTTAATGTCAATATACTGATTCATAAGATGACCCTCACCTTTTTTGAAACGCCTATAAATTCCTTTCTTATGCCCAGGTAAGTATTTGAGCCAATTATTCATCCATTTTGGGTCATTTCTATTTGATCTAATTTCTTTATACAGGATAAACGTTCTTTGAGCAGAATGTATAGTGTTCAGAAAACTGTCATATTGACAGCTCTCTTCGTTTCCCCATTCAGCAAATGATAAGTGTTCTCTAAGCCCATCGAAATCTGCTAAGCGAAAATCTTGGACTGTTCCTGAGTTATCGCTACTATCGTACTTCCATTCAATGCTAAATGTAATTGATTTGTGGTCGCTAGCACCCAGTTCCTCCGAAATTTCTAAATTATTAACAAGGGATTTATTGTTTGCCATAACTAAGTCAAGCAGGTTATTTCCCCATGTAGGTTCTGTCACAAACTGCTTCAAAAAACAATCCTGAACTACTTCTAAGAAGTCGTTTGATTCTAAATTCCCAGTCAAGAATTTCCAATCAATATGACTGAAGTTAAAGTCTCCTAGAATTACTACATTATCGTGCCTTGTGGCCTTAATAATTTCCTCCCATAGTAGTCTCCCTTGGTCCCTATCTAAGTTTGGGGGATGGTATATCATTCCTAAAATCAGTTTTTCATGCCCCTCTGAAAATTCTATCCAAACAGACTCTGTATGCGTCACTTCAGGCTTAATACCCGTTTTTATGCAACAGTTCAAGCGATCTCGTGCAAGCAATGCCACCCCACCCCCCTTCCCGATACTTCTATCTTCTTGGAACAATTTAAAACCCTGAATGTGACATTCTGCAGGCATGTCCCGACTTTTTTAATTAAACCACGTCTCAGTCAAAGCAAATACATCAATGTTACCTGCACTAGCAACTAATCTCAACTCGTCCATCTTATTCCTAGCACTACGGCTATTTGCAAAATAAACATTGAAAGACTCTCCTTTCTCTTTACCCTTCCTGCTCATTTCTGTTTTTCTACTAAACCTATTACTGTCCTTATCACCCAGTGTCACTGGCTTTTCAATATCTACCTCGTTCTGCTTATTACTAGTTCCTCTAGAACTCATAATATTACTACACTGGGACTTCTCTGTTTTCCTGCCAAAATCCATACCTCTAACTATTCCTAGTGTAAAGTCCTAACAGCTCCCTCCACTGCAGTTGCCAGTGCTCCCACCCCAGACCTAGATAAGTGAACCCCATCCTTGGCATACATGTCCTTTCTGCCATAGAAGAGGTCCCAGTTGTCAATTAATGTTACCGCATTTTCCTTACAGTATTTTTTCAGCCAGCAATTGACACCAATTGCCCTGGACAACCATTCATTTCCAACTCCTCTCCTTGGCAAAATACCACATATAACAGGGTTCCCACCATTCCTCCTAATTATTTTTTGCCTTGTTCTGATTTTCGTAAGATGCTATAAGCCTTTTGAAGAAAAGTCTGTGTACTTTGAAGTAGCACTGATTCTGATACAAGCTGGTATGTGTTGGCATCGTTGAGAAGATTTAAAACTTTATTGTTGTAGTCGACAGTGTTGAGTAACACCACACCACCTCCTTTGTCAGCGGTTGTAATGACGATATCATCGTTGTTGGCCAAGTTCCTGAGTGTTTTGATGTATCTTCTTGGAATGACCGGTCTTGAAGGCTCAGTAGCTGCAGCAGTGATAATTCCTTGAACAAAGCCTTTTTGAAACTCGGAGTCTCCTAAAGGTTGGTTCTTGGTTATCATATCCACCAGATTATGTTTCTTGTTTATGCCGGTTGAAAACTTGAGCAGTAGGCTGAGGGCTTCTGTCTCGGTGACGGTTAGTGTATAGGAAGATAAGTTATTTATGATTTCTGGTCGTCCCATTTTGCTCCATTTGCTGTGGGAGCACAGGTCTTGTAGTTTTCGTGATAGCTTCAATTTCTGTTGGATGTTGGCAGTGGTAATTTGGCTGAGTGTATACTCTGCAGTCCTTCTGTCAGGAGTAATAAGTGAAGCACGAATCTGAGCAGCACGTAATGAGCATGTCGCAGTTCATCAGAGCTTTCTCTAAGGTAGGCGTAAACAGCAGGAGAGAAAGGGTGTCTAGATGTGGTCAGTTGTCGAGGAGTGGACCGTGGTGCCACCATCTCAGCAAGACAGTCTTCTTGGAAGATGTGTCGGTTCCGAAGGCTATTAGCTCTGAGTAGGACAGAAAGGTATTCTCTGCATGCTGTCCATAGTGTTTTACAGTGTCAGACAAGATGGTATAAACCTTGGTAATAAATACCGACAAGTTGGTTTAGAAAGACACGTAAGCAAACACTATGACATATTTATTAAAAAACGTTTCGGTCCTGGGACCCTGATCACTTCTAACATACAGAACAAACGAACGAACGAAAGTTCATGTAAGATCCCAAATGGGATGAGCGGGGAAGACGGGACTGACGAAGAATAGTGCTGGAGATGAGTGTTCTTAGTCGTAGAAATAGAGCCAGGGCTTAACCAAGCAGCGAAGGCGATCGTGGGACAGATATTGACAAGAGAAATTCAGGCTCTTCTGTTGGGACTCCAGTGGAGTGAGCTGGGAGGAAGGGACATGTGACGTTTAGCGCTAGAGAGGAGTGTAGAACTGGGCCATGTCTTAACCCAAAAGCTAAGTCGAACGTGGGTCAGAGAATGGTACGTGTCATAGAAGGTACCTGTCAGGGAATCCAAGGTTATTTGTAAATAGGGTTAGGAGCAGGATCATGCAAGGAGTAGAAAAGGTTGTGTTGGTTTGTAATTCTTCATTCTTCTCTGTATGTTCTCCAATGAGTCTATATCCATCCTGTAGTAAGGAGACCAAAAATGAGCAGCGTAATCTAAATGAGGCCTCTCTAGTGAGGTATAGAGCTGTAAAATAACTTTTGGACTTTCGTTACTTACATTTCTTGAGATAAATCTAAGTAATCTGTTGGCCTTGTTGTGCACACTAAGGCACTGCTGTCTTGGCCTTAGATTCCTGCTCACCATGACTCCCAAGTCTTTTTCACATTCTGTATGATCAAGCTCTACTTCACCTAGTTTATAGCTTCGAGGGTTATTTTCATTACCAGATATTGCACATGTCTAATTTTCATCTTGTCAGTATTGTACTCCATTCATGAACAATACTGAATAATAATAATATTAATACTACTACTACTAATAATAATAATAGTAATAATAATAATAATAATAATAATAATAATAATAAATAAATAATAATAATAATGATAATGAAAATGATAATAATAATAAAAATAATAAAAATAATAATAATAAAAAATAATATAATAATAAAATAAAAATTTTAAAAAGGGTATAAAATACCAACGGGGTTGGAAAAGTAAAAAAATTTTTTCAGGTTAGGCATTTTTTAACCCGAGACGTTACCCCCCACACAGTGGGCTTTTCAGTGGGTTTACAGAAATTGGGTGAAGATTGAAACATTGTTTCAGAGTAAAAACCGAACTCTTCCCCATGCGAGGGACTGACAACCCAATCTTCAATTTCAGTGTGAGGGATCCATAGCAATTTAAATTAATCCTTTGTCCCTGATTTTTTGAGTATCATCCCTGGCTTTCCCAATGAGCTGTTTTGGAGACTTAAGAGTAAAAGGCCTTAATGATGACAAAACAGTAATGATGATAGAGTCAAGCTATTACAGATTAGCTTTATCCCCTTTAGGTTTGAAAACAATTCATTTTTGCAGGTAGACGCCAGTTGAAAAATTCTTATGACTAACTCAACAAATTTATTATCGTTTTTAAACTGGGGAAGCGGCAACAAGAGCGATGCACCCCCGCCAAGACCCCTGTTTAGATCCATCAGTGACATAACTTGTGAAAACTTATTACTACCAGCAGGGAGAAATTTTTCTTGACAGTTGCTTAAAAAAGGATTTAAAGGGAAAGGGGATTACTAGCAATAGTTCTTGGGGGGGATTGTAGGTAGTGATTTTAAAATGAACCATTTTTCCATGGAGGGGGGGAAAAAGCTCTTTTTTGCCTACAGTGATACAGTTCATAAAGGTTATAAAATTAATGCAATTCCATTTTTCACAACCCCATTTAATCTGTGTGTTTTTCCCTCAGCAGGGTAAGTTTCTTTGAAAAAGAACAGGTTCTTTTCTCAACATTCTAATACCTATACAGTGAAATTAAAACAATCCTACACTGATACGAAATCCCAAGCCCCTTCCTCATTTAAGATCCTTGTAATTGGGACACACAAAAAAATTCTGGAGCTTCTTTCTGCATTAACTCAAAGGGTCGGAAAGAATTTCCCCCCTAAATAACAAAAAAGGCACAATCCCGTGACGGGAAAACCGATCACAAAAACCGCACATAAAAGAGAGAAGTTTTACGACGACTTTTTGGGTCCGATTTGGGGCCCATGACAAAGTCAATATCAATATGGGAGCGCTAATAAATTTAAAGGACCTAAACATAGGTTGACCTCTTCTCACAATTCCACATTACACCATATTTGGGGGGTTGTAGCCAGCAACACCTTGAGAGCATTTAGCCTAGTTTTGCATTTCTTATTTAGTTATGGATAGTGGATTTGTTAAAGGTACTCTACACCAAAATCTGTGGGTTTTTAAACGTAGTTGATGATTTACCCTGCAAATAGGTGGGGGGGGATTCGTTTTTTTGTTAAATCTTTTCTTTAGAGGAAGATATTATAGGCCTAGTCGTTTCAAATTGCTTTAACTTTATTAAGAATGGTGCTCATCTTTTGTGCCCCGTTTATGTATCATGAGTCTCAGCGTAGCTTATAGCTATTGTTTAGGTGAGGCAGGTAGAGCATTTAGGAGAGCTTAATAGAAAATTAAATTTGCAAGGGGCTGCTCCTCCCGAAATGTCCTAAAAAAATTTTTTTAAAACACTTCTAAAACCTTTATAAAAGGACAGAGGATACTCTATTTGAAGGTATCCTATTATCAGCAGGTAAGCTACACTAATATTTTTTTTGGTAGTTCATGTACTAATGTTCTGTTGCAACATAAAAAGCAGATTTTTTGATCAAAAAAAGTGGAAAGTAGAGGGGTGGCATGAGAAAAGGGGGAAATACAGTTGGCACACTTTTTCCTTTCATGAACCATAGAGGTAGGGGGGGGGTTTTGGGGTTTTATTCTGTAGGCATCTGTTTAATATCATTTTTGCAAAGGTTTTACAAAGACAATAGTTACGGAATCGGGCTAAAGTTCAGGGTTTTGGGGTTAGGGATAGTCAAATGGGATATTGGGCCAGGAAGTAGGAGAACTCCCTTATGTAATGAAAATTTTAGTGCCAACAAAGGGGTTTTCGGCCGTGCCTTTGAGTTCTGAGAATATCGTAGGTTATACCATCCTCTCCGGACAGTTGATCGACCTTTGTTAAGCATTATCTAATTCAACTCGTTAAAAAAGGGGAATCACTCTTTCCAATGTTTTCGTCATAAAAATTTAAACAGTTTCAAATTTCTTCTGAAGTTCTCTCTAATTTTTTCCCAAAATGGATGGAAGGTTTCATGCCCGGAGTTTTGGACCTCATTTATGAGGTCATTGCATTTTCAAAAAGGGGAAGGGGGGCAAAATTGCCCTCCCCTTTTCCCGGTTATTTTATTTATACCTTCCAAGCCAAAATTAAAGGGGGGGACTTAGTTAATCCCTTCCCGTTGCAAAGTTCTTGCTTTCTATTCCCTGCATTTGTTTGCAACTTGAAATGCTTGAGCAGGTCTGGGGTTTTACTTCACAGTTGCTTTTTCCAATCCTCCTAGCGCTGTATTAGATTGCATAGCTCTGGATCTTATGTTTTATATTTTTTTTATTGTTTTTTATAGTGGGGGTCTATGTTTTGTTTTTTCCGCCCACTTGACTGTGAGGACGTCAGAATAATGGTAACAAATCACATTAAATTTTTGTGTGCCGGGGTGGGAATTCTTATACCATTTATCCAATGGTATGTCAGTAGGGTCAATAGGCCACAATTCGAACTTACATGCTCATTTAGCAATTTTTTTTTAGTTCCATGGGGTTTGTTATAGATCACCAAGGGCGAAAACCAATGACCCCTGGCAGTATTCAAGGGGGCACGGGAAAAACCCCCTTTAAAATTCGGTACCTGACCAGCCGGGCTGTGGGTCTTTACGTTGGTTTGGTGCGGCCAGCCCCAAACAGGCTCTGAACCACCCGGACGCCTGGTCAGGAAAAACCGTATTATTATGTTGGCATTAAAATCCCCGAAATGGGGAAAGGTTTCCACGACTGATCGATCGGGGTAAACCCTTGGGTCGAAGCGGGTTTTCCCGGGGCATAGGAAAAAAAAATTTTTAGGGAAAAAAATTGCCGGGCATATATTTGACAAAAGTTTCTGAAATTGTAACTCCATCTGCAACGAGAGGGGTAAATGTGCAAGTTCTTTTGCCCAAAATTTCACATAACATTTGGGGTTGCCCTTGGGTTTATAAGCTGCATACCAGGAAAACTTTGGTGGAGGTGTTCCTTTTTTCCGTCTCATTCCTGAAAACAGATGCATAAATTTTTCTTGGTTCCCAACAAATATGATGAAAGTCAGACAATCGTTTCCCTGAGGGAAAGCAAGTTCCATGCCCAAAAATTTGAAAATGTATCCATTGAGTGAATTATTGGGGAATCTCTTGTCATAAGGGGGAAAGGGCTTTATGCTTTGGCTTTGTGTGCAGGCCTTAAGAGCAAATCATAGTTTGTACTTTTCTTTCTTCAGGACCTTTATTTTTAAGCTTTTTTTTCGGCATCTTGGCAGCCAGTTTAAAAGGAAAGGGTCTTGAAGCAAGAGTATGGGATTCTTTTTTACAAATTGCTTGAAACTAAATTGGAGATTGCTGCACTTTTGCCCTTAAATCACATACTCAAGACCCTCATCCTGTTTACATATTTTTTTTAAATTTGTCCAGGATGCTAAATTTTTTCTCCCAAATTTGTTTTAATAAAAGGAAGGTCAGGCAAATAAAATAAACCTTTTGTGGTGGAACTTCTGAGTTAGTGTTTTCTTTAACCCTATCCCCCTTAAAAACCAGGTCCCTGGTTAAAATTGGGTTTTTCTTTGAGGGTTTGGCCTTTTGGCAAGTCGGCCTCATCATTATTTTTGCAGGGAGGCCCTGTGCATTAAATCATCTCCAGTTTCCGGGGGGGGTTACCTGTGTGGTGTCGACTGTTGCGGGTTGTTGTGTTGGAAAAAAGGGAAAAGTTCATCCCCATATTCAGTTTTTAGGGGTCCGTATTATAGTGGCAGATCGGGTAGTTTCAATGTGTTTGCAGGGATGGCTGGTTACGTCGAGGTTGTTTGGGTTCCTACCCCACCCTTTTTGGGGAAGCTGAAACCCAACTTTTTTTTACAGTTAATCCATTTAAAATTTTTTGGCTGTTAAGGCCTACTGGAAATTCTGTAGTAGAAATTTTTTCCCGGGCACATTCCCAATTTCCAAGAATTTCACGGTTTCTGAAACAGGGGCCATAGTGCTGGGGGTTGTAAACCTGGGGTGGAGGGGGTGGGTTTCACTTCGTTTTTTGGGGAAAGTAGGCAGGAAACAGATATTTTTTGGGGGGGCCCCGGGCCCCTTCCCCAAAGGGGGGGGGGGGAAAATTTTTTTTGGGATTTTCCTTTAAGTTTTTTTAGGTTGATGATATCCCTCACTTATCTTAATAAAATATGCCCCTTTTCCTTAATGAAATGTTATTATTTTAAAAATGAAATTCAGGGCCCTTCAAGGTGGTATTGTGGAAAATTTTAAAAACTTGGGGTAGGAATTAATAGTTTGGGTTTATTTGAAAATTTCCCCAAAGTTGTTTTGCATGAAAAATTTTTACCCCAGACATGCAACACACCCCCTCAGACATGCAACGCTGCCAGACATGAAAACACACTCCCGGGGCCCAAGTTGGACCAATGCCAGAATCATCAAGAAAAAAAAAAGGGAAAAAAATTATTTCAAAATTTGGGTTTAAGTCTTCTTTATTTAAACTAGACGAAAAAAAAATTTATTTTTTTTAAATGGATATATTTTCATGAATCAATTCTTACTAGTTGAGTTCTATTGACTTATTAAACCAGATTTGGGAAAAAATTTTTTTTCGCACATTAAAGGCCCTGAAGGGGCCCCTCTCCAGTATGAGTTTTTCATGTGATCTACAAATTTGGTTGATCTATAAAAAAAGTCTTTTGGGACACACTAAAAACCCCTTTTTATGGTTTCTCTCCGTTTTGAGCTCTCATTTTGTTTTACAAATGTTGTTCTATGAGAAAAGGTATTCATACATTCTGAACCCCTTATAGGGGGTTTTCTCCAGTATGAGTTCTCTTTGTGACTTATTTAATTTTCCGTTTTTTGTGAAAAAAGTTTTTTTGACATTGTGAAATTTGATATGGTTTCTCCCCTGTAGGGAGTTTAAGTGATATTCTTTTTTAAGTTTTTTCTGAAAATTTTTTCCGCCCACACTGAAACTTGTAGGGTTTTTCTCTCCAGTATGATTTCTATGTGACGTCAAATTTCAAAACTTCGTAAAAAAATTTTTGGACATTGTAAAACACTGATAGGGTTTTCTCTCCAGTAGGAGTTTCATGTGAGATACAAATTCAGCCCTTTGTGGAAAAATTTTTTGGGGATTTGTAAAACCTGGTAGGGGTTTTCTCCATTTATGAATGATCAAAGTGCCTTTTTTAAGTTTTAATTTTTTAAAAAAAAATTTTCGGGACTTATGAAAACATTGATTATTTTTTTCTCCACTATGAGTTTGTGTGTTGTAGTAAATTCCCCAATTTCAAAAAAACTTTTAAAGGGACAACTGAACTTTTGGGTGAGAGATAGCACTGAAGTTTTTGGGAAAAGGGGTTGTTGTGGGTGTGAAGGGTTCATCAACCCCTGTACTTTGGTTTTTGCCTTAAAACCCCTTTTTTCAGATGTTTTAAACAAAAAGAGTATTGTTTATTGTCGTTTTTTAATTTTTATTAAAACTATGTTTTATTTGTAGTACTGTTTTAAAATTTTTTATTTAGTATTCCCCAGAATCTTCAGATTTGAAAACAGTGAAAATTGGGTACTGCAAGGGGTCAGTGTAGTTTTTGCACTACAAGTATCAGAATCTTGGGGCAGGGAAAACCTGAAGTTTTTGGACAAAAAACAAGACCCAGCATCAGGTGTCAGGAAAATAAAGTTTTGGGAACAACAAGATCCACCCTAGGTGTCAGGAGGGACCTGCAAAATAAAAAAAATTTTTAAATTTCTTTTTAAATTATTATCATGAAAAGGGAAAAAGGGAAACCCCAAGTGCAAAATTATGTGCATTTTTATTGTGGCAACGTTTCGCTCTCCAGGAGGGTTTGTTTTTAGTTGGGGAAAAAATTACCGACAAATGTGGAAACGTTCGCTTTTCCCGGAGCGAAAATTTTCCCAAAAAAAAATGTCACATTAGTTGACTTTACATCATCTCATCATCATTATTATTATTACTATCATTTTTATAACAGAATTGTAATCAAAGGTATTCAATTTCCGACGTTTGGGAAAATTAGGGCATGGCCCCAAAAATTTTGGGTGGCTTTTTCCAAAACAAATTCTGGAAAAAAAATTTTTAAAAACATTAGAAAAATTTTTACAAAAAAATTTTGGGAATCAGTACCTCAGCCTCGGGGTTTTGTGAAGAGAACCCTTTAAACCTGAAGAAACTTCAGGACTACGGTCCTAAAATTTTTTATTGATAAAGCCCCTGGTTGGCGAAAGTCTCCCAAAAAAGATACCCAGAAGTTGAACATTTCTCTTTATTTTCGTCAGGTTTTAGAGATGTTTTAAATATTGATAATTATGGGAAAAATTAATGGTATTTTAAGAGTCCTGTGTTGGGTTGGGAAAAATAGTTTTTAAAATAAAAAAAAAATTTGTGGTGACCTAAATTTTTTCCCCTTTTTCCCATAAAAAACCCAAAAATGAATTTCCCTTTACTTTGCAAGAGTTGTTTGGATGGTCTTTACTAGGATGGTTTTACCCTTCCCAATTGATATGACAATTTTATTAAAAACAGATCATAAACAAACACTAGGATATTAGTTGGGCAGAAAGTTTTGGTCAAGGGATCTTGATCGCTTCTAACGACGATGGGTTAAAAATAAAGATATATAGGTGAGGGTGAAGTTTTAACACCTGACCTAAAGGGGCAGTGACTCCAAAAAAAAATCATAAAAAATTTTAAGAAAGTAAGAAAAAATGCAGCAGGCCTGTTGGGCCCCTATAGGCAGGTCCTTTACAAAAATCCTGCCAACCCAAAAAATTTGCCCCAAACCCAAAATTTTTAATGTACCCCAAAAAATAAAGGGCAGATTTAAAAATATCCACTAATAAAAATTTCAAGTCCTGTTCAAATCCAAAAACATTTTCGCTTTATGTATTTTTCCAACCTAAATTTGAAAACCCTTCCCCGGTTTTAGCCCAATAAAAACCCAAAAGGAAGATGTTCCCCCTCATAAAAAAAATAAGAAAAAGAAAGGAGGAATAAAAAACTATCCCAAAAGGGGGTTTTTTCAAGTGTATTTTCGAAGGTTTAAGGAAAAAGTAGGACCTCGAAAAACGGGGGAAAGGACAGCGGGGGGAAAAATGAACCCGGAAAATGTGTTCCCTTTTTTTAATGACTATTTTTTTTTCAGTTTTTAACAGGGAAAAAGTAAATGAGGGTTCCGGGAATTAACAATTTTTTAGTTCCCGATTTAAATTTTAAATTAACTAAATTTACTGTCATTTAGGGGGCTTTGGTTTTTAAACAGAAGACAAACTGAAACCCAAAAAAAGTCCCGGGGCCCCATAGTGCGGGGATTAAGGAATTTAAGATGGAGCTTAGTCAGCCCTTAACGGGTGTGAGGGAAAAGGTTGGTTGTACCCACAAGATGTGGAAAAGGGCCCCTTTGTACCCGTTTAGGAAATTTATTAAAAGGGAAAAATTTCGCCAGAGGGCTTCTTCAGGGCCAAACAGAGAAAAATAAGAAAAAAACACTATTTTAAGGGGGGCATTTACCCCCCTGCTCCCCCACTATTTATGTGTGTTTTCTTTGTTTTCTTGTTGGGGCTGAAGAAGCCACTGGGCGAAACGTTTCCTTTAATAAAAAGTCCTGAAAATGTAATAAGTGTCCTTTTTTCCCCATTACGAGTGTTTCAATTTCGTCCATCCTTCCCCGTGTTTTGCAGAGTTGGGGAAAGTTTGGGTATTTTGGTTTCCCTTTTTCAAATTTAGGGGGTAAGTCCACTCCTTCAAATTTTCGTCCAATAAGCCCGACATCATGTGGGGAAGTTTTAGAATCAATTATAGCGACATTATAAAAAAGTCCCCCTTGAAGAGCATAACTTGATAATTTAATCTCAGCATGGGTTCCCCGAGAGGTCGTTCCTACTGACAAACTTTCTGACGTTCTTCAATAGAAATTTGAGGCAGTTGGGCAGTGATAAGGAATATGATTGTTTATTTGGATTTTAGTTTTAAAACCTTCGGGCAGGGGTACCTCACAAAAAGACTCTTAAGAAAAGTGGGAGCTCTGGTATAGGGGGGTAAAATTCTAAACTGGATTTTTGGGGATGGCTTACCAATAGAAAAACGGAGTTACCATTAATTGGGGGTGAAATCTGAATTGGGGGTTGTCATTGTGGGCGTTCCACAAGGATCAGTTTTAGGCCCTCTCCTGTTCATAATTTACATTAATGACATCGATGAAGGGATTACTAGTGACATGAGTAAGTTTGCTGATGATACAAAGATAGGCCGTATAATTCACTCTGAGGAGGATATCAATGAACTCCAGGACGATTTGAACAAATTAATGTCTTGGTCGGAAAAATGGCAGATGAAGTTTAATGTGGATAAGTTGGTTTAGAAAGACACGTAAGCAAACACTATAACATATTTATTAGAAAACGTTTCGGTCCTGGAACCTTGATCACTTCTAACATACAGAGGTAGAAAGACAGGCAGAGAGTGAGATGTGACGCACGTGACCTGAGGAATGTCATAAGAACATAAGAATGTAAAGTAAAAGGACACAAGTGCAACTAATGTGACATTTATTGTAGCAACGTTTCGCTCTCCAGGAGCTTTATCAAGCTTGATAAAGCTCCTGGAGAGCGAAACGTTGCTACAATAAATGTCACATTAGTTGCACTTGTGTCCTTTTACTTTACATATTGTCGGTAATTCTACCAACTTTATGACAACATAAGAATGGAGGAACACTGTAGAAGGCCTACTGGCCCATGCGAGGCGAGGGTAGACGATGAAATCACGTGACTCCTGTGTTGTTAGGTAAGACACATATGCAACAGTTAGGTATCTTTATTATGAAACGTTTCGCCTGCACAGTGGGCTTCTTCAGTCAACTTTTCTGTACTTGACTGAAGAAGCCCACTGTGTAGGCGAAACGTTTCATAATAAAGATACCTAACTGTTGCATATGTGTCTTACCTAACAACCTGTCGGTATTTTACACCATTTTAATGTTCGACTCCTGTGTTGTTGGGTTGGTGCTGCTTAAGTATCATGTATGCCAACCCAACAACACAGGAGTCACGTGATTTCATCGTCTGCCCTCGCCTCGCATGGGCCAGTAGGCCTTCTACAGTGTTCCTCCATTCTTATGTTCTTATGACATTCCTCAGGTCACGTGCGTCACATCTCACTCTCCGCCTATATATATAATGTCTTTCTACCTCTGTATGTTAGAAGTGATCAAGGTTCCAGGACCGAAACGTTTTCTAATAAATATGTTATAGTGTTTGATTACGTGTCTTTCTAAACCAACTTGTCGGTATTTATTACAAAGGTTTATACCAATGTGGATAAGTGTAAGGTACTTGCCCTTGGTAATGAAAATAACCCTGGAAGCTATAATCTAGGTGAAGTAGAGCTTGGTCATACAGAATGTGAAAAAGACTTGGGAGTCATGGTAAGCAGAAATCTAAAGCCAAGACAGCAGTGCCTTAGTGTGCGCAACAAGGCCAACAGATTACTTGGATTTATCTCAAGAAGTATAAGTAACAGAAGTCCAAAAGTTATTTTACAGCTCTATACATCACTACATAAGAAAGGACGAACACTGCAACAGGGCTGTTGGCCAATACTAGGCAGGTCCTTTACAATTCATCCCACTAACAAACATTTGGTAAATTAGACACATGTGCAACTGTGGAAAAAGACACTTATGTACAGTTCAGGACATTTATTAAAGGAAACGTTTCGCCACGAGTGGCTTCTTCAGTCCTAATACAGAGAAAACTAAGAAAACACACATATATATAGTGGTGGGAGTCAGGTGAGGTGAAGCGTGGGTAGAGGTGGTAATAGTAGTAGTAGTAGTAATTGAACTAAGGAGGTGAGGTTAGAGAGGGACCTGCTGGCATCAAGTAACACCAGTTCCCAGGATGGGTAATATCCTCTTGCTTAGTAATTTTGAAATACTGTAACTACCGGATTTTTGCTTTATAGTGTTACTGACAGAAATTAGTGCAGCTTCAATGCATTTTCTCCGTCTTAAGTCGTCTTCTTTAATAACTAGTTTAGCTTCATTATTAAAGAAGACGACTTAAGACGGAGAAAATGCATTGAAGCTGCACTAATTTCTGTCAGTAACACTATAAAGCAAAAATCCGGTAGTTACAGTATTTCAAAATTACTAAGCAAGAGGATATTACCCATCCTGGGAACTGGTGTTACTTGATGCCAGCAGGTCCCTCTCTAACCTCACCTCCTTAGTTCAATTACTACTACTACTACTATTACCACCTCTACCCACGCTTCACCTCACCTGACTCCCACAACTATATATATGTGTGTTTTCTTAGTTTTCTCTGTATTAGGACTGAAGAAGCCACTCGTGGCGAAACGTTTCCTTTAATAAATGTCCTGAACTGTACATAAGTGTCTTTTTCCACATCTTGTCGGTATCACCATACCATTTCCCCACATGTGCAACTCTTGGGTATCTTTATTGAGGAAACGTTTCGCCACACAGTGGCTTCATCAGTCCATACAAAGGAGAATCTTGAAGAATAGGAGGAGAATGAGGTAATCAGTCCCTCAACCTTGAGTCGATGTGGTCAGTCCATCAATCTTGAATAGAATACAGCATACGTGCTGAGAAGGAGCTTATATACCGTTGGCAGCTCCTTCTCAGCACGTATGCCGTATTCTATTCAAGATTGATGGACTGACCACATCGACTCAAGGTTGAGGGACTGATTACCTCATTCTCCTCCTATTCTTCAAGATTCTCCTTTGTATGGACTGATGAAGCCACTGAGTGGCGAAACGTTTCCTCAATAAAGATACCCAAGAGTTGCACATGTGTCTAATTTATCAACATGTCGGTTCTCTGAACCATTCATCTACAAAACAAACATTTGACCAACCCAATTTTCAATGCCACCCAAGAAACAAGCTCAGATGTGCAAGTCCCTCTCAAATCCAACCCCTACCACTCATGTACTTATCCAACCTAAATTTGAAACTACCCAAAGTCCTAGCCTCAATAACCCAACTAGGTAGACTGTTCCACTCATCAACTACCCTATTTCCAAACATAAGAACATAAGAAAGGAGGAACACTGCAGCAGGCCTGTTGGCCCATACTAGGCAGGTCCTTTACAATTCATCCCACTAACAAACATTTGACCAACCCAACTTTCAATGCCACCCAAGAAACAAGCTCCGATGTGCAAGTCCCACTCAAATCCAACCCCTCATGTACTTATCATTTACTTATCCAACCTAAATTTGAAACTACCCAAAGTCCTAGCCTCAATAACCCAACTAGGTAGACTGTTCCACTCATCAACTACCCTATTTCCAAACCAATACTTTTCTATGACCTTGATGAAGGGATTACTAGTGACATGAGTAAGTTTGCTGATGATACAAAGATAGGCCGTATAATTCACTCTGAGGAGGATATCAATGAACTCCAGGACGATTTGAACAAATTAATGTCTTGGTCTGAGAAATGGCAGATGAAGTTTAATGTGGATAAGTGTAAGGTACTTGCCCTTGGTAATGAAAATAACCCTCGAAGCTATAATCTAGGTGAAGAAGAGCTTGGTCATACAGAATGTGAGAAAGACTTGGAAAGTCATGGTAAGCAGAAATCTAAAGCCAAGATAGCAGTGCCTCAGTGTGCGCAACAAGGCCAACAGATTACTTGGATTTATCTCAAGAAGTATAAGTAACGAACATTGAAATGGTATAAAATGCCGACAGATTGTTAGGTAAGACACATATGCAACAGTTAGGTATCTTTATTTCGAAACGTTTCGCCTACACAGTAGGCTTCTTCAGTCGAGTACAGAAAAGTTGATAGAAGCAGAAGATACTTGAAGACGATGTAATCAGTCCATCACCCTTAAAGTTTTGAGGTGGTCAGTCCCTCAGTCTGGAGAAGAGCATTGTTCCGTTGTCTGAAACAATATGAAGTTGAAGTGACAGAATGGGGCCTTATATAGTGCCAGGAGGTGAGACGTAGGTTGCTTTGGGAGGGCAGGTCCCTCTCAAACCCAGCTGTTCTCGCATGTAGGAACGACAACTTAAACAACGCCTTTGTACAACACCGAAATTCCACCAATCATCTTATGAAATTCAGAGACGCCCAATTAGTGATAAAAGAAACTAATTTCCGCACTCGCAAGTGCCTTGAATCAGCACTGATCGCTGTTTCGAATACAATTAAACAAAACAACGGCAGCTTCACCATCTCCGAAGTCTTAGCAAGAATCCTCCTGAAAACAGTAAACCCTGCCATCACATAGTCTCTCCTGTTATACTACACAAAGCACAGAGAGTGAACACTGAAACAAGCTGCCTCATTCCAGTTTATATATTTGTCCAACCTATTTTTATGTTACCCAAGTAATAGCTTTTATATCCTTTTACTCATGTACGAATTAATTGCTCTACCATATTGTATTACTTTTGTCACTACCACTACTACTACTACTACTACCACCACTAGTGAACATCGAAATGGTACCTCACTAGTATTCACCTCACTCTGAGCCTTTATATAAGAACATAAGAACATAAGAACGAAGGAACACTGCAGAAGGCCTACTGGCCCATGCGAGGCAGGTCCAAGTCTCCTACCGGCTTAAGTCAATGCACCCA
Source organism: Cherax quadricarinatus (assembly GCF_026875155.1). Classification (NCBI taxonomy): domain Eukaryota; kingdom Metazoa; phylum Arthropoda; class Malacostraca; order Decapoda; family Parastacidae; genus Cherax; species Cherax quadricarinatus. Next base: position 20,393,233 of record NC_069452.1, on the reverse strand, counting down.
ACCTAGTCAGGTCAGGTCACATTGACTTAAGGGAGGAACACGGCAACCGACCTGGTAGCACAAGCTATCAGGTCTAACTCACACCCACCCACATCTACTCATGTATTTATCCAACCTAATTTTAAAGCTACACAACGTTCTGGCCTCTATAACGGTGCTTGGGAGTTTGTTCCACTCATCCACAACTCTATTACTAAACCAGTACTTTCCTATATCCTTCCTGAATCTGAATTTTTCCAACTTAAAACCATTGCTGCGAGTCCTGTCTAGGCTAGATATTTTCAGCACACTATTTACATCCCCTTTATTTATTCCTGTCTTCCATTTATACACCTCAATCATATCCCCCCTAATTCTACGTCTTTCTAGAGAGTGCAGTTTCAGGGCCTTCAGTCTATCCTCATAGGGAAGGTTTCTGATACATGGGATCAACTTTGTCATCCTCCTTTGTACATTTTCCAGAGAATTTATATCCATTCTGTAATACGGTGACCAAAACTGTGCAGCATAATCTAAATGAGGCCTAACCAAGGATGTATAGAGTTGAAGAACAACCTGAGGACTCCTATTATTTATGCTTCTTGACGTGGTGACGTGTACTTAGCTCTGTGAAGACCTGTTTGTGTGCTCTCTGTGAATCTGAACCAGGATGCCCTCTCTTGAGCAGCTTTACCAGCGCTGAGAGAAGAACTCAGAGTTGCTAAACTGGAGATACGGCGATTGACGGAGGAGAACAAGAGGATTCGTAGTAATCCTCCTGTTGTGAGTCCCCAGGTTAAGAGGGGAGCTTGGTCAGTGGCCGGGCAACATGGAACCAAGCTGAAGATTAAGAGAACGGTTGGAGAGGCAGAAAACAAGGAGAAACCAGAAGACTGCCGTGGAAACTTCCAACTCATTCTCGGTGCTACCTGACGAATGTGAGTGTTCTACTGGGAATGCCACAACGAGCACCAAGGAAGCATTGGCAGACGTGAGTGAGACATCCCTAGAAACCCCAACGAGACCATCGAGAACGTCATGACGAATTCTACAGTGATGTAATGCTACTGGCGAATGTGAGTCGACTACTCGGAGCATCACTACGGACGACGCCAAGGAAGGTAAAAACATTGTTGTTGTTGGGGATAGCCAGTTAGGTACATGGATAGGGCATTCTGTTTGAAGGATAGGAGTAGGAGGCAGAGAGTGTGTTTTCCTGGGGCTGGATGAAGGATATTGTTAGCCGTCTGGATGACATCATGAGAGGTAATGGGAGCAATCCTATTATCTGTCTCAGTGCTGGAGGCAACGATTGTTGGACAGACGTAGGAGTGAGGACCTGATTAGCAGGTATAGGACAGCAATAGAGATAATTAGGAAGAAGGGTGGGAAACCTGTCATATGTGGCATTTTGCCAAGGAGGAGTTGGAAATGAATGGTTGTCTTGAGCAATTGGTGTCAATTGCTGGCTGGACAAATACTGTAAGGAAAATGCAGGGAACAATTCGTTGACAAATGGGACCTCTTCTTATGGCAGAATGAATGTATGCCAGGATGGGGTTCACTTGTCTAGGTGTGGGGTGGGAGCACTGGCCCAACGCAGTGGAGGGAGCTGTTAGTTCTTTAAACTAGGAATAGTTAGTGGTATGGTTTGGCGGGAAAAACTGTGACGTCGCGGTATTAATATGAGCGGTTACTAGGAGAACTAGTAATAGGCAAAATGAGGTGGATATTGGAAAAGCCAGTGGCACTAATGACATTGACAGTTAATAGGTTTTGGGAATAACAGAAAGGGCAGGATGGGTAAAGAGATAGGTGGGTCATTTAAAATATTTAGTACCAAATAGTCGCCAGTGCTACGGTGAATAAGATGGGACGAGTTGAGACTAGTTGCTAGTGCAGGGTAACATAGATGTATTTGCCATTACATGAGACGTGGTTTAATTCAAAAAGTCGGGGACATGCTGCAGAAGGTACATTCATTCGGGTTTTAAATTGTTTCCATGTAGTTAGAAGTATCGGGAAGGGGGGGGGGGGGGTGGCATTGTATGTCCGAGATCGCTTGCATGTTGCATAAAAACGGGTATTAAGTCTGAAGTAACAAATAACAGAAGTCTGTTTGGATAGAATTTTCAGAGGGGCATGAAAAATTAATTTTAGCGTGTGAATATACGTCCCCCATATTTAGATGGGGGACCATGGAGACTATATGGAGGAAATTGTTAGGGGCCACAAGGCACGAATAATTTAGTAATGCTAGGGACTTTAACTTTAGTCATATTGATTGAATTCTTGACTGGAAATTTTGAATCATCGTTTTCTTAGAAGTAGTGCAGGATTGTTTTTAGAAGCAGTTTGTGAACAGAACCTACAAGGGGTTTATAACTGCTTGACTTAGTTCTGGCAAAACAATGAATCCTTGTTAATAATTAGAAGTTCAGAGGAATGGGTGTAGGACCACCAATCAATTACATGTAGAAATGAATGGATGTATGATATAGGGATAAACTCAGTAACAGTCCCAGATTTTTCGCTTAGCAGATTGGATGGGCTTAGAGAACACTTATCATCTGTTGAAAGGGTAACGAGAGAGCTATCAATATGACAGTTTTCTGAACACAATACATGTGCTCAAAGAAAACGTTTATCCCTTATAAGGAAATTAGATTCAAATGAAATGACCAAAATGGATGAAAAATAGGCTAAAAAATATCTTGGACATAAGAAGGAATTTATAGGGTATCAAAAGAGGCGAGGTCATTTATAAATCGTATATTGACATTAAGGGACATTAAAAAAAGGGAAAAGAAAAGCTAAAAAGGGACCGAAATTAAAGTTGCTAGGAATTCTAAAACAACCCCAAAAAGTTTTTTCCGGTCTATAGAACAAAAGTCAGAGATAAGATAGGCCCCTTAAAAAAACTTGGGATCTTACTGACAAAGAGAATGAAATGTGCCGATTTTAAATAATTTATTTTTCTCGGTTTTTACAAGGAAGACCAAAATAATATTCGGAAATTTAATTTTTTATAGTGGATCAGAAGAAGATAAATTTGAACTCACAGTCACAGTAAAAATGGTTCTGAAGCGATAAACAGATGAAGCAAAATAAGTCACCGGGTCCTGATGAGGTTTTTTAAGGGTTCAAAAGGAATGCAAAAGGGAAGTCGGGAAACCATTAACAAATATTTTTAATTATTTCTTCAAACGGTGCAGTGTCTGATTGTGGAAAAGGCTAATGTTTTTTCCTATTTTTAAAACAGGGGACAAGCGTTACGTCAAAATTACCGCCCAATAAGTGACCCCAATTGTAGGAAATTACAGAGTCAATTATAGCTGGATTTTTAAAAAGCCATCTCGATAAGCTTTGTTTATTAATGTACTCGCTGGTTCACAAGAGGCCGGTTTGTCAACTAAATTTTTTTATTAACTTTTTCGTAAAGTTTTGGGGTTTTGCCACGATAAAGAATTTGATATTTTTATTAGTTTTAGTAAGGCATTTGATAGAGTCGCACCAAAGACGTTGAAGAAAGGCAGCTCATGGCAGGGGGGAAGGGTGCTCTCGTGGATCGAATCATGGCTCACAGACAGGAAGAAAAGGTGTCATAAATGGGGTTAAATCCGAGTGGGGTCAGTAAAAGGGGGCTTTTCCACAGGGTCAGTTTTGGGGGCCCTTTGTTGTTTTAAAATATATATGAATGATCTTGATGAAGGAATTATAGGTTATGACAAATTGCGATGACACAAAGTAGGTAGGATAATTGATTAAAACGTAGATGTTAGGGAATTTCAGGAGGTTTTAGAAAAAACTCTACTTTGGTAGAAAAGTGGCAGAGCAGTTAATGTAGTAAATGCAAGGTTTGAAGCCCGGGAGTGTCCAAACCTAGCTTTTAAAAAATTTAAAATATGTAGAATTTAACCACACGTTGCAAAAAGGCTTGGGGGTTAGGTAAGCAGCAACCTTAAACCAAACAGAGCCTAAGCGTAGTAATAAGGCAAATAGATTATGGGTTTTAATCAAGAAGTGAAAAGAACAGAAGTCCAGAGGTAAATACTGCAGTTTAACATTTTAGAAAGGGCCCTACCTGATTAGCGCCAATTTGGTCTCCATATTACAGAATGGACATAAATTGTTAGAAAAAATTCAGCGTAGGATGACTAAATTTTAATAGCATTGAAATCTTTCCCTTTTGAAGAAAGATTGAAGATCTTAGTTTCATTCATTTTTAGCGAAAATGAGGGGGGGACCCGATCGAGTGTATAAGTGGAAGATAGGTATTAATAAAGGGGAATTAACAAGGTTTGGGATATCTCTCCAGGAAACCCGCGAATGGATTTAATTTGATAAGTTTAGATTTAGAAAGGACATAGGCAGGTATTGGTTTGGAAATAAGGTAGTTGATGAGAGGGTTATTGAGGCTAGGACTTTGGGTAGTTTCAAATTTAGGTTGGATAAGTACATGAGTGGGAGGCGTTGGATTTGAGTGGGACTTGCACATCAGAGCTTATTTCTTGGGTAGCATTGAAAATTGGGTGGGTCAAGTGTTTGTTAGTGGGATGAATTGAAAAGGACCTGCCTAGTATGGGCCAACAGGCCTGCTGCAGTGTTCCTCCTTTCTTATGTTCTTATGAAGCCAAGGATTCTATTAGCTTTATTGCGAACACTTAAGAACATAAGAACATAAGAATGTAGGTACACTGCAGAAGGCCTACTGGCCCATACGAGGCAGGTCCTTATCAAAACGACATCTACCTAAAGCTACTCAAGAAATAACTCCCTTACCCCTTGACACCAATCAAACCCAGCCCCTCCCACTCATATATTTGTCCAGTCTCTTCTTAAAGCTACCCAAGGTCCTAGCCTCTATCACCCCACTGGGAAGACTGTTCCACGCATCTACAACTCTGTTAGAAAACCAGTACTTACCTATGTCCTTTCTAAATCTAAATTTACCCAAACTTAAATCCATTTTTCCCTGGTTCTTCCCTGGTTCGACACCCTCAGTACTTTATTAATGTCTCCCTTGTTTATGCCCGTCACCCACTTTTTTACACTTCAATGATATCTCCCCTCATTCTACGCCTCTCCAGAGAGTGGAGATTTAAGGCTTTAAGTCTTCTTCATACGGGAGGTTCTTTACACAGTAAATATTTTAGTCATTCTTTTTCTGTATGTTCTCTAAAGAGTCTATGTCCATCCTGTAGTAAGGGGACCAAAATGAGCAGCATAATCTAAATGAGGCCTCACTAGTGATGTATAGAGCTGTAAATAACTTTTGGACTTCTGTTACTTATACTTCTTTAGATAAATCCAAGTAATCTGTTGGCCTTGTTGCGCCACTAAGGCACTGCTGTCTTGGCTTTAGATTTCTGCTAACCATGACTCCCAAGTCTTTTTCACATTCTGTATGACCAAACTCTACTTCACCTAGATTATAGCTTCGAGGGTTATTTTCATTACCATGGGCAAGTACCCTTTCACTTATCCACCATTAAACTTCATCTGCCATTTCTCAGACCAGACATTAATTTGTTCAAATCGTCCTGGAGTTCATTGATATCCTCCTCAGAGTGAATTATACGGCCTATCTTTGTATCATCAGCAAACTTACTCATGTCACTAGTAAACCCTTCATCAAGGTCATTAATGTAAATTATGAACAAGAGAGGGCCTAAAACTGATCCTTGTGGAACGCCACTAGTGACTAATCCCCATTAGATTTCACTCCATTAATGGTAACTCTCTGCTTTTATTGGTATAGCCATGCCTCAAACCATGCTAGAACTTTACCCCCTATACCCTGAGCTTTCCACTTTTCTTAAGAGTCTCTTGTGAGGTACTCTGTCGAAGGCTTTACTAAAATCCAAATAAAGAATATCTTTTTCCTTATCACTGTCAACTGCCTCAAATGTTCTATTGAAGAAACGACAGTAAGTTTGTCAGGGAGGAACGACCTCTCGTGAATCCATGCTGAGATTCTTTATCAAGTTATGCTTTCATGGTGACTTCTGATAATGTCAGCTATTTAAATTGATTCTAATAACTTGCCCACATAGATGTCAGGCTTATTGGACGGAAATTTGAAGGAGTGGACTTATCCCTGATTTGAATTTTAGGAACCACATTAGCATCTTCCACATCTCTGGCACAACACTGGTAAG
>NC_069452.1:20197675-20386593 GCF_026875155.1 Cherax quadricarinatus | reverse complement strand
GGCAAACAATGAATCCCTTGTTAATAATTTGAAGTTTCAGAGGAATGGGTGCTAGCGCCCACAAATCTTACATTTAGAATTGAATGGAAGTTGTTAGTAGGGATAACTGTAACCGTCCAGATTTTCGCTTAGCAGATTCGATGGGCTTGAGAACATTATATCTGTTGAGGGGGGGAACGAAGAAGCTATCAAATGAAGTTTTTAAACCCAAAATACTGTGCTCAAAAAAAAGTTTATCCCTTATAAGGAAATTAGATCAAATAAAAAGCCCCAAAAGGGAAAATAATAGGCTGAAATTATAAGGGCACAAAAAAGGAATTTATAGGGTATAAAAGAGGCGAGGGTCTCTTATAATCAGTTAATTGTTTTAAGAGGGACATTAAAAAAGGGGATAAGAAAAGTAAGGGGACTATAAAATTAAAGTTGCTAGGGATTAAAAAACAAACCCAAAAAGTTTTTCAGGTTATGAACAAAAGTCAGAGAAAGATGGGCCCCCTTAAAAAAACTATGGGGATCTTACTGACAAAGAGAATAAAAATGGTTCGATTTTAAATAATTTTTTCTCTCGGTTTTTTACACAGGAAGACATAATAATTTTTGGAAATTAATTTTTATAGTGGTCGAAAAAGAAAAAATTTGTAACTCACAGTCACTAGTGAATGGTTTGAAGCAGATAGACCGACTGAAGCAGATAGGTCACCGGGTCCTGATGATTTTTTTTTCAAGGGTTCTTAAGGAATGCAAAAGGGAAAGTTGTAAACCTTTAAACTAATATTTTTAATTTACTCTTAAAAACAGGTGTTTTTCTAATGTGGAAATGGCAAATGTTTTTCCTATTTTTAAAACAGGGGACAAGTCGTTACCGTAAAAATTTCCGCCCAAAAAAAGCCTGACCTCAATTGTAGGCAAGTCCCAGAGTCAATTATAGCTGAGGTAAAGGAAAAACCATCTCGATAAAACATGCTTGATTAATGTACAGTGGATTCACAAAAGGCCGGGCTTGATAAAATAATTTATTAACTTTCTTCAGTAAAGCTTTTTTAGGCTGTTGACACGATAAAGAATTTGATATTGTTTTCTTAGATTTTAGTAAAGGGATTTGTAGGTTCCGCACCAAAGACTTTGAAAAAAAGTAGCAGCTCTGGCATTGGGGGAAGGGTGTCTCGTGGATGATCATGGTCAAGATAGAAAAAAGGAGTGTCCATAAATGGGGTTAATCCGATGGGGATCAGTAAAAAGTGGCGTTCCAAGGGATCAGTCTTGGGCCCGTTTTGTTATAATATATTAATGATCTTGATGAAGGAATTGTAGGATATGGCAAATTCGCCCCATGACACGACGATAGGAGGTAAATTTATTCAAAGTAGATTTGGGAAAATTAGGAGGATTTAGAAAACTCTCTCTTTGGTCAGAAAAGTGGAGATGCAGTTCAATTAGATAAATGCAAGGTTCTGAAACTCGGGAGGCCCTAACCTACACTTATAAGTTAAATAATGTAGAACTTAACCCCTCAGATTGCGAAAAAGGGTTGGGGGTTAGGGAAGCAGCAACCTTAAACCAAGACAGAATGCCTAAGGTACGTAATAAGGCAAATAGATACTGGGATTTTATCAAAAAGTGTAAAACAACAGAAGTCCCGAGGTATACTGCAGCTTTATACATATTGTAAGGCCCCACCTGATTTTGCAGCTAATTTGGCTCCATATTACAGAAGGAATAAATTCGTAAAAAAACATTCAGCGTAGGATGACTAAATTAATACATAGCATTAGAAAAACTTTTTATGAAGAAAGATTGAAGCTTTAAGTTCATTCACTTGTTTGAGAAGAATGAGGGGGAGACCTGTCGAAGTGTATGAGTGGAAGGGAGGTATTTAAAAAAGGGGATATTAACAAGGTCTTGAGGATAAACTCTCCAGAGGAACCCGCAGTAATGGATTTAAAAATTTGATAAGTTTTGATTTTTGAAAGGAATAGGGAAAATATTGGTTTGGAAAAAAGGGTAGTTGATGAGTGGAACAGTCTACCTAGTTGGGTTATTGAGGCTAGGACTTTGGGTAGTTTCAAATTTAGGTTGGATAGGTACATGAGTGGGAGGGGTTGAATTTGAGTGGGACTTGCACATCGGTGCTTGTTTCTAGGATGGCATTGGAAATTAGGTTGGTCAAATGCTTGTTAGTGGGATGAATTGTAATGGACCTGCCTAGTATGGGCCAACAGGCCTGCTGCAGTGTTCCTCCTTTCTTATGTTCTTATGTTCTTAATTGATTCAAACGTAGATGTTAGGGAACTTCAGGAGGATTTAGACAAACTCTACTCTTGGTCAGAAAAGTGGCAGATGCAGTTCAATGTAGATAAATGCAAGGTTCTGAAGCTCGGGAGTGTCCATAACCCTAGCACTTATAAGTTAAATAATGTAGAACTTAGCCATACAGATTGCGAAAAGGACTTGGGGGTTATGGTAAGCAGCAACCTTAAACCAAGACAGCAATGCCTAAGCATACGTAATAAGGCAAATAGATTACTGGGATTTATATCAAGAAGTGTAAGCAACAGAAGTCCAGAGGTCATACTGCAGCTTTATACATCATTAGTAAGGCCTCACCTAGATTATGCAGCTCAATTCTGGTCTCCATACTACAGAATGGACATAAATTCCTTAGAAAACATTCAGCGTAGGATGACTAAATTAATACATAGCATTAGAAATCTTCCTTATGAAGAAAGATTGAAGACTCTTAAGTTACATTCACTTGTTAGACGAAGAATGAGGGGAGACCTGATCGAAGTGTATAAGTGGAAGATAGGTATTAATAAGAACATAAGAAAGGAGGAACACTGCAGCAGGCCTGTTGGCCCATACTAGGCAGGTCCTTTACAATTCATCCCAATAACAAACATTTGACCAACCCAATTTTCAATGCTACCCAAGAAATAAGCTCTGATGTGCAAGTCCCACTCAAATCCAACCCATCCCACTCATGTATTTATCCAACCTAAATTTGAAACTACCCAAAGTCCTAGCCTCAATAACCCAACTAGGTAGACTGTTCCACTCATCTACTACCCTATTTCCAAACCAATACTTTCCTATGTCCTTTCTAAATCTAAACTTATCTAATTTAAATCCATTACTGCGGGTTCTCTCTTGGAGAGATATTCTCAAGACCTTGTTAATATCCCCTTTTATTAATACCTATCTTCCACTATACACTTCGATCAGGTCTCCCCTCATTCTTCGTTTAACAAGTGAATGTAACTTAAGAGTCTTCAATCTTTCTTCATAAGGAAGATTTCTAATGCTATGTATTAATTTAGTCATCCTACGCTGAATGTTTTCTAACGAATTTATGTCCATTCTGTAATATGGAGACCAGAATTGAACTGCATAATCTATGTGGGCCTTACTAATGATGTATAAAGCTGCAGTATGACCTCTGGACTTCTGTTGCTTACACTTCTTGATATAAATCCCAGTAATCTATTTGGCTTATTACGTACGCTTAGGCATTGCTGTCTTGGTTTAAGGTTGCTGCTTCCCTAACCCCCAAGTCCTTTTCGCAATCTGTATGGTTAAGTTCTACATTATTTAACTTATAAGAGTAGGGTTATGGACACTCCCGAGCTTCAGAACCTTGCATTTATCTACATTGAACTGCATCTGCCACTTTTTGACCAAGAGTAGAGTTTGTCTAAATCCTCCTGAATTTCCCCTAACATCTACGTTTGAATCAATTATCCTACCTATCTTCTTTGTCATCGGCGAATTTGTCATATCACTAGTAATTCCTTCATCAAGATCATTGTATATATTATAAACAACAACGGGCCCAAGATGATCCCTGTCGAACGCCACTTGTTACTGATCCCCACTCGGATTTAACCAATTTGAGGGGACATTTCTTTGTTTCCCTGTCTGTGAGCTTTGATTCGATCCACGAGAGCCCCCTTTCCCCAAATGCCATGAGCTGCTATTTCTTCAACAGTCTTTGGTGCAGAACTCTATCAAATCCCTTATTTAAAATCTAAGTAAATAATATCAAATTCTTTATCGTGGTCAACAGCCTCAAAAGCTTTACTGTAGAAAGTTAAAAAAATTAGTTAGACAAGATCGGCCTCTTGTGAATCCATGTGAGTATCATTAATCAAGCTATGTTATCGAGATGGCTTCTTATAATCTCAGCTATAATTGACTTAGTAATTTGCCTACAATTGAGGTCAGGCTTATTGGTCTGTAATTTGACGGTAACGACTTGTCCCCTGTTTTAAAAATAGGAATTACATTAGCCATCTTCCACATATCAGACACTGCACCTGTTTGAAGAGAAAAATTTAAAAAATATTATTTAATGGTTCACAGACTTCCATTTTGCATTCCCTTAGAACCCTTGAAAAAGCCTCATCTGGACCCGGTGACTTATTTTGCTTCAGTCTGTCTATCTGCTTCACAACCATTTCACTAGTGACTGTGATGTTACATAATTTATCTTCTTCTGATCCACTATAAAAATTAATTACAGGAATATTATTAGTGTCTTCCTGTGTAAAAAACCGAGAGAAAATAATTATTTAAAATCGAGCACATTTCATTCTCTTTGTCAGTAAGATGCCCCTAAATTATTTTTAAGGGGACCTATCTTAGCTCTGACTTTTGTTTATAGACCTGGAAAAAACTTTTTGGGTTAGTTTTAGAATCACTAGCAATTTTTAATTTCATAGTCCCTTTTAGCTTTTCTTACCCCCTTTTTAATGTCCTCTTAATGTAAATTTATACTGATTCATAAGATGGACCCTCGCTCTTTGATACGCCTATAAATTCCTTTCTTATGCCCTAGTAGTTTTTTCGCCTATTATTCATCCATTTTGGGTCATTTCTATTTGATCTAATTTCCTTTTTAAGGGATGAACGTTCTTTGAGCAGCATGTATTGTGTTCAGAAAAAATGTCATATTGATTGCTCTCTTTTGTTACCCAGTCAAAAAGATGATAAGTGTTCTCTAAGCCCATCGTAATCTGCCCAAGCGAAATCTGGGACTGTTACTGAGTTATCCCTACTATATACTTCATTCAATTCTAATGTAATTGATTTGTGGTCGCTGGCACCCAGTTCCCCTGAAACTTCTAAATTATTAACAAGGATTCATTGTTTGCCAGAACTAAGTCAAGAGGTTATTACCCCTTGTAGGTTCTGTCACAAAACTGCTTCAAAAAACAATCCTGAACTACTTCTAAGAAATCGCATGATTCTAATTCCAGTTAAGAAATTCCAATCAATATGACTAAAGTTAAAGTCTCCTAGAATTACTACATTATCGTGCCCCTTTTGGCCCTAATAATTTCCTCCCATAGTAGTCTCCCCTGGTCCCTATCTAAATTTGGGGGACGGTATATCACACCTAAAATTAATTTTTCATGACCCTCTGAAAATTCTATCCAAACAGACTCTGTATGTGTTACTTCAGACTTAATACCTGTTTTTATGCAATAGTTCAAGCGATTCTCGGACATACAATGCCACCCCACCCCCCTTCCGATACTTCTATCTACTTGGAACAATTTAAAACCCTGAATGTGGACATTCTGCAGGCATGTCCCGACTTTTTGAATTAAAACCACGTCTCAGTAATGGCAAATACATCTAGTTACCTGCACTAGCAACTAGTCTCAACTCGTCCATCTTATTCCTAGCACTGCGACTATTTGTGTAATAAATATTTAATAACCCTCCTCTCTCTTTACCCTTCCTGCTCCTTTCTGTTATTCCACTAAACCTATTACTGTCATTGTCAATTAGTGCCATGGCTTTCCAATATCCTCCTCATTTTGCCTATTACTAGTTCTCCTAGTACTCATGTTACTACCCTGCGACTTCACAGTTTTCCCGCCAAAACCCATACCACTAACTATTCTAGTTTAAAGACCTAACAGCTCCCTCCACTGCGTTGGCCAGTGCTCCCACCCCACAACCTAGACAAGTGAACCCCATCCCTGGCATACATGTCATTTCTGCCATAGAAGAGGTCCCAGTTGTCAATGAATGTTACCGCATTTTCCTTACAGTATTTGTCCAGCCAGCAATTGACACCAATTGCTCTGGACAACCATTCATTTCCAACTCCTCTCCTTGGCAAAATGCCACATATGACAGGTTTGCCACCCTTCTTCCTAATTATCTCTATTTCTGACCTATTACCTGCTAATCAGGTCCTCACTCCTACGTCTGCCAACATCGTTGCCTCCAGCACTTGAGACAGATAATAGGATTGCTCCCATTACCTCTCATGATGTCATCCAGACGGCTAACAATATCCTTCATCCCAGCCTAGGAAAACATACTCTCTGCCTCCTACTCCTATCCTTCAAAACAGAATGCCCTATCCATGTACCTAATCTGGCTATCCCCAACAACAACAATGTTTTTACCTTCCTTGGCGTCGTCGTAGTGATGCTCGAGTAGTCGACTCACATTCGCCAGGTAGCATTACACCACTTGGTAGAATTCGTCATGACGTTCTCGATGGTCTTCGTTGGGGTTTCTAGGGATGTCTCACTCACGTCCGCCAATGCTTCCTTGGTGCTCGTTGTGGCATTCCCAGTAGAACACTCACATTCGTCAGGTAGCACGAGAATGAGTTGGAAGTTTCCAGGGCAGTCTTCGGGGTTCTCGTTGTTTTTCCCTCCCCAACCGTTTTCTTAATCTTCAGCTTGGTTCCATTTGCCGACCCTGACCAAGCCCCCCTCTTAACCTGGGGACTCAAAAACAGGGGGATTACTCGAACCCCTTGTTCTCCCCGTTAATCGCCGTATCTCCAGTTTAAAACTCTGATTTCTTTCTCAGCTGTGGTAAAGCTGCTCAAGAAGGGCCATCAGGTTCAGATTCCAGAGAGCACACAAACGGTCTTCACAGAGTAATACACGTCACCACTAACTAAGTACACGTACCATTGCTAATACACCCCACTAGCTAATACACTCACCACCGGGGGAATTTTTAAAACAAGGTTTGGGTATTTTTCCAAGAGAAAACCCGCAGAATGGATTTAAATTAGATAAGTTTAGATTTAAAAAGGGACATGGAAAGTTTGGTTTGGAAATAGGGTAGTTGATGAGTGGAACATTACCTAGTTGGGTTATTGGGGCTGGGCCCTTTTGGGGTAGTTTCAATTTAGGTTGGATAAGTTGAGGGGGGGGGGTTGGATTTTGAGGGGGGACTTGCACATGGGGTTTTTTTTTTTGGTCCCATTGAAAATTGGAGTTCGTTTGTAAACTTAAAAAAAGCCCACTGGTGGGCGAACGTAGTCAAAAAAGGATCACATTTACTGCATTTGTTTTTAATTTTGCCAATGGGTTGGTCAAAATTTTTTAGTGGGATGAATTGTAAGGACCGCCTATAGGGGCCAACAGGCCTGCTGCAGTGTTCCTCCTTTCTTATGTTCTTATTTTCTTAAAAAAGGAAAAGGAAAAGTTTTGGGTTTTGGAAAATAGGGTAGTTGACGAGTGGAACAGTCTCCCTAGTTGGGTTATGAGGCAGGACTTGGGTAGTTTCAAATTTAGGCGGGAAAATCATAGTGGATGGGTTGGATTTGAGTGGGCTTCACATCAAAGTTTTTCTTGGGAACTTAAAAATTTGGGTTGGGCAAATGTTTGTTAGTGGATGAATTTAAAGGCCCTGCTAGTATGGGCACAGGCCGCTGCAGTGTTCTCCTTTCTTTGTTTTATGTTCTTATGCGTGAACAGTCTCCAAGGGGGTGATAGAGGTGGAAACCCGGGGTAGCTTAAGAAGAGACGGAAAAAATATTGAGTGGGGGGCTGGAGTTTTGAGACTTGCCGCGGGTTTAACCCGGGGCCGGGGTATGGTTTGATTGTGTCATTGTTTTCGGAATTATTTCTAGGGAAGTTTTGGTAGTGTCGTTTTGAAAAGGGGACCTCCCGCTGGGCCAGTACCCTTCTCCCAATTTCCTCCATTTTATTTCTTATTTCTTATGTATAGGGCCAACGGGCCTGCTGCAGTTTTCCTCCTGTCTTATGTTTTTATGAGGGAACAGTCTTCTATTGGGGTTAAATTGTTTAAAACCTTGGGAAGGTTAAAAATTTGGGTTGGGATAAATCATGAGCAAAGGGGGTGTTGGTTTTGAACGGGACTTCATATATTATGGATAAGTTACAGACCTTATTTCTTGGGTACATTAAAAAATTTGGTTGGGAAAATTGTTTTTTTAGGGGGATAGTTTGAAAGGACCTGCCTAGTATGGGTAAACAGGCCTGGCAGTTTCCTCCTTTCTTATGTTCTTATGTTCTTATTTTCTAGTAGGGGCCCAAAAGGCCGCTGAATTTTCCTCCTTTCTTATGTTCTTTTGTTTTTATGAGTGGAACAGCCCTCCTAGTTGGGGTTTTGAGGCAAAAAACCTTTGGGGAAGGTTAAAAATTTAGGTTTGGAAAAATACATGGCGAGGGGTGTTGGATTTGAACGGGACTTGCATATATTAGTGGATAGAGTTATCGACCTTTTTTTGGGGTACATGAAAATTTGGTTGGGTAATTGTTTTGTTAGGGGGGATAGATTGTAAAGGACCTGCCTAGTAGGGCCCAACGGGCCTGCTGCGTGTTCTTCCTTTCTTATTTTGTTATGATTGCGTTTGAGTCACGTGCCTTTATGTCAGGTGTTACACTTCACTCTCACCTATAATGCTTTCATTTTAATCTCGTCTGTTGTTTACGTTCCACACGGTTTTTCCTTCTGTTACTCACGATGCATTCCCTAACAGGTAAAGTCAAACCGCGAGGGCACAACCAATGAGTCGTCCAAACTAGCACTTCAGCTGTGTTTGTGGGAGGGTGCAAGCAAATGTAATGCGATTTTATCGCCAAAAAGGCCTTTGTTTCGTCGTACAGCGACACAGAGGTGAAAAAACACTTACCCCCACTGCTACTACCCCCTTTTTTACGAGACCAGGGATTTCTTGTCTTGACTTCCCCAGACTGAGGGCCGGAGAATGTGGGTTTCCCCAAGCGATGACAACCCTTTTCACTGTACAGGCCACGAAAAAATCAATCATCTATCAAGCAAAGAACCCTTGGGCCAAGGTGGACTTCATCCATGTGAAAGGGCACCCTTTAGTGACGTCAACATGGGAGCCAGAGCCTTTGCTGAGGGGCCTGGTATTCACTACTTCCCCATCAACCCACCTTTATCGAAGCGAGAAATTCCAACATATCTCACAGTGCTATAATTGTTACTCAACTTACACACCACGAATGATTGTTCCCACCAAAGGGCAAGAAGTTCTGCTCCACCTTGGCCGTGAGGGGGCATGATTCAAGAATTGCACACTGCTTCACCCCCTAAATGCTTAACTCAAGAAAGACCCTCAACCTTGCTCCAGGTGCCCTACCAAAGAGACATACTCAAAAAAACAACAAAACAAAAGAAACCCAACCCACAAGCAACCACATATTCTGCATGCCAACTTCAAGCAGCACTACCCAAAATACTACATGCCACCAACTGCCCCACCATTCCCTCCAGCACCACGCCGATCCACCAAGATTCTTTTTTGCTTAGTTGCCCTGTACAGAATGCAGCTGGCCTGGTTCCTTTAAACCACCATCAATAACTTTTCAAAAATAAAAAATATCCTGGCCCCACATTCCCTGCATCACCCCCTTCCCCTGAGATCCTAAAAACTACTGCAAATATTACCCGCTCACCCGCTCCACCGGGGTCACAACCTCCCCTAGACACAGATGGACCAATCAAGACCCCTGGACGTCGGGAAAACCCACCCAAAGAGAGTCCCCCACCCCTTTCATCCACTGCAAGGCAAACTGACCATCGGAAAAACTGCCTTTCCCCCTCAGCCACCAGCCCAAAAAAGCAAAAACACAAGACACTGGGGGATGCACCTCACGGGCCATGTCACTGACACTGCTCACCACAAGGGTCCCATATCTGAAGGGTGATACTTCTAACAACCAAGGAGTATAAGAACACAATGCTTTTTCAGAAATCCTATCACCTCCCGGGCGGAACAGTCAAGTATACCTCGCCAAACTGCTACATACACCCCTGAAGACAGCAGATACTCACTGCAAACCCCCAAAACCCTTTTGGAAATCAGACACCTCAAAGAGGAAATTTAGGATGCTTCAGAATGGGACCTTGAAGACGGACCCTCGCTAGCCCGACTATCCATACCCTTCACCCAGCACTTTGCTGTCTCTAAAGCTGGGGTGTGGCTCCAATACCCGTAACGCGCCCTCCCGACTGTGCTTCTCTTTTTGGGGGAAATCAGCGCAAAATAGAAGAAGACGACATCCCCAAACCGGAGGCCAAGAAAGAAGGGGAAAAATGATATCGTCACCCCCCCCCCGGGGGGCCACGCCCCGGGGCACCCTTGGAGAAAACCCGGGCCAGAAGGGCCGCGAATCAAAATGAATGAAAATGAACACCAACACACGACACTCCCACAACAGGAGAGCACAGCGATAGCACGATCGGACACCATAGCATTGCCCTTTAGGGCATGGTTGGTGACAGAGCCCGAGTTTGTACCTTACAAGATGAGGGGGGTACTTGTGCCTCCTCCCATGGGAGACGTAGGTCTCCAGACACCTCCCTAGACCAGGGGAGCCAAGTGACAGGGCACCACTTGTGAAGGGCCCCGGGCCGGGGAAAATACCGGGAATCTTTAACAAACAACATAGTTGTTAGAAGCGATTCAAGATCCCTTGACCTAAACCATGTGACTTGTTCAACTATATACTAGTGTTTGCTTATCGAATCTGTTGTAATTAAAAATTGTCGATATCAATTCAGGAAGGGCTGATACCCTACTGGGAAGGACCATCCAATCAAACTCTTGCTAGTGAAGGCAAAGGTTCATTGTTGTTGTTATAGGTCACCTAAATTGTTTTAGTTTTTAAAATATTATTAACAACTCACCCACAGGACTCACATAAATACATTAATTTTTTCCCATAATTATTCATTTAGCTTAAACATTCACTATAACTGATGAAAATCAGAGAAATGTCAACTATGTGTGTATCTTTATTTGGTAGACGTTTCGCCATCCAGTGGCTTTATCAATACAAATTTTAGGACCATAGTCCCCCCCATGAAGATTTCTTCAGGTTTACGGTGCTCTTCACACTCTAAATCCGAGGCTGAGTCTTGAGGTATGATTTCCCATATATTTGTATTATTTTCTATGTCTTCAAATTATTCCTAGAATTTGTATTGAAAAAGCCACCACATGATGTTTCACATGTCTAATTTTCATCACGTCGGTTATTGAATACCATTGATGTACAATTCTGTATAATAATGATTAGTAATAATAATACTGATGATGATGATGTAAAGTGCAACTAATGTGACATTTTTATTTTGGAAATGTTTCGCTCCTGGAGAGCGAACGTTTCCACATATTGCTTATTGTCGGTAATTCTACCAACTATATTACAAAGCTCCTGGAGAGCGAAACGTTGCCACAATAAAATGTCACATAAGTTGCACTTGTGTCCTTTTACTTTACATGATAATAATAATAATAAGAGATTATATATTTTATTTTGCAGGTCATCCTGACACCTGAGGCTGGCTCTTGTTGTGTCAATACTTCAGGTATCCTGGCAGAATATTCTGATACTTGTACTGTTAATACAGTGACTACACTAAAAACATAGTTAAGTAAATTAATATACGACAATATCATTACTCATTATGTTGAATAACAATCTGAAAAAACCGTGTTTTAAGGCAAAGCAACGTACAGGTGTTGATGAACATTCACACTCGCTACAACACCCTTCTCAAGAACTTCAGTGCGTATCTCTCACCCAACGTTCAGTGTGTCTTAAAGAGTTTTCTGATAATTGTAATTTACTACAACACACGAGAACTCATAGTGGAGAAAAACTATTTCAATGTTCAGTATGTCCGAAAAATTTTTCTAAAAAATATACTTTAAAAAGGCACTTGATCATTCATACTGGGAGAAGAAAACCATTACCAGTGTTCCACCAAAGTCCGAAAGATTTTTCACGAAGGTCTGAATTAGTATCTCACATGAGAACTCATACTGGAGAGAAGCCATATCAGTGTTCAGTGTGTCTAAAAGACTTTTCTCATAATTCGACTTTAGTAAATCACATGAGAACTCATACTGGAGAGAAACCATATCAGTTGTGTAGTGCTTATTGAAAAACTTTTCTAGAAAAAACTCTTTTGGTAATATCACATTAGAACTCATACTGGAGAGGAAAACCATATCAGTGTTCACAATGTCAAAAAGACTTTTCACAAAGGACTGACTTTAGTATGTCACATGAAAAACTCATACGGGAGAGAAAACCATATCAGTGTTCAGTGTGCCCGAAAAAACTTTACTGGAAAAACGTATTTAGAATTCACATTGAACTCATACTGGAGAGAACATATCAGTGTTCACAATGTCAAAAAGACTTTTCACAAAGGCTGACTTGTATGTCACATGAGAAACTCATACTGGAGAGAAACCACATAAGTGTCAGGAATGTATGAATACCTTTTCTTCATAGATCAACATTAGTAAATCCACATGAGAACTCATACTGGGAGAAACCATATAAGTGTTTCAGTGTGTCTGAACTAGTTTCTTCTCATAGAGCAATACATTAGTAGATCACATGGGAACTCATACTGGAGAGGAAACCATATCAGTGCTCAATGTGTCTGAAAAACTTTCTCGAAAATCTGGTTTAGTAAAGTACATATGAGAACTCATACTTAGTAAGATATGATTCATGAAAGTATATTATTAAATAAATATATATATATGGGTATGTTACTAAAGTTGACCTTAACCTAAATTTTTGAAATAAGTTTTTAGCGCCTTTTTCTTCTTGATGATTTCTGGCATTGGTTCCAGACTTGTCTGGCAGTGTGTGCAGGTCTGGCAAGTTGTTGCGATGTCTGAGAGGAGTGTTGCATGTCTGGCAGGTATGTTGCCTCTTTGCAATTAAACTGGTGATATTTATTCAATAAACAATCTTTTAATTCCTACCCACAGTTTTTACTTTGCACAAACCACCTTTGGTTTCCTGAATCTGTCATTTTTAAAATACAAAGTAAGATATCATTAAGGTAAGTGAGCATATCATTAAGGATAAGTAGCATATCATCAAGCCTAAAAACTTAAGGGAAAATCCAAATTTTATTGCCACTTGGGTAGCCTGTTGCCCCTCCTAGAAAATATGGGTGCTGGCCTACGTTTCCTAACATCGAAGTGCACCTACCCCCTCGACGCAGTGTTAAAAATGCCAGCACTATGGCCATGTTGCAAGTAGCCTGTTGAAATTCTTGGATTGATAAGTGGCTGGGAAACCTTTCTACTACAGAATGCACAGTAGGCATGACAGCCAAAAAAATTTAAGTGTATTTTAACTGTAAAGAAGTTGGGGTTTACAGCTCCTCAAGGGAATCGCAGTCGGAAACCAACACCAACTTCGACGTAAACCAGCCCATCCCTCGCTAGCACATGTGAAATACTGATTCTGCCACTACTGATTACGTACCCCTACACCTGAACATGGGGATGAACTTTCATTTTTTCAACACACACAACTGCCAACAAGTCAGACACCACACAGGTAACCCCCTGGAAACGGAGATGTGTCAGATGCACAGGACCTACCTGCAATGAAGAATTGATGAAGCAGACTTCTGCCACAGGCACCTCATCAGTGACACTAATGTAACCATGGCACCCGATTTTAAGGTGATAATTTTAATGAAAGCACTAAACTCAGAAGTGCCATCCTAATAGAGTCATTGTATTCGCCTGACCTTCTTATATTATAACAAATTTGCAGGAAAAAAATTGAGCATCCTGACAAGTTTAATATATTTATGTAATTCAGGATGATGCTATTGAGTATGGTGATAATGTACAAAATGTGCAGCAATCTCCATTCAGTTTCAAGCAATTTGTAATATAGGGAATCCCAAGTCTTTGGCTTCAAGACTTGCCTTTTAACTCTGGATGCCAAGATGCCGAAAAATGCTTAAAAATAAAGGTTCTGAAGATAAAGCACGTACAATCTATGCTATTTGCTCTTAAGTGCATGCACACTATAGCCAAAGCTATAATATCTTTACACCTTATGAGCAAGAGAATTCTAATTATACACTTCAATGGATATCATTACAAATCTTGTCATGGAAACGTTGCTTCCATCAAGGAAGCGATTTCTGACTTACATCAATATTAGTGCAACCCAAGAATATGATTTAATCTGGTTTGCAGGAATGTAGACTGAAAAATGGAGCACCTCCCACCAAAGTTGCCTGGATATGCAGTTATAACCTAAGGTCAACCAACTGTTGTATGAAGTATTTCAGAAAGAACTTGCACATTCACTCCTCTCGTTGCAAGAGTGGAGTTAACATGCAGTATCATGGTGTTCAAAGTATATGCAGGAGATTTTCAATAAACACTTTTAATCTCTTTGCCCCAGCGAACCAGCTTCGACCATGATGCTTACCAGATCGCATCAGTAGTGAAAACCTACCTCATTCTTGAAGATTTTAATTGCCAGACATAAGGAATACTGGTTTACCTGACAGACGTCATGGTGGATCAGAGCCTCGATCAACCAAGCTGTTACTGCAGGCTGCAGTAAAAACCAACGTACGAGCACAGGCCCAGGGTCAGGTACCGACTTTAGCTTGCTTGTCCATTGACAGCTTGATACTGCCAGGGTCTATTGGTAATCCCCCTGGTGAGTCTATAACAAACACCAAGGAAGTAAAACTAGAGAAAAATTGATAAAATGGAGCATGTTAATGTTCGAATTGTGGGCCATATTGAAGCTACTGAAATATTTGTGTCCATTTACTATATCTGTGCCTTGGATTTTAATACCATCATTACGATTGCATGACTCCTGTCATAGTTGATGTTCTTCTATCTGAGCACATCCCAAGGACTTACAAATCTGGTCAATCTTGATCACATCTCCTTGCAATAAGAAGCTTAATTCAGAAGAGGAGGTAAACTTATTCCCAACCAAGATAACTTTATTAATCAACTTCGATCAATGGTTAATAAGAATTACCAGCCCACTGGCGCACAAAAAATTTAATGATTGATATAGTTACCACTATGTGACTTGTCCACTCACAGATCAATGTGGGGCAGGAAAACAAAACATAAGACCCTCCACTATAAATAACAATAAAAAACCAATATAAATACTATAATGATCCAGAAGCTAAGCAATCTAATAACACGCCATCTAGGAGGATTGGTAAAGCATACCGTGAATGTAGAACCCTAGACCTGCCTCAGAGCTTTCAAGTTGCCACTAAACAAATGCAGGGAATAGAAAGCAAGACTTAGCATACCAGGAATGGGGACAATTTGTTAGTGGATTTAACTAGGTCCACATCTTTAAAGTTTGCTTGGAAAGGTATTATAAATAAAATAACAAGGTAAAAGACTTGCATTGGTGTCATCCCTTCCTCTTGAAAATGCAATTGAACATCTAAATGACTGGTCCAAAACATCCAGGCCTGAAAACCTCCATCTCTAATTAGGAGAGAAAATTAGAGTGTACTTCAGAAGGAATGATGAAACTGATTAATTTTATGAGCGAAAACATTGTGAGAGGTGATTGCCTTTTCACGAGTATGATTAGATAATGCATTAACTAAAGGTTTGATCAACTGCTCCTGGAGAGGGATGGTATAACCTTACGGTTATTCTCAGTACTCTAAGGCACGTGCCTGATAACCCTTTGTTGGCACCTACTCTAGGGTTGAGGGACTGATTACATCATCTTCTGTAAGTCATAGTTCTACTGTCTTCTAGTTATGTCCTAGAATGTTGTATGATAAAGCAACTGGATGGCGAAACGTCTACAATAAAGATACCCAGATGTTGCACATGTGTCTTAATCTCATACATAGAGGGAGTTCTTCCTACTTCCTGGACCAATACTCTCATTGTGCCTATCCCTAAGCCCCAACAGCCTGATACATTTAGACCGATCTCCTTAACTAGTTGTCTTTGTAAAACCTTTGAAACAATGGTACTTGACGACTGCATCAGAATCAGACACCAACTTTTCCCCAACCTCTATGGGTTCAAGTTTTTTCCAGGTCTATAGAACAAAAGTCAGAGATAAGATAGGTCCCCTTAAAAATAACTATGGGCATCTTACTGACAAAGAGAATGAAATGTGCTCGATTTTAAATAATTATTTTCTCTCGGTTTTTACACACGAAGACACTAATAATATTCCGGTAATTAATTTTTATAGTGGATCAGAAGAAGATAAATTATGTAACATCACGTCACTAGTGAAATGGTTGTGAAGGCAGATAGACCGACTGAGCAAATAAGTCACCTTGTCCTGATGAGGGTTTTTTCAAGGGAGTTCTAAGAATGCAAGATGGAAGTCTCGTGAACCCTTAAACTAATATTTTTAATTTATCTCTTCTAACAGGTATAGTGTGTGATATGTGGAACGATGGCTAATGTCTAATTCCTATGTTTAAAAACAAGGGGACAAGTCGTTACCGTCAAATACGCCCAATATGCCTGACATCAAATGTAGGCAAATTACTAGAGTCAATTTTAGTGAGATTTATAAGAAGCCATCTCGATAAGCAATAGCTTGATTAATGATTACTCAGCATGGATTCACAAGGAGGCGGTCTTGTATAACTAATTATTAAACTTTCTTCAGTAAATCTTTTGAGGCTGTGACCACGTTTAAAAAATTTGATATTATTTACTTAGATTTTAGTAAGGCATTTGATAGAGTTCTGCCCCAAAAGACTGTTAAAGAAAGTAGCAGCTCATGGCTTTGGGGGAAAGGGGGTGCTGGGGATCGAATCATGGCTCACAGACGGGAAGCAAAGAGTGTCCTAAAAGGGGTTAAATCCGAGTGGGGATAGTAACAAGTGGCGTTGACGGGGTCAGTCTTGGGGCCCTTTGTTTTTTTAAAATTAATATCATGATTTGATGAAAAAATTACTATGATATGGCAAATTCGCCGATGAACGAAATAGGTAGGTAATTGATTCAAACGAGATGTTAGGGAAAATTCAGGGGGTTTAACAAACTTACTCTTGGGGCGAAAATTTGGGAGATGCAGTTAATGTAGATAAATGCAAGGTTTTTGAAAGCTCGGGAGTGTCCTAACCCCAGCTTTATAAGTTAAAAAATGTAGAACTTAAACAACAGATTGCGAAAAGGGTTGGGGGTTTTATGGTAAGCAGCAACCTTAAACCCAAGACAGAATGTGGTGTTTTTACTGGGAATGCCAAACGGAAACCCAAGGAAGCATGGAACGTGGGTGGAATCCCTAGAAACCCCCAAAGAAGACCATCGAGAAGTCATGCGAATTCTACAAGGGCGTAATGCTACCTAGTGAAAAGTGAGCATACTCGGGGCACACTAGGACGACGCCAAAAAAGGTAAAAAATTTTTGTTGTTGGGGGTAGAGATTAGGTACAGGATAGGGCATTTGTTTGAAAGGGTGGGTAGGGGGCGGAGTGTGTTTTCCTGGGGGGGGATGAAGGTTTTGTTAGCCGTCTGGATGAATCAGAGAGGTAATGGCACAATCCCATTATTGTCTCAGTGCGGAGGCAACGATGTTGGCAGACGTAGGAGTGGGACCTGATTAGCAGGTTAGGCAAATAGAGACAATTAGGAAGAAGGGTGGGAAACCTGTCATATGTGGCATTTTGCCAAGGAGAGGATTGGAAATGAATGGTTTGTCCAGAGCATTTGTGTCAATTGCTGGCTGGACAAAATACTGTAAGGAAAATTCGCGGTAACATCATTGACAACTGGGACCTCCATCTATGGCAGAAATAACATGTAAAGCCAGGGATGGGGTTCACTTGTCTATGTGTGGGGTGGCAGCACTGGCTGGCCAAACGCAGTGGAGGGAGCTGTTAGGGTCTTAAACTAGAATAGTTAGTGGTAGGGTTTTGGCAGGAAAACTGTGAATCGCAGGGTAGTCAACTGAGTAAACTAGGAAACTAGTAATAGGCAAAATGAGGAGGGAGTATTGGAAAGCCAGTGCAGCTAATGACAAATAACAGAATTAGGTTTAGTGGAATAACAGAAAAGGAGCAGGAAGGGTAAAGAGAGGAGTGTCCATTAAATATTTAATTAACAACAAATAGTCGCAGTGCCTAGAAATAAAATGGACGAGTTGAGACTAGTTTCTCTGTGCAGGTAACATAGATGTAATTTGCCATTACTGAGACGTGGTTTAATTCAAAAAGTCGGGACATGCCTGCAGAATGTCACATTCAGGGTTTTAAATTGTTCCAAGTAGATAGAAGTATCGGGAAGGGGGTGGGGTGGCATTGTATGTCCGAGATCGCTTAAACTGTTGCATAAAAACGGGTATTAAGTCTGAAGTAACACATACAGAGTCTGTTTGGATAGAATTTTCAGAGGGGCATGAAAAATTAATTTTAGGTGTGTATACCGTCCCCCAAATTAGATAGGGACCAGGGGAGACTACTATGGGAGGAAATTGTTTAGGGCCACAAGGCACGATAATGTAGTAATTCTAGGAGACTTTAACTTTAGTCATATTGATTGGAATTTCTTGACTGGGAATTTAGAATCATACGATATCTTAGAAGTAGTTCAGGGTTGTTTTTTGAAGCAGTTTGTGACAGAACCTACAAGGGGTAATAACCTGCTTGGCTTAGTTCTGGCAAACAATGAATCCCTTGTTAATAATTTAGAAGTTTCAGAGGAACTGGGTGCTAGCGACCACAAATCAGTTACATGTAGAATTGAATGGAAGTATGATAGTAGGGATAACTCAGTAACAGTCCCAGATTTTTGCTTAGCAGATTACGATGGGCTTAGAGAACACTTATCATCTGTTGACTGGGGTAACGAAGAGAGCTATCAATATGACAGTTTTCTGAACACAATACATGCTGCTCAAAGAACGTTTATCCCTTATAAGGAAATTAGATCAAATAGAAATGACCCAAAATGAATGAATAATAGGCTGAAATATTTTATACTAGGGCAAAAGAAAGGTTTATAGGGTATGGTTTAAAAAGGGGCCCGGGTCTTGCAAACTAATTTATTAACTTCTTCAGAAAACCCTTTTGAGGTGTTGACCCGATAAAGAATTTGATATTTTTCTTAGATTTTTAGTAAGGCATTTGATAGATTTCCCGCCCCCCCAAAAGCTGTTGAAAAAGTACACTATGGCATTGGGGGAGGGTGCTCTCGGGATCAAATCATGGCTCACAGAAGGAAGCAAAGGTGTCCTAAAGGGGGTAAATCCGAGTGGGGGGGATCGTAAAAGTGGCTTTCCCAAAGGGTCAGTCTTGGGCCCGTTGTTTATAAATAATAAATGATTTGATAAAGGGTTTACTAGGATATGAGCAAATTCGCCGTGACACGAAGATAGGTAGGAAAATTGGGTTCAAACGTGGGTTTTTGGGGGAATTTCAGGAGGATTGGAAAAAAAGGGTAAAAATACCGACACAATGGAAATAAAACACAAAGCAGTATAATTTATCCTTTATTGACAACGTTTCACCCACACAGGGGGTTTTTTTCAAGTCACACACGGTTACCTGGGGTTGGAAGGTACGGGGTTTTTTATTTTCAAATGTTGGGTCAGTTGGAGAATGGCATCGATGATCTACGGGGGGGGTTATAGATCTTGGGTAGCTGGCGGGGGTATTGGACGGTTTGAGTAGCCTTTCTGCAGTGTTCTATGTTCTTATGGGGGAAAAATTGAAAATTTTCTTGGCGATGGTTCAGCTATTTATAGAAAAATTTGTTCTGGTTGAAATTGGGTTATAAAGTAAACGATGATTCCAGGATTTTTTCTGTATTAAGTGTTGTCTTCTGTGGCTATAAGTCTTGGTTTCTGTTTTAAATTTTAAATGGTTTGTGAATTGCGATGTTGTAACAGGCTTCCTTTGTATCGCAGTCCTTCCACCCCGGGTAGATCCGTGTTGATTGAAAAACCCCTGTGTGGGTGAAACGTTGTCAATAAAGGATCAATTATACTGCATTTGTTTTATATTTCCTTCAGGAGGATTTAGACAAACTTACTCTTGGTCAGAAAAGTGGCAGATGCAGTTCAATGAGTAAATGAAAGGGTTCTAAAGCTCGGGAGTGTCCTAACCCTGCACTTATAATTTAAATAATGTAGAATTAACCATCGATTGCGAAAAGGACTTGGGGGTTATGGTAAGCAGAAACCTTAAACCAAGACTGCAACCCTAAGCGTACGTAAAAAAGAAATGATTACGGGGATTTATATAAAGAATGTAAGAAACGGAAGTCCAGAGGTCATACTGCGTTTTATACACATTGAAAGGGCCCCCTACTAAAATTCACTAAATTTCGGGTCTCCATTTTACAAAAAATGGCAAAATTTTCGTTAAAAAACATTCGCGTAGGATACTAAATTAATACAAAATTAAATCTTCCTTTTGAAGAAAGATTGAAACCTTAATTACATTCATTTTAACGAAAAATGGGGGAGACCTGATTGAAGTGTATAAGTGGAAGACAGGTATTAATAAAGGGGAATTAAAAAGGTCTTGGGATATTTTCCCCAAGAGAGAACCCACATAATGGATTTAAATTTAGAAAATTTTAATTTAAAAAGGACATAGGAAAGTTTTGGGTTTTTGGAAATAGGGTAGTAGATGAGGGGAAAACAGTCTACCTGTTGGGTTTTTGGGTAGGATTTTTGGTAGTTTCAAATTTGGGTTTGGGATAAATACATGCCATTTTGGGCCCCCTTTCTCGGAGGAAAGACTCTTGAGAACATACAGAGAAAAATGATAAAAAAGATTTACTGTGTAAGGAAAAAATCCCCATAAGAAGACTTAAAACCTTAAATTTTCCCTCTTGGAGAGGCGTAGAAAAGGGGGGTTCATTGAAGTGTAAAAGTGGAAGACGGGATAAACAAGGGAGAATTAATAAAATATGAGGGTGTCAACCAGGTAAAAACCAGGAAAATGTCCTGCTCTGCAAAACGCCACGAATTTGTTTTAAAATCTTCGAAAACCCACCAAAAAAAAAAAAGATCTTCTCCACTTTACTCTCCCCCCGACACCAAAACCAAGTGGTTATTTTAGGCTTCTTCCCGCGTGCACTCAGAATCTGCGCAAGGTTCCCCTTTAGGAGAATGCATATAATTGAACAAATATTTTTTTAAACTCCCCTTTTCCTCGTTACTTCATCAGAGACTGCAGACGCGAGCATCAAACATCTTCAACACACCCAGAGAAGACATGCGAGAAGAGTACATAGTCCCTTCCCCCCAACTCCATTGCCAAACTGTTTCCAAATCTTTGCCAAAACATCATTCCAAGTATTCCCCACAAACCCCGCCATCAAGGGCATCACCGTAGTAGGAGGGAAAACCTCCATCCTCTGCAGGGGTATACATAATCCCTTGTAATGACTGCAACAATTATACTGGGCGAAACTAAGGGGACCTCCAAACCGTATTTCAGAACACCAACGCAAGCAGGCTGACGAACAAGGAATGCCTGGTACAAAACCGAATTCACACAACCACTTGATAAATACAGAAACCAAATTATCGCCCAGAAGACAACACTCAAAACGAAGAATCCTGGGAATCATCATTATTTCTATTGACAACTTCAACCAAAAAAGTGGCTTCTATAAATAGTGAAACCATTTCCAAGAAATTTTTCTTTGTTTCCCAAAGTAAAACACTGTACAAGGTTTGCTCACAAAATTTTCAATCTCCTTTTTCCAAATACCCCAAATTTTTTGACTCTATAAACCCCCCTCGGAATCTCAGATGCAGCATTTTCACCTGACCTCAGCCCGGGCTATAAATATCGCTTTCCCTTTCCACCCCAGGGATTTCTGTTTGTGACTTTAAAAGCCCCGTGTGGGGGGGGAAACGTAGTCAAAAGGATCCTTATACTGCATTTGTGTTTATTTTACCATTTTGTCGGTATTTTATACATTTATTTCCAAAAAATGGTTTTTTTGGAAAAATTTTGATTTAGAAAAGGACATAGGTAATATGGTTTTCAACAGGTTGTAGATGCGTGGACAGTTTCCCAGTGGGGTGATAGGGCTAGGACCTTTGGGTACTTTAAGAAGAGACTGGACAAATTTGAGCAAAGGGGCTGGGGTTTTATTGGGTTTGGGGGGGGGCGGGAGTTGTTTCTTGGTAGCTTTTTGGTAGATGTCGTTTTGATAAGGACCCGCCTTTGTTTGGGGGCCCGTAGGCCTTTTGCAGTGTTCCTACTTTTTTAGAGGGGTGGGTTGGTTTGGTGGGACTTGCCCAAAAGAGCTTATTTCTTGGGTAGCATTGAAAATTGGGTTGGTCAAATGTTTGTTAGTGGGATGAATTAAGAACATAAGAATGTAGGAACACTGCAGAAGGCCTACTGGCCCATACGAGGCAGGTCCTTATCAAAACGACATCTACCTAAAGCTACTCAAGAAACAACTCCCGCACCCCCCAACACCAATCAAACCCAGCCCCTCCCGCTCATATATTTGTCCAGTCTCTTCTTAAAGCTACCCAAGGTCCTAGCCTCTATCACCCCACTGGGAAGACTGTTCCACGCATCTACAACTCTGTTAGAAAACCAGTACTTACCTATGTCCTTTCTAAATCTAAATTTATCCAACTTAAATCCATTATTCCTGGTTCTTACCTGGTTCGACACCCTCAGTACTTTATTAATGTCTCCCTTGTTTATGCCCGTCATCCACTTATACACTTCAATGATATCTCCCCTCATTCTTACGCCTCTCCAGAGAGTGGAGATTTAAGGCTTTAAGTCTATCTTCATACGGGAGGTTCCTTACACAGTTATCATTTTAGTCATTCTTCTCTGTATGTTCTCTAATGAGTCTATGTCCATCCTGTAGTAAGGGGACCAAAAACTGAGCAGCATAATCTAAATGAGGCCTCACTAGTGATGTATAGAGCTGTAAAATAACTTTGGAAAACTTTTTTTCTTGTAAAGTAAAAGGACACAAGTGAAAATAATGTGACTTTATTGGGAACTTTTCGCTCTCCGGGATTTTTAAAGCCATTAAAAACAATACATGGAACAGAGGGTATAAAAAGGGCTCAGAGTGAGGTGAATTTGTGAGGTAAATTTCGATGTTCCTGGTGGTATTTGTAGTAGTGGGAGTGGTAGTGACAAAAAGTAATAAAATAGGGTAGAGCAATTAATTCGTACAGGGAGTAAAAAGGATTTTAAAAGCAAATTACTTGGGTAAAAAAAATTGGTTGGACAAATTTAAACGGGAATTGAGGCAGGTCTGTGCTTTGTGTGTATAACAGGGGGTTTTTGATGGCGGGGTTTAAAACTGTTTTCAGGAGGATTCTTGCTGGGACTTCGGGGATGGTGAAGCTCCCCGGGTTTTGTTTAATTGTTTTCGAAACAGCGATCAGTGCTGATTAAAAGGCACTTGGTGGGGCGGAAATTATTTTTCTTTTATCACTAATTGGGGGGCTCGGAATTTCAAAAGTGATTGGGGGAAATTTTCGGTGTTGTCCCAAAAGGCTTTTTTTTTTAAGTTGTCTTTCCCTCCCAATGCGATATGTGTTCTTTGGGCGGGTGTCGGGTTTCTTGCGGGTTCACCTACGTAATTTGTCACAGAAATTTTTTTTAAATCGTCACCCCCCCCCCGGGGGGCCACCCCCGGGTCACCACTGGGGGAAGCCCGGGGGGCCAAAAGGGGACCTGGGGAATCAACATGAATGAAAATGAACACCAACCACGCACTCCCACAGGAGGCACAGCGCTGGGCCGATCGACACCATGCATTCCCCTTCTAGGGCATGGTTGGTGCCAGACCCCGAGTTTGTCCCTTACAAGTTTGAGGGGGGTCCCTTGTCCTCCCCCCATGGGGGGAATTTAGGTTCACCCCCAACCCCCTAGCCCAGGGACCCCAGGCCGGGCCACCATTTGGAAAGGGGCCCGGGCCCGGGAAAATACCGGCGAATTTTAACAAAACAAATCGTCTTTTAAAAGCGATCAAGTCCCTTGACCTAAACTTTTGCTGAAAAACTATATATAGTTTTGCTTATGAATCTTTTTAAAAAAAATTGCCCGTTATCAATTGGGAAAAGGGTGATACCCCCTAGGGGAAAAACCACCCAAAAAACTTTGCTAGGAAGGTAATTTCATTGTTGTTGTTTGGGTCCCCACTAAATTTTTTTATTTTTAAACTATTATTAAAATCTCACGGGGGGACTCACATAAAACCATTAATTTTTCCATAATTTTCAATAGTTTAAACATCACTTTAATGATAAAAATCAGAGAAATGTCAAATTTGGGTATCTTTTTTGTAGACGTTTCGCCACCCGGGTGGCTTTATAAATTACAAATTTTAGGACCGTAGTCTGAAGTTCTTCGGGAAATTCGGTCCCTCTTCACCTAATCCGGGGGTGAGGTATGATTACCATATATTTTGTATATTTTTTAATGTCTTCAAATTTTTTCCCTAAAATTTGTATTGAAAAAGCCCCCCCGATGTTTCACATTTTAAAATTTTCATCACGTCGGTTTAAATTACCATTGATGTAAATTTCTTTTAATAATAATGATAGTAAAAATTAATAATGATGTGTTGATGAAAATTTTGCAAACAAGGGGACATTTTTTTTTTGGAAAAATGTTTCGCCCCTGGAGGGGCGAACGTTTCCACATATTGCTTATTTCGGTAATTCTCCACTTATTACAAAGCCCCTGGAGAGCAAAACGTTGCCAAAATTAAAAAATGTCACATAAGTTCCCACTTGTGTCCTTTTACTTTACATGATAAAAATAATAAAAAGAGATTATATATTTTTTTTTGCAGGTCACCTGAACCTGAGGCTGCTTTGTTGTGTAAATTTACTTCAGTTATCCTGGAAGAATTTCTGATACTTGTACTGTTAATCAGTGACAAACCCCAAAAAAACATAGTTAAGAAAATTTAAATTTATACGACAATATCATACTCTTTATTTTAAAAAAACATCTGAAAAAACCGTGTTTTAAAGGGCCCAAAAGCAACGCAAGGGTTGATGAAATTCACATCGCTACAACCCCCTTCTAAAGAATTCAGTGCGAAATCTCTCACCCACGTTCAGTGTGTCAAAAAGAGTTTTCTGTAATTGTTTTTTTAAATACAACACACGAGAACTCTTTAGGGGAGAAAACTTTTCAATGTTCATTTGGGTCCAAAAAATTTTTCAAAAAAAATATATTTTTAAAAAGGCACTTGTCATTCATACTGGAGAAAAACCCTCCCGGTTTTCACAATGCCCAAAAAGTTTTTTCACGAAGGTCTAAAATTAGTATTTCAATGAGAACTCATATGGAGAGAAGCCATTTCAGGTTCAGGGGTGTCTAAAGACTTTTCTAAATAATTGGGGACTTTGTAAATCACATGAAAAACTCATACTGGAGAAAAAACCTTTATCAGTGTGTAGTGTGTATGAAAAACTTTTCTGGGAAAAACCATTTGGTATTCACATTAAAAAACTCATAGGGGAGAGAAACCATTCAGTGTTCACAATGTAAAAAAGGGACTTTTCAAAAAGGGGACTAAATTAGTTTGTATTTAAAAAAACTTACTGGAGGGGAAAACCTTATCAGTGTTCAGTGTGTCCAAAAAAACCCTTTAAATAAAAAAAACTATTTTAGAATTTCACTTTGGGGGAAACTCATACTGGAGAAAAAACCATATTCAGTTTTTTCACTTTGTCAAAAAGATTTTAAAAAAAGGACAAACTTGTTTTGTCACATGGGGAACTCATACTGGAGAGCCACATAAGTGTTCGAATGTAAAAATCCCTTTTTTCCCATAGATAAAACATTAGTAAATCCATGAGATCCATACGGGAAAAGGAGAAACCATATAAGTTTTTCGTGTGTCAAAAAAGACTTTTTCATAGATAAAAATTAGTAGATCACTTGAGAATATACTGGAGAGAAACCTTTTTCAGTGTTCAGAATGTTTTGAATGCCTTTTCTCATAGATAAACTTTTTTAAATCACATGAGAAATCAAAATGGAGAAAAACCATATCGTGCCCCAATGGTCTAAAAAAACTTTTCTGGGAAAATTTTGGTTTAGTAAGTCATTTGAGAACTCATATTTGTAAGATTTGTTTCATGAAAGATATCATTAAAATAAATATAAAAATTTTTGGGGTCTAGTTTACTAAATTTGACTTAACCAAAATTATGAAAAAATTTTTTAGCGCTTTTTTTTTTGATGATTCTGGCTTTGGGTCCAGCTTGCCCGGCAGTGTTTTGCAGTCGGGCAGTGGGGCCATGTCTGAGAGAGTGTTGATGTTGGCGTTGTTCCCTGCAATAAACTGGGATTTTTATCAAAAAACAATCTATAATTCCTACCACAGTTTTACTTTGCCACAATCCCCAACCTTGATGGTCTTCCTGAATGTTCTTTTTTTAAAATTTAAGAAAGCATATCATTAAGGTAAGTACCCTATCATTAAATAAGTGGATTCTTTAAACCCAAAAAGGACTTAAAGGAAAACCCCAAATTATTGCATTGGGTAGGCCCTGTCCCCCTCCCTAGAAAAAATCTGGGTCCCTGGCCTACTTTTCCAAAAAACACCCGAAGTGCACCTACCCCCTCACGCAGGTTTTACAAATGCCAGCACTATGGGCCATGTTGCAGTACCCTGTGAAATTTTTGGATTGATAAGTGTGCGGGGAAATTTCTACTACAAAAATGCACGTGGCATGGACACCCCAAAATTTTAAGTTTTTTTTAAACTGAAAAGAATTTGGGGGTTACGCTACCCCCCAAGGACTGCAGTCAAAAACCCAAACAACCTTCGAGGTAAACCACCCATCCCTGTAGCACATGTGAAACTACTGATCTCCCATTACTGATACATCCCCCTTTCACCGAACAGGGGGGATAAAATTTTCATTTTTTCCAACACCCAACTGCAACAGTAGCCCACCAAAAAGGGTTTAACCCCCGGGGAAACTGGAAGATGAGCAGATGAAAACGGGGCCCTTCCCGCAATAAAATAATGTTGAAGCAGATTGCCACAGGAACCATCAGAAAACCACAAATGAAACCCATGGCACCGTTAAGGTGAAAATTTGTTAAAGAAAGCACAAAACTCAGAAGTGCCATCCAAATTTGGGGTCATTTTTTTTCGCCTGCCCTTTCCTTAATATTATAACAAATTTGCAAAAAAAAAATTGAGCACCCCGGGACAATTTTAAATAAATATTTGTAATCAGGATGAGCTCTTGGTATGGTGATAATGTCAAAAGTGCAGAAAATTTTCCTTTTTTTTAAAAGTTTCAAGGCAATTTTTTTAAATAAAAAAATCCCAAGACTCTTGGCTTAAGATTTTCCCTTTTTAAAAAGGGGTTTCCCCAAGATGCCGAAAATTTGTTTAAAAATTTAAAGGTCCGGAAGATAACCCACGTCCCAAACTTTGTATTTGCTTTTAAGTGCATCCCACATATAGCCAAAGCATAATAGCTTTCCCAAACCTTTTAGCAAGAGATTCTTTTTAATTTTAACTTCAATGGATACTTTTTTACAAATTTGGTCATGGAACGTTGTTTCCCTTTAGGAAGCGTTTGCCGGACTTACTAATTTATTTGAAACCCAAGAATTGATGTCATCTTTTTGCAGGAATGAAAGACTGAAAAATGGAGAAACCTCCCCCAAAAATTTGCCGGGGATATGCAGATTTAAACCCTAAGGTAAAAACCAAACTGTTGTGTAAAGTATGTCGGGAAAAGAACTTGCACTTCACTCCTCTCTTTGGGCAGAGTGGAGTTAACATGCAGAAATAATGGTGTAAAAGGGTATATGCAGGCGATTTTTCCTTTAAACACTTTTAATCCCTTCCCCAAAGGAAAACCGCTTCGACTGTTTGTTTTTCCAGATCGCTTCATTTAGTGAACCTACCCTCATTTTTGGGAAGTTTTTTAATGCCAAATAAAAATTCGGGTTTTACCTGACCGAGGGTTTCCGGGTTTGGATAAGGCCTGATAAAACCAAGGTTTAGGGCTGGCTGCAGGGAAAACCAAACGTGCCACAGCCGTGGTCAGGTCCGACCTTTAGGGGGCTTGTCCAGTGCCAGTTTGAATACTGCCGGGGTTTCAAATTGGGTAACCCCCCTTGGGAGTCTAAAAAACAAACCAATGGAATTTAATCTAGGAAATTGCTAAAGGAGCATTAATGTTCAAAATTTGTGGGAAATATTGGGGGCCAAATGAAAATTTTTTGTGTCATTTTTTTCTGTGCCTTGGTTTTAAAATACATCATATACGATGCTTGACTCTGTCATAGTTGTTGATTTCTTTTCTGATCATTTCCCCAAAAACTTACAACTGTAAAATCTTGATCACATCCCCTGAAATTTTAAAAAAGCTAAATTCAGAAGGGGGAAAATTTTTTCCCCAAACCCCAAGTTTTCTTTTTTTAATTTCACTTCGATAAAAGGGTTTATAAAAAAATTTACCAGCCCACTGGCGCAAAAAAATTTAATGTGATTTTTTTTCCACTATTGTGACTGTCCTCACAGATAAAAGGGGGCAGGAAAACAAAACATGGGCCCCCCAAACTTTTAAAATAACAAAAAAACCCAATTTAAATATTTTAATACCCGAGAACGAAATTTCAAATACACGCACTAGGAGGTTTGGTAAAGCATACCGTAAATTTAGAACCCTAGCCCTGCCTAGGCATTTCAAGTTGCACTAAAAAATTGCAGGGAAGGGGAAAGCAAAAACTTAGGAAAAGGGAAAGGGGGAAAATTTTTTTTGGGGAAATTAACTAGGTCCCTTTTTTAATTTTTGGTTGGAAAGGTTTTAAAAATAAAAAAAACCAGGAAAAAGGCTTGCTTGTTGCTCATCCTTTCCCCTCTTAAAAATGAAAAATGACCTCATAAAGGGAAGGTTTCCAAAAAATCCGGGGCCTGAAAAACCCTTCCCAAATCTCATTTTAGGAAAAAATTTAGAGAGTACTTCAAAAAGAAATGATAAAATGTTTAAATTTTTTTTGAGCGAAAACATTAAATGAGAGTGATTGCCTTTTCACCGGTATGAATTAGATAAGCTTTAAACAAAAGGGGTCGATAAAATGCTCCTGGAGAGGAGGGTTTAAAAACCTTTCGAAAATTCTCAGAACTCAAAAAGGGCCGTCCCTGTTCCCCCTTTTTGTTGGCCCCTTACTCCTAGGTTGAGGGACTGATTACCTCATCTTCTGTACTAGTTTTACTGTCTTCTAGTTATGCCCAAAGTTTTTTGTATTGTTTAAAGCCACGGGGTTTGGCAAAAAGTTTTACTTTAAAGATACCCGGGATTTTGGCACATGTGTTTAAAACCCCCATACATAGAGGGAGTTTTTTCCTACTTGGGGGAAAACAATACTCTCTTTGGTCCCTTTTCCCCTAAGCCCCAACAGCCTGATACATTGGGGGACGATTTCCTTAACTTTTGGGCTTTGTAAAAACCTTTAAAAACAATGAAAATTGACAGCCCTCCCATTTACAAAAATTGGGGACCCCCAAAACTTTACCCCTACCTTATGGGTTAAATTTTTTTCCGGGTTTTCTATGAACAAAAGTCAGAGATAAGATAGGTCCCTTAAAAAAAAACTATGGGATTTTACTGAAAAAGAGAATGAAATGTGCTCGTTTTTAAATAATTTTTTTCTCTCGGTTTTTACACACGAAGACCAAATTAATTTCCCGGGTAATTAATTTTTAAAAGTGGATCAAAAAGAAGTAAATTATGTAACATCACAGTCACTATGAAATGGTTGTAAAGCAGATAGACCAAACTGAAGAAAAAAATAAGTCACCTTGTCCTGATGAGGGTTTTTTAAAGGGGTTTAAAGGAATGCAAAAGGGGAAGTCGGGTGAATTTTTAAACAATTTTTTTAATTTTTTTCTCTTCAAACAGGTATGTGTCTGTTATGGGGGAAGATGGTTTAATGAAATTTTCCTTTTTTTTTAACGGGGGAAAAGTCTTTACCGTCAAATTACCCCCCAAAAAGCCTGCCCTCAATTGTAGGAAAAATTATAGAGTCAATTTAGCTGGGTTTTAAGAAGCCATTCGTAAGCATAGCTTAAATTAATGTCCCTCAGCATGGATTCAAAAGGGGCCGGTCTTGTCTAAAAAATTTTATTAATTTTCCCCTTCAAAAAGCTTTTGGGGCTTTTGACCACGATAAAGTTTTGTTATTATTTTTAGATTTTAGTAAGGCTTTTGATAGAGTTCTGCCCCCAAAGACTGTTAAAAGAAAGTAGCGCCATGGCTTTGGGGGGAAAGGGTGTCTCGTGGATCGAATAAATGGGCTCACGGGGACGGAAGAAAAGAGTTTTCCATAAATTTGGGTTTAAAATCGGGGGGATCAGTAACAAGTGGCTTTGGGGGGAAAACCCAAAGGGATCAGTTTGGGCCCGTTGTTTTTTTATAATTATATCAATGATCTTGATAAAGGGAAATTTCTAGTGTATGAGAAATTTCCCCGATGCCCACAAAGATAGGTAGGAAAAATTGATTAAAAAGTAGATTTTTAAGGGAATTTTCAGGAGGTTTTAGAAAACTCTATCTTGGTCAAAAAAAGGGCAGATGCGTTCAATTTTGATAAATGCAAGGTTCTAAAGCTCGGATTGCCCAAAAACCTGGGCATTTTATAAGTTAAATAATGTAGAACTTAACCAACAGATTGGAAAAGGATTTGGGGGGGTTTTGGTAAGCAGAAACCCTTAAAAACCAAAGCCCAGCAATGTGAGTGTTCTACTGGGAATGCCAAAAGGGAGCCCCAAAGGGAAAGGGCTTTCCCGGGACGTGAGTGAGACACCCCTAAAAACCCAACGAAGACCATGGGAGAACGTTTTGACGAATTCTACAAGTGGGAAATGCTACCTATTTAAAATGTGGTCGACAACTGGGGCCCAAAATACGGACGACCCCAAAGGGGAAGGAAAAAACATTGTTGTTTTTGGGGGATAGCCAGATTAGGTACATGGATAGGGCTTTTCTTTTTGAAGGATGGGAAAGTAGGGGGGGCCGGGAGAGTGTGTTTTCCTGGGGCTGGGAAAAGGGATATTGTTAGCCGTCTGGTTTCCCATCATGAGAGGAAAATGGCAGCATCCTTTATCTGTTCGTGCTGGAGGCAACGATGTTGGGGAGACGTTGGAGTGAGGACCTGATTAGCAGGGATAGGTCAGCAATAGAGACAATTAGGAAAAAGGGTGGGGAAACCTGTCATTTGTGGTTTTGCCCCAAGGGGAGGAGTTGGAAAAAGAATGGTTGTCCAGAGCAATTTGGGGTAATTGTGGTGGACAAATACTGTAAGGAAAAAGCGGTTTTCATTCATTGACAACTGGGGGCCCCTTCAAAGGGAATTAAAAATGTTTGCCAGGGAGGGGTTCACTTGTTGGTGTGGGGTGGGAGCAATGGGGCCAAAAAGCGTGGAGGGAGCTGTTAGGGCTTTAAAAATAGGAAAAAAAATTTGTGGTATGGGGTTTTGGGAGGAAAACTGTGAAGTTGCGGGTAGTAACATGAGTACTAGGAGAACTAGTAAAAGGCAAAAAGGGGGGATATTGGAAAGCCAGTGGCACTAATTGACAATAACAGTTTAAAAGGTTTTTGTGGAATAAAAAGGAAAACCCCCCCCCCCCCCCCCCCCCCCCCCCCCCCCCGGGGAAAGGGTAAAGAGAGAGGAGGGTCATTAAATATTTATTAAAAAAATAGTGCAGTGTAGGAATAAAATGGACGAGTTGGGGACTAGTTCCTAGTGCGGTAACATAGATGTATTTGCCATTTTGGCGTTGGGTTTTAATTTTAAAAAGTCGGGACTTTCCTGCAGAATTCACATTCGGGTTTTAAAAATTTTT
Source organism: Cherax quadricarinatus (assembly GCF_026875155.1). Classification (NCBI taxonomy): domain Eukaryota; kingdom Metazoa; phylum Arthropoda; class Malacostraca; order Decapoda; family Parastacidae; genus Cherax; species Cherax quadricarinatus. Next base: position 20,354,681 of record NC_069452.1, on the reverse strand, counting down.
CCCAAATAGGAAAAAAGTATCGGGAAGGGGGGTGGGGGGGCATTGTATTTCCCCAGAATTTTCCTTTTAAAATGTTGATAAAAACGGGTATTAAGTCTGAAGTAAAAACATACAGGGGTTCCCGTTTGGATAGAATTTTCAGAGGGGCTTTAAAAATTAATTTTAGGGGGTGAATTTTAAAGTCCCCCCAAAAATTTGTGGGGCCCGGGGGACTACTATGGGAGGAAAAATTTTTAGGGCCCAAGGCAAAGATAATGTAGTTTTTTCTAGGAGGGCTTTAACTTTAGTCATAAATTTATTGGAATTTCTTGACTGGGGAAAATTTGGGTTATTCGATATCTTTAGAAGTTGTTCAGGGGTTTTTTTTTTGAGCAAATTTGTGACAAAACCCCACAAGGGGGGAATTAAAATGCTTGGCTTAGTTCTGGCAAAAAAATGAAAACCCTTGTTTTAAAATTTTTGAAGTTCAGAGGAACTGGGTGCTAGGACCCAAATCAGTTTCATGTAGATTGAAAGGAGTTGATAGTAGGGAAATCAGTAACAGGGCCCCGATTTTTGCTTAGAGTTTTCGATGGGCTTTGAGAACACTTTCATCGGGGGACTGGGGTAACGAAGGGGAAACTATCCAAAATGACAGTTTTTGAACACAATTTAAAGTGCTCAAAAGGGAAGTTTTTTCCCCTTTTAAAGGAAAAATTTGAACCAAAATTAGAAATACCCCCAAAATGAAATGAATTTTAGGCCCGAAATTTAACCCAAGGGGCCTAAGAAAGGAATTTATGGGAAAGGTTTCCCAAGGGCCCGGGCCCTTGGTCTAAAATTTTTTATTAACTTTCTTCAGTTTTTGCTTTTGGGGGCTGTTTACCACGATTAAAAAATTTGATATTATTTTCTTTTGATTTTAGTAAGGGATTTGATAGGTTCCGCCCCAAAAAACTGTTGAAGAAAGTAGCAGCTCATGGCTTTGGGGGGGGGGAAAGGGGGCTCTCGTGGACGAATCATGGTCACAGGGCGGGGAAACAAAGAGTGGGCCCTAAATGGGGATAAATCCGAGTGGGGATCAGTAACAAGTGGCGTTTTTCCCCAGGGAAACAGTTTTTTGGGCCCCTTTTTTAAATTTATATCAATGTTTGGGTGAAGGAAATTTCTAGTGATATGAGCAAAAACGCCGTGACACGAAGATAGGTAAAAGGGTAATTGATTCAAACGTAGTTTTTAGGGGAAATTCAGGGGGATTGGGAAAAAAAAAATTGGGATAAAAAAACCGCCCCAAAAGGAAATTTAAACACAAATGAGTATTAAAAGTTATCCTTTATTTACAACGTTTCCCCCCACACGTGGGCTTTTTTAAGTACACACGGATTAACCCGGGGTTGGAAGGTTTCGGGAGTATTATTTTGTTCAGAAAGTTGAGGTCAGTTGGGAATGTGATCTGATGATTACCCGGGGGGGGTTATAGAGTCTTGGGGGAGCTAGGCGGGGGTATTGGGGCGAGTTTTTGAGTAGACCTTTTTGCAGTGTTCTATGTTCTTATGTGGGTTTGCGATGAAGAAGTTTTTTGGCGAGTGGTTCAGTTTTTTTTGTTTAAAAGAAAAAATTGTTTGGGTTTAAATTGTAGGTTAAAAGAAACGAATTTAATTTCCCGGATTCTTCGTATTGAGTGTTGTCTTTCTGTGGCTATAAGTCTTGAGTTTTTTTTAGTTAATTAAAAGGTTGTGTTTAAATTTCGATGTTGTCAAAGGCTTCCCTTTTTTCGTCAAATCCTTCCAACCCCCGGTTGATCCTGTGTTTACTTGAAAAAGCCCACTGGTGGGGGGGTGAAACGTTGTAATAAAGGATCACATTTTTAAAATGCATTTGTGTTTATTTTTCCTTCGGAGGATTTTGACAAAAATTTCTCTTTGGGCAGAAAAGGGCCCCAAAAAAAAAAAAAAAAAAAACCCCCAACCAAAAAACCCCCCAAAAAAAAAAAAAAAAAGGGAATGGATTAAGTTAAAAAAATTGGTGGGGGTTAATTGCCTTTTTTTGGTTAAAAGTTGTTCCCATGGAAAGGGGATTTGGTTTGTCCCGGGAAACAAAAAAGACACTTTTTCACAGGTTAAGGGTTTTTTACATGTCTAATTTTTTATTAAGTCGGTATTTAATTTCCATTGAAAGTACCAAATTTGTATAATAAAGAAAAGTAATAATTAATGATGTTTATGATTGGAAAATGCAATTTTTTTTGACATTTTTTTTTTTGGGAAAAGTTTCGCTCCTGGAGAGCGAAAAGTTTAACCCTAATTGCAATTGGGCGGTAATTCTACCCAAAATATATTTCAAAGCTCCTGGAGAGCGAATCGTTGCCACAATAAAATTTTTCACATTTAAATTGGGACTTGTTTTTCCTTTTTCTTTACATGATTAATTTAAAAAGAGATTTAAAAATTTATTTATTTTTTCCCGGTTTATCCTGACACCCGAGGCCCGGGGTTTGTTGTGGGTTTTTACTTCAGGTATCCTGACAGGGAAAATTCTAAAACTTGTATTTTAATAAGTGACTTTCACTAAAAAAAATAGTTAAATAAAATTTTAAAATTTCGACAATATAAATTTTCATTATGTTAAAAAAATCTGGAAAAAAACCCTGTTTTAAGGCCCAAAGAAGTACAGGTGGATGAAAATTTACACTCGCTACAACCCCTTTTCAAGGGAAATTCAGTGCGTTTCTCTTTACCCAAAGTTTTAGTGTGTCTTAAAAAAGTTTTCTGATAATTGTAATTTATGCAACAAAGGGGAAAATCTTTGTGGGAGAAAAAATATTTTCCCAAAGTTCGGATGTCCGAAAAAAATTTTTTTAAAAAAAATTTCTTTAAAAAGGCATTGATCATTCATACTGGAGGAAAAAACATAACCCGTGTTAAAAATGTCCAAAAAGATTTTTTCCCCGAAGGTCTGAATTTGTATCTCAATGAGAACTCATACTGGAAAAGGGAAACCCTTCAGTGTTCAGTGTGTCTAAAAGGGCCCTTTTTTCATTTAAATTTGACTTTTGTAAAATCATTTAGAAAAATCCCTTACTGGAGGGGGGGAAACCCTTTTCAGTGTCAATGTGTTGAAAAAATTTTTCTCGAAAAAACTGGTTTAGTAAGTCATATGAGAACTTTATACTAGTAAAAATATTTATTCATTTAAAGTTTATCTTTTTAAAAAAATTTTTAAATTTTTTGGGGCTAGTTTACTAAAGTTGACTTAACCTAAATTTGAAATAATTTTTTTAGCGTTTTTTCTTCATGATGATTTTGGCAATTTTTTCCCGACTTGTTTTGGGAGTGTGGTTTTAATTTTCTGGCAGTGTTGCAAGTTGAGAGTGTGTTTCATGTTTTTGGAGTATGTTTCTGCAATACAAATGGTGTATTTTTTCAAATAAAAAATTTTTTTAATTTTCCTTTCCCACAGTTTTACTTTTCCACAATACCCCTTGATGGTCTTCCCGAAAAGGGCATTTTTTTAAAAAAAAAATAAGCAAATCATTAAGGTAAATGGCATATATTAAGTAAGTGAGCATATCCTCAACCTAAAAAATTAAAGGGGAAAAACCCAAATTATTGCCCTTGGGTAGGCCCTGTGCCCCTCCCTAGAAATATCTGGGGCCCGGGCCCTTTTCGTTTCCTAAAAATCGAAGGTTTTTTTTTCCTACCCCCTGCGCGGGGTTACAAATGCCAGCATATGGCCATGTTGCAGTAGGGCCCGTGAAATTCTTTGGGTTGATAATTTTGTGGGAAAAATTTCTATTCAGAAAGCCCCCAGTAGGCATGGACAGCCAAAAATTTTAAATGTTTAATTTAAAGAAATTGGGGTTACAGCTTCCCCCAAAAAGGGTTTCTGTCGGAACCCGCAAAACCCCCCCACGTAAACCAGCCAAACCCCGCTTGCAATGTGAAAATACTGACTGCCACTACTGTTTTTTACCCCTAAACCCGAACATTTGGGGGTGAACTTTTCATTTTTTCCAAACTCCAAAAACTGCAACAGTCAGAAACCCCACAGGTAAACCCCCCCCGGAAAGGAGATGGTTGGGTGCACGGACCTACCTGCCAAGAATAATGATGAGGCGATTGCCAAAAAGGCCCATCAGAGAAAAACTAAATTTAAACCTGGCACCCCCTTAAGGTGATAATTGTTTAAAAAGAAATAACTCAGAAATTTCCATCCCACATAGAGCATTGTATTCGCCGACCTTCCTTTTATTATAAAAATTTGCAGAAAAAAAAATTGAGCTCCCGACAAGTTTAATAAATTATGTAATTTAGGATGATGTCTTGAGTAGGTGATAAAAGTCAAAAGTGCAGCAATCTCCATTTTAGTTTCAAAACAATTTGTAATAAGAAACCCAAGACTCTGGCTTCAAAATTGGCCCTTTTTAAATGGGTGCCAAGATGCCCAAAAAAAATTCTTTTAAAAATTTAAAAGGTTCCCGAAGATAAGCACGTACAAAATATGCTATTTGTTTTTAAAATGCAAAACCTATAGCCCCAAAACATAATAGCTTTTTTCCACCTTATGAGCAAGAGATTTAATAATACACTTCAATGGATAAAATTACAAAAACTTGTCATGGAAAAGTTTTCTTCCATCAGGAAGCCCATTGCCTTTATTACATCCTGTTGGGCAACCAAGAATTAAATTTATTTTTTCTGTTTGCAGATGGGAGACTGAAAATGGGGCACCTTCCCCCAAAAATTGCCTGGATATGCAGATTATAAACCCCAAGGGCAACCCAAATGTTGTGGAAATATGTCAGAAAAAAACTTGCACATTTACCCCCTCTCGTTTCCCGAAATGGAGTTTAAAATGCAGTATCATGGTGTCAAAGTATTTGCAGGCGGGTTTTTCCATAAACATTTTTAATCTCTTTGCCCCCGCGAAAAAGCTTCGACCTGTTTCTTTACCAGATCGCTTTGTATTTTAACCCACCCTCATTCTTGAAGGGTTTTAAGCCAGAAAATAAGGGTACTGGGTTTTCCCGACCGACGTTTCCGGTGGGTCAGGGCCCGATTTAACCAAGCTGTTACTGCGGCTGACAAAAACCAAAGTACGAGCCACAGCCCGCTGGTCCCGGGACCGAATTTAGGGTTTGGGGGTTTTTCCGTTTCCAGTTGAATATTTAAGGGGGGCTGTTGGTAAAACCCCTTGGTGAGTCTATTTTAAAAAACACCCAAAGGAAATAAATAGAGAAAATTGGGGAAATGGTTTTATAATGTTCGAAATTGGGGCACTATTGGGGCCCATGGGCATATATTGGGGGTTTTTATATATAAACTGTGCCTTGGATTTAAAACATCATATAAAGATGCCCTGACCGTCATTTTTTAAAGATCTTCTATCTGATCACTTTCCCCAAAACTTTTCAACTGTCAAACTTTATTTACTTTTCCAGCAAAATTAAAAAAGCTAAATTCAGAAGGAGGAAAATTATTCTCAAACCAAAATAACTTTTTTAATCACTTTGATCAAAGGTTTAAGAATTACCAGCCCACTGGCGCACAAAAAATTTTAAAGATGATTTAGTTTCCACTTTTTGTGACTGTCCTCAAAGAATTTTAAGGGGCGGGAAAACAAAACATAGGGCCCCCACTATAAAAAACAATAAAAACCAATTAAAACTAAATGATCCAGAGCTTTCGCAATCTTTAAAACACGCAGCTAGGAGGTTTTGGGAAAACATACCCTGAAAGTAGAACCCCAGACCTGCCCCAGAGCATTTCAAATTGCATAAAAATTTCAAAAGGGAAAAGAAAGCAAAGAAATTAGGAAAGGGGTGGGGGGCAAATTTTTTTGTGGGGGTTAAAATAGGGAAACCCCTTTAAGTTTGGCTTGGGAAAAGGTTTTAAAAAAATAACCAGGTAAGAATTTCATTGTTGCTATCCCTTCCTCTTGAAAATGCAAATGACCCCATTAAAAGTTTGGGTTTCCTTTAAACCCTCAAAGGGCCCGAAAACCTTCCATGCATATTAGGAAAAAAAATTTGGAGTACTTCAAAAAGAAATGATTTAAACTGATTAATTTTTGAGCGAAAAAAAAAATTTAGTGGGTGATTGCCTTTTCCCAGTATGAATTAATAATGCATTAACTTTAAAAGGGCGATCAATGTCCTGGAGGGTTGGTATAACCTAAAAGATAAATTTTCAGGGAAATCTAAGGCACGTGCCTGATTTTCCCTTTTTTGGGGACCTAATCCCAGGTTGAGGGGGCTGGGTTACCCCTCTTCTGTACTTTGTTTTCTGTTTTGTTTGTCCTAGAATTTGTATTGATAAAGCCACTGGATGGGAAAGTCTACAATAAAGATACCCAGATGTTGCCCATTTTGTCTTAATCTCATTCATAGAGGGAGTTTTCCTACTTCCCGGACCAATTTTCTCATTGTGGGGCCCATCCCTAAGCCCCAACAGCCTGGTGCATTTTAGACCCACTCCTTAAACTAGTTGTCTTTGTAAAAAACCCTTTGGGAAAAAATGAAACCTTTACAGACTGCACTACAGAATCAGACACCAATTTTTTCCCCCACCCCTATGGGTTCATGAAAAAGGGAAAAATGTGCAGAATTTTTTCCAAACCCTTTTCACTGCACCCCACCCCGTAGCTTTACCACTTTTCTTGATCTAAAAATCTGCATTTGGGGGTTGGGACAGAACAGTTAGCTACATGAACTGGCCAAAATAAATATTAGTGGTATCTTACTCTGCTGGATAATAGGATACCTGTCAAATAGAGTATCCTCCCTGTACCTAAATGTCTTTAGGTACAGGGAGGAGTTCTTAGTCCCTTGCTATTTAATATTCTGATTAATGCTCTCCTTAATGATCTACCTGCCTCACCTAAACATATAGCTATAAGCTATGCTGATGACATCATGATACATACAACAGGGCACAAGAAGATGAGCACCATTCTTAATGAAGTTCAAGCAATTTGTAATCGACTAGGCCTCATGATATCTTCCTCTAAAACAAAGATATTAACAAGCAAACGACGTCCCCCTCCCACCTATTTGCATGGTGAAATCATCAGCTACGTTAAAACCTACAGATATCTTGGTGTAGATGTACCCTTTAACAAATCCACTATACCATAACTAAATAAGAAATGCAAAGCTAGGCTAAATCCTCTCAAAGCTGTTGCTGCCAACAACCCCAACCATGGTGCTAATGTGAGAATGATGTACATAGCCTAAGTTAGGTCCTTAAGGCTTACTATACTACTAGCAGGAGTGTAAGAAATAAGATAGATGAGCTAAGATTAATTGCAAGTGCAGGAAACATACATATTATTGCTATAACAGAGACCTGGCTCAATCTGAAAGATAGAGAGATGCCCTCTGAATGTCACATACAAGGCTATAAATTATTACACACTGACAGGGTCAACAGGAAAGGTGGTGGAGTAGCGATGTATGTCAGAGACAATTTAAATTGTTGTGTTAGACAAGATATTAAATTAGAAGCGTCAGCCACTGAATCTGTTTGGTTACAGCTTCTCGAGGGCCGAGAAAAACTAATTTTGGGTGTGATTTACAGGGCCCCAAATCTTGATAGGGAGTGCAGTAAACTTCTATGGGACGAAATTCGTAAGGCATCTACATACGAAAATGTTGTGCTAATGGGAGATTTCAACTATAGACAGATTGACTGGAGCAATTTGACAGGAAATTTAGAGTCAGGTGACTTTCTTGATACGATCCAGGATTGTTTTTTAAAACAGTTTGTGACAGAGCCAACTAGGGGAAATAACCTCCTTGACTTGGTTCTTGCCAGTAGGGAACTTTTTTCACTAAGGTATTTGAGGAGGTAGATCATGGTAATGAATATGATATTGTGTATATGGACTTCAGTAAGGCTTTTGACAGGGTCCCACATCAGAGACTATTGAGGAAAATTAAAGCACATGGAATAGGAGAAGAAATTTTTTCCTGGATAGAGGCTTCGTTGACAAATAGGCAGCAGAGAGTTTGCATAAATGGGGAGAAATCAGAGTGGGGAAGCGTCACGAGCGGTGTTCCACAGGGGTCAGTGTTGGGCCCCCTGCTGTTCACAATCTACATAAACGACATATGAGATTAAGACACATGTGCAACATCTGGGTATCTTTATTGTAGACGTTTCGCCATCCAGTGGCTTTATCAATACAAATTCTAGGACATAACTTGAAGACAGTAGAACTATGTACAGAAGATGAGGTAATCAGTCCCTCAACCTGTGAAGTCTCAGGGTAGTAATATGAGTACTATTAGAACTAGTGATAGGCAAAATGAGGTGGATATTGGAAAGCTAATTGACAAGGACAGTAATAGGTTTAGTAGAATAACAGAAAGGAGCAGGAAGGGTAAAGAGAGAGGAGTGCTAGGAATGAGATGGACGAGTTGAGACTAGTTGCTAGTGCAGGTAACATAGATGTATTTGCCATTACTGAAACGTGGTTTAATTCAAAAAGTCGAGACATGCCTGCAGAATGTCACATTCAGGGTTCTAAATTGTTCCAAGTAGATAGATGTATCGGGAAGGGGGATGGGGTGGCATTGTATGTCCGAGACCGCTTGAACTGTTGCATAAAAACGGGTATTAAGTCTGAAGTAACATACAGAGTCTGTTTGGATAGAATTTTCAGAGGGGCATGAAAAATTAACTTTAGGTGTGATATACCGTCCCCCAAATTTAGATAGGGACCAGGGGAGACTACTATGGTAGGAAATTGTTAGGGCCACAAGGCACGATAATGTAGTAATTCTAGGAGACTTTAACTTTAGTCATATTGATTGGAATTTCTTGACTGGGAAATTAGAATCACACGACTTCTTAGAAGTAGTTCAGGATTGTTTTTTGAAGCAGTTTGTGACAGAACCTAGAAGGGGTAGTAACCTGCTTGACTTAGTTATGGCAAACAATGAATCCCTTGTTAATAATTTAGAAGTTTCGGAGGAACTGGGTGCTAGCGACCACAAATCAATTACATTTAGCATTGAATGGAAGTACGATAGTAGCAATAACTTAGGAACAGTCCAAGATTTTCGCTTAGCAGATTTCGATGGGCTTAGAGAACACTTATCATTTGCTGAATGGGGTAACGAAGAGAGATGTCAATATGACAGTTTTCTGAACACTATACATGCTGCTCAAAGAACGTTTATCCTGTATAAAGAAATTAGATCAAATAGAAATGACCCAAAATGGATGAATAATAGGCTCAAATACTTACCTGGGCATAAGAAAGGAATTTATAAGCGTTTCAAAAAAGGTGAGGGTGATCTTATGAATCAGTATATTGACATTAAGAGGGACATTAAAAAGGGAATAAGAAAAGCTAAAAGGGACTATGAAATTAAAGTTGCTAGGGATTCTAAAACTAACCCAAAAAGTTTTTTCCAGGTCTATAGAACAAAAGTCAGAGATAAGATAGGTCCCCTTAAAAATAACTATGGGCATCTTACTGACGAGGTTTTTTCAAGGGTTCTTAAGGAATGCAAAATGGAAGTCTGTGAACCATTAACTAACATTTTTAATTTATCTCTTCAAACAGGTGTAGTGTCTGATATGTGGAAGATGCCTAATGTAATTCCTATTTTTAAAACAGGGAACAAGTCGTTACCATAAAATTACCGCCCAATAAGCCTGACCTCAATTGCAGGCAAATTACTAGAGTCAATTATAGCTGAGATTATAAGATGCCATCTCGATAAGCATAACTTGATTAATGATACTCAGCATGGATTCACAAGAGTCCGGTCTTGTCTAACTAATTTATTAACTTTCTTCAGTAAAGCTTTTGAGGCTGTTGACCACTGTAAAGAATTTGATATTATTTGTTGAATTAGACACATGTGCAACTCTTGGGTATCTTTATTGAGGAAACGTTCAGAATCTCCACGACTATAGTGCTCTTCGCACCAACTCCTAGGTTGAGGGACTGATTACCTCATCGTGATGTCTACTGTTTATAAGCTGCTTCTCAGGTCATATGCCGTATTCTATTCAAGATTGATGGAGTGACCACATCGACTCAAGGCTGAGTTACTGATTACCTCATTCCCCTCCTGTTTTTCAAGTTTCTCCTTTCGCTTTCTGTGTAGGCGAAACGTTTAGAAATAAAGATACCTAACTGTTGCATATGTGTCTTAACTAACAACTTGTCGGTATTTTATACCATTTTAATGTTTCTCCTTTTTATGGACTGATGAAGCCACTGTGTGGCGAAACGTTTCCTCAATAAAGATACCCAAGAGTTGCACATGTGTCTAATTCAAAAACATGTCGGTTCTCTGAACCATTCATCTAAAATTGATATTATTTACTTAGATTTTAGTAAGGTTTTTAATAGAGTTACGCACCAAAGACTGGTTGGTAGATAAGACACATAGGCAACATTTAGGCAACTTTATTTCGAAGAGTAGTAGTAGAGAGAATGTAGCCACTGAGAGGTCATGTCCCTCTCAGATCAAACAGTTCTCACTTGAAAAAGTTGTCCAAGGTGTTTTCTCTTCTGTACCAAGATGCCATTGTGTTGCAGTGTCTGACAGAGTGATTATCAAATGGCATACAATACCGAAAGGTTGGTAGATAAGACACATAGGCAACATTTAGGCAACTTTATTTCGAAACGTTTCGCCTACACAGTAGGCTTCTTCAGTCGAGTACAGAAATTAGACAGGAGCAGTAGAGATGTGAAGACGATGTAATCAGTCCATCACCCTTGAAGTCGTAGATTTGAGGTTGTCAGTCCCTCAGCCTGGAGAATTCTGTTCCAAAGTCTGGAACTAACTGAAGATCAAGCGACAGTGTAGAGACTTAAATACTGTCAGAAGGAGAGGTGCACAGTATTTAAGTCTCTACACTGTCGCTTGATCTTCAGTTAGTTCCAGACTTTGGAACCGAATTCTCCAGGCTGAGGGACTGACAACCTCAAATCTACGACTTCAAGGGTGATGGACTGATTACATCGTCTTCACATCTCTACTGCTCCTGCCTAATTTCTGTACTCGACTGAAGAAGCCTACTGTGTAGGCGAAACGTTTCGAAATAAAGTTGCCTATGTGTCTTATCTACCAACCTGTCGGTATTGTATTCCATTTGATAATCACTCTGTCAGGCACTGAAACAGGATGGAAGGTACACGTGTACACACTCACACACTCAGTTCACGGAGTTCTCTACCTTATCACAAGATAGGCGCATGGCTTCTGCCGAAAAGAAGAGGCCACGATGCTCCATGAACTCGATGGAGGACTCGGATTTGGAAATGTGGGGCGCAATTCTAGCGAAGAAGTTGCGAGAGGAAGAGGAAGATCCTGCTCATATTGTAGCAGATCTGACAGTTCCAACCATGGAGCCAACGACAATGGAAACAGGGAAGGAAATAAACACCCCAATCCCCGAAAACCAAGAGGAATAGAACACTGTGGACAACAAGAAGAAGCGCCGTCCGTCCAAGGAGCAGGCAAACCAGCTCAACCGACCTGGCAAATTCAAGGTGAAGTCTTACGTGGACCACAGAACCCACTATGGCGTTGTTTCATACCTGGAATCACGACACAACCTGAAGTTCAAGATATGGTTCAACTTGAGGGGAGAACCAATATTGAATCCTCTCAACAAGGAAATGTATACCACCTTGAAAAGAGTCATGGAGACAGATCGCTCATACACCCTGGAGGAACTGGCCTCTCGGCAGAAAATCACCAAGGGTGAAGTGATGCGATACCTGCTGATGATGCCCATCGAGGCAGTAGCAGCTCACCCCAATGTGGTGTCAGTTCAACGTCTCAAGGCAAAGACGGCAGGCAATGCACCAACCCGACAGGTCCTCATTCAGCAAGTAGGACCACTGCCATCCCAGCTGGACCTCGGTTCTTTGGGCAAGTATGATGTCAGGACCTTCATAGCAGAACCAGTTCGCTGTTTCAAGTATCAGCGTTATGGACACCTGGGTGCACTCTGTCCGAACAGAGTAATCTGCGGTGTCTGCAGCCAGCACCACCCTACCGAGGAATGCATCACCAAGCTGAAAAATGCATCGCAACCCACTCCACGATGCCCGAACTGCAGGCAGAAACATCATGCCTGGAATGCTCGATGCCCCGAGAGGCTCGCCAGAATTCAAGGAGTCTGGAAGGCGCCAAGAACTCGGCAACAGGCTACGACGGATCATCACTCTCAGCAGACGATTGGTGCAGAGAACTCTGCAATACCGCAGATCTCTCAGCAGCTAACCCAAGTCAATGCCCAGGAATTCCCAACCCTCGAAGTCTCAACCAGGCGTCAAGGTCAAGAACCTCCTGCACCACTACCTCAACGAAGAAACAGAAACAAGAGGAACAGGAGGCGTCAACAGGGTGCATCTGGTCAATGCGATCAGCAGGTGGCACTAAACTAGCCCCCACCGGCCATAGCACAACAACGCAGGCACTCCTTACCCGGCATAGGCGCTTTGCAGACTCAACTGGCACCTCACCAGCAGATCCCGGCTACCCAACAGCAGCAGACCACGGTGCATACAATAAAGAAATCCAACCCTCAGCAGTCTCTACAGACCACAACAGCCCAGATAATATCCACTGTTTCGAACCCAACCCCAAATCAGGCTCTCACCAGGGAGGATCTCGTAGCACTCATCAAGGTGTTCACGGATCTTATTTGCAACACAGTCAACTCCACGGAACAACAGAGCACATTCCGGAAAAGGGTAAAATACCCTGAGGTGTGCTTGCGGGGACCGGGTGGGACAGTGGATCCCAGAATTTGCGGGTTCTGGGACGGGCAGGACTCATCCAGCTCGGGAACAACAGCAGGGAAACCTCGTACCAAAATCACACCCTCAAGGTTCTTAAAAGGAACTTTAGGGCCTAAGGAGAAAACAGCCCCTCTTTTTCTGGAGGCAGAAATTTTCGGGTGGGGTTGACTCGTCTTGCAAAAAAAACTTGACTGTCCCGACTAGTGCCCAAGACTACCCGGGTTTTTCTGGGTATTTTCGGCAAGGACCCGGGCGTTCACTGCAGAGGAAAACGTTATTTGTATCCAACAATACCTCACGAGGTTATAGCCCCCCTTTTGGGAAAAGGGGGAGGATGTCGAGGTCGGGGCATCCTTGTGCACTCCCGGGGCGAAAATTTCCACTATAACTTTCCAAGACCCCAAGACACCCCCTCGACATTGCAGAGCTCCTCGCATAGCACCCTGAGTGTTTATTGTGGGTGGAGTTTTCAACGCACAAAACCCAATACTGCCCCTTTCACTCAGCAACCCAAGCTGCGGCAGACACAGAAATGCCCTACACGATATTCCCAGAGGAAAAGTTGCTAAAAAATGAAGACCCCACACACCTGTTGGGTGGCTGCCTCGCCTTTTTTTTTGGGAAAGAAAACCGCAGGGAGCCAAGGGAAAAAATCATCCTCACCTTGTCAGTGACCACTTTCATGATCCCCCCCAACATCAACAGGCCTCCCCATTTGTGCTGCCTCCTAATGGGACGAAAAGAGGGCCCCAAAAATGGAAGGTGTTCCGGATTTCTTCATGATGGTGGCCCACATACGTCTTCTGAGATTGTTTACGGCTGAAAAAGCTAATCATGTTTCATCTATCAAAAATGTGAAATTCCAAAAAACCCGAAATCCTCATAAAAGGGGGATGGGGGTTTCTCAACGCGAGGTGGGGGGAGCAGAACCACCTATCAACTCTTTTGGGAAAGCTTACGGCCGTAACCCTCGGCAGAGAAAGGAATACTCGAGACCTTTGGCAGAATGCCACGAATCCTCCAGAGTAAAAAACGGAAATGGCGGGGAAGTGGTGTCAACATTCGGGCATCACACCACCTTATTGAGATAGGGGGCAAGCTAAACATAGAAACTGGAAGAGCAAGCCGAGGCCCCAGCCCCCGAACCCTCACAGGAAGCAGAGAAACTAGTGGAGCTTTTAATTCCCAGGGGGCCTCACTCACCCCCACGCACACCCGGAAATACAAGGAAAATTTTGCCACGGCCAGTAACGATAAAAGTTGCATTAGTCGGAATGTGACTATGTAGACCCTCAGGGACTTTGGAACTCCGACGTGCTTAAAAACAAGGTTAACTCCCCGGGGGCACATGGTGTGGTACCCCATAAAGTCACGGGCTGGGCAGAGTGGATGGGAGGCCATACTAAAAGTCATTAAAGTCGGGGAGGGCCAGGCACCCCCAGAACTTGGAAGAAAGTACCGACCCCAATTTCCAAAGCCCAAGGCCCCGGGCAGTATGGACCATACGTGACCAGCTGTTACCCAAGACGCTGAGGGAGGTGTTAAACCGCCCCCTATGGAAACTTGGACCCCTCTCTTCACAAAAGGGGTTTCCCCAAAGGGAGTGGGAACAGCAGAGTGCAAAACCCATCACTAACCAGATTGCTATAGCAACAAAAAACCTAGAATCGTCGTTTCCCCTCCCCTTCAAAGGCATTTGAGCTACCCACCCCCCCAAAAATTTTGGGCAATACTGCCGGAAGGGAATCAAAGGAAACCCCCCGGGCCCGGGGATAGAGCCTCCCTTGGGGGCAGGCAGGCCTGTGAAGTTTTCATGGACACTACTCTTCCTTTAAAACCCGGGGAAAACGGTACGCCAAAAGGGAGGGGGCGCTCAGTCCTCCCTGTTTAACATCCTTTTTTCAGGAATTTTTGGGCCCTTCCCTTAAGTGCCACAGCTCCTCAGCTATGTATATCTTGCACTCGAGGAATGGGAAAGGAATTTAACGACGGCCAGGAGTTTTGGACCTAATACGCGTTTGCAAGGAACTGGGCCCAAAAGATCTCGGCCGAGAAATTCTTGCAATTTGTTCAAAGGACCAGACCCTGTAATAGTTAACGTTTTCGGATAAAAATTTGAGTTGACAGGTTTTCCCCTGTATTTGGGAATTACTTTGTAAAAGCCCCTTTCGAAAAGGCCGAGTAGCGGGTCACGTGCTCTACTCAGACTCAACGCATGAGGCCATGACGAGGTGTCATGGGCAAGCAAAAAACTTCGCTTGAAAATTTAACAAGTATACCTGTCATTGACTACGGTGCCCGGCTTTTGCCCCATCTCTTCCCGCAGAGCAGGCAAAGGGTGGGTCGACAAACCCGGGCGATAAGAACTATGTTGGGTTCCCCAATCTGGACCAACAAGTATGTCTCAGATCTGACCCCGGGTTCCTTCCTTGGCTGACAGGTAAGAAATAAAAACGCATGCAAATGGCCAGATACAAGGTCCCCCACTAAGGAGACGGATTTTAACAACAATGTCACAAGATCCCACACCTTCCCGGACTACTCGGATTGTTCGTTTTGTGCTTGGGCAGACGCTGCTGCCTGTACAGCTCTCTGTGAGAAGAGTTGGCCCTTTCCTGTTGCTGGGTACCATCCCCCACCCCCCGGCGCCCCGTCCGCCGATGTTTTCTTCTGAGCTAACCCCTCTCTAAAGTCTCGCGTCAAGACCCCTCATCAATCATGCGAGACAAGCATGGGATGGCAGGGGAGGCACATGTGCGTGTATATCCAGATGGTTCGTCGACCCCGCAGGAAGAGAGCTGCAGTGGACTGTACCCAATTTTCACACACAAGGTGGCCTCCCTGCCACTGCACGATCCTTTAAGCTGAGTGGGGGGCGATTAGCAGGAATTTTCACAGCCCCACGACATCGACTCCGACCCGCATACATGTTGTTCCACTCTGCAATCAATGCCCTCTCCCATCCTCAAACCCCGGATAAAGTTCACCTCATCAATCGTTCCCGAGCTAATCATCCTAGAAGTTTAGGGGAACAGACGACATTTTTAACTGGATCCCCAGCCATGCTGGGATCCGGGGGAAAGAGGCGGCAGATGATGCAGCCAAACAGCAACAGACTATCCACATGTTTGGGATTTCTGTCCCAATCAGCCCCCGACAGACCCAAAAGGTGGCTGCCCAGACCTCGAAACTTTGGGGGAGGCTTAGGTGAACCCCTCTCAAAATGGTACCCAGCAGGGACCAGGGAGAACCCCCTCCTATGAAGAGTGATCCACAGCGCAGTGTACACCATCCACGGCTTCGTTTGGGCTTTCCCACAGCCAAAATGTGGTAGACAAAGGTGAGGAGGGATGTGCCAGTATTCAGCACGTTGTCCGCGGCCCCCAACCAAATTTTTTTAGGTGCGAAGCTACTGAGACAATCCGCAGGCACCTAGGGGTGTATTTCCCCCCCGAAGAGGACCCCGGATGACTGCGGCCACACTAGTGTCCATGGGGTCAAGAATCAGCAAGCTATTACCTGTGATAAAGACGTATCCTCCTCCCCGCTAGTGTAATTTTTTAAAACCAGAAGGGCTTGGCGGCTTTCGTCGCATCATTGTGGAAACCTTTCCCATCGGGGGGCCAAGGGCGGGCATCCCGATTGGGACCCGTGCCGGACTATGGTTTGGCGAACATTAAACATAAAACTCCAGGAGATCTGTTTTTGATTAAAAATCGCACTGTTGGGCGAAACGTAGTCAATTAAAGGATAAAATTATACTGCATATGTGTTCATATTTCCAGTAATAAGGCAAATAGGTAAGGGATTTATATCAAGAAATGTGCAACAGAGTCCCGGGTCAATGCAGCTTAAAATCATTTGAGGCCTCCCGATTTGCACTCAATTCTGGTCTCCCTATTACGAAGGACTAAATTCGTTAGAAAACATGAGCGCAGGTGTAAATTAATACATAGCATTAGAAATCTTCCTTATGAAAAAAGATTTAAGACTCTTAAGTTGCATTTACTTGTTAGAAAGGATGAGGGGGACCTGATCGAAATGTATAATGGGAAAATAGGATCAAAGGAAATAAAGGTAAAAATCCGAAACCAAAGGAAATAAAACACAAAAAGCAGTAAAGTGATCCTTTTTTGACAAGTTTTACCCCCCAAAAGTGGGCTTTTTCAAATCAACACGGATTGGTGTGACTTGAAAAAGCCCATGTGTGGGTGAAACGTTGTCAATAAAAAGGGTCCATTTTAAATGCATTTTTGTTTTATTTTATAGGGGTAAATAAAGGGGGTATTAATATGGGTTTTGGGGTACTCCCCTGAGAGAACCCCCAATAAGGATTTAAATTGTAAGTTTACAATAAAAAAGGACAAAGTAAGTATTGGTTTTGGAAAAAGGGTATTTTATGAGTGGACAGCTACCTGTTGGGGTTTTTTGAGGCTAGGTTTGGTAAGTCATGGTGGGGGTTTTTATTTGGGGGGGCTTGCAATCGATCTTATTTTGGGTGCATGAAAATTTGGGACATGTACTTTGCTCTGTGAAGACCTGTTTGTGTGCTTTCTGTGAATCTGAACCGGATGCCCCTTTTTGAGCAAATTTTTCACAGCTGAGAGAAGAGCTCAAAGTTCTAAGATTTGAGTACGGGATTAACGGGGGAGAAAAAAGAGGTTTGTAGTAATCCTTCGTTGTGAGTCCCCAGGTTTAAGAGGGGAGCTTTGGGCAGTGGCCGGGGAAATGGAACCAAATGAAGATCAAAAAAAAGGTTGGAGAGGGGAAACAACGAGAAACCAGAGATACCGTGGAAACTTTCAAAACCCCCTTTTCCCGGGGCTACCTGACGAATGTGAGTGATTTTTGGGAATGCCACAACGAGCAAAAAGAAGCATTGGCAGCGGATGGGACTCCCCAGAAACCCAAAGAAGCCCCCAAGAACTCTTGACGAATTTTACAATGGGGTAAAGCTACTGGGGAATGTGAGTACTATGGAGCACACGACGACGACGCCCAAAGGGAAAGGTAAAAACATTTTTGTTGTTGGGGGGTAGCCAATTAGGGAAAGGTGGGGCATTCTGCTTGAAGGAGGAGTAGAAGGCAAGAGTGTGTTTTCCTGGGGCTGGGATGAAGGATATTGTTAGCCGTCTGGATGACATCATGAGAGGTAATGGGAGCAATCCTATTATCTTTTCTCAGTGCTGGGAGCAACGATTTTGGGCAGACGTGGAGTGAGGACCTGATTAGCAGGTATAGGTCAGCAATAGAGATAATTAGGAGGAAGGGGGGGAAACCTGTCTTTATGTCGCATTTTGCCAAGGAGAGGAGTTGGAAATTGAATGGTTGTCCAGAGCAATTGGCGTCAATTTCTGGCTGGACAAATACTGTAAGGAAATGCGGTAACTTTCTTGACAACTGGGACCTCTTCTATGGCAGAAATGACATGTATGCCAGGGATGGGGGTCACTTATCTAGGTGTGAGGTGGAAGCACTGGCCATCGCAGTGGAGGGAGCTGTTAGGTCTTTAAACTAGGAACAGTTATTGGTATGGGTTTTTGCGGGAAAAACGTGAAATCGCAGGGTAGTAATATGAGCACTAGGAGAACTAGTAATAGGCAAAATGAGGTGGATATTGGAAAGCCAGTGGCACTAATTGACAAGGACAGTAATAGGTTTAGTGGAATAACAGAAAGGAGCAGGAAGGGTTAAGAGAGAGGAGGGTCTTTAAATATTTTTTACACAAATAGTCGCAGTGCTAGGAATAAGATGGACGATTGGGACTAGTTGCTAGTGCAGGTAACATAGATGTATTTGCCATTACTGAGACGTGTTTAATTCAAAAGTCGGGACTGCCTGCGGAAAAGTCATATTCAGGCTTTAAATTGTTCTACGTAGATAGAAGTATCGGGAAGGGGGGGGTGGGGTGGCATTATATGTCCGAGACGCTTGAATGTTGCATAAAAACGGGTATTAAGTCTGAAGTAACACATAAGAGTCTGTTTGGATAGAATTTTCAGAGGGGCATGAAAAAATGATTTTAGGAGTGATATATCGTAACCCAAACTTAGATAGGGGCCAAGGGAGACTGCTATGGGAGGAAATTGTTAAGGCCACTAGGCATGATAATGTAGTAATTCTTGAAGACTTTAACTTTAGTCATATTGATTAGAATTTCTTGACTGGGAATTTTGAATCATACGACTTCTTTGAAGTAGTTTTAGGATTGTTTTTTGAAGCAGTTCTGAAAAGAACCCACAAGGGGAAATAATCTGCTTGACTTAGTTATGGCAAACAATAAATCCCTTGTTAATAATTTAGAAATTTCAGAGGAACTGGGTGCTAGCGACCACAAATCAATTACATTTAGCATTGAATGGAAGTACAATAGTAGCGATAACTCAGTAACAGACCCAGACTTTCGCTTTCCAATACAAAGAGGAAGGTGTAAGGAGAGGAGGAGTATGAGGTAATCAGTCCCTCAGCCTGGAATCGATGTGTTCAGTCCATCAAACTTGTAGAATGTACAGCATAGGGACGTAGACGTATTGGACTGATGAAGCCACTGTGTGGCGAACGTTTCTGAATAAAGATTCCCATATGCTGCATAAGTGTCTCAATCTTCAACTTGTCGGTTTTTCAAACCATTCATCACACAGATGGGCCCAACTGAAGCAAATAAGTCACCGGGTCCTATGAGGTTTTTTCAAGGGTTCTAAAAGAATGCAAAATGGAATTTCTGTGAACCATTAACTAATTTTTTTAATTAATCTCTTCAAACGGGTTTGTAGTGTCTGATATGTGGAAGAAAGAAACATAAGAAAGGAGGAACACTCCCGCAGGCCTTTTGGGCCCCATACTAGGCAGGCCCTTTTTACAATTCATCCCAAGCAAACATTTGACCAACCCAATTTTCAATGCACCCAAGAAAAAAGCTTGATGTGAAGTCCCACTCAAATCCAACCCTCCCACTCATGTATTTACCCAAACCCTTTAAATTTGAAACTACCCAAAGTCCAGCCTCAATAACCCAACTGGGTAGACTGTTCCACTCATCAACTACCCTATTTCCAAAACCCAATACTTTCCTATGTCCTTTCTAAATCTAAACTTATCTAATTTAAATCCATTACTGTGGGTTCTCTCTTGGAGAGATATCCTCAAGACCTTGTTATTATCCCCTTTATTAATACCTATCTTCCATTATACACTTCGATCAGTTCTCCCCCTCATTCTTCTTTTCAAACAAGTGAATGTAACTTAAGAGTCTTCAATCTTTCATCATAAGGAAGATTTCTAATCCTATGTATTAATTTAGTCATCCTACGCTGAATGTTTTCTAATGAATTTATGTCCATTCTGTAATATGGAGACCAGAATTGAGCTGCATAACCTAGGTGAGGCCTAACTAATGATGCATAAAGCTGCAGTATGACCTCTGGATTTCTGTTGCTTACACTTCTTGATATAAATCCCAGTAATCTATTTGCCTTATTATGTACGCTTGGGCATTGTTTGTCTTGGTTTAAGGTTGCTGCTTACCATAACCCCCAAGTCCTTTTCGCAATCTGTGTGGCTAAGTTCTACATTATTTAACTTATAAGTGCTAGGGTTATGGACACTCCCGAGCTTCAGAACCTTGCATTTATCTACATTGAACTGCATCTGCCACTTTTCTGACCAAGAGTAGAGTTTGTCTAAATCCTCCTGAAGTTCCCTAACATCTACGTTTGAATCAATTATCCTACCTATCTTCGTGTCATCGGCGAATTTGCTCATATCACTAGTAATTCCTTCATCAAGATCATTGATATATATTATAAACAACAACGGGCCAAAGAATGATCCCTGTGGAATGCCACTTGTTACTGATCCCCACTCGGATTTAACCCCATTTATGGACACTCTCTGCTTCCTGTCTGTGAGCCATGATTTGATCCACGAAAGCACCCTTCCCCCAATCCCATGAGCTGCTACTTTCTTCAACAGTCTTTGGTGCAGAACTCTATCAAATGCCTTACTAAAATCTAAATAAATAATATCAAATTCTTTATCGTGGTCAACAGCCTCAAAAGCTTTACTGAAGAAAGTTAATAAATTAGTTAGACAAGACCGGCCTCTTGTGAATCCATGCTGAGTATCATTAATCAAGCTATGCTTATCGAGATGGCTTCTTATAATCTCGGCTATAATTGACGGTAACGACTTGTCCCCTGTTTTAAAAATAGGAATTACATTAGCCATCTTCCACATATCAGACACTACACCTGTTTGAAGAGATAAATTAAAAACATTAGTTAATGGTTCACAGACTTCCATTTTGCATTCCTTAAGAACCCTTGAAAAAACCTCATCAGGACCCGGTGACTTATTTTGCTTCAGTTGGTCTATCTGCTTCACAACCATTTCACTAGTGACTGTGATGTTACATAATTTATCTTCTTCTGGCCCACTATAAAAATTAATTACCGGAATATTATTAGTGTTCTTTTCCCGTGTAAAAACCGAGAAAAATAATTATTTAAAATGGAGCACATTTCATTCTCTTTGTCAGTAAGATGCCCATGTTATTTTTATGGGGGCCTATCTTATCTCTGACTTTTGTTCTATATAACCCGGAAAAAAAACTTTTTGGGTTAGTTTTTTGAATCCCTAGCAACTTTAATTTCAAAAATCCCTTTCAGCTTTTCTTATCCCCTTTTTAATGTCCCCTTTAATGTCAATATTACTGATTCATAAGATGACCCTCGCCTCTTTTGATACGCCTATAAATTCCTTTCTTATGCCCTAGTAGATATTTCAGCCTATTATTCATCCATTTTGGGTCATTTCTATTTGATCTAATTTCTTTATAAGGGAAATAACGTTCTTTGAGCAGCATGTTATTGTGTTCAGAAAACTTTCGTATTGATAGCTCTCTTCGTTTCCCCAGTCAAAAGATGATAAGTGTTCTCTAAGCCCCTCGTAATCTGCTAAGCGAAAATCTGGGACTGTTACTGAGTTATCCCTGCTATCATACTTCCATTCAATGCTAAATGTAAGATAAGATAAGATAAGATAAGATTTCGTTCGGATTTTTAACCCCGGAGGGTTAGCCACCCAGGATAAAAACCCCAAGAAAGTCAGTGCGTCATCGAGGACTGTCTAACTTATTTCCATTGGGGTCCTTAATCTTGTCCCCCAGGATGCGACCCACCCAGTCGACTAACACCCAGGTACCTATTTTCTGCTAGGGGGAACGGACAACAGGTTTTAAGGAAAGTGGGCGAATGTTTCCACCCGCCGGGAATCGAACCCGGGCCCTCCGTGTGTGAAGCGGGAGCTTTAGCCACTAGGCCACCCAGTTCCTCTGAAACTTCTAAATTATTAACAAGGGATTCGTTGTTTGCCAGAACTAAGTCAAGCAGGTTATTACCCCCTTTTAGGTTCTGTCACAAACTGCTTCAAAAAACAATCCTGAACTACTTCTAAGAAGTCGTATGATTCTAAATTCCCAGTCAAGAAATTCCAATCAATATGACTAAAGTTAAAGTCTCCTAGAATTACTACATTATCGTGTATTGTGGCCGTAACAATTTCCTCCCATAGTAGTCTTCCCTTGGTCCCTATCTAATTTGGGGGCGGTATATCACACCTAAAATTAATTTTCATGCCCTCTGAAAATTCTATCCAAACAGACTCGTATGTGTTACTTCAGAAATTAATACCCGTTTTTATGCAACAGTTCAAGCGATCTCTGACACACAATGCCACCCCACCCCCCCTTTTCCCACACTTCTATCTACTTGGAACAATTTAAAAACCCTGGGTGTGACATTTTTGCAGGCATGTCCCCACTTTTTGAATTAAACCACGTCTCAGTAATGGCAAATCATCTATGTTACCTGCACTAGCATAGTCCAACTCGTCCATCTTATTCCTAGCACTGCGACTATTTGTGTAATAAATATTTAATGACCCTCCTCTCTCTTTACCCTTCCCGCTCCTTTCTGTTTTTTCCACTAAACCTATTACTGTCCTTGTCAATTAGTGTCATTGGCTTTCCAATATCCACCTCATTTTGGCCCATTACAAGATCTCCTAGTTTCTCATATTACTACCTGCGACTTCACAGTTTTCCGCAAAAACCCATACCACTAACTATTCCTAGTTTAAAGACCTAACAGCTCCCTCCACTGCGTTGGCCAGTGCTCCCACCCCACACCTAGATAAGTGAACCCCGTCCCTGGCATGCATGTCATTTCTGCCATAGAAGAGGTCCCAGTTGTCAATGAATGTTACCGCATTTTCCTTACAGTATTTGTCCAGCCAGCAATTGACACCAATTGCTCTGGACAACCATTCATTTCCAACTCCTCTCCTTGGCAAAATGCCACATATGACAGGTTTCCAACCCTTCCTCCTAATTATCTCTATTGCTGACCTATACCTGCTAATCAGGTCCTCACTCCTACGTCTGCCAACATCGTTGCCTCCAGCACTGAGACAGATAATAGGATTGCTCCCATTACCTCTCATGATGTCATCCAGATGGCTAACAATATCCTTCATCCCAGCCCTAGGAAAACACACTCTCTCCCTCCTACTCCTATCCTTCAAGCAGAATGTCCTATCCATGTACCTAATCTGGCTATCCCCAACAACAACAATGTTTTTACCTTCCTTGGCGTCGTCCGTCGTGATGCTCCGAGTAGTCGACTCACATTCGCCAGGTAGCATTACACCACTTGTAGAATTCGTCAAGACGTTCTCGATGGTCTTCGTTGGGGTTTCTAGGGATGTCTCACTCACGTCTGCCAATGCTTCCTTGGTGCTTGTTGTGGCATTCCCAGTAGAACACTCACATTCGTCAGGTAGCACCGAGAATGAGTTGGAAGTTTCCACGGTAGTCTTCTGGTTTCTCGTTGTTTCTGCCTCTCCAACCGTTTTCTTGATCTTCAGCTTGGTTCCATGTTGCCCGGCCACTGACCAAGCTCCCCTCTTAACCTGGGGACTCACAACTGGAGGATTACTACGGATCCTCTTGTTCTCCTCCGTTAATCGCCGTATCTCCAGGTTAGCAACTCTGAGCTCTTCTCTCAGCTGCTGGTAAAGCTGAGATGAGATTAAGACACATGTGCAACATCTGGGTTTCTCTATTGTAGACGTTTCGCCATCCAGTGGCTTTATCAATACAAATTCTAGGACATAACTTGAAGACAGTAGAACTATGTACAGATGATGAGGTAATCAGTCCCTCAACCTAGGAGTAGGTGCGAAGAGCACCATAGTCGTGGAGATTCTGAAGCAGAAGATGTATGTATTATGTTCGCCAAGACCATAGTCCTGGCACGGGTCCCAATCTTGCGATGACCCGTCTCCGGCTCCCGATGGAGAAAGGCTTCCACAATGATGCGACGCATGCCGCTCAAGCGCCCCTCTGGTCAGTTCTATTCCAGTCAAGATACAAGACCAAAAGAGGCATCATCATCGGGTTTTTCCTAAGAGCATACCGAATTTGTAGTCCTGAGTTTCTTGACGAGGAGTGTACATACATTCACCAAACATTCACAGAGTTACATTTTCCTTCTTTTTTCATCAAAGACTGCAAGAAAAGAGCTCTTCAGATCATAAAATCTCCACGCATCAACACCACTCCCAGCAAAGTTATAATTCTCCCCAACAATCAGGTTGCACTGAACGTCTCAAAAGTACTTTTTACAAGCTAACACCAGAGTCGCCATCGCTTCTAGCACTTCAATAAAGGATCTATTTTTTGTTTAAACTATTATTACAACTCACAACAGTACCACAAAATACCATTAATTTTTACCATAATTATTCAATAGCTTAAACATCTCTATAACTGATGAAAATCAGAGAAATGTTCAACTTCTGGGTATCTTTATTGTAACGTTTTTTCCCATCCCAGTGGCTTTAATCAATACAATTTAGGACCGTAGTCTGAAGATTCTTCAGATTACGGTGCTCTTCACACTAACTCCAAGGCTGAGGTACTGATTACCACATATTTTGTATATAATTCTAATGTATATATTTCTAATGTCTTCCACATATAGCATATTGTCGGTAATTCTATATTACAAAGCTCCTGGAGAGCGAAACGTTGCCACAATAAAATGTCACATTAGTTGCACTTGTGTCCTTTTACTTTACATAATAATAATAATAATAATAATAATAATAATAATAATAATAATAATAATAATAATAATAATAATAATAATAATAATAATAATAATAATAATAAGAGATTATATATTTTATTTATTTTGCAGGTCATCCTGACACCTGAGGCTGGCTCTTGTTGTGTCAATACTTCAGGTATCCTGACACCTGATGCTGGCTCTTGTTGTGTCAATACTTCAGGTATCCTGACACAAGATTCTGATACTTGTAGTGTCAATACTACACTGACACTTGCAGTACCAATATCACTGTTACAAATCTGAAGATTCTGTGAATACTAAATATAGTGTTAATACAGTGACTACACTAAAAGCATAGTTAAGTAAATTAATAAACGACAATATCATTACTCATTATGTTGAAAACATCTGAAAAACTGTGTTTTAAGGCAAAGCAACGTACAGGTGTTGATGAACATTCACAACTCGCTACAACACCCTTCTCAAGACTCAGTGCGTATCTCTCACCCCAACCGTCAGTGTGTCCTTTAAAGAAGTTTTTTCTGATAATTGTAATTTACTAAAACACATGAGAACTCAATTTGAAAAAACTATATCAATGTTCAGTGTTCTGAAAATTTTTTTCTAATAAATGTACTTTCAAAAGACACTTGATCATTCCATACTGAGAGAAACCATACCAGTGTTCACAATGTCCAAAGATTTTTCACAAGGTCTGAATTAGTACGTCACATGAGAACTCATACTGGAGAGAAACCATATCAGTGTTCAGTGTGTCTGAAAAACTTTACTAGTAAAACTTATTTAGAATATCACATTAGAACTCATACAGGAGAGAAACCATATCAGTGTTCACAATGTCAAAAAGACTTTTCACAAAGGACTGAATTAGTATGTCACATGAGAACTCATACTGGAGAGAAACCATATAAGTGTTCAGAATGTATGAATACCTTTTCTCATAAATCAACATTAGTAAAACACATGAGAACTCATACTGGAGAGAAGCCATATAAGTGTTCAGAATGTATGAATACCTTTTCTCGTAGATCAACATTAGTAGATCACATGAGAACTCATACTGGAGAGAAACCATATAAGTGTTCAGAATGTATGAAAGACTTTTTTCCTCGTAGATCAACATTAGTAAAAAATTCACATGAGAACACATAACTGGAAGAAACCATATCATTGTTCACAATGTCAAAAAGACTTTTCACAAAGGACTGACTTAGTATGTCACATGAAACTCATACTGAGAGACACCATATAAGTGTTCGGGGGGTGGTGTCTGAAAGACTTTCTCATAGATTCAACATTAGTAGATCACATGAGAACTCATACTGGAGAGAAACCATATCAGTGCTCAATGTGTCTGAAAAACTTTTCTCGAAAATCTGGTTTAGTAAGTCTATGAGAACTCATACTAGTAAGATAGATTCCAAGAAAGTATATCATTAAAATAAATAAATATATTTGGCGTCAGTTTACTAAAGATGACTTAACCTAAATTATGAAATAATTTTTTAGCTTATTTTTTTCTTCTTGATGATTCTGGCATTGGTCCAGACTGTCTGGCAGTGTGTTGCATGACTGGCAGTGTTGCATGTCTGAGAGTGTGTTGCATTTCGGCAGTAGTTTGCATGCAATACAACTGGTGATATTTTAACAATAAACAATCTATTAATCCTACCCATCAGTTTTACATTGCCACAATACACCTTGATGTCTTCCTGAAATGTCATTTTTTAAAATAAGATAAGCATATCATTAAGGTAAGTGAGCATATCATTAAGATAATGAGCATATCATCAAGCTAAAAGACTTAAAGGAAAATCCTCAATTTTTTCGCCACTTGGGTAGACCCAGTGCCCCTCCCTAGAAATATCTGGGTGCCTGGCCTACGTTTTCCTAAACATCGAAAGTGTACCCTACCCCCTCGATGCAGGTGTTACAAATGCCAGCAACATGGCCATGTTGCCAGTTGCCTGTGAAATTCTTGGTGTGGTAAGTGTGCTGGGAAACATTCTACTACAGAATGCACAGTAGGCCTTGACAGCCAAAAATTTAAGTGTATTAACTGTAAAGAAAGTTGGGGTTTACAGCTTCCCACAAGGACCTGCAAGTCCGGAACACCAAACAACCATCGACGTAAACCAGCATCCTCTAGCACATGTGAAACTACTGATCTGCCACTACTGACATGTACCCCTACACCCTGATATGGGGATGACCATGTCATTTTTTTTCCAACACACAACTGCAACAGTCATACACCACACAGTAACCCCCCTGAAACTGGAGATGAGTCAGATGCACAGACCTCCCCTGCAATGAATAATGATGAGGCAGACTTGCCATGGGGGGAAAGAGGGGGGGCACCATCGAGAACACTACTGTAACATGGCACCTGTTAAGGTGATAGGTGTTTAAAGAAAGCACTAACTCCAGAAAGTGCCCATCCTATGAGAGTCCATTGTATTTCCTGACCTTCCTTATATTATAACAAATTGGCAGAAAAAAATTGAGCATCCTGACAAGTTAATAAATATATGTAATCAGGATATGCTCTTGAGTATGGTGATAATGTCAAAAAGTGCGCAATCTCCATTCAGTTTCAAGCAATTTGTAATAAAGAATCCCATGGCTCTTGGCTTCAAGACTTGCCTTTTAACTGGCTGCCAAGATGCCGAAAAATGCTTAAAAATAAAGTTCCTGAAGATAAGCACGTACAAACTATGTTATTTGCTCTTAAGTGCCTGCACACTATAGCCAAAGCATAATAGCTTTACCACCTTATGAGCAAGAGATTCCCCGGGACCCGATGAGTTGTTTTCAAGGGTACTTAAGGAATGCAAGTGGAGCTTAGTCAGCCATTACGATTGTATTCAATGCGTCCCATCCTTTCCATGTTGTGCCAGAGATGTGGAAGATGGCTAATGTGGTTCCTATATTCAAATCAGGGGATAAGTCCACTCCTTCAAATTACCGTCCAATAAGCCTGACATCTATAGTGGGCAAGTTATTAGAATCAATTATAGCTGACATTATCAGAATCACCTGAAGAGCATAACTGATAAATGAATCTCAGCAAGGATTTTCACGATAGGTCGTTCCTGCCTGACAAACTTACTGACTTCTTTCAATAGAACATTTGAGGCAGTTGACAGTGATAAGGAATATTATATTGATTTATTATGATTTTAGTAAAGCCTTCGACGAGTACCTCACAAGAGACCATAAGAAAAGTGGCAGGTCATGGTTAGGAAATAAAGGTATAAACTACCGACACAATGGAATATAAACACAAATGCAGTATACTGTGATCCTTTATTGACACCGTTTCACCCACACAGTGGGCTTTTTTTCAGTCACACAACGATTCTACCTGGGGTTGGAAGGTACGAGATATTGATAGTCAGAATGTTGAAGGTCAGGTAAGAATGCTGCCATCGGAATATTTCTACCGGGTGGGGTAAAGAGTCTTGGTTAGCTTGGCAGGGGTATTGGCAAGTTGTAGACCTTCTGCAGTGTTCTTATGTGGATAGCGATGAAGAAGTTTCATGGCGAGTGGTTCACTATGTTATAGAAGCCATTGTTCGGATGAAATTGTTGTTACAGAGATAACGATGATTCCAGATTCTCTGTATTGGAGTGTTTGTCTTCTGTGGCTATAAGTCTTGAGTACTGTTGTTTACATTAAATGGTAGTTGTGAATGTGCGATGTGTGTACACAGGCATTCTTGTAATCGTCAGTCTGCTTGCATATTGGTGTTCTGTTTTAATGCGTGTTTGGAGGTCTCTTGATGTTTCGCCACATATAATTTTGTTGCAGTCATTACAAGGGATTATGTTATACCCCTGCAGAGGATGGAGCATGTCCTGTCTACTAATGGTAGTCCTTGATTGGTCCGTGGTTGTGGAGGTAGAATACTTGGAATGATGCTTTGGGCAAAGATGTTGGAAACATGTTTGGCATGGAGTTGTTGGGAGGACCTATGTACTCCTTCTCGGCAAGTGTGGCTCTCCTGGGTGTGGTATGAAGATGTTTAATGCCCGCCGTCTTCAGTCTCTGATGAAGTGACGGAGGATAAGTTTAGTTTTAGAAATACTTGTTCAATGATAGTGCATTCTTCCTCAAGGAACCTCATTGCTGCAGATTCTGAGTGCACGTAGAAAGAAGCCCTATAATCACACCACGTTGGTTTTGGTGTCGTGGTAGAGTAGAAGTGGAGAAGAACGTTTGTTGGTGGGTTTTCGATAGAACTTTAATACGAAGTTCGTGGTCAGCTTGCAGAGCAGAACATCAAGGAAAGTGAAGAGTGTTGTCGACTCTTCTTCCAGTGTGAACTGGATTGAAGGCTCCCGACCTGGTTGAGCTTGCTGGAGAGCATGGAACGTTGAAGCCGTTTAGGAGTTATGAGGAGAATGTCGTCAACATAACGGAAGCCAGGTGACAGACTCTATAACCCCACCCGTAGATAATCAGAATGCAGCATTCCTTCACCTGACCCAACATTGCTGACTATAAATTACTCTCGTACCTTCCAACCCAGGTAGATCCGTGTGTGACTTGAAAAACCCACTGTGTGGTGAAACGTGTCAATTAAAGATCACATTATACTGCATTTGTGTTTTTATATTTCCATGGTATTAGGAGGTAAAGTTCAGCATGATTGAGGCATGGCTTACTAATAGAAAGCAGAGAGTTACCATTAATGGAGCGAAATCGAATGGGGATTTAGTCACTAAGGCGTTCCACAAGGACATTTTAGGCCCTCTCTTGTTCATAATTTACATTAATGACCTGATGAATGGATTACTAGTGACATGAGTAATTTGCTGATGATACAAAGATAGGCCGTATAATTCACTCTGAGGAGGATATCAATGAACTCCAGACGATTTGAACAAATAATGTCTTGGTCTGAGAAATGGCAGATGAAGTTTAATGAGGATAAGTGTAAGTAACTTTGCCCTTGTATGAAAAATAACCCTCGAAGCTATAATCTGGTGAAGTAGAAGCCTGGTCATACAGAATGTGAAAAAGACTTGGGAGTCATGGTTAGGCAAGAAATCTAAACCAGACAGCCAGTAGCCTCAGTGTGCGCACAAGGCCAAACAGATTAACTTGGATTATCCAGAGTATAAGTAACAGAATCCAAAAGTTATTTTACAGCTCCTTATACATCACTGAGTGAGGCCTCATATAATTATGCTGCTCATTTTGGCCCCTTACTACAGATGGACATAGACTCATTAAGAAACAACAGAGAAGAATGACCTAAAATGTTTACTGTGTAAGGAACCTCCCGAATGAAGAATAGACTTAAAAGCCTTAAATCTCCACTCTCTGGAGAGCGTAAATAGGGGTAGATATCATTGAAGTGTATAAGTGGATGACGGTCATAAAACAAGAGACATATAAAGTACTGAGGGGTCGAACCAGGTAAGAACCAGGAATAATGGATTTAATTGGATAAATTTATATTTAGAAAGGACATAGGTAAAGTACTGGTTTTGTAACAAAGTTTGTAGATGCGTCTGAACAGTCTTCCCATGGGGTGATAGAGGGTTAGGACCTTTGGGTAGCTTTAAGACGAGACTGGACAAAATATGAGTGGAGGGGCTGGGTTTGATTGGAGTCAAGGGGGTACCGGAGTTATTCTTGAGTAGCTTAGGTAGATGTTCGTTTTGGATAAGGACCTGCCTCGTATGGGCCAGTAGGGCCTTACTGCAGTGTTCCTACATTCTTTATGTCTTAGTTCTTATTTAATAATTTCACTTCAATGGATACATTACAATCATGTCATGGAAACTTTGCTTCATTAGAAGCGATTGTCTGACTTACATCATATTAGTGGCAACCAGAATATTGATGTCATCTGTTTGCAGGAATGTTAGACTGAAAAATGGAGCACCTTCACCAAAGTTGCCTGGATATGCAGCTTATAGCATAAGGTCAACCAACTGTTGTGTGAAGTATGTCAGAAAGAACTTGCACATTCACTCCTCTCGTTGCAGAGTGGAGTTAACATGCAGTATCATGGTGTCCAAGTATATGCAGGCAATTTTTTCCATAAACATTTAAATCTCTATGCCCCAGCGAACCAGCTTCGACCTGATGCTTTACCAGATCGCATCAGTCGTGAACCTACCCTCATTCTTGGAGATTTTAATGCCAGACTTAAGAATACTGGTTTACCTGACCAGGCGTCCTGGTGGATCAGAGCCTGATCAACCAGGCTGTTACTGCTGGATGCACGCAAACCAACGTACGAGCCACAGCCCAGCTGGTCAGGTACCGACTTTAGGTGCTTGTCCAGTGCCAGCTTGAATACTGCCAGGGGTCTATTGGTAATCCCCCTTGGTGAGTCTATAACAAACACCAATGGAACTAAACTAGTGAAATTGCTAAATGAGCATGAAAATGTTCGAATTGTGGGCACTATTGAGCCTACTGGCATATATAGTGTCATACTAGATCACATCCCCTCCGCAATTAAGGAGCTAAATCAGAAGGAGAAACTTATTCTCAATCAAGATAACTTATTAATCACTTGGATCAATGGTGTAAGAATTACCAGCCCACTGCACACAAAAATTTAATGAGATTTAGTTACCACTATTGTGACGTCCTCACAGAATAGGTGGGCAGGAAAACAAAACAAAGACCCTCCACTCTAATTACAATAAAAAACAATATAAATACTATAAATGAATCCAGAGTATGCACCTAATACATGCAGCCTAGGAGGATTGGTAAAGCCAGGTGACAGACGAAGGAATAATGGGGAGAAACGTTCGGCCCCCCCCCCCGCCCCCCCTTTTTTTCCACCTTTCTAGATGTCCATGTATAGGTTCGCTGGGACTGCACTGAGGGAACCCATGGGTAGTCCAAAGTTCTGCTGCGAGATTAGGGGGGGGGGGGGGGGTGGGGGATTGGTCATGGTTCAGAGGAAGAGAAACAAAAACGATATAAAGCCACACTAGGGTTCACACAAAAAGCAAGGGCGATCGAGGGGGGCGGCGGGGGCGGAGGGGGAGCGTGATGTAAGTGTACGGTGGGGGGGGGGGCGAGTCGGGGCTGTGAATGTGGAGAGTGGATCAAGTGAATGTCAGGTCTCTGTCTCTTATAGTACTCTGAAGGGCCATGATGGCAAGGGTAGTAGCTAGAGGAGTGAGTGCAAGGCAGGACTCTGTTATACACTTGCGGGTGAAGAAACACACTGCTGAATAGTGAAGTCACGTCAAACGTGCTAAGCGCAGGACAAAGTTCATACCTGACAAAGTACTCCCTCCTATAGTGTGGGGATTTGATGTGGGCGAATGCTATCTGTGATAACTCTGATGACGATGCATCATCGGACCGTGATGATCAGCGAAATGTATAGCTCGGACTGAATCCAGGTAGGGTGAGCTCAAAGAGCTTGCGAGATAGGTCGAGATCTGCTGTTGACGACAATTCTGAAGACTTTGGGGAGCACATAGCCTATTGACACCAATGGGATGGAACTCTCTGGGGCGGAGGGGGACTGTGGGTGTGGGGGGGGGCTGAGTCCCGGGAGAGGGTCCGAGACCAGCGAGCTGCACACGACCTGGATGGATGGGAAGGGAAAGGGGGGGGGGGGGGGGGGGGGGGGAGGGGGGATATGGGCCTCAGTGGGATACCAGGCTGTGAGTCTTTGCAGGCCGTCTTCTGGCAGGTCTGGGGTTGCTGGCAGGTGTGCAGAAGTTTCTTCCCTTGTTCTGAGCCCTCAGAATGCGGCGAGTCCATTGAAGAAAGTTTAGTAAGGTTTGTCCACTTGGTTAGTTGTGAGAGTTTGGTTGGTATCTGGGTCAATAGTAGATTGAGCATTTTGTTCCTGTAATCGACATGTTCATGATAACAACACCCCTCCTTTATCAGCGGGTGGTGACCCTGAGGTCCGCGTGTCTCTGCTAATCTTTGAGTGCATTGATGTAACGTCCGGGTATGACTGGGGACTGCGTGTTGAGATGGCTGCTGGATGAGCCTTGAATAAAGATTCCCATATGCTGCATAAGTGTCTCAATCTTCAACTTGTCGGTTTTTCAAACCATTCATCACAACTGTCAGACACTGCAGCATCATGGGATCTTCACAAAAATTCTTCTACGCTTGATCAACCTTTGGACAAAGACCTACTTCGACTAGTGATGGTACCACTATGATCCCGTCCCCGTCTGCTTCAAGTCAACCTCACTACAGTATATAAAGCCCGTCTACGGCCATGCTGTACATTCTGGCAAGATTGATGGACTGAACACATCGACTCAGGCTGAGGACTGATTACCTCATACTCCTCCTCACCTTATGCCCTTCCTCTTTGTATTGGACTGATAAGCCACTGTTGCGAAACGTTTCCTGAATAAAGATTCCCATATGCTGCATAAGTGTCTCAATCTTCACTTGTCGGTTTTTCAAACCATTCATCACAACTGTCAGAACACTCCAGCATCATGGGAATCTTCTCACAAAGAATTCTTCAACGCTTGTTCAACCTTTGGACAAAGACCCTACTTCGACTAGGGATGGTACCACTATGATCCCCCCTCCGTCTGCTTCAAGTCTCCTCACTAGCAGTAAATAAGCCACGTCTAACGGCCCTATGCTGTACATTCAACAAGATTGATGGACTGACCACATCGACTCCAGCTGAGGGACTGATTACCTCATACTCCTCCTCTCCTTACGACTTCCTCCTTATGTATTGGACTGATTGAAGCACACTGTGTGGCGAAAACGTTTCCTGAATAAAGATTCCCAATGCTGCATAAGATTCTCAATCTTCAACTTGTCGGTTTTTCAAACAAAAAAAAAGAAAAGAAATCCATTCATCAAAAAACCCAGTAATCCTATTTCCTTATTCGTACGCTAGGCATTGCTGTCTTGATTTTAAGGTTTTGCTGCTACCATAATAACCCCCAAGTCCCTTTTTCGCAATCTTTATGGCTAATCAACATTATTTAACTTATAAGTGCAGGGTTATGGGACACTCCCCGAGCATCAGAACCTGCATTATCTACATGAACTGCATCTGCCACTTTTCATGACCAAGAGTAGAGTTTGTCCCTAAATCCTCCAGAAGTTCCTAACTCTAACGTTTGAAATCAATTATCCTACCTATTTTCGTGTCATCGCGAATTTGCTCATATCAGTAGCAATACCTTCATCAAAATCATTGATATATATTATGAAACACAACGGCCCAAGACTGATCCCAGTGGAACGCCACTTGTTCTGATCCCCACTCGATTTAACCCCATTTAATGGACATCTCTGCTTTCTCCTGTCTGTGAGCCATGACTCGATCCACGAGAGCGACCCTTCCCCAATGCCATGAGCTGCTACTTCTTCAACAGTCTTTGGTGCGGAACTCTATCAAATGCCCTTTACTAAAATCTAAGTAAACAATATCAAATTCTTTATCGTGGTCAACAGCCTCAAAGCATTACTGGAAGAAAGTTAATAAATAACGTTTATACAAGACCTGCCTCTTGTGCAACCATGCTGAGTACATTAATCAAGCTAATGCTTTATCGTGATGGCTTCTTATAACCCAGCTATAATTGACTCTAGGAAACTTTGCCTACAATTGAGGCAAGTTTCCTAAGGCGTACATAAAATAGGCAAATAGATTACTACTGGATTTATACAAGAAGATGTAAGCAACAGAAGTCCAGAGGTCATACTGCACTTTATACATCATTATAAGCCGTCACCTAGCTTATGCAGCTCAATTCTGGTCCTCCAAATTACAGAATGGACATAATTCGTTAGAAAAAAAAAACATTCAGCGTAGGATGACTAAATTAATACATAGCATTAAAATCCTTCCTTAAGAAGAAAGATTGAAGACTCTTAAGTTACGTTCACTTGTTAGACAAGACTGAGGGGAGACCAGACGAAGTGATAAGTGGAAGATAGGTATTAAAAAGGGATATTAACAAGTCTTGAGGATATTGTCCAAGAGAGAACCCGCTGTAATGGAATCTAAATTAGATAATTTAGATTTAGAAAGGACATACGAAAGTATTGGTTTGAAATAGGGTGGTTGATAGTGTGAAAACATGTCTACCTAGTTGGATTATTGAGGCTAGGACTTTGGGTAGTTTCAAATTTAGGTTGGATAAGTACATGAGTGGGAGGGGTTGGATTTGAGTGGGACTTGCACATCGGAGCTTGTTTCTTGGGTGGCATTGAAAATTGGGTTGGGCAAATGTTTTGTTAGTGGGATGAATTGTAAAGGACCTGCCTATTATGGGCCAACAGGCCTACTGCAGTGTTCCTCCTTTCTTATGTTCTTATGTTCTTATGTACCTGACCAGCCAGGTTCCGATGGCTATCTGGGCCTGCCTAGTATGGGCCAACAGGCCTGCTGCAGTGTTCCTCCTTTCTTATGTTCTTATGCGTGGAACAGTCTTCCCAGTGGGGTGATAGAGGCTAGGACCTTGGGTAACTTTAAGAAGAGACTGGACAAATAATAGTGGGAGGCTGTAAGTTTAGACCTATGACCGCTTTGGTATCAATTCCCGGCCGGGGGTATGGTTTGATTGGTGTCATTGACTACGGGAATTATTTCTAGGGAAGCTTTAGGTAGTACATAAGAACATAAGAAAGGAGGAACACTGCAGCAGGCCTGTTGGCCCATACTAGGCAGGTCCTTTAACAATTAATCCCACTAACAAACATTTGACCAACCCAATTTTCAATGCCACCCTAGAAACAAGCCCAGATGTGCAAGTCCCTCTGAATCCAACCCCCCCACTCATTACATATCCAACCTAATATTTGAAACTACCAAATTTGCCCTAGCCTCATAACCCAACTAGGTAACTGTTTCACTCATCAAACCTACCCTATTTCCAAACCAATACTTATCCTATGCCTTTCTAAATCTAAACATATCTAATTTAAATCCATTCTGCGTTTCTCTCTTGAGAGATATCCTCAAGACCTTGTTAAATAACCCCTTTATTAATACCTAATCTCCTCTTAACACTCGGTCAGGTCTCCCCTTATTCTTCGTCTAACAGATAATGTAACTTAAGAGTCTCAAATCTTTCTTCATAAGGAAGAATTTCTAATGGCTGTGTTTTAATTTAGTCCATCCTACGCTGAATGTTTTCTAACGAATTATGTCCATTCTGTAATATGGAGACCAGAATTTTAGCTGCATAATTCTAGGTGAGGCCCTTACTAATTGAAGTATAATGCTGCAGTATGAAACCTCTGGACTTCTGTTGCTTACACTTCTTGATATAAATCCCAGTAATCTATTGCCTTATTACGTACGCTTAGGCATTGCTGTCTTGGTTAAGGTTGGCTGCTTATCAATAACCCCCAAGTCCTTTTCGCAATCTGAATGGCTAAGTTCTACATTATTTAACTTATAAGTGCTAGGTTAGGACACTCCACGAGCTTCAGAACCATGCATTTAATCTACATTGAACTGCATCTGCCACTTTCCTGACCAGAGTAGAGTTATCTAAATCCATCCTGAAGTTCCCTAACATCTACTTTTTGATCAATAATCCTACCCTATCTCGTGTCATCGGCGAATTTGCTCATATCACTAGTAATTCCTTCATCAAGATCAGTTGATATATTTATAAACAACAACGTGCCCCAAGACTATCCCTGGGGAACGCCAATTGTTACTGATCCCCACTCGGATTTAACCCCATTTATGACACTCTCTGCTTCCTGTCTGTGAGCCATGATTCGATCCACGAGAAGCACCCTTCCCCCAATTCCATGAGCTGCTTCTTCATCAACAGTCTTGGTGCGGAACTCTATCAAATGCCTATACTAAAAATCTAAGTAAACAATAACAAATTCTTTATCGTGGTCAACAGGCCTCAAAAGCTTTACTGAAGAAAGTTAATAAATTAGTTAGAGCAAGACCGGCCTCTTGTGAATCCATGCTGAGTATCCTTAATCAAGCTATGCTTATGCGAGATGGCTTTCTTATAATCTCAGATATAATTGACTCTAGTAATTTGCCTACAATTGAGTCAGGCTATTGGCGGTAATTTGACGTAACGACTTGTCCCCTGTTTTAAAAATAGGAATTACATTATCCATCCTCCACATATCAGACACAACACCTGTTTGAAGAGATAATTAAAAATATTAGTTAATGGTCAACAGACTTCCATTTTGCATTCCTTAAGAACACCTTGAAAAAACCTCATCAGGACCCGGTGACTTATTTTGGCCTTAGTCGGTCTATCTGCTTCACAACCATTTCACTAGTGACAGTGAAGTTTACATAATTTATCTTCTTCTGATCCACTAAAAAAATTAATTACCGGAATATTATTATTGTCTTCCTGTGTAAAAACCGAGAGAAAATAAGTATTTAAAATCGAGCACATTTCATTCTCCTTGTCAGATAAGATGCCCATAGTTATTTTTAAGGGTACCTAAAAAAAAATTTTTCCTCTTTTTATAATCTCAGACTTTTTGTTCATATAGACCTGGAAAAAACTTTTGGGTTAGTTTTTAGAATCCCAGCAACTTTAATTCATAGTCCCTTTTAGCTTTTCTTATCCCCTTTTAATGTCCTCTTAATGTCAATATACTGAATCATAAGATGAACCCTCGCCTCTTTTGATACCCTATAAAATTTCCTTTCTATGCCCTAGTAAATATTCAGCCCATTTATTCATCCTTTTGGGTCATTTCTATTTGATCTAATTTCCTTATAAGGATAACGTCTTTGCGCAGCAATGTATTGTGTTCAGAAAACTGTCATATTGATAGCTCTCTCTTCGTTACCCTCCCACCCCCAGTCAACAGATGATAAGTGTTCACTAAGCCTCATCGTAATCTGCTAAGAGCGAAAATCAGGGACTGTTACTGAGTTATCCCTACTATCATACTTCCATTCAATTCTAAATGTAATTGATTTGTGGTCGCTAGCACCCAGTTCCTCTGAAACTTCTAAATTATTAACAAGGGATTCATTGTTTGCCAGAACTAAGTCAAGCAGGTTATTTACCCCTTGTAGGTCTGCTCACAAACTGCCTTCTCAATGAGTCTTATCCATCCTGTAGTAAGGGGACCAAAACTGAGCAGCATAATCTAAATGAGGCCTCACTAGTGATGTATAGAGCTGTAATAAAGTTGGTAGAATTACCGACAATATGTAAAGTAAAAGGACACAAGTGCAACTAATGTGACATTTATTGTGGCAACGTTTCGCTTGATAAAGCTCCTGGAGAGCGAAACGTTGCCACAATAAATGTCACATTAGTTGCACTTGTGTCCTTTTACTTTACATGTATAGAGCTGCAAAATAACTTTTGGACTTCTGTTATTTATACTTCTTGAGATAAATCCAAGTAATCTGTTGGCCTTGTTGCGCACACTGAGGCACTGCTGTCTTGGCTTTAGATTTCTGCTTACCATGACTCCCTAGTCTTTTTCACATTCTGTATGACCAAGCTCTACTTCGTCTAGATTATGTTCTTATGTTCTAGTATGGGCCAAAAGGCCTGCTGCAATGTTCCTCCTGTCTTATGTTCTTATGTTTTTATGAGTGGAACAGTCCTCCTAGTTGGGTTATTGAGGCTAAAACCTTGGGAAGGTTCAAATTTAGGTTGGATAAATACATGAGCGAGAGGTGTTGGATTTGAACGGGACTTGCATATATTAGTGGATAGAGTTATCAGACCTCATTTCTTGGGTAGCATTGAAAATTTGGTTGGGCAATTGTTTTGTTAGCGGGATAGATTGTAAAGGACCTGCCTAGTATGGGCCAACAGACCTGCTGCAGAGTCTGTTTGGATAGAATTTTCAGAGGGACATGAAAAATTAATTTTAGGTGTGATATACCGTCCCCCAAATTTACATAGGGACCAGGGGAGACTACTATGGGAGGAAATTGTTAGGGCCACAAGGCACGATAATGTAGTAATTCTAGGAGACTTTAACTTTAGTCATATTGATTGGAATTTCTTGACTGGGAATTTAGAATCATACGATTTCTTAGAAGTAGTTCAGGATTGTTTTTTGAAGCAGTTTGTGACAGAACCTACAAGGGGTAATAACCTGTTTGACTTAGTTCTGGCAAACAATGAATCCCTTGTTAATAATTTAGAAGTTCAAGAGAACTGGGTGCTAGCGACCACAAATCAATTACATGAAAGAATTGAATGGAAGTATGATAGTAGGGTAACACAGTAACATCACCAGATTTTCGCTTAGCAGATACGATGGGCTTAGAGAACACTAATCATCTGTTGACTGGGGTAACGAAGAGAGCTATCAATATGACAGTTTTCTGAACACAATACATGCTGCTCAAACAACGTTTATCCCTTATAAGGAAATTAGATCAAATAGAAATGACCCAAAATGGATGAATAATAGGCTGAAATATCTACTAGGGCATAAGAAAGGAATTTATAGGCGTATCAAAAGAGGCGAGGGTCATCTTCTCTCAGCTGCTGGTGGGGCTGCTCGGGGGGGGGGGCGTCCTGGTTCAGATTCGCGGGGAGCGCACAAGCGGGTCTTCGCAGAGCTGAGTACACGTCACCACTGTCTAAGTACACGTCACCACTGACTAAGTACACGTCACCACTGACTAAGTACAGGTCACCATAGGTAAGTACTGGTTTTCTAACAGAGTTGTGGATGCGTGGAACAGTCTTCCCAGTGGGGTGATAGAGGCTAGGACCTTGGGTAGCTTTAAGAAGAGACTGGACAAATATATGAGTGGGAGGGGCTGGGTTTGATTGGTGTCATGGGGTACGGGAGTTATTTCTTGGGTAGCTTTAGGTAGATGTCGTTTTGATAAGGACCTGCCTCGTATGGGCCAGTAGGCCTTCTGCAGTGTTCCTACATTCTTATGTTCTTATGTTCTTATGTTCTTTCTTATATTGTTATGAGTTGCGTTTGAGTCACGTGACCTTTATGTCAGGTGTTACACTTCACTCTCAGCCTATATATGCTTTCATTTTAATCATCGTCTGTTAGAAGCGATCAAGATCCCTTGACCTAAACATTTGCTGTCAACTATATACTAGTGTTTGCTTATGAGTCTGTTTAATAAAATTGTCGATATCGATTAGGAAGGTGATACCATCCTAGTGAAGACCATCCAAACAACTCTTGCTAGTGAAGGTAAGTTCATTGTTGAACATTAAAATGGTATAAAATACCGACAGGTTGTTAGGTAAGACACATATGCAACAGTTAGGTATCTTTATTTTGAAACGTTTCGCCTACACAGTAGGCTTCTTCAGTCGAGTACAGAAAAGTTGATAGAAGCAGAAGATACTTGAAGACGATGTAATCAGTCCATCACCCTTAAAGTTTTGAGGTGGTCAGTCCCTCAGTCCATTGTTGTTGTTATAACATAAGAAAGGAGAAACACTGCAGCAGGCCTGTTGGCCCATACTAGGCAGGTCCTTTACAATTCAAACATTTGAACAATCCAATTTTCAATGCAAGTCCCACTCAAATCCAACCCCTTACTCATATACTTATCCAACCTAAATTTGAAACTACCCAAAGTCCTAGCCTCAATAACCCAGCTAGGTAGACTGTTCCACTCATCAACTACCCTATTTCCAAACCAATACTTTCCTATGTCCTTTCTAAATCTAAACTTATCTAATTTAAATCCATTACTGCGGTTTCTCTCTTGGAGAGACATCCTCAAGACCTTGTAAATATCCCCCCTATTAATACTTCTTCCACTTATACACGTCAATCAGTCTCCCCATCTTCGTCTAACAATGAATGTAACTACGAGTCTTCAAATCTTTGTTCAAGAAGGAAGATTCTAATGCATGTATTAATTTAGTCATCCTACCTGAATGTTTCTAGACGAAATTATGTCCAATTTATTCCCCTGGGGGTAAAAAAAAAAAAATATGGAGACCAGAATTGAGCTGCATAATCTAGGTGAGGCCTTAGGTGAGGACAAATTTAGGTCACCACTAACATTTTTTAGTTTAAACTATTATTACAACTCACACAGGACTCACATAAATACCATTAATTTTTACCATAATTATTCAATAGCTTAAACATCTCTATAACTGATGAAAATCAGAGAAATGTTCAACTTCTGGGTATCTTTATTGTAGACGTTTCGCCATCCAGTGGCTTTATCAATACAAATTTTAGGACCGTAGTCCTGAAGATTCTTCAGGATTACGGTGCTCTTCACACTAACTCCAAGGCTGAGGTACTGATTACCACATATTTTGTATATAATTCTAATGTATATATTTCTAATGTCTTCCACATATAGCATATTGTCGGTAATTCTATATTACAAAGCTCCTGGAGAGCGAAACGTTGCCACAATAAAATGTCACATTAGTTGCACTTGTGTCCTTTTACTTTACATAATAATAATAATAATAATAATAATAATAATAATAATAATAATAATAATAATAATAATAATAATAATAATAATAATAATAATAATAATAATAAGAGATTATATATTTTATTTATTTTGCAGGTCATCCTGACACCTGAGGCTGGCTCTTGTTGTGTCAATACTTCAGGTATCCTGACACCTGATGCTGGCTCTTGTTGTGTCAATACTTCAGGTATCCTGACACAAGATTCTGATACTTGTAGTGTCAATACTACACTGACACTTGCAGTACCAATATCACTGTTACAAATCTGAAGATTCTGTGAATACTAAATATAGTGTTAATACAGTGACTACACTAAAAGCATAGTTAAGTAAATTAATAAACGACAATATCATTACTCATTATGTTGAAAACATCTGAAAAACTGTGTTTTAAGGCAAAGCAACGTACAGGTGTTGATGAACATTCACACTCGCTACAACACCCTTCTCAAGAATCAGTGCGTATCTCTCACCCCAACCGTCAGTGTGTCCTTTAAAGAAGTTTTTTCTGATAATTGTAATTTACTAAAACACATGAGAACTCAATTTGAAAAAACTATATCAATGTTCAGTGTGTCTGAAAATTTTTTCTAATAAATGTACTTTAAAAAGACACTTGATCATTCATACTGGAGAGAAACCATACCAGTGTTCACAATGTCCAAAAGATTTTTCACGAAGGTCTGAATTATACTCACATGAGAACTCATACTGGAGAGAAACCATATCAGTGTTCAGTGTGTCTGAAAAACTTTACTAGTAAAACTTATTTAGAATATCACATTAGAACTCATACAGGAGAGAAACCATATCAGTGTTCACAATGTCAAAAAGACTTTTCACAAAGGACTGACTTAGTATGTCACATGAGAACTCATACTGGAGAGAAACCATATAAGTGTTCAGAATGTATGAATACCTTTTCTCATAAATCAACATAGTAAAAACAAATGAGAACTCATACTGGAGAGAAGCCATATAAGTGTTCAGAATGTATGAATACCTTTTCTCGTAGATCAACATTAGTAGATCACATGAGAACTCATACTGGAGAGAAACCATATAAGTGTTCAGAATGTATGAATACCTTTTTTCCTCGTAGATCAACATTAGTAAAAAATTCACATGAGAACACATAACTGGAAGAAACCATATCATTGTTCACAATGTCAAAAAGACTTTTCACAAAGGACTGACTTAGTATGTCACATGAAACTCATACTGAGAGACACCATATAAGTGTTCGGGGGGTGGTGTCTGAAAGACTTTCTCATAGATTCAACATTAGTAGATCACATGAGAACACATACTGGGAGAGAAACCATATCAGATGATCAATGTGTCTGAAAAACTTTCTCGAAAATCTGGTTTAGTAAGTCTATGAGAACTCATACTAGTAAGATAGATTCCAAGAAAGTATATCATTAAAATAAATAAATATATTTGGCGTCAGTTTACTAAAGATGACTTAACCTAAATTATGAAATAATTTTTTAGCTTATTTTTTTCTTCTTGATGATTCTGGCATTGGTCCAGACTGTCTGGCAGTGTGTTGCATGACTGGCAGTGTTGCATGTCTGAGAGTGTGTTGCATTTCGGCAGTAGTTTGCATGCAATACAACTGGTGATATTTTAACAATAAACAATCTATTAATCCTACCCATCAGTTTTACATTGCCACAATACCACCTTGATGGTCTTCCTGAATGTCATTTTTAAAATAAGTAAGCATATCATTAAGGTAAGTGAGCATATCATTAAGATAAGTGAGCATATCATCAAGCCTAAAAGACTTAAAGGAAAATCCCAAATTTTTGCCACTTGGGTAGACCCTGTGCCCCTCCCTAGAAATATCTGGGTGCCTGGCCTACGTTTTCCTAAACATCGAAAGTGTACCCTACCCCCTCGATGCAGGTGTTACAAATGCCAGCAACATGGCCATGTTGCAGTAGCCTGTGAAATTCTTGGTGTGGTAAGTGTGCTGGGAAACATTCTACTACAGAATGCACAGTAGGCCTTGACAGCCAAAAATTTAAGTGTATTAACTGTAAAGAAGTTGGGGTTTACAGCTTCCCACAAGGACCTGCAAGTCCGGAACACCAAACAACCATCGACGTAAACCAGCATCCTCTAGCACATGTGAAACTACTGATCTGCCACTACTGACATGTACCCCTACACCCTGATATGGGGATGACCATGTCATTTTTTTTCCAACACACAACTGCAACAGTCATACACCACACAGTAACCCCCCTGAAACTGGAGATGAGTCAGATGCACAGACCTCCCCTGCAATGAATAATGATGAGGCAGACTTGCCATGGGGGGAAAGAGGGGGGGCACCATCGAGAACACTACTGTAACATGGCACCTGTTAAGGTGATAGGTGTTTAAAGAAAGCACTAACTCCAGAAAGTGCCCATCCTATGAGAGTCCATTGTATTTCCTGACCTTCCTTATATTATAACAAATTTGCAGAAAAAAATTGAGCATCCTGA
The DNA here is from genome assembly GCF_026875155.1 of Cherax quadricarinatus. NCBI lineage: Eukaryota > Metazoa > Arthropoda > Malacostraca > Decapoda > Parastacidae > Cherax > Cherax quadricarinatus. The sequence goes on along the minus strand of NC_069452.1, from coordinate 20,310,875 downwards.
CAAGTTTAATAAATATATGTAATCAGGATGATGCTCTTGAGTATGGTGATAATGTCAAAAGTGCAGCAATCTCCATTCAGTTTCAAGCAATTTGTAATAAAGAATCCCATGGCTCTTGGCTTCAAGACTTGCCTTTTAACTGGCTGCCAAGATGCCGAAAAATGCTTAAAAATAAAGGTCCTGAAGATAAGCACGTACAAACTATGTTATTTGCTCTTAAGTGCCTGCACACTATAGCCAAAGCATAATAGCTTTACCACCTTATGAGCAAGAGACTCCCCGGGACCCGATGAGTTGTTTTCAAGGGTACTTAAGGAATGCAAGATGGAGCTTAGTCAGCCATTACTGAGTGTATTCAATGCGTCCATCCTTTCCAGTGTTGTGCCAGAGATGTGGAAGATGGCTAATGTGGTTCCTATATTCAAATCAGGGGATAAGTCCACTCCTTCAAATTACCGTCCAATAAGCCTGACATCTATAGTGGGCAAGTTATTAGAATCAATTATAGCTGACATTATCAGAAGTCACCTGAAGAGCATAACTGATAAATGAATCTCAGCAAGGATTTTCACGATAGGTCGTTCCTGCCTGACAAACTTACTGACTTCTTTCAATAGAACATTTGAGGCAGTTGACAGTGATAAGGAATATTATATTGATTTATTATGATTTTAGTAAAGCCTTCGACGAGTACCTCACAAGAGACCATAAGAAAAGTGGCAGGTCATGGTTAGGAAATAAAGGTATAAACTACCGACACAATGGAATATAAACACAAATGCAGTATACTGTGATCCTTTATTGACACCGTTTCACCCACACAGTGGGCTTTTTTTCAGTCACACAACGATTCTACCTGGGGTTGGAAGGTACGAGATATTGATAGTCAGAATGTTGAAGGTCAGGTAAGAATGCTGCCATCGGAATATTTCTACCGGGTGGGGTAAAGAGTCTTGGTTAGCTTGGCAGGGGTATTGGCAAGTTGTAGACCTTCTGCAGTGTTCTTATGTGGATAGCGATGAAGAAGTTTCATGGCGAGTGGTTCACTATGTTATAGAAGCCATTGTTCGGATGAAATTGTTGTTACAGAGATAACGATGATTCCAGATTCTCTGTATTGGAGTGTTTGTCTTCTGTGGCTATAAGTCTTGAGTACTGTTGTTTACATTAAATGGTAGTTGTGAATGTGCGATGTGTGTACACAGGCATTCTTGTAATCGTCAGTCTGCTTGCATATTGGTGTTCTGTTTTAATGCGTGTTTGGAGGTCTCTTGATGTTTCGCCACATATAATTTTGTTGCAGTCATTACAAGGGATTATGTTATACCCCTGCAGAGGATGGAGCATGTCCTGTCTACTAATGGTAGTCCTTGATTGGTCCGTGGTTGTGGAGGTAGAATACTTGGAATGATGCTTTGGGCAAAGATGTTGGAAACATGTTTGGCATGGAGTTGTTGGGAGGACCTATGTACTCCTTCTCGGCAAGTGTGGCTCTCCTGGGTGTGGTATGAAGATGTTTAATGCCCGCCGTCTTCAGTCTCTGATGAAGTGACGGAGGATAAGTTTAGTTTTAGAAATACTTGTTCAATGATAGTGCATTCTTCCTCAAGGAACCTCATTGCTGCAGATTCTGAGTGCACGTAGAAAGAAGCCCTATAATCACACCACGTTGGTTTTGGTGTCGTGGTAGAGTAGAAGTGGAGAAGAACGTTTGTTGGTGGGTTTTCGATAGAACTTTAATACGAAGTTCGTGGTCAGCTTGCAGAGCAGAACATCAAGGAAAGTGAAGAGTGTTGTCGACTCTTCTTCCAGTGTGAACTGGATTGAAGGCTCCCGACCTGGTTGAGCTTGCTGGAGAGCATGGAACGTTGAAGCCGTTTAGGAGTTATGAGGAGAATGTCGTCAACATAACGGAAGCCAGGTGACAGACTCTATAACCCCACCCGTAGATAATCAGAATGCAGCATTCCTTCACCTGACCCAACATTGCTGACTATAAATTACTCTCGTACCTTCCAACCCAGGTAGATCCGTGTGTGACTTGAAAAACCCACTGTGTGGTGAAACGTGTCAATTAAAGATCACATTATACTGCATTTGTGTTTTTATATTTCCATGGTATTAGGAGGTAAAGTTCAGCATGATTGAGGCATGGCTTACTAATAGAAAGCAGAGAGTTACCATTAATGGAGCGAAATCGAATGGGGATTTAGTCACTAAGGCGTTCCACAAGGACATTTTAGGCCCTCTCTTGTTCATAATTTACATTAATGACCTGATGAATGGATTACTAGTGACATGAGTAATTTGCTGATGATACAAAGATAGGCCGTATAATTCACTCTGAGGAGGATATCAATGAACTCCAGACGATTTGAACAAATAATGTCTTGGTCTGAGAAATGGCAGATGAAGTTTAATGAGGATAAGTGTAAGTAACTTTGCCCTTGTATGAAAAATAACCCTCGAAGCTATAATCTGGTGAAGTAGAAGCCTGGTCATACAGAATGTGAAAAAGACTTGGGAGTCATGGTTAGGCAAGAAATCTAAACCAGACAGCCAGTAGCCTCAGTGTGCGCACAAGGCCAAACAGATTAACTTGGATTATCCAGAGTATAAGTAACAGAATCCAAAAGTTATTTTACAGCTCCTTATACATCACTGAGTGAGGCCTCATATAATTATGCTGCTCATTTTGGCCCCTTACTACAGATGGACATAGACTCATTAAGAAACAACAGAGAAGAATGACCTAAAATGTTTACTGTGTAAGGAACCTCCCGAATGAAGAATAGACTTAAAAGCCTTAAATCTCCACTCTCTGGAGAGCGTAAATAGGGGTAGATATCATTGAAGTGTATAAGTGGATGACGGTCATAAAACAAGAGACATATAAAGTACTGAGGGGTCGAACCAGGTAAGAACCAGGAATAATGGATTTAATTGGATAAATTTATATTTAGAAAGGACATAGGTAAAGTACTGGTTTTGTAACAAAGTTTGTAGATGCGTCTGAACAGTCTTCCCATGGGGTGATAGAGGGTTAGGACCTTTGGGTAGCTTTAAGACGAGACTGGACAAAATATGAGTGGAGGGGCTGGGTTTGATTGGAGTCAAGGGGGTACCGGAGTTATTCTTGAGTAGCTTAGGTAGATGTTCGTTTTGGATAAGGACCTGCCTCGTATGGGCCAGTAGGGCCTTACTGCAGTGTTCCTACATTCTTTATGTCTTAGTTCTTATTTAATAATTTCACTTCAATGGATACATTACAATCATGTCATGGAAACTTTGCTTCATTAGAAGCGATTGTCTGACTTACATCATATTAGTGGCAACCAGAATATTGATGTCATCTGTTTGCAGGAATGTTAGACTGAAAAATGGAGCACCTTCACCCAAAGTTGCCTGGATATGCAGCTTATAGCATAAGGTCAACCAACTGTTGTGTGAAGTATGTCAGAAAGAACTTGCACATTCACTCCTCTCGTTGCAGAGTGGAGTTAACATGCAGTATCATGGTGTCCCAAGTATATGCAGGCAATTTTTCCATAAACATTTAAATCTCTATGCCCCAGCGAACCAGCTTCGACCTGATGCTTTACCAGATCGCATCAGTCGTGAACCTACCCTCATTCTTGGAGATTTTAATGCCAGACTTAAGAATACTGGTTTACCTGACCAGGCGTCCTGGTGGATCAGAGCCTGATCAACCAGGCTGTTACTGCTGGATGCACGCAAACCAACGTACGAGCCACAGCCCAGCTGGTCAGGTACCGACTTTAGGTGCTTGTCCAGTGCCAGCTTGAATACTGCCAGGGGTCTATTGGTAATCCCCCTTGGTGAGTCTATAACAAACACCAATGGAACTAAACTAGTGAAATTGCTAAATGAGCATGAAAATGTTCGAATTGTGGGCACTATGAGCCTACTGCATATATAGTGGTCATACTAGATCACATCCCCTCCGCAATAAAGGAGCTAAATCAGAAGGAGAAACTTATTCTCAATCAAGATAACTTATTAATCACTTGGATCAATGGTGTAAGAATTACCAGCCCACTGCACACAAAAATTTAATGAGATTTAGTTACCACTATTGTGACGTCCTCACAGAATAGGTGGGCAGGAAAACAAAACAAAGACCCTCCACTCTAATTACAATAAAAAACAATATAAATACTATAAATGAATCCAGAGTATGCACCTAATACATGCAGCCTAGGAGGATTGGTAAATTATATATATATATATTATATATATATATATATATATATTTATTATATAGATATATATATATATATATATCTCATATATTATTGTGTAGGGGATTGCGGGGGGGTGGAAGGAGGGGGAGGGAGGAGGGGGGGATAAGGAAGGGGGGAAAAGCAGGGTTCAGGTGAAGGTTGAAAGAGGAGGGTTGTGGTTTAGCGGTAAACGTTCTATTAAAACAGTATGGTAGGAATAAGGAAATTTATTGAGAGGTTAATGGAGAAGGAGTGCGGACTGTGTGGTGAATTTGTTTTTAGTTTGATGTGAGGGATTTTTCAGAGGGATATTAGGCAACTTACGGGTTAAGTTTTTTATCACACTTTGTTAAATATACGGAGGGATGGGAGGGAGGGTACGACTGGAAAGTCCATGGGTGAATGAAAAACAGGGTCGCTCCCTGGTTATGGAAATGGATGACAACAAATGTTTGCCGTATGTGTGGATGAGTCGGGTGTGAATTGCGTGAGTGAAATAATGATGGACCACGGGTGCTAGCACTGTGGAGTGTCCAGTTTCTTTGTGTCATGGACTATACAACTATTCAATATAGTACTCAGTTCCTTCAAGTAGTAGTAGAGATGTGATGGAATTAAGGTATAATATAAATGGGGTGGGTATTTGCCTCTATTCACTCTATGCAGGTGTGAGGAGGAGTGGTGAGGGGAGTAGGGCAGTATTTATAGGGTGTTTTTTTGGAGTTGGAAAGTGAATGGGACGGTTTGTTTTGCTTGTTCAGTTGTGCTGTAAGTCTATGTGTTAGAATAAGCATATTATTGATATATACAAAGATGAGGTCTACATACAAGTTGGTGACCTCTGATTGTTTACAAATTGAGAATTACTCTCGTTTGCTGAATATGTTATTTTTACCCCCCCCCCCACCTTTTTTTTTTTTTTTAAGGCTGGATTTTATCAACTGCCTGTGATTCATTCAAAAAATTAAGATTTATTATGTTCTTTGTCTAATGTACATAGTAGTCTTAAGTCGTATTATTATGTTGGTTATCTATGTAAATATCAGCTTAAGACATATTATTATGTTGTTATTATGTAACTAGGCAGTCTTAAGTCATTTATTATGTTGTTATTTTCTATGTACATAGCAGTCTTAAGTCATATTATTATGTTGTTATCTAGTACTTAGCAGTCCTTTTAAGTCATATTATTATGTTGTTATCTATGTACATAGGCAGTGTCTTATTAAGGCTATTATTATTGTGTTAATCTATGTACCCATAGCAGTCTCTTAAGTCATATTATTTATTTGTTATCTATGTACATAGCAGTCTCTTAAGTCATATTATTATGTGTTATCTATGTACATAGCAGTCTTTAATTAATTATAAAGTTTCCTTTAAAGTTTAAAAATTAAAGTTGTTATTTTTTATTTTTTTTTAAATTAATAATTTACTAAAAAAAAAAAATCCTTCTTTTTTAAATTTTTTTTTTTTTTTTTTTTTTAAACAAAAATTTTATTTTAAATTAAATCAAAAAAACTCCTTAATTTAAAAGTCCAATTATATTAGTTGTTATCTATGTAACATAGCCAGTCCTTTTTCCTGATTAAGTCATATTATTATGTTGTTATCTATGTACCAATAGCAGTCCTTAAGTCATATTATTATGTTGGTTATAATGTACATAGCAAGTCCTTTAAGTATATTATTATGTTTTATCTAATGTTACCCCATAGCAGTCTTCTTTAAGTTTAAGTATATTATTATGTTGTTATCTATTGTACACAGCAGTCCTTAATTAAGTCATATTATTATGTTGTATCTATGTAATAGCAGTCGTTGTCTTAGTCATAGTTTATGTTGTTATCTATGTTTTGTACCATATCAGGTTTTTCTTAAGTCATATTTTATGTTGTTATTCTATGTTACATAGAGTCTTAAGTTCATATTATTATGTTGTTATCTTTGGTACATCGCAGTCTAAGGTCATATTATGTGTTATCTATTGTACATAGCCGTTTAAGTCATATTATTATTTTGTTGATATCTATGTACATTAGCAGTCTTGTAGTCATATTATTATGTTTGTGATCTCTGTACAATAGCAGTCTTAAGTAAATATAATGTGAGTTTGTTTAGGTTGTGCCAGTTGTTCACAAAAATTAGTTTTGTTTTATCTGTGTTTAGGGAAGGGATGTGGAATTTGTGCGTGTGTTTTGTAGCAGCTACATGGCTGCGGTTTTTTTTTTTTATACTTTATACCTTTGGAATCCTGTGATGGTGGTTTCATTATATTAAGTTTTTATTTAATATTACTGTTGTTAAATGAATAGAGGGTTTTTAACTGCTAAGATATTTGCCACATTAGTTGCCTTTGGGAGATTGTTGTTTGACATTCATTTTTTTGTTAGCAACCTTCTTATAAAAAATATTAAGCATTTGAAGTGTATTTTCTTTTTTTTTACCAGGTTTTTGTGATTTGAGGTTGTCATTGTCAGTGTTCGTTTTTTGAGTTAAGTAAAGCATATATTCCATTGTTAATATTTGTTGTTTGTTAAATAATTTTGTTGTCTATGGTGGTTACTGTATCACTCATGATTCATGTATAATTCTATGTATCTTTAACGTCAGTTTTAGATGTAATCAGGTTTGGTCTGTTGGATTTATTTGCGGGAAAGGGGGGGGGGGGTGGATGGTGTGTAGTGGCGTGGAAAATTGTGACAAAAGGTTTTAAAAGCCCTCTTTACGGGTTTATGTATATATATATAATATATTATATATATTATATATATATCTAATATATATTATAGGGAAGTAGTACCACCTCTATATTATAAATAAATAAATTATATATATATATATATATATATATATATAATATATATATATATATATATATATATATATTATATATATATATATATATAGATTTTATACACATATTTATTTTATTTAAACTCAGGTACAAAATTTATAGATATGGTATTGCATAATAAAATAATATGTCAACGAGGATACCAAGGCACTAACATTATTATTATTATATAATAAATAATAACAATCAAAAAAAAGACAGGAAATTTATAAGACCTATACAAAAAACTATGTGGACAACAAAAACGAGCATACACAAATTACAACAATATACAAGCAATCACGTATTATACAACAATAGGCTAATATATAACTCGGCATGGCTTTGCCTGGCCAAACACACTACGTAAATCCAAGACTTATCTAAGAATCAGGGCTTCTTTTTTTTAAAGGAGACAACAATACGTTTACTTTGGGTGCGACTACCCGGGGTTATTATATGGACCCCTAAGGGATAGTAATTAACAGTTCAAAGGTGGAAACAAGGATTTGACGCTACCAATTCACAACAATGGAACATATCTAAATATAACAAAATGAAACTACACTGTGATATTTGAACATCTCAAATTATAAACACAAATATAAAAAATATAAACCAAATATGCCAAGCAGCTTAAAGTGAATGAACTTTTATACGTGACGAGGAGGCAACATTTTGGAAAATACTGCTTTCCACATATAGTTCAGCTCCATGACCAGCTTTACTAGCTCAGAAAACATACACTTGCATAGATATATATACTATTGAAAGGCACACGGGGAACATGACAATAAAGTTAATATAAAGAAAAAAATAAGGACAGAATAATCCGTTTCAACTGTGCTAGGGACGCACACAATACAAATGTACAACCAATGACTTGTGTTATTGAGGGTATAAATGACGAAATCTTTCCTTAAAAAAACTGTATTATATAACAATTAAGCCTTAAGTTTATCGTGTTCAAATTCACGTACATAAGGAGACCAATAAACATAGAGATCACAAAACATTTCATGTATCACTTGACTACACAATTTAGACACCAGCAGACAGCCCGTTTAGATTACCACTGACACACTCACTCCTATTCTCAATCTGTAACTCCAAGGAACTTTATATTTCAGGCAGGAGAAGGTCTCTCTCCCATCTCCCCTCATATACCAACCTATTTCGACATTTTTGTCCTATAATCGTCCCCGCTCTTAAAAACCTATTTACTATTGACCTTTTCAACATACCTCATAGCCCATGACGCGAAAATATATCGGCCACAACGTAACGACACTGCACGCTTTGTACACGCAAAGGTAACCCCCACCTACATCAAAACCAATGCTCGGAAGTACCAACAAAACCTCCCCCCACCAACGCAAAAACCTACTGAACCACTTTGTACATACCTAAAGTCTCCCAGAAATACACAACATGCATGAAAAAGCAGATTCTCATCCTGCCATGCGGACAACCCCAGGCTTCCCCAAATGCCTATTATACAACCACCACCCCGCGGATCGGCAAAATTCATGTGTAAAAAATTTAAAAACCACTTCCTGTACTTGAGCAATGGCAGATGGCAAAATGTTTTAAATTTATCTCGCCTCATAATTCACCCCCACGCATTACATGGGATACATTCCTTCAAACTCGCCACGACTACCTCCCCTACCCGACCCTTCTAAGGTACATAATTTTACACAAGTGAAACATCCTTCATGTGCAAATAATAATATTGCGAAGCATCGAAGTCGCACCGAAATAATTCCCTCCTTCCCACCACCTGCGCAGGTCGTGATACAATTCACTTAACCACCATGCCATTCCACCCCAGTTGCGAGGGGAAAAAAAACGATGCTTCACTTAAACATGCAATGGCCAACGAGCTCTAGGTCTTCTTCTAGAGGGGAAATGATGAGACCCAACCCCCCTGATTGGCATTGGTGTCTCACCACGCTCCTTGTGCGCAAATCGGATCCTGCTGAACCACAAAATCGATATAATATAATTAATACTCAATGCAAAAAAAAGCGTTTGACGTCCCCCCTGCAAAACTGAGGTACAGTTGCAAGCAACATTGCATACTTTGCTATAAAGCCAGGACATTAAGACTACTTTGCCCTTGATGCAGGGTTTATTAAATGTCGCGGGCCTTCTTGGATATTTAGTGCCCAAAGGGACACTATGTACAAACCCTCCCCGAAATAAATTACACGCCGTCATCTGATCGACCTCCGCATATATAATGCATATAATGAATACCACATTATAGTGATACGATCAACTACAATTTCCAAACCCTCAGCATCACCCCATCCCCACCACTCGCCAACGTCATTAATCTTCGATTTTTCTCTATATATTAAACACACATCCCGTTAGCCTTGCCAATATGTCGAACAAGTCTCCGAACAAAACCAAAATGATCCCGTGAAATGAACCGTAGTACACAGTAGTTTTTATCATCTAACATAACCTACAAGGGTCGGTTCGACCACTACTCGGACCCACGTGTCTGTACTGCCCCCGTTCCATAAACAGCCCCAGTAAAAATCCTAGGGTTCTGCATACATGCAACAAAAGCAAATTGAAGACATGGGGCATCCCTGATGAATGCCCTCCTTGCGCAAGTTGTACAATACACTATCTTTGCAATTAACCCTGTACTTTAAAAATCCGCTCCATTTTACAATGAACGGCCACATGATGACCTCATTTCCAAGGATTATAGAGTTATTTAGTTTTTATGATTTTGGCCACCCGAAGTGGCTTTAGGTTTATTGTGCACCCATATCCATCCTGATGGACGGTTTTTAGCGCGAGAGCATATGGATACACAAAGGCCTAGGAACTAGGCCAAAAGGGTTACAGGAATATAGGGATTTATAATCTAATATCTATAGTTTCACTATTCTGTTACAAAGCAAATTTTAGGAAATTTGCTTAGTATATCTGGTATCTTATTTTTAATTATAAGATATTCTTTGGACATGATCAATAGGTTATTATACTGTCTGTCTCTGTTTTTCCTCATAAAGTGGAACAATTATGCACATAGTGTTTTTCAAGAGAGTGACCATATGCCTGATCCCATAATTTACATAGTTTTGATCATCATCTGTGGTCTCCAAACTGCCCAGGAAGGTACTTGTAACAGCCTAAGCCTGGCCACTACAACATCAGGTCAGTCCTGTTCACATTTTGCAAGGTAGTTGACTCATAAACATACTTATCTACGTTCATTGTTATCATAGCATAGTGGTTTATAGATTCTACTCAGGCTTCTAAACTGCATTCCTATAACAATCATTTTCATTATTTTACTTCTACTCCTACTATTATTCCTATGCTAGACAAGTTTTTTTTTTTATACCAAAGTTATATTCTAATTCTCCTTCTCATACTCTTTTTTGGACTACATATTCAACTTTATCATGGAAGGGAGGTAATCCAATGTGTTGATGGGATCATAGCAAATTGTACATTAATTCCTTTGTCCTAATTTTTTTTGAGGTATCTATAACCTGGCTTCCCAAATGAGCATGTTTGTTGTTTGGGAGTCATTATAGAGTTCAAGTCCAAGAGACTTCAGAGTATGACACCATCCCCCATAGAAACAGTAATTGATTGATATGTGGATTATGATAGAGTCAAGCCTCAGTGTTTAGGTTTTCATAGGGTTAGCTTTTTAGCGCATTAGGAATTGCAACAATTTTCTCAGTTGCAGTTTTTTGTTGTTGTGTAGACGCCAGTTGTTTAATTTCTTATGCCTCTAACTCAAAAACAAATTTATTATCGTTCTTAAAAACTAGGGGAAGGGTGACAAACAAAGAGCAGATAGCAGAAGATGCAGCCCTGCCAGAAAAGAAGACTTCCTGTTTCGATCCATCAGTGTTTATAACTTGTGATAACTTGTTACTACCAGGCTAGTGCGTGAGGGAAAATTCTTCTTGACGCAGTTGCTCTAACAAGAGATTTAGGAGGAAGGGATTACTAGCACTGAGGGCTTCTTGGGAGGAGGGGGACTTGTGGGGTATGTATATTAAATGAACTCATTTCCATGAAGGGGGTGTGAATGTGAGTGTGAAAAATGCTCTTGATTGCCTACAGTGATACAGTTCATGTAGGTTTTTTTATAAAACCTTAATGCATTGCACGTTTCACAATCCATTTATTAGTTTAGATCCTGTGTGTATTATTTAACCTCTTAGACACTTTTGTAAGATTCACCTGTGCCAGTGTCTGGTTCTTTCGTTTCTCAACATTTCTAATAACCCGACGAGTTACGTGTTAATTTCAACAATCCTATCCACTGATACTAGAATAGAATACCAAGCTCCTTTCCTCATGTTTAAGACTTTTGTAGATCTGGGACAGCCAAGAATAAATCCTGAGAGCTTTCATTTTTGCATTAACTCCATGGGGTCCCTTCTGGAAGAGAGGGAGAAGGAGAGAAAGGAGAAAGGAAAGGAAGAGAGAGAGACGGGAGAGAAGGGAAGAGAACCTTTCTTAGCTAATATCAACTTGGAGCAGCATAATCATTAAGGACTAATTAGCTATGTACATCATTCTCACGATTTCACATATTGCCACCATAAGTTGGGAATTGTTAGCCAGCAAACAGCTTTGAGAGGGATGGTCTTTTTTGTTATTTTTGTTTTTTTCCTTTTTTTTTTGAGGCTTTTTGAGTTTTTCTTTTTGCTTGTTTTTTTTTTTTTTGAGTTTTGAGTTTCTTTTTCTTTTGAGAGATTTAGCCTAGCCTTTACATTTCTTGTTAGTTGTGGTTATAGGGATTTGTTTTAAAGGGTACATCTACCACCCAAGATATCTGTAAGTTTAACGTAGCTAATGATTTTCACCCTGCAAAATAGCTGGGTGGGGGAGGGTGTCGTTTGCTTGTGTAAGATCTTAGTTTTTTTTAGAGGCCTAGTCGAATATCTTTTTAAATATTTTAATTTTGTTCGGATTAAAATTGCTTGAACCTCATGAAGGATAGAAAATATGGTATTCATTTCTTATGCCCCTTGTTGGTATGGATCTTCATGATAGCATCAGCTAGCTTTTTTTTTATAGCGCTCCTATATGTTTAGGGTTGAGGGGTTGGGGCAGGGGGTTTTAGTAGGTTAGTAGAGCATTTTAGGAGAGGCATTAATCGAAAATATATTTAAATAGCAGTGGGACCTAGAACTCTCCCACTTGCGTGTGTTGTGTTTGTTTTTGTTGTTTGTACTCTTCTATGGACATTTCTCTTTTTGAATCATTTCTGAAGCCTTGGGTAAAAAAGGAGACCAGAGGTACTTATTGACAGGTAATCCTATTATCCAGCAGAGATTAGTCTACCACCAATATTTCATTGGCTTAATTCATGTATTTTTCAACGGTTTTTGTTTGCACAATTCAAAATGCAAAGTATTTTTAGATCAACGAAGGGAAAAAGTGGGGTTTAGTGTTTTTTGGTTAAGTTTTAAAACTATAGTCGAGGGTTGTGTTTGCATGTGAGAAAGGGTGGAAATTACAGTGGTTCTTCTTGCCACTTTTACTTTTCATGAACCATAGAGGTTAGGGTTCCCCTCATTTCCAAAAACCCTTCCATCTCATAAATTTCCACGAACCTCCCTTCCATACTATCAAAGCAGCTCGCAGTCTAAAGCCAAAAACCCACACCCCCCTCACCCCACATTCCTCAGCAAACTCCTGATATTCCCATGACATTTACATTGACCTACTGGCACCCAAACTGACTCTTATGGATTACCTATCCAAACACTTTCTTAATTCTATTCATCAAACTTTTCACATTATGTTTATAGTCACTACACATCAACGATATGGGGACGATAGTCCTTAATCGCCTAACAGCACAGCACACCATTCTAAGACCAACACTGTCCGTACGCCTGAGGGAAGAGGACAGACCCTAACACCCCCCTCCTTCATCGCATTGAGTAAACAAACCATAAAAGTCCGTATTATTCTCCATGTTTACCATAAAATTCACAGGGATTGCATTCAATGCCTGGTGCCTCCCTTTACTCATTCCTTGTAGTGACTCCCACACCTCTGCCTCAGATTATAAGGGCCCCCCCCACCCATGAGAAGGTGTTCATATCATTTTTAATCCATTCGTACTTCCTCTCCCAATTCCTGTATTGCTTGTTCACTCACGTCTTTACTTTGCATCTCTGAAGCTTACTCCAAGTTATCGAACCTTTAAATTATAAAAAAATTATCTCCTCAGTTGTTGTTTAAGTCCTGTCTCACTTATACCGTCAACTTCATCCTGCACACTATAACTCACAATTTCAGTAAGCTTCTCGCCTTTGTGTCTGACTTGGTTTAGACAACAAGGCAGGGGACGGCTTGTCACCCCACAAAGCCTCCTCCACCCACCCAAAAATGCGCCGCCCCATCGAAAACTTATTATTTTTCCATACCTGGATTTGTCTTTAAGAGCGGGTCAATCTCATTCCACTGGGTTTAAAACCAGAGCTTCTCCTGCACATAACATTGTCGTATAATGACTCTCCAGGTAGGTGGTACCTCGAAACCATTACTCCCAAGCAAAAAGTGGCCTCCTTAACCTCGATGCAATAAAATTCTTAATTCGAGGCTTCACAAACTCATCACCCCTTATACTCTAAATCCCACCCCTCCAGGAGGTTCTACTCCCCATATTAGACGCCCATAAGTCACAAATAGTGTTCCCTATATCTGGCACTTTTTGTTAGCTTTTGTAGCATCCCATGTATTCAATTTCCAGTATCCTTAACGATTCGGGGAGACCCCAGCGAGCTCTACAAAAAACTCCCATGAGTGGGGTCAGAGAAAAAGACATTCAAACACACCGCACATGATTATGACCACCCGCCCTGAGTACACATCACCCCCTATCTAATACATGCGCCTCGCCCTATGCACAAAAGTATGCTCAATCCCTAACTTAAGTCACGTTCTCGCGTACATCTACAAACCCAGCCCAGGACAACAAGTCACCCAAAAATAGTGAAACAGAACCGCCCCCCCTTGGTTTTCATCGTCCCTTTACGGCGCACAACCACACAGTTTCCATCCCAACCGACCACTGTAATTTCGGCAGGCGACCTCAAAAATAATATACTCTCTAAGACATCTCTAACAAAAGTTATTTTTTTTTAATATTAAGATCATGTTCAGCCCGGCCCCATATACCCCTAACAACCAACCTTTCTACTACCCAATCCCCGGTTGTATTACCTGCTGTCCTGGACTCACGCGACCTCCCCCACCCCCCCACCATGAATATCCGACATGTCGTTTTTTCCTGAACGTTGTCCAGGGTGGGTTCAAGACAGGGACACATCCAGAGGTCAGAAGAAAGGGGGGGTAGCCCGCACAACTTCCTAGAAACCAGCTTCTTATGACATGTCAGTACTTTGGAGTGTTTCTCCATTGTGAAAATTTTCTGCCTTCAACAGTATGTACCTCGAACTCTCAAAATCTAGCACTTCAGCCTATCTGATCAGCATCATCTACACGTAATCTCACCTCATCACAACACTTCAAAAAGGCTCAACATGCGCAGAAATTCAGACTCATGCGATGCTTAATAGGTCACTCACCGAAGATTTAGAGTAGATACAATGTCGGCCCCTCTCCATTTCACCTGCCTCTCTTGTGCTAGAAGGATTTACTGCTCACATGTTCCACCTCGTCAAGGGAGGGGCGGGGAGGGGAGGCAGGTCCCAGGGTAAGAGTTCACACAGAATGACTCTAGTAAGCATGGCACCGATCAACCTCAGCACTCCATGATGTCAGACGCGTGGGTGAAGTGCCTCAAACAACCTCTTTCTTCCTGGAGCCTGACGGGGGGTACCTTCGCCATCGGACGATGACACGCCCGATGGGCGGCTTCTGTGTGGTTGCTGTGAAACACATTGAGCTGCTTGTGTGTGATTCCAAAGTGCCGCTGAGTGCGGCAAGTTTTTCTCTGTCAGGACACATAGTTACACCTGGTTTACAAAAATCCTTCAGTGTGCATGCATGTATGAAGGAATCTGCTGATGCAGGGGACATTTCAATGTTAAAATACCCCTCCTTGAAGACCAGATGTGGCCGCCCCCGTCAGACCACCTACCATGGTGAGTGTTCAGGGTGGATCATCCATATACACTCAAAAAAACGTCAATATATCAACTTCATTGGCCTCAAAAATGGCACTGTTCGCACACGTTCAACGTAGAGTACCGGATGTGATATGTGTGTGAAAGTCATGCAACCTGGACAGAAACTGCTCTGGGGCGAGTGTCGTTGACTTGCTTACTTCTATCCTGGTAACGGGTGTTCGCAATCTTCTCGTAAAAATCTGAGTAGTCAACAAAACTTGACGAAAGAATCGTATGTAGTTTCATTTCCAAGGCGATTTGCCACACAAGATTCACGTTGAATTGCCATATATTGTATCACGAATGATTGCTTAGCATTAACACATTCAATGATTCGCTTGCTGGTGTGATACGAGCCCTGTGGTCTGTGTTAGTTGAATACAAACCGTATTAAACACGCCCGGCACAAACATGCAGTCGCATGTCGTTCATGTTTGTTTTATTGGTAAAAACTCCTCCACAGGTGTCAGGGACTGAGTGGGAGACGCAGCTGATTGATAACGCTCAGCACACATTGAGCAGAGGAATGTCTAATAATTCTGGTATAATGGGTGTCTTATAGTGGTGTTGGTTGGATTGATAGGGTGTAGAACACTTTTGTTGTCGTGTATCATTTTTGTAAGGGTAATTAATTGGGAATTTTGTGATTTTAATCATTTTGTGTTGTTTGTACTTTTAATATAATTTTCACCTTGTATTGTAATGTTTAAAATAAAAATAAAAAAAAAAAAAGACTCCCCCTTTCACAATCATACTCACCCCTTGCAGTTTTTTTTTTTAAAAACACCTGTTATAAATACAATAAGTTCCCTATGTTTTTTAACCTCTATAACACTCAGAAGAAAGCCTCACCCACCTTTCCCAATATATGTCTCTATTTTGCGACACCAATGTTTTGGATATGATATGGGACATCCGCCACCAATACCCTCTCTGCACTTTCCCACCCCCTCTTTCCCCTGCCTACCCCACAAAACGTTTACATAATCCACTATTATTTATGCTATACCCCTTGCTTACAACCTCATCCACCCCCACATAATCAGACAACAGTTGCCCAACAATACACTACCTTGACCACCTTGCTAACTACCTACTCATCCATGGCCTGATTGCCACTCCAATCCTTCACAAAAAAAAAAATTAGACCACATGATATTGCTGTCTCCTCCCCACTTTATTATATGCCACACCACCACCTC
Organism: Cherax quadricarinatus; assembly: GCF_026875155.1. Lineage (NCBI taxonomy): Eukaryota > Metazoa > Arthropoda > Malacostraca > Decapoda > Parastacidae > Cherax > Cherax quadricarinatus. The sequence continues at coordinate 20,294,452 of NC_069452.1, read as the reverse complement.
AATGACCCGCTATCCAGAGCATCGCTCCTGACAGTAATTAGTAATATGCCATGTAGTAAGGAAAAGAAAGCGGAAAAGCGATACATAAACTCATCTGTGCCCTAGGTGTATCCTTAAATTTGCTGAAGCTGTTCGCCCAATAAATGTCCAATGCTACATAGGGGGAAAATCCTTCACGGTTCCAATACTTTACCTCTAACATTTGACACAAATTCCACTTTACTTTTCCGGTTCCTAGCTAACACTTAGCACATAACATCGTATCACATTCCTTCATTTCTTCCCCAATACATTTTCCTTTAGGCAATCATGTACCTTATCTAGCTCCCCCCCCAACCGCCTATACGCACACTTCCCACATAATGGAACACACATTTCACGTGCATTCTCAAAGTCCAAACAATCCAACCCTCCCTTACCATACCGGCACTTGTCACTACCTCCATCGCAATCTAGAACCCACAAGAATTTTAAGCACATTCTGAGAAATACTCGAGAATCGCCGCTCCTGTCATGGCAACACTGCTGAAAAAAACCGCAGATTTTATCTATATAATAATACATTGATCACAATTGCTCTTTGCACCTAAGGGGTCAAATGGTTTGGGGTCACAGCATTCTAAGCGATGCTGCACCGTTCAACTATTCTGTGTCGCGTTGTTTCCACCCTTGCGCAACCCACAGGGTCAGCCTCATTTAGAGGACACCACCAGAATTTTCGGGACTCCAGCCCACTGCCTGCATGCTGCACCGACATTCTTATCCCACTTCCACCACACCCTGACCACTCTCCAGGCCCCAATGATCATCGCTTTCCAGATTTACTTTCATCCCGGGGTAGCCCCCCCCAAACATTGCACACGACCTCCCCCACAAAGCCCTAACCTCGGCTGCCTCATCACCAGAAATAGTTGTATGGTTCAACGTAACTACAACCCGGCAAAGCTTCCCCACACCATACCCTCCCCGTTTGCCTCCTTTAGGGGCAGTCAACCATCCTAGATGACACTGGGTCTTGACACATGCCAAACAATATTTGTGACAATATGGAAACCCTTTGTCCCGAGGACCCAACCCATGTTGACTGCCTCACCCCACACACGCAGGTGACTGCACCCGGCGCTTTTTTTGCTTCCCGAAGAAACATAATGTGACACCACCTCACTTATTTCTTCCCCCAAACAAAAAACCCTGTTCTGAATGAGATATCCACAAGCTCCCTTTTCACCCTTGTTTCATACGCCCTTTTACTAACAACCCAAGTGGACAACACCCCCTTCCCCTCATGTCTTCCACGAACCACTAAATTTTTAATGATCCAGTGACTTTGACCATTGACCCCTACCTGGCAATCCAAATTGAGGACTAGGACAACACATCCCTACAACACAATCTAAGCTATTCCCCAGGATTTTTCGCAACCCCAAAACAAGCTTATAATCAGCTAACAGAGGCAAACGACATGGTGTGTCAGATTTCTTTTTATTTTTTTTAGATTTTGCCACCGAAGTAAAGTGGCTAGTTTATTGTGCACCCATAATCCATCCTGTGGAACAGGTATGTTAGGGCGAGGAGCATGTGGATACACAAAAAGGCTAGGAACTAGGCCCAACGGAAAGGGTTAAAGGAAATAACATATTGGATTTATATCTACAAATCTTAATTTAGTTCATTATCTGTTACAAGCAAATTTAGGAAATATTTGCTTATTAGTATATTTCTGGTATCTTATTTTTCATTTAATAGATATTCTTGACATGTTCACATTTGGTTATATACTGATCTGTCTCTGTATTTAAGCAAAATAGTGTTTCAAGAGAGTGACCCATATGCCTGATAACATAATATTTACATTTAGTTTGAGATCATTCAGCTGTGTGGTCTCCCAAAACTGCCAGAAAAAGTACTTGTAAACCAGCTAAGGCCTGGCACTACAAACATCAGTCAGTCTGTTCAATTGCAAGTTGCTCCATAAACATACTTATCTACGTTCATGTTTATCATAGTGGGTTTTTTTTATAGATCTACTCAGGCTTTACTGCATTCTATACAATCATTCTTCATTATTTTACTTCTCTCCTAATTGTACTCCCTAAGCTAGAGGACACAGTTTATACCACAAAGTTTTATTCTACGTTCTCCTTCTGGATACTCTTCTTGTGTAACATTACCAACTTTATATCATTGAAGGAGTTAACTCAATGTGTGATGGGATCCATAGCCATTGTTACATAATTCCTTTGTCCCTAATTTTGGAGTATTATACCTGGGCTTCCCCCCAATGAGATGTTGTTTGGAGTCATTTTATGAGGCAACCAAGAGCCTTCAATGATGACATTAGAATCAGTAATGATGTGTTATAGTGTCAAGCTCAGTGTCATAGGGGTTTTGTTTGCACCATTTAGGATTGCAAACAATTTCAGTTTGCAGTGTAGAAGCCAGTGTTATTATTCTTATGCCTCCTACTAAACCCCCAATAATATATATTATCGTTCTTAACTAGGGTCAGTAACTATTGGCGTCAGTTAACTATGGGTATTCAGTAATCTCCAAAGGAAGTGTTTTTTGGTAATGCCCAGAAATGAGATAAATCTGTGGACTAAACTTAAAAATCACATTTGGATTTTTAAAAGAGGTGGAATAACATCAAAGCTGCCTTTCATAGAAAACCTGGAAGCTTCTATAACAGAAAGGGGGAAAATTAAAAAGTCTGGGCTGGATTGGTATCGCCTCTGGTGCTGGCCAATGATAGTCTCAGAAAAAACTTGGTAAGTTGGGGGATGCTAGCCCTGCGGTAGTCAGTAACATGTGGGGGCTGATTAGTTTGTCCTTGGTAGACAGTAAGGGTGATGTGATGTGGGGTGGTTGGAGAGTGGGGTGTGCTGTTTCCTAGGGAGACAGTTATGGTGTGTGGGTGGTGTTGGAGATTTAGTCTTCCAGGTTAGTCAGTAAAAGTAAAGTAAATATACGCAGGAGGGAATGCATAGAATATGACCTCATGGGGAGACAGGGGAGGAAGATGCATGGGGGAAACAGTGTAGTTAAGGGGAACAAGATTTATTTTAAAACCCAATATTACAAACTAGTAATTACCACAGGAAAAAAATAGCAAAACAAGAGGACTCCACTAGAATAAGTTAGTGAGGATATAAATTACCAAAAAACAACTGATGAGAGCTCATTGTTGGTTGCTAGGTTCCAAGTTGAAGATAGGGGGGAAAAAAAATATGTTAGACAGATGAACATGCACCCAACAGGGAAATACAGTCCATGGCAAACGAAACCAAGCTTGTATACATTACTATGCAACTTTGGTTTAACTGTAGTGAATGGGAAATCTGGAAAGGAAGGAAAAATGGAATGATAAAATTGGAGTTTGCAACCTATTGACCACCCTAGAAATGCTGTGCCAAATTATGACACACAGAAATCTGCAAATTCCCTGCTTGTGTAAGTTTTTCTTCCAGAAATGTGGTCCTCTTTAGTCAGGAAAAGACTGTTGCCTAATATAAGTTTTTAAATTGCCAGGCACATCATCCTTTTTCTTAAGGGCTGTAAAAAAAAGATACAAAACATCTCCCCGACCCCATGGCGAAAACGGGGAAGCCAACAGCACTCAAGGGAGGGAAAGGAAGAGGATTTTTAGTGCACGAAGGGGAAACAACTGGCAGGATATATGGTTGGGAATCGTACACTAATCAGTATTTTCCTGGAAGGTGGAACCACAGTCGATGGCCTTCATTCCAAACCAAGTGATTACAGATACTAATGCGGAAAAAAAAAAAGTCCCCACCCAGTACCAACAATACACCAGGTCGACGATGACATTTCTTTCTTTGCAAATAAAATTAATACAGGTTTCTTAAAAGCAGCAAACGAACAACAAAATACCTTTCATCGGTGTTGGATGCTTATTTGCAGAGGCAAAGGCACAATGTTGTGGCTTTACAGACAGAGACCACATAAGGATCACTTACTTGGACTACGAAATATGGATCCTAGGTTGCCAACATATCAGATGCGGGACAGAGGTGAAACAGGAAAAAAAAGGAATGGGGGGGGGGGGGTTTTGTGGCCTGTAATTATCGCAGAGTCACTGTTTGCACAGAACTGACATTTATTTTATAATGCTCAAATGATTGTAGTTGAAGTTTTAGCAGTATAAAAGATCGGAGAACAAACGAGACCATTATATATTATATATATATATATTATATATATATATATATATATATTTATTATATAGATATATATATATATATATATCTCATATATTATTGTGTAGGGGATTGCGGGGGGGTGGAAGGAGGGGGAGGGAGGAGGGGGGGATAAGGAAGGGGGGAAAAGCAGGGTTCAGGTGAAGGTTGAAAGAGGAGGGTTGTGGTTTAGCGGTAAACGTTCTATTAAAACAGTATGGTAGGAATAAGGAAATTTATTGAGAGGTTAATGGAGAAGGAGTGCGGACTGTGTGGTGAATTTGTTTTTAGTTTGATGTGAGGGATTTTTCAGAGGGATATTAGGCAACTTACGGGTTAAGTTTTTTATCACACTTTGTTAAATATACGGAGGGATGGGAGGGAGGGTACGACTGGAAAGTCCATGGGTGAATGAAAAACAGGGTCGCTCCCTGGTTATGGAAATGGATGACAACAAATGTTTGCCGTATGTGTGGATGAGTCGGGTGTGAATTGCGTGAGTGAAATAATGATGGACCACGGGTGCTAGCACTGTGGAGTGTCCAGTTTCTTTGTGTCATGGACTATACAACTATTCAATATAGTACTCAGTTCCTTCAAGTAGTAGTAGAGATGTGATGGAATTAAGGTATAATATAAATGGGGTGGGTATTTGCCTCTATTCACTCTATGCAGGTGTGAGGAGGAGTGGTGAGGGGAGTAGGGCAGTATTTATAGGGTGTTTTTTTGGAGTTGGAAAGTGAATGGGACGGTTTGTTTTGCTTGTTCAGTTGTGCTGTAAGTCTATGTGTTAGAATAAGCATATTATTGATATATACAAAGATGAGGTCTACATACAAGTTGGTGACCTCTGATTGTTTACAAATTGAGAATTACTCTCGTTTGCTGAATATGTTATTTTTACCCCCCCCCCCACCTTTTTTTTTTTTTTTAAGGCTGGATTTTATCAACTGCCTGTGATTCATTCAAAAAATTAAGATTTATTATGTTCTTTGTCTAATGTACATAGTAGTCTTAAGTCGTATTATTATGTTGGTTATCTATGTAAATATCAGCTTAAGACATATTATTATGTTGTTATTATGTAACTAGGCAGTCTTAAGTCATTTATTATGTTGTTATTTTCTATGTACATAGCAGTCTTAAGTCATATTATTATGTTGTTATCTAGTACTTAGCAGTCCTTTTAAGTCATATTATTATGTTGTTATCTATGTACATAGGCAGTGTCTTATTAAGGCTATTATTATTGTGTTAATCTATGTACCCATAGCAGTCTCTTAAGTCATATTATTTATTTGTTATCTATGTACATAGCAGTCTCTTAAGTCATATTATTATGTGTTATCTATGTACATAGCAGTCTTTAATTAATTATAAAGTTTCCTTTAAAGTTTAAAAATTAAAGTTGTTATTTTTTATTTTTTTTTAAATTAATAATTTACTAAAAAAAAAAAATCCTTCTTTTTTAAATTTTTTTTTTTTTTTTTTTTTTAAACAAAAATTTTATTTTAAATTAAATCAAAAAAACTCCTTAATTTAAAAGTCCAATTATATTAGTTGTTATCTATGTAACATAGCCAGTCCTTTTTCCTGATTAAGTCATATTATTATGTTGTTATCTATGTACCAATAGCAGTCCTTAAGTCATATTATTATGTTGGTTATAATGTACATAGCAAGTCCTTTAAGTATATTATTATGTTTTATCTAATGTTACCCCATAGCAGTCTTCTTTAAGTTTAAGTATATTATTATGTTGTTATCTATTGTACACAGCAGTCCTTAATTAAGTCATATTATTATGTTGTATCTATGTAATAGCAGTCGTTGTCTTAGTCATAGTTTATGTTGTTATCTATGTTTTGTACCATATCAGGTTTTTCTTAAGTCATATTTTATGTTGTTATTCTATGTTACATAGAGTCTTAAGTTCATATTATTATGTTGTTATCTTTGGTACATCGCAGTCTAAGGTCATATTATGTGTTATCTATTGTACATAGCCGTTTAAGTCATATTATTATTTTGTTGATATCTATGTACATTAGCAGTCTTGTAGTCATATTATTATGTTTGTGATCTCTGTACAATAGCAGTCTTAAGTAAATATAATGTGAGTTTGTTTAGGTTGTGCCAGTTGTTCACAAAAATTAGTTTTGTTTTATCTGTGTTTAGGGAAGGGATGTGGAATTTGTGCGTGTGTTTTGTAGCAGCTACATGGCTGCGGTTTTTTTTTTTTATACTTTATACCTTTGGAATCCTGTGATGGTGGTTTCATTATATTAAGTTTTTATTTAATATTACTGTTGTTAAATGAATAGAGGGTTTTTAACTGCTAAGATATTTGCCACATTAGTTGCCTTTGGGAGATTGTTGTTTGACATTCATTTTTTTGTTAGCAACCTTCTTATAAAAAATATTAAGCATTTGAAGTGTATTTTCTTTTTTTTTACCAGGTTTTTGTGATTTGAGGTTGTCATTGTCAGTGTTCGTTTTTTGAGTTAAGTAAAGCATATATTCCATTGTTAATATTTGTTGTTTGTTAAATAATTTTGTTGTCTATGGTGGTTACTGTATCACTCATGATTCATGTATAATTCTATGTATCTTTAACGTCAGTTTTAGATGTAATCAGGTTTGGTCTGTTGGATTTATTTGCGGGAAAGGGGGGGGGGGGTGGATGGTGTGTAGTGGCGTGGAAAATTGTGACAAAAGGTTTTAAAAGCCCTCTTTACGGGTTTATGTATATATATATAATATATTATATATATTATATATATATCTAATATATATTATAGGGAAGTAGTACCACCTCTATATTATAAATAAATAAATTATATATATATATATATATATATATATATAATATATATATATATATATATATATATATATTATATATATATATATATATAGATTTTATACACATATTTATTTTATTTAAACTCAGGTACAAAATTTATAGATATGGTATTGCATAATAAAATAATATGTCAACGAGGATACCAAGGCACTAACATTATTATTATTATATAATAAATAATAACAATCAAAAAAAAGACAGGAAATTTATAAGACCTATACAAAAAACTATGTGGACAACAAAAACGAGCATACACAAATTACAACAATATACAAGCAATCACGTATTATACAACAATAGGCTAATATATAACTCGGCATGGCTTTGCCTGGCCAAACACACTACGTAAATCCAAGACTTATCTAAGAATCAGGGCTTCTTTTTTTTAAAGGAGACAACAATACGTTTACTTTGGGTGCGACTACCCGGGGTTATTATATGGACCCCTAAGGGATAGTAATTAACAGTTCAAAGGTGGAAACAAGGATTTGACGCTACCAATTCACAACAATGGAACATATCTAAATATAACAAAATGAAACTACACTGTGATATTTGAACATCTCAAATTATAAACACAAATATAAAAAATATAAACCAAATATGCCAAGCAGCTTAAAGTGAATGAACTTTTATACGTGACGAGGAGGCAACATTTTGGAAAATACTGCTTTCCACATATAGTTCAGCTCCATGACCAGCTTTACTAGCTCAGAAAACATACACTTGCATAGATATATATACTATTGAAAGGCACACGGGGAACATGACAATAAAGTTAATATAAAGAAAAAAATAAGGACAGAATAATCCGTTTCAACTGTGCTAGGGACGCACACAATACAAATGTACAACCAATGACTTGTGTTATTGAGGGTATAAATGACGAAATCTTTCCTTAAAAAAACTGTATTATATAACAATTAAGCCTTAAGTTTATCGTGTTCAAATTCACGTACATAAGGAGACCAATAAACATAGAGATCACAAAACATTTCATGTATCACTTGACTACACAATTTAGACACCAGCAGACAGCCCGTTTAGATTACCACTGACACACTCACTCCTATTCTCAATCTGTAACTCCAAGGAACTTTATATTTCAGGCAGGAGAAGGTCTCTCTCCCATCTCCCCTCATATACCAACCTATTTCGACATTTTTGTCCTATAATCGTCCCCGCTCTTAAAAACCTATTTACTATTGACCTTTTCAACATACCTCATAGCCCATGACGCGAAAATATATCGGCCACAACGTAACGACACTGCACGCTTTGTACACGCAAAGGTAACCCCCACCTACATCAAAACCAATGCTCGGAAGTACCAACAAAACCTCCCCCCACCAACGCAAAAACCTACTGAACCACTTTGTACATACCTAAAGTCTCCCAGAAATACACAACATGCATGAAAAAGCAGATTCTCATCCTGCCATGCGGACAACCCCAGGCTTCCCCAAATGCCTATTATACAACCACCACCCCGCGGATCGGCAAAATTCATGTGTAAAAAATTTAAAAACCACTTCCTGTACTTGAGCAATGGCAGATGGCAAAATGTTTTAAATTTATCTCGCCTCATAATTCACCCCCACGCATTACATGGGATACATTCCTTCAAACTCGCCACGACTACCTCCCCTACCCGACCCTTCTAAGGTACATAATTTTACACAAGTGAAACATCCTTCATGTGCAAATAATAATATTGCGAAGCATCGAAGTCGCACCGAAATAATTCCCTCCTTCCCACCACCTGCGCAGGTCGTGATACAATTCACTTAACCACCATGCCATTCCACCCCAGTTGCGAGGGGAAAAAAAACGATGCTTCACTTAAACATGCAATGGCCAACGAGCTCTAGGTCTTCTTCTAGAGGGGAAATGATGAGACCCAACCCCCCTGATTGGCATTGGTGTCTCACCACGCTCCTTGTGCGCAAATCGGATCCTGCTGAACCACAAAATCGATATAATATAATTAATACTCAATGCAAAAAAAAGCGTTTGACGTCCCCCCTGCAAAACTGAGGTACAGTTGCAAGCAACATTGCATACTTTGCTATAAAGCCAGGACATTAAGACTACTTTGCCCTTGATGCAGGGTTTATTAAATGTCGCGGGCCTTCTTGGATATTTAGTGCCCAAAGGGACACTATGTACAAACCCTCCCCGAAATAAATTACACGCCGTCATCTGATCGACCTCCGCATATATAATGCATATAATGAATACCACATTATAGTGATACGATCAACTACAATTTCCAAACCCTCAGCATCACCCCATCCCCACCACTCGCCAACGTCATTAATCTTCGATTTTTCTCTATATATTAAACACACATCCCGTTAGCCTTGCCAATATGTCGAACAAGTCTCCGAACAAAACCAAAATGATCCCGTGAAATGAACCGTAGTACACAGTAGTTTTTATCATCTAACATAACCTACAAGGGTCGGTTCGACCACTACTCGGACCCACGTGTCTGTACTGCCCCCGTTCCATAAACAGCCCCAGTAAAAATCCTAGGGTTCTGCATACATGCAACAAAAGCAAATTGAAGACATGGGGCATCCCTGATGAATGCCCTCCTTGCGCAAGTTGTACAATACACTATCTTTGCAATTAACCCTGTACTTTAAAAATCCGCTCCATTTTACAATGAACGGCCACATGATGACCTCATTTCCAAGGATTATAGAGTTATTTAGTTTTTATGATTTTGGCCACCCGAAGTGGCTTTAGGTTTATTGTGCACCCATATCCATCCTGATGGACGGTTTTTAGCGCGAGAGCATATGGATACACAAAGGCCTAGGAACTAGGCCAAAAGGGTTACAGGAATATAGGGATTTATAATCTAATATCTATAGTTTCACTATTCTGTTACAAAGCAAATTTTAGGAAATTTGCTTAGTATATCTGGTATCTTATTTTTAATTATAAGATATTCTTTGGACATGATCAATAGGTTATTATACTGTCTGTCTCTGTTTTTCCTCATAAAGTGGAACAATTATGCACATAGTGTTTTTCAAGAGAGTGACCATATGCCTGATCCCATAATTTACATAGTTTTGATCATCATCTGTGGTCTCCAAACTGCCCAGGAAGGTACTTGTAACAGCCTAAGCCTGGCCACTACAACATCAGGTCAGTCCTGTTCACATTTTGCAAGGTAGTTGACTCATAAACATACTTATCTACGTTCATTGTTATCATAGCATAGTGGTTTATAGATTCTACTCAGGCTTCTAAACTGCATTCCTATAACAATCATTTTCATTATTTTACTTCTACTCCTACTATTATTCCTATGCTAGACAAGTTTTTTTTTTTATACCAAAGTTATATTCTAATTCTCCTTCTCATACTCTTTTTTGGACTACATATTCAACTTTATCATGGAAGGGAGGTAATCCAATGTGTTGATGGGATCATAGCAAATTGTACATTAATTCCTTTGTCCTAATTTTTTTTGAGGTATCTATAACCTGGCTTCCCAAATGAGCATGTTTGTTGTTTGGGAGTCATTATAGAGTTCAAGTCCAAGAGACTTCAGAGTATGACACCATCCCCCATAGAAACAGTAATTGATTGATATGTGGATTATGATAGAGTCAAGCCTCAGTGTTTAGGTTTTCATAGGGTTAGCTTTTTAGCGCATTAGGAATTGCAACAATTTTCTCAGTTGCAGTTTTTTGTTGTTGTGTAGACGCCAGTTGTTTAATTTCTTATGCCTCTAACTCAAAAACAAATTTATTATCGTTCTTAAAAACTAGGGGAAGGGTGACAAACAAAGAGCAGATAGCAGAAGATGCAGCCCTGCCAGAAAAGAAGACTTCCTGTTTCGATCCATCAGTGTTTATAACTTGTGATAACTTGTTACTACCAGGCTAGTGCGTGAGGGAAAATTCTTCTTGACGCAGTTGCTCTAACAAGAGATTTAGGAGGAAGGGATTACTAGCACTGAGGGCTTCTTGGGAGGAGGGGGACTTGTGGGGTATGTATATTAAATGAACTCATTTCCATGAAGGGGGTGTGAATGTGAGTGTGAAAAATGCTCTTGATTGCCTACAGTGATACAGTTCATGTAGGTTTTTTTATAAAACCTTAATGCATTGCACGTTTCACAATCCATTTATTAGTTTAGATCCTGTGTGTATTATTTAACCTCTTAGACACTTTTGTAAGATTCACCTGTGCCAGTGTCTGGTTCTTTCGTTTCTCAACATTTCTAATAACCCGACGAGTTACGTGTTAATTTCAACAATCCTATCCACTGATACTAGAATAGAATACCAAGCTCCTTTCCTCATGTTTAAGACTTTTGTAGATCTGGGACAGCCAAGAATAAATCCTGAGAGCTTTCATTTTTGCATTAACTCCATGGGGTCCCTTCTGGAAGAGAGGGAGAAGGAGAGAAAGGAGAAAGGAAAGGAAGAGAGAGAGACGGGAGAGAAGGGAAGAGAACCTTTCTTAGCTAATATCAACTTGGAGCAGCATAATCATTAAGGACTAATTAGCTATGTACATCATTCTCACGATTTCACATATTGCCACCATAAGTTGGGAATTGTTAGCCAGCAAACAGCTTTGAGAGGGATGGTCTTTTTTGTTATTTTTGTTTTTTTCCTTTTTTTTTTGAGGCTTTTTGAGTTTTTCTTTTTGCTTGTTTTTTTTTTTTTTGAGTTTTGAGTTTCTTTTTCTTTTGAGAGATTTAGCCTAGCCTTTACATTTCTTGTTAGTTGTGGTTATAGGGATTTGTTTTAAAGGGTACATCTACCACCCAAGATATCTGTAAGTTTAACGTAGCTAATGATTTTCACCCTGCAAAATAGCTGGGTGGGGGAGGGTGTCGTTTGCTTGTGTAAGATCTTAGTTTTTTTTAGAGGCCTAGTCGAATATCTTTTTAAATATTTTAATTTTGTTCGGATTAAAATTGCTTGAACCTCATGAAGGATAGAAAATATGGTATTCATTTCTTATGCCCCTTGTTGGTATGGATCTTCATGATAGCATCAGCTAGCTTTTTTTTTATAGCGCTCCTATATGTTTAGGGTTGAGGGGTTGGGGCAGGGGGTTTTAGTAGGTTAGTAGAGCATTTTAGGAGAGGCATTAATCGAAAATATATTTAAATAGCAGTGGGACCTAGAACTCTCCCACTTGCGTGTGTTGTGTTTGTTTTTGTTGTTTGTACTCTTCTATGGACATTTCTCTTTTTGAATCATTTCTGAAGCCTTGGGTAAAAAAGGAGACCAGAGGTACTTATTGACAGGTAATCCTATTATCCAGCAGAGATTAGTCTACCACCAATATTTCATTGGCTTAATTCATGTATTTTTCAACGGTTTTTGTTTGCACAATTCAAAATGCAAAGTATTTTTAGATCAACGAAGGGAAAAAGTGGGGTTTAGTGTTTTTTGGTTAAGTTTTAAAACTATAGTCGAGGGTTGTGTTTGCATGTGAGAAAGGGTGGAAATTACAGTGGTTCTTCTTGCCACTTTTACTTTTCATGAACCATAGAGGTTAGGGTTCCCCTCATTTCCAAAAACCCTTCCATCTCATAAATTTCCACGAACCTCCCTTCCATACTATCAAAGCAGCTCGCAGTCTAAAGCCAAAAACCCACACCCCCCTCACCCCACATTCCTCAGCAAACTCCTGATATTCCCATGACATTTACATTGACCTACTGGCACCCAAACTGACTCTTATGGATTACCTATCCAAACACTTTCTTAATTCTATTCATCAAACTTTTCACATTATGTTTATAGTCACTACACATCAACGATATGGGGACGATAGTCCTTAATCGCCTAACAGCACAGCACACCATTCTAAGACCAACACTGTCCGTACGCCTGAGGGAAGAGGACAGACCCTAACACCCCCCTCCTTCATCGCATTGAGTAAACAAACCATAAAAGTCCGTATTATTCTCCATGTTTACCATAAAATTCACAGGGATTGCATTCAATGCCTGGTGCCTCCCTTTACTCATTCCTTGTAGTGACTCCCACACCTCTGCCTCAGATTATAAGGGCCCCCCCCACCCATGAGAAGGTGTTCATATCATTTTTAATCCATTCGTACTTCCTCTCCCAATTCCTGTATTGCTTGTTCACTCACGTCTTTACTTTGCATCTCTGAAGCTTACTCCAAGTTATCGAACCTTTAAATTATAAAAAAATTATCTCCTCAGTTGTTGTTTAAGTCCTGTCTCACTTATACCGTCAACTTCATCCTGCACACTATAACTCACAATTTCAGTAAGCTTCTCGCCTTTGTGTCTGACTTGGTTTAGACAACAAGGCAGGGGACGGCTTGTCACCCCACAAAGCCTCCTCCACCCACCCAAAAATGCGCCGCCCCATCGAAAACTTATTATTTTTCCATACCTGGATTTGTCTTTAAGAGCGGGTCAATCTCATTCCACTGGGTTTAAAACCAGAGCTTCTCCTGCACATAACATTGTCGTATAATGACTCTCCAGGTAGGTGGTACCTCGAAACCATTACTCCCAAGCAAAAAGTGGCCTCCTTAACCTCGATGCAATAAAATTCTTAATTCGAGGCTTCACAAACTCATCACCCCTTATACTCTAAATCCCACCCCTCCAGGAGGTTCTACTCCCCATATTAGACGCCCATAAGTCACAAATAGTGTTCCCTATATCTGGCACTTTTTGTTAGCTTTTGTAGCATCCCATGTATTCAATTTCCAGTATCCTTAACGATTCGGGGAGACCCCAGCGAGCTCTACAAAAAACTCCCATGAGTGGGGTCAGAGAAAAAGACATTCAAACACACCGCACATGATTATGACCACCCGCCCTGAGTACACATCACCCCCTATCTAATACATGCGCCTCGCCCTATGCACAAAAGTATGCTCAATCCCTAACTTAAGTCACGTTCTCGCGTACATCTACAAACCCAGCCCAGGACAACAAGTCACCCAAAAATAGTGAAACAGAACCGCCCCCCCTTGGTTTTCATCGTCCCTTTACGGCGCACAACCACACAGTTTCCATCCCAACCGACCACTGTAATTTCGGCAGGCGACCTCAAAAATAATATACTCTCTAAGACATCTCTAACAAAAGTTATTTTTTTTTAATATTAAGATCATGTTCAGCCCGGCCCCATATACCCCTAACAACCAACCTTTCTACTACCCAATCCCCGGTTGTATTACCTGCTGTCCTGGACTCACGCGACCTCCCCCACCCCCCCACCATGAATATCCGACATGTCGTTTTTTCCTGAACGTTGTCCAGGGTGGGTTCAAGACAGGGACACATCCAGAGGTCAGAAGAAAGGGGGGGTAGCCCGCACAACTTCCTAGAAACCAGCTTCTTATGACATGTCAGTACTTTGGAGTGTTTCTCCATTGTGAAAATTTTCTGCCTTCAACAGTATGTACCTCGAACTCTCAAAATCTAGCACTTCAGCCTATCTGATCAGCATCATCTACACGTAATCTCACCTCATCACAACACTTCAAAAAGGCTCAACATGCGCAGAAATTCAGACTCATGCGATGCTTAATAGGTCACTCACCGAAGATTTAGAGTAGATACAATGTCGGCCCCTCTCCATTTCACCTGCCTCTCTTGTGCTAGAAGGATTTACTGCTCACATGTTCCACCTCGTCAAGGGAGGGGCGGGGAGGGGAGGCAGGTCCCAGGGTAAGAGTTCACACAGAATGACTCTAGTAAGCATGGCACCGATCAACCTCAGCACTCCATGATGTCAGACGCGTGGGTGAAGTGCCTCAAACAACCTCTTTCTTCCTGGAGCCTGACGGGGGGTACCTTCGCCATCGGACGATGACACGCCCGATGGGCGGCTTCTGTGTGGTTGCTGTGAAACACATTGAGCTGCTTGTGTGTGATTCCAAAGTGCCGCTGAGTGCGGCAAGTTTTTCTCTGTCAGGACACATAGTTACACCTGGTTTACAAAAATCCTTCAGTGTGCATGCATGTATGAAGGAATCTGCTGATGCAGGGGACATTTCAATGTTAAAATACCCCTCCTTGAAGACCAGATGTGGCCGCCCCCGTCAGACCACCTACCATGGTGAGTGTTCAGGGTGGATCATCCATATACACTCAAAAAAACGTCAATATATCAACTTCATTGGCCTCAAAAATGGCACTGTTCGCACACGTTCAACGTAGAGTACCGGATGTGATATGTGTGTGAAAGTCATGCAACCTGGACAGAAACTGCTCTGGGGCGAGTGTCGTTGACTTGCTTACTTCTATCCTGGTAACGGGTGTTCGCAATCTTCTCGTAAAAATCTGAGTAGTCAACAAAACTTGACGAAAGAATCGTATGTAGTTTCATTTCCAAGGCGATTTGCCACACAAGATTCACGTTGAATTGCCATATATTGTATCACGAATGATTGCTTAGCATTAACACATTCAATGATTCGCTTGCTGGTGTGATACGAGCCCTGTGGTCTGTGTTAGTTGAATACAAACCGTATTAAACACGCCCGGCACAAACATGCAGTCGCATGTCGTTCATGTTTGTTTTATTGGTAAAAACTCCTCCACAGGTGTCAGGGACTGAGTGGGAGACGCAGCTGATTGATAACGCTCAGCACACATTGAGCAGAGGAATGTCTAATAATTCTGGTATAATGGGTGTCTTATAGTGGTGTTGGTTGGATTGATAGGGTGTAGAACACTTTTGTTGTCGTGTATCATTTTTGTAAGGGTAATTAATTGGGAATTTTGTGATTTTAATCATTTTGTGTTGTTTGTACTTTTAATATAATTTTCACCTTGTATTGTAATGTTTAAAATAAAAATAAAAAAAAAAAAAGACTCCCCCTTTCACAATCATACTCACCCCTTGCAGTTTTTTTTTTTAAAAACACCTGTTATAAATACAATAAGTTCCCTATGTTTTTTAACCTCTATAACACTCAGAAGAAAGCCTCACCCACCTTTCCCAATATATGTCTCTATTTTGCGACACCAATGTTTTGGATATGATATGGGACATCCGCCACCAATACCCTCTCTGCACTTTCCCACCCCCTCTTTCCCCTGCCTACCCCACAAAACGTTTACATAATCCACTATTATTTATGCTATACCCCTTGCTTACAACCTCATCCACCCCCACATAATCAGACAACAGTTGCCCAACAATACACTACCTTGACCACCTTGCTAACTACCTACTCATCCATGGCCTGATTGCCACTCCAATCCTTCACAAAAAAAAAAATTAGACCACATGATATTGCTGTCTCCTCCCCACTTTATTATATGCCACACCACCACCTCAATGACCCGCTATCCAGAGCATCGCTCCTGACAGTAATTAGTAATATGCCATGTAGTAAGGAAAAGAAAGCGGAAAAGCGATACATAAACTCATCTGTGCCCTAGGTGTATCCTTAAATTTGCTGAAGCTGTTCGCCCAATAAATGTCCAATGCTACATAGGGGGAAAATCCTTCACGGTTCCAATACTTTACCTCTAACATTTGACACAAATTCCACTTTACTTTTCCGGTTCCTAGCTAACACTTAGCACATAACATCGTATCACATTCCTTCATTTCTTCCCCAATACATTTTCCTTTAGGCAATCATGTACCTTATCTAGCTCCCCCCCCAACCGCCTATACGCACACTTCCCACATAATGGAACACACATTTCACGTGCATTCTCAAAGTCCAAACAATCCAACCCTCCCTTACCATACCGGCACTTGTCACTACCTCCATCGCAATCTAGAACCCACAAGAATTTTAAGCACATTCTGAGAAATACTCGAGAATCGCCGCTCCTGTCATGGCAACACTGCTGAAAAAAACCGCAGATTTTATCTATATAATAATACATTGATCACAATTGCTCTTTGCACCTAAGGGGTCAAATGGTTTGGGGTCACAGCATTCTAAGCGATGCTGCACCGTTCAACTATTCTGTGTCGCGTTGTTTCCACCCTTGCGCAACCCACAGGGTCAGCCTCATTTAGAGGACACCACCAGAATTTTCGGGACTCCAGCCCACTGCCTGCATGCTGCACCGACATTCTTATCCCACTTCCACCACACCCTGACCACTCTCCAGGCCCCAATGATCATCGCTTTCCAGATTTACTTTCATCCCGGGGTAGCCCCCCCCAAACATTGCACACGACCTCCCCCACAAAGCCCTAACCTCGGCTGCCTCATCACCAGAAATAGTTGTATGGTTCAACGTAACTACAACCCGGCAAAGCTTCCCCACACCATACCCTCCCCGTTTGCCTCCTTTAGGGGCAGTCAACCATCCTAGATGACACTGGGTCTTGACACATGCCAAACAATATTTGTGACAATATGGAAACCCTTTGTCCCGAGGACCCAACCCATGTTGACTGCCTCACCCCACACACGCAGGTGACTGCACCCGGCGCTTTTTTTGCTTCCCGAAGAAACATAATGTGACACCACCTCACTTATTTCTTCCCCCAAACAAAAAACCCTGTTCTGAATGAGATATCCACAAGCTCCCTTTTCACCCTTGTTTCATACGCCCTTTTACTAACAACCCAAGTGGACAACACCCCCTTCCCCTCATGTCTTCCACGAACCACTAAATTTTTAATGATCCAGTGACTTTGACCATTGACCCCTACCTGGCAATCCAAATTGAGGACTAGGACAACACATCCCTACAACACAATCTAAGCTATTCCCCAGGATTTTTCGCAACCCCAAAACAAGCTTATAATCAGCTAACAGAGGCAAACGACATGGTGTGTCAGATTTCTTTTTATTTTTTTTAGATTTTGCCACCGAAGTAAAGTGGCTAGTTTATTGTGCACCCATAATCCATCCTGTGGAACAGGTATGTTAGGGCGAGGAGCATGTGGATACACAAAAAGGCTAGGAACTAGGCCCAACGGAAAGGGTTAAAGGAAATAACATATTGGATTTATATCTACAAATCTTAATTTAGTTCATTATCTGTTACAAGCAAATTTAGGAAATATTTGCTTATTAGTATATTTCTGGTATCTTATTTTTCATTTAATAGATATTCTTGACATGTTCACATTTGGTTATATACTGATCTGTCTCTGTATTTAAGCAAAATAGTGTTTCAAGAGAGTGACCCATATGCCTGATAACATAATATTTACATTTAGTTTGAGATCATTCAGCTGTGTGGTCTCCCAAAACTGCCAGAAAAAGTACTTGTAAACCAGCTAAGGCCTGGCACTACAAACATCAGTCAGTCTGTTCAATTGCAAGTTGCTCCATAAACATACTTATCTACGTTCATGTTTATCATAGTGGGTTTTTTTTATAGATCTACTCAGGCTTTACTGCATTCTATACAATCATTCTTCATTATTTTACTTCTCTCCTAATTGTACTCCCTAAGCTAGAGGACACAGTTTATACCACAAAGTTTTATTCTACGTTCTCCTTCTGGATACTCTTCTTGTGTAACATTACCAACTTTATATCATTGAAGGAGTTAACTCAATGTGTGATGGGATCCATAGCCATTGTTACATAATTCCTTTGTCCCTAATTTTGGAGTATTATACCTGGGCTTCCCCCCAATGAGATGTTGTTTGGAGTCATTTTATGAGGCAACCAAGAGCCTTCAATGATGACATTAGAATCAGTAATGATGTGTTATAGTGTCAAGCTCAGTGTCATAGGGGTTTTGTTTGCACCATTTAGGATTGCAAACAATTTCAGTTTGCAGTGTAGAAGCCAGTGTTATTATTCTTATGCCTCCTACTAAACCCCCAATAATATATATTATCGTTCTTAACTAGGGTCAGTAACTATTGGCGTCAGTTAACTATGGGTATTCAGTAATCTCCAAAGGAAGTGTTTTTTGGTAATGCCCAGAAATGAGATAAATCTGTGGACTAAACTTAAAAATCACATTTGGATTTTTAAAAGAGGTGGAATAACATCAAAGCTGCCTTTCATAGAAAACCTGGAAGCTTCTATAACAGAAAGGGGGAAAATTAAAAAGTCTGGGCTGGATTGGTATCGCCTCTGGTGCTGGCCAATGATAGTCTCAGAAAAAACTTGGTAAGTTGGGGGATGCTAGCCCTGCGGTAGTCAGTAACATGTGGGGGCTGATTAGTTTGTCCTTGGTAGACAGTAAGGGTGATGTGATGTGGGGTGGTTGGAGAGTGGGGTGTGCTGTTTCCTAGGGAGACAGTTATGGTGTGTGGGTGGTGTTGGAGATTTAGTCTTCCAGGTTAGTCAGTAAAAGTAAAGTAAATATACGCAGGAGGGAATGCATAGAATATGACCTCATGGGGAGACAGGGGAGGAAGATGCATGGGGGAAACAGTGTAGTTAAGGGGAACAAGATTTATTTTAAAACCCAATATTACAAACTAGTAATTACCACAGGAAAAAAATAGCAAAACAAGAGGACTCCACTAGAATAAGTTAGTGAGGATATAAATTACCAAAAAACAACTGATGAGAGCTCATTGTTGGTTGCTAGGTTCCAAGTTGAAGATAGGGGGGAAAAAAAATATGTTAGACAGATGAACATGCACCCAACAGGGAAATACAGTCCATGGCAAACGAAACCAAGCTTGTATACATTACTATGCAACTTTGGTTTAACTGTAGTGAATGGGAAATCTGGAAAGGAAGGAAAAATGGAATGATAAAATTGGAGTTTGCAACCTATTGACCACCCTAGAAATGCTGTGCCAAATTATGACACACAGAAATCTGCAAATTCCCTGCTTGTGTAAGTTTTTCTTCCAGAAATGTGGTCCTCTTTAGTCAGGAAAAGACTGTTGCCTAATATAAGTTTTTAAATTGCCAGGCACATCATCCTTTTTCTTAAGGGCTGTAAAAAAAAGATACAAAACATCTCCCCGACCCCATGGCGAAAACGGGGAAGCCAACAGCACTCAAGGGAGGGAAAGGAAGAGGATTTTTAGTGCACGAAGGGGAAACAACTGGCAGGATATATGGTTGGGAATCGTACACTAATCAGTATTTTCCTGGAAGGTGGAACCACAGTCGATGGCCTTCAATCCAAACCAAGAGATACAGATACTAATGCCGGAAAAAAAGTCCCCCACCCCAGTACCAACAATACCACCAGTCCGATGACATTCTTCTTTGCAAATATACAGGGTCTAAAGCCAGCAACGAACAACAAAATACCTTTCATCCGTGGACTGCTTGCAGAGGCAAAGGCAATGTTCGTGGCTTTCACAGAGACCCACATAAAGGATCACTTGGACAACGAAATATGGATCCCAGGTTACAACATATACAGATGCGACAGAGTGAACAGGCAAAAGGAGGGGGGGGGGTTGGCCTGTATATCGCAGAGTCACTTGTTTGCACAGAACTGCTTAATGCCTCAAATGATGTAGTTGAAGTTTTAGCAGTAAAGATCGAGAACCAAAACCTAGTCATTGTTGTAGTCAACAACATCCGGATGCAACGTCCCAGCAATTCCAGACAGGCTGTAAAAATTGACCACTGTCGGGAAAATCTCCCTTTTCTGCCCCAAACACCTTGCTCCTGGGATTTCAACTTAAGCACCTAAAATGAGGAATGTAGCCAAATAAATGTTTTGCAGTGATAACACAGGAGCAGCTCTGACGAGAACTCACATACACCACGAGCTTTTAAATGCTCTGCACGAAAATTCAATTAAACCAGCAAATAATAGAGCCTACTAGACTGGAGAATACACTAGACCTCATCTTCACTAACAATGATAATTTGATAGACATATCAAAAACAATATACTCAGATCACAACATAATTGAGGTTCAACCTGTATGTGTGGAGCCCAGACCGACATGAGACTAGACACGAGAGAGCATTCACCAAATTCAACATCAATAACAAAACCATAAAGTGGGACCCAGTAAGCCAAGTCCTAACTGATATAACTGGGAATATAGACTAAGCAACACAGACCCCAACTTATGGCCTAGAACAGATTAACTCGGGCACCGATGTATGCAGCAAGGCTTATTCCTCAAAGAAAAAGGAGGGGTAGATTGTCAAATGAAAGAGACAGGCACTCCCTTTACAGGCGACGAAAGAATAACAGAGCGGCTAAAAGAGGTCAATATTATCAGAAAACGCGTAGGGAGACACTGATCAAAGAATAGCAAACATAGAACTTAAGGCCTAAAGAATCTTAAGGAGTTCAGAATCGCGGAAGAACAAAAAGCCATAACTGAAATCGAAAGAAACCCAAAGTAGTTCTTTTCCTATTGCCAAATCAAAGTCGAGAACAATGTCCAGTATTGGACCCCTACTTAAGCAAGTGGTTCCTCCACAGATGACAGCAAGGGAAATGTAGTGAGCTACTCAAGTCCCAATATGAACTCAGTTTTTAGCAAGCCGCTAACCAACTGAGAGTCGAAGATCAAAATGATTTTTTTTATGAGAGAGGCCACAGACTATGGTTAACACAAGCCTATTTGATGTTAATCCAGACGCCAAATGACTTCGAACAGGCGATCAATGACATGGCTCATGCACACTCCAGGGCCAGACTCATGGAACTCCGTGTCAACAAGAACTGTAAGAAGCCCCTATCACGAGCTTTGTAAAATCCTATGGAGAGGAGCATGGACACGGGGGTCGTCCGCCCGTTACTAAAAACAACAGACATAGCCCCACTTCCACAACGATAACGCTAACATCGCCATATCAATAAAAATCTTTGAAAGGGTCCAAAGAAACAAGATCGCATCGTCTCAGCCAGCGGGCAGCGGCAACAGAACCTTGTCCCTATATTTTTACCTTCTACCTGAGGTCCCCAGCAGCCCATGATGGCCTAATCAAGACCCACATAACACGTAACATGTGGTGGATAACAGAATGAATTAAAATTTAAAAAAAAAATCCAATACTGCAGAAATCACCCAAAAGTTCACAAATTAACCAACTAATAGGACTCGTACTTACCACGTCCACTCCCACTGCCACTGAAGTGATACCTCACAACATTCACCCATCGCCTATACCACCTGAAACCACAGCCAATGGACAAGGTCAAGCAATGAAGAAGATCCAGTAACCAGCTAAGGACTCCTAACACAAAGGTGAGAGCCGTATAACACGAGAAAACTTGTGGTACTGCCAGCCAGACACAACCCTCATCACCCACTTGGCATCACCACAACACACACAACAACAACAAACATGGCCACCGCGCCACAGTCCAAGATAACTCCTTCCCAGTTTTGATGTCAAGAATGATCACCGAACCCAGAAATAGCTAAACTCCTTAACGATTCAGAACCAAACGATCACGCACACAAACTCAAAAAAGCAGAACTAAAAGCTAGCATCTGCAGAATACCTCGACAAGATCACTGCTCTGACATAAACTAGACACACTAGAACAACAAAGCAACACCCACACCCAGTCCCTAGACAACCATCAACACTCTAATAGACCAAGTCACCCTACTTACTACACAACATTATAGAGAAAGATCAAGAGTGGACCAACAACTTGGCCAAAGTCATCACAAACTTCCAAGACCAAATGAACCACAACAGCTATCTGACTCTGTTTGTGTGTTAACACCACATCTCCCAGCCACAGTCACCCAAAGAGACCTGCAATGGAGACCACCCTACACTTATCAATGAAGCACCTTCGCCTTCACAAACATAGGGATGACATAAAGGATTGCAAACGATAGGCTACCAAGCAGGTAAAAAAAAACAGTGCTGTTAAAATTCCAAACTAAACTAGCCTAACAAAAAAAACAACCTACTAAAATAACATCTATTTCTATGAAAACTGATGTTTACGTCAATGATGCCTTACAAAATAAGACAAAACTTCTTTATCGGCTAAGAAAATTACGCTAAGCCCCAAAAAATCCACCAGTGCTTTTGGAGGGATGGAAAAATCGCAGTTAGGAAACAGCCCACTTGGAAAAGATACGTCACTCTACAGAACATGACCTTAAAACCTTGCCTTAGTGAGGCTGGACTAACAGAATCAGAGTAAAGTGCAGATAATACCCCAGTCCACAGTTAGTGTTTATATTGGTCATAAAAATGTGCCCCCCCCAATTCTCCAAACCCAACAACAATCAATGATCCTTGTTGTATTCACCGACCAATCTACCACAACGTCTTAAATTGTGTTTAATATCTAACAAAATCAATCTCCAATTTTTTAAAACTTACTACATCACTGTTCTAATCATAATTTTAATATAAACGAGCCATAACATGACTCAATAATTCTACTACACTTTAAGAAATACTCAATTGTCCCATTTTAATTCTAAAAACCCTATATTGCCCAATTTTGCTTAAACTATATTGAATCAAACATATCGTAAACTTACTTTATAATGACCATTATATTCTAATACTTTTTAACTAGAATATTCAACTACAACTTTTATATTATCCTGTCTACCATCTTACTAGCATATTATAACCAAGTCATTGCCATTTTATTTTATTGTACATTTTATCTTGTCAATTTAAATCAAGTTATACTATAATTCTTGTAAACAACTTACATAAGACCTTAGTGCAATTACAATTGAGAGACTTGTGCCTTATATTATTAGATTAAACTCAGTTGTACTATAGTCAATACCAAATTCATTTTGTTAGACCATAGTGCAATTACTAGTGAGAGACTGGTGCTATTTTTAATTTGTATTTTTATATTATTAGATTAAATCTAGTTGTACTATAGCTCATTCTAGCTCAAAACATAGACTCCACAAAAGTCATTATATTAGACCTAAGTGCAATTCAAGTGAGAGTCTTGTTCTATTTTAAATTTGTATTTTTATATTATGTTTATACCTAGTTGTACTTTAGTTCATCCCAGCACAAAAACATAGACAAACATCAGCTTCATTATGTGTAGTTTTGACTATACTCTATATGGCCAAAATATCTAGCTATATACTTATCCAAAATTCCCACCCCCTACGATATCAGTACTAGAAACTCAACACTCAACTCAGGATATGAATAAAACCATAATTTAACCTAGAAGATGATTGATCACGTTGACCCTGATCTAAACCTCCATAATCTGACACCCAATCAAAACCTATTGGAAAGTAACTGCCTTTATTACACAGAAATCACAACCCAGCACTACCCTAAACAATGTAAAAGTCTATCAGTACTTAACTACAACATCAGTCCTTAAGCAAACACTATGATGACCTCCTGGCACTCCTTTAATCACTAAAGACACCCTTCTCCTGCATTATTCTTACTGGAACTGGCTTAAGCAGGACACAATAGATATCTACCCTCTACCAGGATACACGCAAATTCACAACGGCAGACCAAACCAAGTTGGGGGTGGTATTGCAATCTATTACTCTAACCAATTATCTTGTTTTTGCACCACTTGCTTTAGTGATGAATATGGGGAATACATTTTTGCAAATTTTTACTGTAAAGAACCTTAAGACACCTATAACAATCGGTGCTATTTACCGGATACCTCACACAAACATCCCAAATTCGGTGAGAAATTAAAAGTCACTAATAACAAACAGAAAAAATGAATAAGCACCACCTTCTCTTAGCTGGAGATTTTCAACATCACCTTGGCTTACTAGATATCAGCCTGTAATTGATTTCATCAACAATATGAAAAAACACACCTTCTTTTATACCAACAATAAACTAAACCAACGTGGCTCACGGACAAGTGGGAACCTAATGACCACATATGGACCAAAAATACTAGCCCCCCTTAAATCAGGGATAATCACAGAAAAGCACTACAGACCACTACCCTACTTTCCTCCTGACAACATTAGTAAAAACCCCCACTGAATACAACAAAGTCTCATTTAGACTCCATGACGAGGCCTCAATAAGGAAGTTCACAGCTGACCTAGAGATTGTTGGACTGGCCTACAGATTCTCCAAGGCAATGGGATTGATGACTGGACAGACATTTTTCTTAACAAATTACTTAGGGCTATACAACAAACATTGGTCCTATAAAAACGAAACAGATCACAAACAAACGGCTTGGTTGCCCATGGCTAACCAGCACCATTCTGAAATCCATTGACAAGAAACACCCAATATGAAAAGCAAATATGAGAGGGGTTGATACACAAAGATATTCTTAAACACTATTCATCAGTTCTCACCAAATTAAAAAGAAAGCCAAAACAACTATACACTCCAGTAGATCACGACACTAGGGAGATATAAAAAAGACCTGGAAAAAACACTCTCTCAGATTTAGGGACCACAAACTGAAAAAAACAAAGAATATTGTCCTAACTAAACCCAATGAAAAACCATACATCCCACTGACACAGCAAACAAGAAAAACGACTTCTTCTAAAACCATAGGATCAAATCTCGCCAATAAAACCCCCACATACCAATCCCCATGCTGGGGATCCCTAGATGGGAATTTCCCAAATTCTTTTTTCTTGCCCCCAAACAACCCCTTTGGGAAAGGGTCCCGAGATTTTAAAATTTCACTTAAAAACAACTCAGGGAATTGTTAATGAAAAAAACCTTTACTTTAAAAGCGAGGCCCATATCCTTCGCTGTTTTTTATTATTTTTTAAAAAAGTCACTAAAAAATAGCCCCTTTCCCAAAAATTTTACTCAAGATGGCGGGGGGTTAACCAATACATAAAGGTGGTGACCCACAGACTTAAAAAACTTTTGGGCCCCAATATCAAACTTACCATTGCTACCCCAAAAATCTTTGAAAAAACCCCGTAAAAAGGGGACTATATTCTTTTATAACAGAAAAAAATACTCAACCCCGGGCCAATTTGGTTTCAGGAAAAAAAAAAAGCACAAAAGATGCAATCAAAAAAGTGCTGGGATCTGCTTTACACGCATTGGAAAAAAAGGAATACCCATTTGGGAAATTTTTTATTGCCTAGAAAAGCTTTTGACAAAAAAGTGGGACCATGAACCCCTACTCCACAAATTTGATCAAAACGGGAAAAGGGCCTTGGCTTGCTTATTTCAAATCTTACCTTACTAAAAAGGTATCAGTTTTGTCCCCATTAAAGACACGCATCAACAACCACGGCACTTGAAAATGGATTCGCGGGGGAAGTGCCCTTTGCCCTGCTCTTCCTTTTATACATCAAGGGTTCTTAAAAAGAAACCCCAACACCTAAAAACCCATTTTTTTTGTGACGACATGATTTATGTCATTCTCACCCTAATCTTGCCCCCCTCAAACCATTGTAACGAGGAGCTGACAAAATATGATTTGGGAGGGAAGCCAAAAAAACTTCGTTAACACTGACAAACCTACTATATTAGGTTTGGTAGCAGAGCAGGAGATGCAAAAATTTAAAAACAATTATGATCGACAAACTTAATTACCAAAATTTAATAAAGGGAAAATTTCCCTAGGGCCTTTACCTTGAAAAAAACCCGAATTTCAGCCCCCATACCCAAACCCCCAAAAAAAAAAAAGTACCAAAAAAGGGTTTGGGGGATCCTCTCCAAGTTTCGATATTTAGTCCCGCAAAAATCCCCTTTCCACACTATCCCACACTTATTTACCCATACCTCACCTTGTATTTGTGTTGGGGGATAAAACTGCAGCAAAACACCTAAACCCAATAAAAACCCAAAAAAAAGCTGCGGGTAAGAAAAAAAAAATAAACCCCATCCCTGGCAACCCCCCCCCCAATTTTTCATAGATCTAAATTTAAATCTCGGGTTCAATAAAACCCACACTTACTAGTGTAATTTTTATTTTCTACGGGGCCCTTTAAACCCCAAATTTATCAATCTTGCCCTAAAACGCTTTCTTGATAGTTGGGGAAGGGAAACCATAGGAAAAACACCAGACAAAAACATCCTACGACCCCTCGTGTCCGACTAAAAACCTTCAAAAAAATTAAAAAAGTATGTAAAAGGGCCCCTTAATCTGGAACCCCTACTGAGTAAACCTGAACTGCAAAACACATTCATCCCCTTTCAAAAACAAACCCTTAGAAAAACTCTTTCCCCGGGATAAAACCCCAAAAATAATTTAAAACCGAATACCACCTGGTGGTTCCACTTAACTCATCCCCCCATTTGCCTTTTAAACAGAAATTTTTAATCTCAATCTTAAAATAATGAATCCAGGGATACTCCAAATACTGAAACTATGAACTGTTTTAAAAACAAAAGCATTTTCGTTTTAAAAGACCGGCTTTGGAAAGAGGGGTTTTAAGGAAAAAGGAGGGGAAAGGAGGGAAAATTTTGGGAAAAGGGGTTGGGGGGGGGGGGAGGGGTTTAGGTATAAAAGGTAAGGGGCCCAAAAACCCACTTTGGGGTAATTTAAAAAAGTGTATTTTTAAAATTGAAAATATATTTTTTAAAAGGGGATAATACAAAACCCATCGGGTTTTCACATAAAATAAAAATTGGTAATAAGTACAGGGATTGAATTGGTGTAGTTTTTAAAAATTTTGCAATTGTTTTTTTTTTTTTTTTTTTTTTTTTTTTTTTGCGTTGCAAAGGGAATATTTATCCAACAAGAAAGGAAATTTAATTTTCGGGCCCGGTTTTTTAAAAGGGCGTGAAAATAGCTTCTTAAGGGGGTTTGTCCAAAAATAGTAAATTTGCAAAATTTTTAAATTTTAAAAAGTTTTTTAAAGATGCCCCCAAATTTGGGGGGCATAATTTTCTCGTATAATAGGGGGTTTTTTGGGTGGTTTCCAATCTTCTTCTCGGGAAATTTTAAATCAAAATCAGGGGGTCGGGGGGTTAATCATCTTTATGAAAAAAAACGCAAATCTCTGTGGGGGGGTCATTTTTGGCCCTTTTGGGAGGCGGAGTTTTGGGAGGGTTGTAATCGGGTGGTATTTATCACTTTTTATGGATGTTCTTATCTGGCATGTATAGTTTTTTGCATTGTATAAAGTTTTTTTTTTTTAGAGGGGTAAAGGCGTAATTTATGGCAGAAAATTAATTTTGTTGTGTGGGGTTAAATTTCCCATTTTAACTCTGTCTCTTTCCTGGTTTCGGTAATAAAGCGAAGAGCTCTATTCTGGACCCTTTGAAAAAAAACCTTTGCATTTGGCCCTTTTTTGTTAATGACATTGGGACACAAGGGTATTCAAGTTTTGGGCCCTTATTATCATTTTATTCAGATTTTTTTTGACATTTTGGAGGGGCTTGTTTAAATGCAAAAGGTTTTGCAAAGCCCGGTTTTTGGCGGGGTTGATTTTTTTGTTAAAAGAGATGTTGAGTGGAGAAACCTGTTTTTTCTTTCCCAAGATCTTGTTAGGGTTTTTAATGGCTACAGGTAACCTTTTGGAGATACCCTTTTTCTTCGAGGG
This sequence comes from Cherax quadricarinatus, assembly GCF_026875155.1. Taxonomy (NCBI): domain Eukaryota; kingdom Metazoa; phylum Arthropoda; class Malacostraca; order Decapoda; family Parastacidae; genus Cherax; species Cherax quadricarinatus. The sequence goes on along the minus strand of NC_069452.1, from coordinate 20,266,049 downwards.
TTTTTGGATGCAAAAACCCCTATCGTGCTAAAAAGGACCTTGGAGGGGTTTTCGTAATTCCCCTTTTTCTTCCCCCAAATTAAAATGTTCGAGGGAAGTTCAATATTCATTTTTTCTATGACTCTCTCAAAATTGTTTTTTTCCGGTTACTGGAGTTATGGGGAGGGAAATGAAAAACATCACTGAAAAACTGTGTCCAATTGTGTCTTTAAAAACCGGGTTTTGGGAAAAGGGTCTTTAACAAAAATTTTAAAAACGGAATGGACTGAGACAAAAACCCTTGTGGGGACCCCACCCGCGGTAAAAAAGGTTCTGTGGGCTTGCCATGAAAGGGGGGTTTTTTTTTTCTTTGGTTAAAAAATTATAAATTACTCTGAGAAACCCAAAGTTAGGGTTTGGGTTTGGAAAAAGGTTTTATAAAGGGCCCTCATCCCCTAAGCTATAAAAAAGCTTTTTAAACTTTTGGGGGGGGAAATTTAAGGCAAATTCCCCTGTGTTTTAGATTGCAAAAGGTCAAAAATAAATTTTTTGCATGATTGGTACCTCTATGTGTTTTTTAAAGCCAAATTTTTTTTTCGTAAAAAAGTGTTAAATTCCATATAGAAAATTCAATCTGTTGGAAATGATTTTCTCAAAAAATTTTTTCCAGTGACTTCAAGTAAAGTTTTAGGTCTATAGTTCCCGGTTGGTGGTTGTCTTTGGGGGGCCCTTAAAGCAAGAAAGATTTTTGCAGTCTTAAAAATTTGGAAAATTTTCCTGGGGCCCAAGTTGGCTTTAAAAGAGATTTCCCAAGGTTGTTTGCAATTTCTGGGTTTGGTATTTTAAATTTTTTCATTGTTTTTCCCAGAGGGCCAGGGGTCTTTTTTCATTCTTAATAACCTAAACTTTTCTTAGAAAAGTAATGGGTTTTAGAAAAGCGGGGTGGGGTATCTTCAAGAGTTGAAGTATCAATTGTGGGTTTGTGGTTGTAGATAAACCCAATTTTTCCCATTCTTCCATTCATTTCTAACTGTTTGATTATTATTAAATTGAAAGGGGTTATTTTTAAAGAGAGAATTTTCCCCCAACACCCACCATCAAATTAGCGGGGCCCCTGTGGATCGTAAATTTTTAAATTTCAAATCTTCACCCATCCCCAATCAGTAAAGGTATGAACTAGGTATTAGGAGCCTTTGCTTTCCCCCTAAAATTTTGTGGATTTTAAATCCAAAATTTTGCTGGTTCACGTTTATTTTGGATTAGCTTAAGTTTTAGAAATTTCCATATGTTCTTTTGGGTTGAAAATTTCATTTTAATTTTTTCTTTCCCTTAATCGGTGCAGTTTTAGTGCTGGTGGTTTTTCGCGTTTTGAAGATTTTTTCGCCCTTCGCTTGAAAATTTCTTAAATTTGGTCTCTAATTTCTCTAGTAGGTTTTATTGTTGGTATATTTTTGTGGAAGCTAATTGGAAAAAGTTGATTGGTCTTCAATTATTCGATTTTTGCAGGGCCTGATTGCATCATCAATTGCACGGGAAAGGGTAGTTTTCCCAAAGACAAAATTTTTCCCCTCCCCAGATTTGCCCTGGGGGGTTTAAAATTTCCGGGGTGTTAAGTTTTGGGTTTAGGAGTTAAGGTTTTCAAAAAGGGAAAAGGGTTTGTAGTTGTTTTTAAAGGGGTATGGTCAGATCCTACATTTCCCCGGGGGAATACGACAGTGAAAGCCCGTAAAGGGTTTTGGGTTTGTCATTTCAATATTGGTTTTCCCTGGTTTGAGGGCCCCAATGAAACGTTTTGAAGAAGGGGCCCTTGAAAGGGACATGTTTCTAGCTTTTCATGTTTTAAAAGGTTTGGGTTTTCCTTTTAATTTCCCGTGGAATACCAGCTCCAATTTAAAGGGGCAGGGTGTGAGCTTTAAAATCCCCAAGCTAGAATTGTTGGAATTTTTTGGCTTAAAACCTATGAGGGGAATTGGACTTAATATGGCTGTTCGGGGGAAAATATCCTTTCCCTTTTATAGTTGTCCATGCGACGTTGTTATTTTAAATTTGGAAAAATTTTTATCTTCATCAAATGAATATTTTTAAGGGATATTTTTTGCCCAAGATGGCTACACCATTTAAAAGGGGCCTTTCTCGTTTTCTCCACAGTCCAGGTACTCCCGTAATTTAATATTTTTTGATCAACTTTTTGGCAGCGTTGGGTTAAAAGTTTTAACATCGGGATTTTTATTTTTTATTTATTTCAATTTCAAAAAGGAAAAGGTTTTTAAAGAAATGTTGAACATTAAGTTGGAAGATTTTTAATCCCCATTTTTTTCTTATTTTTGGGGATCGTACATTGGTTTTCTAAACCCCTTACAAGAAAAGTCATGTGTTGTTCTACACTTTCCTGCGGGATTCGTCAAGGGGGGAAAGAGAACTTTTGCGGGTGTTGTGTATTAAAAATGCCTCTTTTCCCAACTAGAGGCAGAAATAAAAAACAGACTATTAGAATCGTTAGAGTCGTTGGAATCGTTGATTTCGTTAATCTTTTAGAGTCTTTTAGGGGTCATCATAAAAAATGAGGTTCTATTCTCAGTTTCAGGAAGCAGAGGCTTTTTGAGGTTAAGGGGGAAAATGTGTGGGCCCAAAGGAATATTGGGATACCCAAGGTGTGTTACCTTGGGAAATTTCCCGGTTAAACCAGGATCAGCTAAATAGCGGGAGGTAGGCCCACTTTCTGGGGGCATTTTTTAAAGTTCAGGGGGTTGACTTAGGGGGTTTTTGAGAGGGGGTTGAAAACCGGGGTTTGCGGGAGGCCACCCCCTGGGCCAGGGATGACTTATGGTTTTTTTTAAATTTAGAGTAGGGTTTACAAAACTTTTTTGTTATGAGGGGGCTGGGTCATAAGGGCCTTCAAAATTTCGGGGAATTTTGAGGGGGTTCCCCCTTTTACCCCTTTAAACAGATTTTTAAAAAAAACACGAGAGCGGGTTTTTGGGGAATTCCCCACCGGCTTTTGTCTTTGGCCACCAAGAAATTATTTTGTGTTTCTCGTTATATCCCGTCTGTGGATAACTGAACACTGAGATGCGACTAAAACCTTGGTTGTGTCTTTTTGAAAGTGGGGGGGTTAGATTGGGGCGTCAAAAAGGGGCAAAAATTTCAAACATTGGGAACCCCTTTGGGGCAGAGCCTGAGGAGCCCCACTTGACCCAGGCAGGGGCTGGGAAGGAAGTTTGGGACATGGTTGGGGGGTGCCTGGGGGGGGTGGTTTTTAGAAGGGATATTTTCTTGGCGTCAAGAATTTTTTTGCATTTTCCCTTTTTTTCTTTCGGAAAAATAGCGGGAAACAGCATGATGTTTTCCCTTTAACGAGGACACATTTAGGTGAAATTTTTTTTGGGTTTACAATCACGATGGGAATTTTGGGCCCAGAGAAAAATGCTAAAAAATTTGCCCTTGTTTTTCTGCTTTTGTTTTTGGGTTATGCCCAAAAGGGGGGCAAAACACTTGAAACATTGTGTTACACTGAAAAAAGCTTTCCCAGGGGAAATTTGTCAGGTGTACATTGGTCCCAAAAACATTTGAACCCCATTTTACAACGATTTTGGGCCTCCTCAGGTTTTTCTCGATTTTAAAATTTCCCTCACAAAAGCTTTAAATTTGGGTAAACTCAAAAAATTAGTTTTTTGTCACTTACCCTAATACAAACTTACCTCTTTTAATTTGTAATTTTTTAAAAATTAATAAATTAACTAAGCCCTCCCCAAAATTGCCTGGGCCATCTAGGGGGTTTTTTAGTGGTACACTCTGAAATTCATTATTAATTAATGTAAAACCACCAAAAACCAAATTTGTAAAAAAAACATTGTAATTTTTATAGAGAAAAAAACTTTGAATTGAATTAAATTTAATTGAATTAAAACCCCCATCAATTACAAAACCCCAGGGAAAAGGGGGTTTAGAACAGGCCCGGTCCTGTCTGTCTAACTATTGGATCATAGGGAAAAGGTTTCCTAGATACCTAGAAGAAAAAAAGAATGCAGATGTAATATTTCCCGACTTTAAAAAAACCCTTCGCGTGTGGGCCCTGGCGTAAAAGCGCACAAAATGCGTGCTAAAAGAAAAACAGGAAAAGTTGGTAGATGGATCTATAAATTTTCCCCACAACAGAACGTTTGTTTTTTATGTTTATTAAGCACCCCATTAACCCCTCCGGGGGGGGCGGTAGTCAAAGATTAAGAGGTACTTTAAATTGGGGCAGGGGGCTGGACTCCCCAAAATTTTATAGGGAGCAAGTTACAGAGGGAAAGAACTCACAATTTTTCAAAGGTAATGAAAATCCCCATTTACAAAGGTAAAGAACCCCACAATTTACAAAGGGAAGGAATTCCCGGGAAGTCCCGGTCACAATCATGACAAGTTACAAAGGTTTTTTAAGATTACAGAGGTTTTGTTAAAAGGGTTCCCGGGACTGGGCCCCCCAAAAATTTTTTTGCTGAAATAGGTTCAAAGGTAATGAGCTCACAAGTTTGAAAAGGGAAAAGAAAATTTTTTAGAATTTGGGTTTCTTGTTTTTTATTTGGGGTACAATCATGAAAAAATTATAGAGTAAAGAGCAAATTTTTCCATTCCCCCCCCGGTTTACAATGTAAAGGGGGTTTTGGTGCAAAAAATTTTATTTTTGAGTCACCAAAACACACCCCACACACACACAACACAACCACCACACAACACCACAAAAAACACACCACCAACACCACAAAACACAACCCACCACCTTTTTGTTTTAAAATCTTTATGCACCCCCTACCCCTCCTGGGGGCGGGAGTCAAAAGATTTCACAAAAGGGACACAATTTGGGGCGAGGGGATGGACCCCAAAAACTGATAGCTGAAATGTTTAAAAAGGTTTTAAGATCCAAAGGGAGATCTGGTCACTAATCATGGCAAGTTTTCAGAGGTAAGGGAATCAGCTTTACTTTCCCATCCCTGGTTACAGTCATGAAAAAAATTACAAAGTAATGAAAAAACTTTATTCGTCCACACCCGGTTACAATTGTAAAGAGTTATAAAAACAAATATTAAATGGATTTATCCCCCCACCTTAGCGCGCGCGGCACATAAACACAGGGGGGGCGCACGCCCGGGGCATGTGCACACGAGCGTTTCAAATTTATGCATACACAAGGGACGAAAACCCCAAAAACAACACCCCACACACACACACCAAAACCCCCACAACCCACCCTCACAACACCCCCACAACACCCTCCAACAACACACACACACCCCCACACACCCCAACCCCCACCCCAACCCCAAGCACACACACCCACCACCCCACACACAAACACCACACACGCACACCACACACAACAGCCCCCACCCCCACCCGCAAAAAACACCCTCACACACACCCCAACACGCACGAAAACACACCACCCAAACCACACACACACACAAACAAAACACACACACACACACACCCTCACACCCCCCACCCAACCCACACACACACACAACAAAACACACACAACACACACACCCACAAAACCCACACAAAACCCCACAAACATGCAAAAATGTGGGAAGCTTTTTTTACAGCTAGGGAAAGTCAGGGTATTTTTAAAATTGGTCTGGAAATATACCAATTTTGGAAAAAAAATTAGCCATTTTTTGAACACTTTGAACCAAAGAGTAGTAGTCACCAGAAGTAAAGTCCGGGGAGCTTTTCGGTGAAATTTCTTGTTCCCCAAGGGGACAGTAAATCGCTCCCCCTTTTTGTTTCTTTATCCCCATATTGACATAAAAAAAGAGGATTTCAGCCTTAGCGCAGTGTCTTCCTTTTTCGTTTACACCGAAATTGCATGACCCGTTTCTTCATTGCAGACATGGGAAGGTCCGTTGGACATCAACCAATTTTTTCAGTTGGCTGCAGAAAACAATAAAAAGGGTTTAACAAAGAGAAATTTCAATTTTTCAAAATATGGTAAACGCCCAGGAAAATTTAAAACCCTTTATCAGAGTACAAAAAAAATTTCTGGCAACAAAAGTAGAGCGAAAACACCAAAAGTCTAAGGGGCCTGGGAGTTTTATCAGTCTGAAGGGTCTCACCTTAAGGGGCCAATTTAAAATTGCACAATCGCATTGCTTTGAAAAATGACAGGATGGATAATGGAACCTTAAAACTAGGGATGGGCCAAGCCCATGATGACACTCTTCAGGTTTCCCTTTTTCTTTAGGCTGGAATATTGCTGCACACTAACGCACCCTTTTAAGTCAGGGGGAAATTGGCTGACTGGAAAATTTTCCCGAGAACATTCAAGGCAAAGCCCCAAAGGAATTTAAAAAACCTAATTTTTGGGGGGCACTTGAAAAATTCCCCGAACCCGTACTCCCCGGGGAAAGCCGGTGGGGGAGATTAATTTATTTTATTTCTCCTTGAAAATCCCAGAGGGACTATTTTTGACCCTTTACACGAAAAAACACTCACAATGAAAACAAAAGGGCTTGGGAGACGATTTCAACATCCCCCCCAAAGGGAAAAGGGGGTGTTTCCCAGCACGTTAAGAGGGCAATGCAATTAAAGGGCAGGGGGCCCCAAAACCCGTTCAAAATGCCTCCCCCCATACATAAAGGGGGGGTTATCGGAAAGAACCCCGGGAGTCTTCCCAAACTGGCCCTGGGGAAAAAACCTAAAGTCGGTTCCTGACCAGCCCCCGGGTGTGGCTCGTTTGTTTGGGGGTTTCGTGCCCAAACCGAGTAAAGCCTGGTTGATCAGGCTCCCGATCCCCCAAAGGGGCCTGGTCCAGCCAGGCCCGGGAGGGCATTGGGCCCGGGAAAAAATCTCCAGGGAACCCCCAGGGGGACTCTGCTTTTTCCCCCTTTTGGGAACCAAAAAACCCCACCACCATTTTCCTGCGTTTTCCCCTTCTTTCCCCCGTCTTTCACTGAAATTTAGTAATCTAACTAGGAATCCCCTAAACATCTCCCCGTGTTGGGGCATAAAATTATAAAGGGAAACCCCTTATTCACGGGCAAACCCTTTTCCCCTTTCTTGGGGTATAAGTTTCTCTCCAATTTTCCCCCTCTTTTAAAGCCCTCCCCGGGGCCTCCCAAACACTCCTCCCATTTTGCATTTTAAAATACCCATATACCCACCCAAGAATTCCCCATCCCCCCCAAAACTTTCCCAAAACCCCTAAAGTATTTTCCGATATTTCACTCATCCCCTTTGTTTTTCCCTAATACCCGACCCTTTTCCCCAAAATTCCCTCAACGAGAAATGATTTTTTAAACCCCGGGGTTGCAGTCATTTTTCGCAAGCTACTGGGCCGCGATGCAAAGGGAAAAGTCTGTCTCCCCAGAGCACCCCTTCCTACCCGTGGTACCGACCCCTGCAAATTGGGTCTTCTTGCAAATCCCCTTTTTTTTTCCTTTAAAAATTTGTATTTTCCCCCATGGGGGAATCCCCCGCCCCCCTTCCCCCCCCCCCTTTGTGTTTTTCTTTTCCCTATCTTGTTTCCCAAAATAATTTTTATAAGCCAAAAACCCACAATTGGGTTAATTAAATTTGCCCTCCCTCACGTAAATTGATACTGCAAAACCCTTTCCCAAACCTTCCCAAACCCCCAGAACCATCATTTCCCGAATTTTAATAACTCCCATTTCCCTTTTACCCAAAGGGCCCCCCCCCCCCACCTACCATTAAAGCCCCCATGACCCGAACATGCCCTCTCAATGATTTAAAAGACTCAACCAAAAACCCCCTGCGATTGATTTACTGTCCAACTGAGCCACAAATCCCCCATACAAAAATATGCCCCACCCCCCAATACCTCCCCCAAATGCCCTCTCTTAAATGGAAATCCCAAAAAGACCCCCCCAAAATGAAGAAAATTTCCCCTACCCCTTGGGGGGTTCCCTGTTACCTCTTAAAAATTCACAAATTCCAAACCTCCCCCAAAAAATCATATGGGGCGGAAAAATTTAATTTGGAAGTACACCCAAATTCTTCACACACGAAAAACCTTTACCTTTTTGCATCACTTTTTTTTAGTGGGGTATTTAACCCCACAAAGGCCCCCTCTCTCACCCCTCCACACCCCGGTTAGGCTAGGTGAACAGCCTAAAATTTTATTCGAAAAACACATCAAATATAGCTTTGTCAGCCTCAAAAAAGGGGTTAGGGCTTTTCCCCCGTTTTTAAAGATGGGGAAAACCCTCCCCCCAAACCCGACCCTTATTGCGGGGTACGTTTAAAACATACATCTTTTAAAAAGATCCCCCAGACCCTTTGTGCCACTCCCTATAAATCTTCGGGCCCTGATGCCGGGATGCCCCTCGTAAAATCTTGGAAAAAGCACCTCGGGTGACGTTAGAAATTAATGCCCAAATTATGAGCTCTAGGCCCCCCGTTTCACTTCCCGGGGCAAACCCCGCACAAAGTTTTTCTCTGAGTAGCACCAATCTGCATAAAAGTAAAAGGTGCTAAGCATAACCCCACTCTCCTCATCCAGGGAGTGAAGTTTAAACTGTAGGAAAATTTTTTTATTTAACACACCCGGCCCTATCCACCAAGGGGAGGGTGGCCAAAAAAAAAAACGAAAAATTTCTCTTAAGTTTGTAATTTATTCGGGGAGAAGGGGGGTTTGTGTCCCTTTTCTCCCGGCATTTTAGTTGCCTCTTACAAACATGCATGGCCCTTTCGGGGAAAGGGGTTCTGTTCCACTTCCGTGGAGTAGAGGAAATAAAAAAGAACAAGAACTAGAAAGAAAAAAAGAAAATACCTAGAGGGGGGTGTTTTATATATGCTTGTTTCCCTGTATGTGTGTGGGACCTATTTCCCGTAGAAGTAACAAGCCCTAACCCCGAAAACTTGCATGTTTATGAGACAGACAAAAAAACACCAGGGAATCTTCCATCCGTTAAAAAAAATTTCAGGTTTTTTTTTTGTTACCCCTCACTTGGCAGAAAAAAAAATAGGTCCTTTAAAAAGGGTTTCCCCAGGGTAGTTCATGTATGAAGATCCCGCATGGCACAGGGGTGGAACGGTGGGGTTGGGGTGACCCCTTTCAACCCCCCAAAAACAACAACACCCCGGGTTTGGGGAAGGTGGTTGGGGGGAAATTTTAAAAAGATAGATTTACCCCTTTGGGGAAGGGTAGGTAGTTTATACTGTCAGTGAACTAATATTAGGACTATTGATGCAAGTGTAGATATAATAATGTAGACCTAAGACCTTAACATAGGTAGTAATAGGTATGTAATATAGGCAGACCCTAGGTTATGTTAGTTAGGGAGAACTGGCAGCCCAAGTTTGAATGCCAAGGCACGAGATTTTGATACCGCATTGCAGATCATTAATAATGATGCGTGTGGTTCTGAGGGGAAGTCCAGAGGGGCTAAACCTTAGGGAGGTTTAAGACCTGGATATATTCTCCAACACCAAGTAAGTTAGTCCCTCATTTGTGCATGCAGGAGAGATTTCTTGCAACATCAGTCATTTATGGAAATCTGTCCTGTAAGCCACTTGTGAGGCTGAGGTAACGACCTCAGGGCTCGGTGTCAACAGAGCTTGCCAGGGTAGGCGACTCACATGGAGGCAGTCCATTCAAATTTTCACAAGTGGTCCTTCAAACCAGATGTGGAATAGCAAGGTTAACATAGCTAGGCCACAGTTAGGAACCAGAGCTTAAGAAAGTTAGGTTAAGTTAGCACACCTAGGCCCAGAGACTTACACAGAAGCTAGGCCAAGCTGACTATTCACAGTTATTATTTACAGTAATTTACAGGCAGACCATGTAGGCTAGAGAAGCTTGTGAATTTAATTATTTACAGTGATTACAAGTAAACCAGAGCAGGAGACTTGTGTGTTAATTACTTACAGTGGATTTGCAAGGTAGCCACAGTTAGGCTAGGCTTGTGCAATATTTACAACAGTTATAGTAGTTAGGACAGATTTAACCTAGTTATTATTTACAGTGAATTCTAAAGTCAGGTTTAGGCTATTGCACACTAGTTAGGTTAGGATTTACCTTATCCAACCAACCACACTAGACTGAGTAAGCTGGGCACAGTTAGGCCAAGCTGTTTACACATTATTTATTTATTGTTTCACAAGTTGAATTGTTGAATTTATTTGTGCTAATCAAGTGATTTTTGTAAAGACTGCATTTTTATTGTGTGATTTTCATTGTCTTCAACTCATTTTAATGTGGGATTTGTGATTTACACCAGAGACTAGCTTAAGTACTGTAATTATTTGCTGACGTTGTACAGGAAATTGCTGGGTTAAGCTTTTACATCGATATGCAATTCAGTTGGGGTTTGAGAGCTAACAGTGTACATTTTGATTCAGAGAAGAGTCAATATAATAGAGTCCTTAAGCTTGTCGAGGAGCCTTGAGACTTATTCATTCTTGCCTAACACCGGGTCGTGCTGTGGGTTGCGCTGACTAAAGTACAATTTTTTTTTTTATATTTTATTCAAAACACTACAATACAAGGTAGAAATTATATAAAAAGGTACACAAAATGAGTTAAATCACAAATTCCCAATTCACCCTTACAAAAATGATTACAACAGACAAAAGTGTTCTGACAACTAAAGTACAATTAGTGTCGCACTCCTATTTAAACCTCGACAATGGCAGATGAGAATGCAGCAGAGTCTGGTTCAGTGTTAGCAAAATTAAAACGATCAGTGGCTGCATACAAAGGACATCTGAACAGAACGTGCAACAGGTGTAAGGCTACTAGTCAATGCAGTAAAGTAGACTGCGATGATTTGCAAGACTGCTTGAAGCATTTGGCGAAAAATGGGAAGCCTACGAGTAACGAGCATTCACAGCATATGAGATTCAGGCTATTGAGGATGGCGAATCTTAGGACAGTCTTCGGCAAGCTCAGGACGAATTCACCAAGGATGATGTAGATTGTCACCAGGAGATGAATATGTACAAAGATAAGTTAAGCACATTAAAGGCTATTAAGCCAAGTGAAGTGTCGAACACCGCAGGTACCACGAGCAGCCACACACCTGTCAATATGTTGCCCAGGTTGCCCCAGTTGAATTTACCGACATTTGACGTGGCCCTAACAGACTATATTGCTTTCTGGAATCAGTTTTAAAACCCAGATAGATGACAGAAACAATTTGTCAGATGCTGTCAAATTGCAGTATTTACGATCACAGCTCAAAGGTAAAGCCCTAGACTTGGTCCGGCACTACCAGATTACTGACACTAATTACCAACATGCCAAAGACCAGTTAAAGGACATGTTTGGTAACACTGAAGAGATAAATATTGCTATACTTTTTTGGTTGTTGGATCTAGTGACTGTCAGAGCCTAGAGAAGTTCAGCATTGAAATTATGAGCTTGACAAATAGTTTCAGAGATTTACATGATGAAGATGATTCAGAATGGATCATTAGTCAGGTGATTCAGAGGAAATTGGCTAGCACTACAGTTCACAAGACAGTTCATCACAACCTTTGAGAAGTGAGGACGTGCGCTGCTCATTTACCAACATGGCGCTGCATAGCTACAGGCGCATCAACCACTGTTTGCGTTGAGTTGACCCGTGGGGCTGTCACTGGAGCCACGATGGACTTGTTACTACCGGTGATTATCCGTGATACCTACGGTATCGCAAATGAAGAGATATGTGGTGTAGCACTAAATGGGACGACACGGTATCTTCGTTAAAATGACGTCAGCAAATGTTTATGAAGCGGTGGTGGATAAGTATCAAGAGACCATATAGCCGTCAATTCAGCTGTATCAGTACGTCTTCATGATGTATCACGACACTACACATGGGTTAAAATAAGGAATGTGCCTTTTGAGGCGAATGATTTTGTTATAAAAGATGAACTACGTAATTATGGTACGGTTCATATGGCCTCTGCAGGTCGGTGGGCCGCTGGACCTTATGCTGGAAGTTTGGAGGGAACATATTCAGTCAAAATGACCTTACGCCATCCCATACCGTCCTATATTATGTTGCAAGCATTTCGAACTCAAGTATATGTAACATATGCGGGGCAACGTCGTACGTGTCGGCTGTGTGGGGTCGTATGACCACATAGCGGCACAGTGTGGTAGCGTCGTGGGAATCTCCAAATATCGCAACAGCAACAACCGGAAGAGGTCGAGGAAGTTGAGGGATGAGAACAGTCTTATGCTCACCCGTCTCGACAACGGACATCTTGGAGTGAAGAGGTAGAAAAAGCGCAGGAGAATGCTTTGGAGGATGCAAAAACAGCGAGAAGATCACCATCACTGGACATAAATAAAGTATTTGAAGAGACTCTGCCACTATGGGGGACGAGGATGTAGCGGCGTCTTTAGTGAAGGCACTGGATGTATTGTTAGACGAGTCGATCGTCAACCGTGTGGAGGATCCAGGTGCAAATTTGGGATCGGTTGAGCATCATGGTGAGGCGACGGATGAAAGCATTGAGTCTGGGGTGTCGCATGGTATGATGGTAAATATAGCAGAAGTGGAGGTGCATCATGATAGTACTAAAGAAATCCCAATGCAGGTGGAGGGTAGGACGCGAAAGCGAACTGCGACCCATCAGACTCAGACGACGTGCTTACTCCTGCCCAAAGGCCAGAGGAAAAAGAGTCTTGGGCGGATTGTACAGAGGAAAGGGAACAGTGAATCCACGAAACAAGAGTTTATCAAGGTGATTCCAAAAAAGGGGAGAGGGATAGAGGTGTAAAATGTATAAGTGAAAAGTCTATACCTAGAACCAAAGGAAAATCCCATTAATTGACTTAAAGGTTTTGACAATAAATATTAACGGTTTGAGATCTGAGCGGAAGCGAAAGTGGTTTAATGAATTTTTGGTTGCGTCTAGATGTGAATGTGGTATTTATCCAAGAACACAATTACAGAATTGGATATGAGTTAGAAATAGATGGTTACGATGTGTATATGGAATATGCGACGAGGTTAAAATGGAGGCGTCGCCATTCTGGTAAAGGAAAATAGCCCGTTTGTGTACGCATAGTGAAAGGGGGGAGGGGAGAGTGATTAGGGTGGATGGTTTATGGGGTAGAGTACACAAGTTTTGTATGTGTATATGGGCCGGCCGAGGGAGATGTACGACTTAAAACTCATTTTGTACAAGATGTATTAGTATATTATCTACGTAGTTTACCAAATGTAGCGATAATAGGGGCGACTGGAATTGTGTAATACGACGAAAAGATGTGGAGCCTCGAGGAGCGGGTTGTTGCTTGGGGTTCCTGGGAGATTTATTGACGAGTGTGGGTTTAATGGATGTGTGTGGGGTGGGGGGGGGTGGCATGGTGGAGCATACTTTCATTAGACGAGATTATGCGGCGAGATTGGATAGAATGTACGTGTCTAGTGCGGTTACAGTGCGGAGAGTGAGTGTGATAAATGTGTTGTTTTTTCGGATCATAGAGGAGTTGTAATGGATGTAGATATTGAGGGTGTGCCTAGAAGGGGTCCGTCATTTTGGAAATTAAATGTAAAGTTATTGAAGAGAGAGGAAAGTCGTTTGTCTTTTGGGCATATGTGGGAACGCCTTGTGGTTGAAGCACCTGGAGATGTGGCTTTGGTTAATTGGTGGGAAACGATAGCTAAAAAGCGAATTAAGGAATATTATATTAGTCAGGGAGTGAGATATAATCAGTTACAGTATGGTTTCCAACGATATTTAGAGGGGCAGTTGTGCGACTGCTATGTACAAGCGAATGCTAATTATCCTGTTACAGAAATTGAACGAATTAAGGAGCAACTAAGAAATTTACAAAACGAAAGGTTTGATGGGGAAAGGCTTAAGGGTGGAATCGAAGAGGTTTTGTGGGGAGATCGGCCGTCGGCGTGTGTGTTGAGGAATCAACACAGACGTCGCAAAGCAATGGAGTTAATGGGGTTGAATGTCCAGGTAGGTATGCAGGGGTATAGAGTGAATCAGGTGTTGACGACGACGGAGGGTATGAGTGGGTATATTGATGCTTGGGTTAAATTGAAAACGCAAAGTGTTGGAATAAGTGAAATTGCATTGCAGTCAATCGGTAGGTTTGTGCGTTGTGAGCTGATGGAGCATGATCGTTTGATGTTGGGAGGGCCGATAACGGAGTGTGAGACTTGGGAGGCTTTATCTGGGAATAGATGGGTTGCCCAGCGACTTTTATCTTCAAAATTGGAACGTTTTAAAAGGGTTTTTGGTACGTTTATTCAATATCATGAAGCGGGATGGGGTTTTAGGGGAACAACAAAGGTTGGCTTGGTCGTCCTAGTTCCTAAAGGTGAGCCATTAACGGTTAAAGATTATCGTGCAATCTCGTTATTATGTGGGGACTATAAAATTTTTGGAAGGATCTTGGCCAACAGAATAAAAAAAGTCCTGGGCAAAGTGATTGACAAGGGACAATATGGGGTGCCAGGCAGGTCTATGTATGAAGGTCACGGTATGATTAGAAGTTTTATTGAAGAAAGAGTAAGATTGGGAGGGGGGGGGTATTGGCTATAGATTGGGAGGCGGCATATGATAGTGTGGAACGGGAGATGTTATGGAAGATCATGAGATGGCAGGGGTTTGGGGCGGAAATTATATCATGGGCCAAATTAATGTATCAGGAGGCATCTTTGCGAGTGCAGGTGAATGGGAGGTTGGGAGATCGGATTCAGATGGGAAGGGGTTTGCGTCAAGGTTGTCCCCTTTCACAAATTTTTTTTGCTTGTTTTTTCAAGATCCTTTTATAGAGGGATAAGGTTTTATTGGAAGCAAATGGGATGGGTAATGTAAGGGGTGGGGGAGCGGGCATTGTTGGATATGTCGACGACACGACGATTTTGGTGAGAGAAAACATGGATTTGATTCGGGTAGAAACGTTAGTGAAAGTTTTTGAAAAGGCTTCTGGCATGACGATCAACATGGGGAAAACAAAGTATATGAATCTTGGAAAGGGTCGCGTGAGGAAGGAATGGTAGCTGAAAGGTGGGAAAGGGTGGACCAAATAAAGATATGTGGGATCGTTTATGTAAATGATATCAAGTCAGCACAACAAATAAATCCGTGCGTATCGTGATAGTGTTCTGAAGCGTCTTAGTGGGTTAAGAGCTGCTAATTTTAAGTTTGTAACAAAGGGTGATAACAAGGAATGTGCTATTACATAGTAAACTATGGCATGTTACGGTATATTTTCCGATACTTCGTTGTGAGTTAAAAAGGTTACAAAAAAGTGTTTTTAGATTCATTTGGGGAACAGGGAGCGAATGGTTAAGTAGAGCGGTTGTCACACTCCGGTTGGCCGTGGAGGGCTGGGTCTTATAGATGTCGAAAAGAGGATAATAAGTATGTATTTAAAACATAGTTATAAGCGGGAGGGGGGGGGCGAAAAGAAGACGGTCTTCATAGGATACATCAGGATATGCGACGGTGGTGGGGGGTAGGGAGTTCATGATGGGTGAGGCAATGTTACGGGTCTTCATAAACGTGAGGATCACTCACAAATTAAATTGAGAAATCTTGATAGGGCAGATGGTAAGGCTCTGGTTAGCGGCGGTAGAAGGAGTTTATCCGATTGTATGATTGGCATAATATTTGGGGGCGTTTAAATAAATTGCGTTTAAAACCTAAAGTCAGAGAAGTTATGTATAGATTTTTTACATGGAATCTTGCCGTCAGGAATGGTTTTATTCTATAAGAGAATACGAGAGGATGGGGAATGCAAGGATTGTGGAGGATTGGCGACTTTTATCATACGGTATATTTTTGCGATTGTATTGAACTTATAAGGGTTTGGATGGGTAAGGTTTTAAGGTTAGTGGGGGGAGGGGGTTTGCAGGTTTTGAGGGTTTTAAGTTTAGATATAACTGGGGTGAATAAAAGGGTTGAGGAATGCGATTGGGTACATGATTACGGATTATATAAACATGATGTGGGCTATGAGGGAGGCGAACGTGCGTTGCAAGAATTAATGCATTGGCAGCAAACTTTTTATAGGACACAGTGTGGAATAAAGGGGGTGTATGGAGGGAGATGGGAGAGAGATTTTAGTGAGGGTTATCGAAATTTCACATTAAGGGATTTATGGGATTTGCAAATAATGGGTAAGGGGATACGAGGGCTATTTTCCTAGACTTGGGTGTGAGCATGGAGAGCTGTTATATGGATGTATAATTGAGTTTTGATATCTAGAGGCAATAGGGTTATTACCCCGAGGGTTTCAGCAACTACACAGTTATCATTTAGAAAGGTGTAGCACTACGATTGCATATTTTATCATGTATAAATCATTTCAAGGACTTTATGATGAAAATTTTCAATGAGACTCAAATATGTTATAGGTGTCTTTACTGTTTTTGATTCAATTGTAAGTGGTAAAAAGTGTTTCCTAGCATAAGTAATTGGTTTTTATTTTATGTTATATGTTATGCTGTGTTACAGTGTGCTTTTCAGTAATATTATATTACATGTAACTACTTGCATTATTTTTCTTTTAGTTTTGCTGAGATGTAAAATATCACATCGTAGTTTTGTTTTGTTATATTGGATGTTTTTATAGTGACTTTTAGTATTATCCCGTTTCCTTCTTTGAATACTAAATACCTATGTATGTTAAGATCTCGTGATAATCGCCAAAATTAATGTTTGAGTATCTTGGTGCTCGGTTAAGCACCTGAGATCTTAGAATTAGTCTTGCATACGTGTTTGACAGGCAGAAACCTCACCTAGTATGTGCCTGATGTAGTCTCATGTTGTGTAACGTGTGTGCTTGTGTGTGTCATTGTGCGTGTTTGTTTGTTTTTTTACCTCTGTTTTATTGTACAATCTTCATAATTTCCAGTGTTTGATGTTTGGTAATATGTAACCTTGTTAGAGATGTTCTATAACAAATAAAACAATATCACTGTAATATACGGTGTGTTGTGTGTGAGAGTGTATTATCACTGTAATATACGGTGTGTTGTGTGTGAGAGTGTATTACCACTGTAATATACGGTGTGTTGTGTGTGAGAGTGTATTACCACTGTAATATATGGTGTGTTGTGTTGTGGAGTGTATTATCACTGTAATATACAGTGTGTTGTGTGTGAGTGTGTATTATCACTGTAATATACGGTGTGTTGTGTGTGAGTGTGTATTATCACTGTAATATACAGTGTGTTGTGTGTGAGTGTGTATTATCACTGTAATATACGGTGTGTTGTGTGTGAGTGTGTATTATCACTGTAATATACAGTGTGTTGTGTGTGAGTGTGTATTATACTGTAATATACGGTTGTGTTGTGTGTGAGAGTGTATTATCACTGTAATATACGGTGTGTTGTGTGTGAGTGTGTATTATCACTGTAATATACGGTGTGTTGTTGTGTGAGTGTATTACCACTGTAATATACGGTGTGTTGTGTGTGAGAGTGTATTATCACTGTAATATACGGTGTGTTGTGTGTGAGAGTGTATTACACTGTATATTACGGTGTGTTGTGTGTGAGAGTGTATTACCACTGTAATATACGGTTGTGTTGGTGTGAGTGTGTATTATCACTGTAATATACAGTGTGTTGTGTGTGGAGAGTGTATTATCACTGTAATATACGGTTGTGTTGTGTGTGAGAGTGTATTACCACTGTAATATACGGTGTGTTGTGTGTGAGAGTGTATTACCACTGTAATATACGGTGTGTTGTGTGTGAGAGTGTATTATCACTGTAATATACAGTGTGTTGTGTGTGAGAGTGTATTATCACTGTAATATACGGTGTGTTGTGTGTGAGAGTGTATTATCACTGTAATATACGGTGTGTTGTGTGTGAGAGTGTATTACCACTGTAATATACACTGTGTTGTGTGTGAGAGTGTATTACCACTGTAATATACACTGTGTTGTGTGTGTGAGAGTGTATTACCACTGTAATATACACTGTGTTGTGTGTGAGAGTGTATTACCACTGTAATATACGGTGTGTTGTGTGTGAGAGTGTATTACCACTGTAATATACGGTGTGTTGTGTGTGAGAGTGTATTACCACTGTAATATACACTGTGTTGTGTGTGAGAGTGTATTACCACTGTAATATACGAGTGTGTTGTGTGTGAGAGTGTATTACACTGTAATATACACTGTGTTGTGTGTGGAGAGTGTATTACCACTGTAATATACGGTGTGTTGTGTGTGAGGTGTTTACCACTGTAATATACACTGTGTTTGTGTGAGAGAGTTGTATTACCACTGTAATATACGGTGTGTTGTGTGTGAGAGTGTATTACCACTGTAATATACGGTGTGTTGTGTGTGAGAGTGTATTACCACTGTAATATACGGTGTGTTGTGTGTGAGAGTGTATTACCACTGTAATATACGGTGTGTTGTGTGTGAGAGTGTATTACCACTGTAATATACGGTGTTTTGTGTGTGAGAGTGTATTACCACTGTAATATACGGTGTGTTGTGTGTGAGAGTGTATTACCACTGTAATATACAGTGTGTTGTGTGTGAGAGTGTATTATCATTGTAATATACAGTGTGTTGTGTGTGAGAGTGTATTACCACTGTAATATACGGTGTGTTGTGTGTGAGAGTGTATTACCACTGTAATATACAGTGTGTTGTGTGAGAGAGTGTATTATCACTGTAATATACAGTGTGTTGTGTGTGAGAGTGTATTATCACTGTAATATACGGTGTGTGTGTGTGAGAGTGTATTATCACTGTAATATACGGTGTGTTGTGTGTGAGAGTGTATTACCACTGCAATATACGGTGTGTTGTGTGTGAGAGTGTATTATCACTGTAATATACGGTGTGTTGTGTGTGAGAGTGTATTACACTGCATATACGGTGTGTTGTGTGTGAGAGTGTATTACCACTGTAATATACGGTGTGTTGTGTGTGAGAGTGTATTATCACTGTAATATACGGTGTGTTGTGTGAGAGTGTATTATCACTGTAATATACGGTGTGTTGTGTGTGAGAGTGTATTATCACTGTAATATACAGTGTGTTGTGTGTGAATGTGTATTACCACTGTAATATACGGTGTGTTGTGTGTGGAGTGTGTATTACCACTGTAATATACGGTGTGTTGTGTGTGAGAGTGTATTATCACTGTAATATACGGTGTGTTGTGTGTGAGTGTGTATTACCACTGTAATATACGGTGTGTTGTGTGTGAGAGTGTATTACCACTGTAATATACAGTGTGTTGTGTGTGAGAGTGTATTACCACTGTAATATACGGTGTGTTGTGTGTGAGAGTGTATTATCACTGTAATATACGGTGTGTTGTGTGTGAGAGTGTATTATCACTGTAATATATGGTTGTGTTGTGTGTGGAGTGTATTATCACTGTAATATACGGTGTGTTTTGTGTGAGTGTGTATTACCACTGTAATATACGGTGTGTTGTGTGTGAGAGTGTATTACCACTGTAATATACGGTGTGTTGTGTGTGAGAGTGTATTATCACTGTAATATACGGTGTGTTGTGTGTGTAGTGTGTATATCACTGTAATATACGGTTTGTTTGTGTGTGTGAGTGTGTATATCACTGTAATATACGGTGTGTTGTGTGTGAGAGTGTATTATCACTGTAATATACGGTGTGTTGTGTGTGAGTGTGTATTATCACTGTAATATACGGTGTGTTGTGTGTGAGAGTGTATTACCACTGTAATATACGGTGTGTTGTGTGTGAGTGTGTATTATCACTGTAATATACGGTGTTTTGTGTTGTGTGTGAGAGTGTATTATCACTGTAATATACGGTGTTTTGTGTGTGAGTGTATTACCACTCTAATATATGGTGTGTTGTGTGAGAGTGTATTACCACTGTAATATACGTTGTGTTGTGTGTTAGTGTATTACCACTGTAATATACGTTGTGTTGTGTGAGAGTGTATTACCACTGTAATATACGGTGTGTTGTGTGTGAGAGTGTATTATTACTGTAATATACGGTGTGTTGTGTGTGAGAGTGTATTATTACTGTAATATACGGTGTGTTGTGTGTGAGTGTAATACCAATGTAACATACGGTGTGGTGTGTGTGAGTGTGTATTACCACTGTACTGTATGGTCTCGTTATTAGGTCTCGGGTTAAGTGCGATTCTAGTGCAGTAATCTGTTGTTGTGTATCATTTTAATATATTTCTGTCATTTGTATCGCACTGTTTTAAATAAAATATAAAAAAAAAAGTTCACAAGTTGCATTTGAAATATCAGATAAACCGGTTCACGTATAACAAATTGTTGAGTGGTTGGGAGATCTCATTTCTCATTTGAGTATAGGGGTGAGAGAAGAGTCACCACCATCACCACATAAAAACATAGACAGTTACTCAAAGATCTCTGGAGATCAGTCTAAAGCTCATATGACTAACGTTGGAGTGTTCTATGGTAAAGAAATGTCTAAGGCAAAAACCTCTAAGCAGAACCTCAGAGGCCCTCATGCCAGAATATGTGTGATCTGTGAAGGCGAACACACTAGCACGAGTTGCTCTGAGTATACAACACTGAGCAGTAGGCAACAGAGACTAAAGGAGTTGAGACTCTGCTTTAAATGTTGTAGGGAACACTTTGCCAGAGATTGTGATGCCTAGCTCAGTGAGTGTCGAGGCTATGGGAGAGGTAAGCACCAAACTGCACTATGTCCCAATAATTTAGAGGAACCCCAGGCTAGTAGGGATACCTCTCAGGTAGAGAGAGAAAGTGAGTCCAAGCCTGAAATGGTAGCCAGCGTGATTAGTGGGAGTGAAGTCTCTAATTCGAGTGAGAATCACGGAGGTGCTGCCCAACCTACAGTCATGGCAGAGGTTGTAAATGGGCACAGGTCTGAAACAACCCGATTATTCTTTGTCTCGTGAGCACAAGTATCCTTGATAACAAAGAAGTTGGTGGCTAAATTAAAAATGAAGACCACCAGAAAGGTTTGTATGACATTGGGAGTGGCTATAATTAATGTCCCACTCAAATCTTATGATGTTGTGGATGTCAAAACTAAATTAGGTGGACATCGAAGAGACATTACAGGCTTGGTGGTAGAGATGTTACCAACGGCAATTACAGCGAGAGGTCTTGCTGCAGCAGCCAAGCGATTGAAAGACCTTGGCTTGAAGCTGGCAGACCTGGGAATTACCACTGACACAGTCAGAAATGTAGGTATCCTGTTGGGAGCCAATCAGATAGATGACTTCCTGTCTCCATGATGGACCTTTAAGGAAGGAATTGGTTTATACAGATCCCCAGTAGGATACATCATAGGTGGCAGGATTCCACCTGAATTCCCTGCCATGCCATGGGAGTAGTGATAATGAACATAAGAACATAAGAAAGAAGGAACACTGCAAAAGGCCTACTGACCCATGCAGAGCAGGCCCATGTCCCCCCCCCCCCGATTAGACCAGTAACATCCCCCCAGATTAGCCGAATGACCCACCAAGTATGGTCATCTCCACTCAAGGATGAAGCACTGCACCAGACCCAGCAGCACAAGCTAGTCAGATCCAACTCACACCCACCCACACCCACTCATGTATTTATCAAACCTATTTTTAAAACTACACAACGTTTTAGCCTGAATAACTGTACTCTGGAGTTTGTTCCACTCATCCACAACTCTGTTACTAAACCAGTACTTTCCTATATCCTTTTGAATCTGTTTTTTTCCAACTTAAAACCTTTTGTGCGAGTCCTGTTTTGGCTGGAAAATTTTCAGCACACACTACACCCCTTTTTTATTCCTGTTTTCCATTTATACCCCTAAATCAATCCCCCCTAATTCTATGCCATTTGAGAAGTGCGATTCGGGGCTCAGTCTTCCTCTGGGGAAGATTTCGATAATGGGATCATCTTTGTCACCCTACCTGTACTTTTTCCGAGCTTTTAATAAATTCTGCAATACGGTGCCCAGAACTGAGCCACATTTAAAAATGAGGCCTAACCCAAAGGTTTTTAAGATTTGAAGAAAACCCCGAGGACTTCTATTTTTATACTTTGATAAACCCGGGAATTTGTTAGCTTTTTTGCAAACACAAGCACTGTTGTTTTGGGTTTTTCGGGAGTCCCGTATCCCAAAATGAACTCCCAGGGAAGTAAACCGGTAGGAGTGACAAACACTCACCCACCTTGGGAAATGTCTTTTATGGGTTTTAAAAAGAGGGGATAAAGTGCCTTTAAAAATCAGGAACCTTTTCGTGGGGGGAAAGGTACAGGGCATAGGGGCCACTGGGGGGAAAAGTACGGACCCGCCATCAAGGCTAGACAATGAAAGATATTAAAATAAAGGGAAAATGGAGCTAAGCCCTCCGAATCAAAAGTTTTACGCACCAGAGGTCCACGGGGGGAAAAATGACTGTTCAAGTTTGCCCAGAGTCGCTCAAAAAGATGGCTGGATGGCACTTGTGTCTAGGGGCGCCCCTGGGGGGGGGGAAGGTGAAAAATTGAGTAGCATAGTGCCACCTTGCAGTGGGAGGGTGTGGAAAAATTATTCGGGCCTAAAAATTCCACGGGGGAACACTTACAAAAAAATCCCCAAAGTCACGGATGGAACGGCTGGGTTGGGTGGCCCTTTTCGCCCCCCCAAAAAAACACACACACACACCCGGGTAGGTGAAGGTTTTTTGGAGGTACATTTTAATTTATAAATTTTCCCTTCGGGAAAAGGTGGTGTTTATATGTTAGTAATAAATTAGGCTATTTAGGAAATGTAGAAATAATAAAGAGACCTAAAACCTTAAATAGGCGTAATGGTCAGAAAAATAGGCGACCCCCTTTGGTTATGTTTGCTAAGGGGAATGGCAGCCCCAAATTTGGATACCAAGGCATGGGGTTTGAGACTGCTTGCCCCTTTTCTTTGTCAAAACTCCGAAAGAGGACACTGCCCTAACATCAAGGTGGTGCCCCCTGTGTCTACACTTACTGGCCCTGGGGGAAATTGGGGGGGCACCCTGAATACTCTAATGACCCCTTCCCTCAGGCTCTACAGAAGACGAGACCTCGATTTTTTCTCAGTGTTTTGGCCAGTTTTTGGGGAGAATTTGTGGTGGTTTAATTGGTCTTTGTGCAGCGAACGGCCCTGTCGGTATGGCCCGGGGGCTACTCGTTTTAAACTTAAAAGTGTGTCCTTCCTGATAGTTTTACTAGGGGATACACCCCCCCTTTGGGAAACAGGAATTTCTGAGGTGCGGGCAGGTCACAAAATTCCCCGATTGAATATTGCGGTTTTTAAAAGGTTTCCCCCGTTGCACGGGGTTTCTGAGGGGAAGCCCAGGGGGGCCAAAAGCTTAGGGGGGTTTTAAAGACCGGGATATTTTCCCTCCAACACCAAGTAATTTTTGGGCCCCCTTCATTCTTTACATGCAGGAAAGATTTCTTGCAACATCAGTCATTTACGGGAAATCTGTCCATAAGCCACTTGTGAGACTGGGGGTACTGACCTCAGGGCCTGTGTAAACGGCTTGCAAAGGGTAAAACAACTCACATGGAGGCGTTCAGCCCAAATTTTCACAACGCAAATTTTAGCTATTTGAACAATTTTTCTCGAAAATTAAGCTGTTTGACAAGTCTGGTGATGCCCCCCCCGGGAAAATTTATATGTCTGGTAAATTCCCCCTTGGAAAATTTAATAGGGCGTAAAAACCTAGGGTGAATTTTTCAGATTTTTTTTTTTTATTTCGGGTTTCCCACTTATTTACCTTAAAAGATTTTTTTACAGAGCTTTGGGAGCTTTAGCAGAGTAACAAAAGTCTTAGGAAAAGTAAAGGATGACAATTTGCTTCGAAACAATTTTTCCTCAGCCACAATATTTCTTATTCTGACCATATTATTTTCAAAAGAACATTATCTGCTTATACCTTTTTTTCAAATGAAACAGAAATTAAGATAAATAAGATTTAAAAAAAAAAATAAAGACAGCCCCAAAAAAATTATTTGACCCCTTTTAAAAGTAGGGGTTTTGGGCCCCTTTGGGCAAAGATTAGGTTTGGTTATGGAAGGTTTGTCAGGGGCCACGGGGTCTTAGTCAGATGTTTACCCCCTCTTTGGGGGCTTTTGGTTTAAAGTGACCGAGGGCCCTTTAGCTGGCTTTTTGCTTCATCCTTTTTTAAAAAATTTCAGTCATAATTATAACTTTCTCTTTAAAAAAATTTTGTATTACCTTTTTTTTTCCTAAATTAACACTGTTTAAAAAATTTTTCTTATAATTTATACCTAATTTTCCCTTTTTTTCCCAAAACAACAAATAAAAAAATAGTGTTTTTCCTAATACACTACTGTGCCCAAAACCTTGAACCCTTTCCCCCCTGCTAGTTCAAAATACCTTAAATTTAAAATTTCCCAAATGAATTAATTGCTCAAATTTTTGGGTTAAGGGAAATCCTCTCTCAGGTTTTTTTTCTTTCCTTTAAAGACAAAATTGTGTGTGCAAATTTGTGTATATTTCAATTACATTATTTTTCAAGGCCCAAAACTAATTTTTTTTTGCTGCTTTCTACCAACTACCTCTTTTTATTTTTACTTTTTATGTACCCAAAAAATTGGTCAAATTATTAAAAAATTTTAAAAAATCAGATCTTTTTCCCCCAAATTTATTTCTTTGGGTTTTATCTGCCAATTTTAAATTTGTTTACCAAATTTTTTAAATTTTGTCCCCATATTTTTTGCCCTTTTTTTTAGCTTTATTTTAGCTTTTTAACCAAAACCCCTTTGTTTTTATATTCACAATTGTTAAAATAATCCCAAAGGGATTATTCCCCAGGGCAAAGTTAATAAATTCACTATTTTTGCCTTATATTCCCTTAGTTCATTTATTTCATTACCCTTTTATTTGTTCACCCCAGGTTTTTTTTTTTCCCCTTATATATTGTTCCCCTTTTTTTTAGGGTTAAAAAGCAAACCCTTTGATAAAAATTTTTACTTTTTTAAAAAAGATTCAGGTGCTATTTTTTTGCTTTAGAATTTTTTACTTTGTCTTATTTCTTTAAAACTAAATATAGATTCACTATAAATTTTAAAATAACAAGCATTGATCCCGCACCAAAGCTTTTTAATTTACTTTTAAATGAATCAAACAGTAACTGTAATTACTACACAACAGAACAATCAAAGGCTCTTCTCAGAGCCAACAAAAATATAACTGTCTTTAACTACTATATCAGATCTTTAAGTAAACAATACGATGACCTCATAGCATTACTGAATTCCCTGCATTCAAGTATATTCATCATTACTCTCACCGAAACCTGGCTAAAGCCTGATACTACAGATGTCTATGCCATTCCTGGTTACACAAATACACAACTGTAGGCCAGATCAACAAGGGGGTGGCACAGCTATTGTGGAAAATTGCATTTATTTGGATGTAATTCATAAGGTACATACCAGTAAATGGTAACACAGATAATTATTATTTATCAACGTTACTTAGACAAGTAGGAATTTGGGACACATAGGTCACAAAAATGTCTCCCTTTGATACCTACAACTGTCATGTCCACAAGTTGCTCTAGACCTATAATTACAAATGAAATGTACATACACACCAGGAATTCTGGTAAATATAAAGATTGGTGGACTGTATATTAAAATTAATAAATGATTATATATATACACATTTATATAACAGAAGGAGAATGTATCTTAATATCACTCACCAATTTGACTGGAGATTACTGTGTGTCATGTCTAACTCCTGTCTAAAATTTATCAAGAAACTGACCAGAATCTAACATAAAATAAGACACTTAGCTGGAGTAATATACTGTTTCCATTTAATTAGAGTCTTGTCCTTTTGCCTGATTTCTCACGTTATGCAGGGCTGCACATCCAACAACTTCGGCTTCTATTTGAGAGGTTTTAAGCCAAAAATAACCTCTAGAGCACAAAAATTCTTCCGATTATTCACTAACATTTTCTTGCTCAGTTGAAACATGGCGAGTCTCCTCTGCACAGGCACAGGGCTTCCCATTTTCGATAAAATAATTTTATTAAATATATAATATTACACTAATTTACATATAAAATACACTGTATTTTTGGAGAATATACAGTATTTTCCACACTGCGGCTGGGCGGAGGTCGTTGCTAAATTACTCAAATTGCTTATTTGACACTGGTGGAGGTCCTGGGTACATATAGGATCTGGCATCCACACGGCGACATATTACACAAGATTTAATCACCCTTTTTACACTTTTCCATCCGTGTGGAATCCAGAAAGTTTCCCTAATACAATTTAAGGTATCTTGTACCCCACCATGCATTACATTTTTATGGGAATTTAGAACAATTAAATTTGTTAGATGATGAGTTTTGGGTAGTAAGATAGGGTGTTTAGCATAATCACCCAATTCAACATTTTGTAACCAACCTCTGCACCTAATTACACTGTTCTCTAAATACAACCCCAATTTCTCTATTATGGAACCTTCCACAATTTTTCTTTCCATCATCAATTTAATCTCATTTCCATAGATTTCCTCCTGTACCCTCTTTATCCAATATTCAAGAGGATGTGAAAATTTATATGAGATATTCATCTTGTTTAGAAATTTAAACACCAACTTAGTTACATTGATTAGTTTGGGTAAAGAAGAACACCTATTTATATCAATGGCTAAGGAAGGACAAACTATTGGAGCGGTGGTCACAGTAATTTCAACAGGAGCAATATACGCCTTTTGTACAGGCCAATTAGCTTTATTTACCAACCAGCTTGTCCTTTAAACCATGATACAGCATTTACAAATTTAGAATAAGGTAAACCTCAAGACAAGAAATCAGATGGATTCTCCTCACCAGGTATATGATTAAATGTTAACATATGCTGACCCAAACTATTATACTTCTCTTGCATCTGATTAATTTCAGCGACTCTGATTTGTACGTACACAATTTTACTGTTTCCATTACGAATCCATGTGAGGATACCTCATTATCAGACCAAAGAACAGTGTCGCTAATATTTATCTCCTGCAACTTATTTCTTATATAATTAACTAATTTCACACCTACATAAATGGCTGTTAATTACAACCGAGGTAAAGTACGTTTACCTGGAGTTTACCTGGAGAGAGTTCCGGGGGTCAACGCCCCCGCGGCCCGATCTGTGACCAGGCCTCCTGGTGGATCAGAGCCTGATCAACCAGGCTGTTACTGCTGGCTGCATGCAAACCAACATGCGAGCCACAGTCCGGCTGGTCAGGAACCCACTTTAGGTGCTTTTCCAGTGACAGCTTGAAGACTGCCAGGGGTCTGTTGGTAATCCCCTTTATGTATGCTGGGAGGCAGTTGAACAGTCTCGGGCCCCTGACACTTATTGTATGATTTCTTAACGTGCTAGTGACACCCCTGCTTTTCATTGGAGGATGTTGCATCGTCTGCCAAGTCTTTTGCATTCGTAGTGAGTGATTTTCGTGTGCAAGTTCGGTACTAGTCCCTCTAGGATTTTCCAGGTGTATATAATCACGTATCTCTCCCGCCTGCATTCCAGGGAATACAGGTTCAGGAACCTCAAGCGCTCCCAGTAATTGAGGTGTTTTATCTCTGTTATGCGCGCCATGAAGGTTCTCTGTACATTATCTAGGTCAGCAATTTCACCTGCCTTGAAAGGTGCTGTTAGTGTGCAGCAATATTCCAGCCTGGATAGAACAAGTGACCTAAAGAGTGTCATCATGGGCTTTCCCTCCCTAGTTTTGAAGGTTCTCATTATCCATCCTGTCATTTTTCTAGCAGATGCGACTGATACAATGTTATGGTCCTTGAAGGTGAGATCCTCCGACATAATCACTCCCAGGTCTTTGACGTTGGTGTTTCGCTCTATTTTGTGGCCAGAATTTGTTTTGTACCCTGATGAAGATTTAATTTCCTCATGTTTACCATATCTGAGTAATTGAAGTTTCTCATCGTTGAACTTCATATTGTTTTCTGCAGCCCACTGAAAGATTTGGTTGATGTCCGCCTGGAGCCTTGCAGTTGTCTGCAATGGAAGACACGTCATGCAGATTCGGGTGTCATCTGCAAAGGAAGACACGGTGCTGTGGCTGACATCCTTGTCTATGTCGGATATGAGGATAAGGAACAAGATGGGAGCGAGTACTGTGCCTTGTGGAACAGAGCTTTTCACCGTAGCTGCCTCGGACTTTACTCTGTTGACGACTACTCTCTGTGTTCTGTTAGTGAGGAAATTATAGATCCATCGACCGACTTTTCCTGTTATTCCTTTAGCACGCATTTTGTGCGCTATTACGCCATGGTCACACTTGTCGAAGGCTTTTGCAAAGTCTGTATATATTACATCTGCATTCTTTTGGTCTTCTAGTGCATTTAGGACCTTGTCGTAGTGATCCAATAGTTGAGACAGACAGGAGCGACCTGTTCTAAACCCATGTTGCCCTGGGTTGTGTAACTGATGGGTTTCTAGATGGGTGGTGATCTTGCTTCTTAGGGCCCTTTCAAAGATTTTTATGATATGGGATGTTAGTGCTATTGGTCTGTAGTTCTTTGCTGTTGCTTTACTGCCCCCTTTGTGGAGTGGGGCTATGTCTGTTGTTTTTAGTAACTGTGGGACGACCCCCGTGTCCATGCTCCCTCTCCATAGGATGGAAAAGGCTCATGATAGGGGCTTCTTGCAGTTCTTGATGAACACAGAGTTCCATGAGTCTGGCCCTGGGGCAGAGTGCATGGGCATGTCATTTATCGCCTGTCCGAAGTCATTTGGCGTCAGGATAACATCGGATAGGCTTGTGTTAATCAAATTTTGTAGCTCTCTCATAAAAAATTCATTTTGATCTTCGACTCTCAGTCTGGTTAGCGGCTTGCTAAAAACTGAGTCATATTGGGACTTGAGTAGCTCACTCATTTCCTTGCTGTCATCTGTGTAGGACCCATCTTGTTTAAGTAGGGGCCCAATACTGGACGTTGCTCTCGATTTTGATTTGGCATAGGAGAAGAAATACTTTGGGTTTTTTTCGATTTCATTTATGGCTTTTAGTTCTTCCCGCGATTCCTGACTCCTAAAGGATTCTTTTAGCTTAAGTTCGATGCTTGCTATTTCTCTGACCAGTGTCTCCCTACGCATCACAGATATATTGACCTCTTTTAGCCGCTCTGTTATTCTTTTCCGTCGCCTGTAAAGGGAGCGCCTGTCTCTTTCTATTTTACATCTACTCATCCTTTTTCTTAGAGGAATAAGCCTTGTGCATACATCGAGTGCCACCGAGTTAATCTGTTCTAGGCATAAGTTGGGGTCTGTGTTGCTTAGTATATCTTCCCAGCTTATATCGGTTAGGACTTGGTTTACTTGGTCCCACTTTATGTTTTTGTTATTGAAGTTGAATTTGGTGAATGCTCCCTCGTGACTAGTCTCATTTTGTCGGTCTGGGGCTCCACGCATACATGACTGAACCTAAATTATGTTGTGATCTGAATATATTGTTTTTGATATGGTGACATTTCTTATCAGATCATCATTGTTAGTGAAGATGAGGTCTAGTGTATTCTCCAGTCTAGAAGGCTCTATTATTTGCTGGTTTAAATTGAATTTTGTGCAGAGATTTAAAAGCTCGTGTGAGTGTGAGTTTTCATCAGAGCTGCCTCCTGGTGTTATTACTGCAACAATATTATTTGCTATATTCCTCCATTTTAGGTGCCTTAAGTTGAAATCCCCCAGGAGCAAAATGTTGGGTGCAGGAGCTGGAAGATTTTCCAGACAGTGGTCAATTTTTAACAGCTGTACCTGGAATTGCTGGGATGTTGCATCCGGAGACTTGTAGACTACCACAATGACTAGGTTTTGGTTCTCGACCTTTACTGCTAAAACTTCCACTACATCATTTGAGGCATTAAGCAGTTCTGTGCAAACAAGTAACTCTGCAATGTATAGGCCAACCCCCCCCCCCCTTTTGCCTGTTCACTCTGTCACATCTGTATAGGTTGTAACCTGGGATCCATATTTCGTTGTCCAAGTGATCCTTTATGGGGTCTTATGAAAGCCGCGAACATTGCCTTTGCCTCTGCAAGCAGTCCACGGATGAAAGGTATTTTGTTGTTTGTTGCTGGCTTTAGACCCTGTATATTTGCAAAGAAGAATGTTATCGGACTGGTGGTATTGTTGGTACTGGGGGGGGATTTTTTTTCCGGCATTAGTATCTGTATCTGTTGGTTTGGAGTGGAGGCCATCGACTGTGGTTCCACTCCAGGAGGTGCTAATTTACCCCTAAAGAGGTCAATCTATCTGAAATGCGTAGGGAGACACTGGTCAGAGAAATAGCAAACATCGAACTTAAGCTAAAAGAATCCTTTAGGAGACAGGAATTGCGGGAAGAACTAAAGCCATAAATGAAATCGAAAGAAACCCAAAGTATTTCTTCTCCTATGCCAAATCAAAGTCGAGAAAAACCGCCCCAGTATTGGGCCCCTACTTAAACAAGATGGGTCCTACACAGATGACAGCAAGGAAAATTTAGTGAGCTACTTAAGTCCCAATATGACTCAGTTTTTAGCAAGCCGCTAACCAGACTGAGAGTCGAAGATCAAAATGAATTTTTTATGAGAGAGCCACAGAATTTGGTTAACACAAGCCTATCCGATGTTATCCTGACGCCAAATGACTTCGAATAGGCGATAAATGACATGCCCCTGCACTCTGCCCCAGGGCCAGACTCATGGAACTCCGTGTTCATCAAAACTGCAAGAAAGCCCCTATCACGAGCTTTTACCATCCTATGGAGAGGAGCATGGGGCACGGGGTTCGTCCCACAGTTACTAAAACAACAGACTAGCCCCACTCCACAAAGGGGGCAGTAAAGCAACAGCTAGAACTACAGACCCATAGCACTAACATCCCATATCATAAAAACTTTGAAAGAGTCCTAAGAAGCAAGATCACCACCCATCTAGAAATCTATCAGTTACACAACCCAGGGCAACATGGGTTTTGAACAGGTCGCTCCTGTCTGTCTCAACTATTGGATCACAACGACAAGGTCCTAGATGCACGAGAAGACAAAAGAATGCAGATGTTAAAATATACAGACTTTGCAAAAGCCTTCGACAAGTGTGACCATGGTGTAATAGCGCACAAAATGCGGCTAAAGGAATAACAGGAAAAGTCGGTCGATGGATCTATAATTTCCTCACTAACAGAAACACAGAGAGTAGTCGTCAACAGAGTAAAGTCTGAGGCAGCTACGGTGAAAAGGCTCTGTTCCACAAGGCACAGTACTCGCTCCCATCTTGTTCCTCATCCTCATATCTGACATAGACAAGGATGTCAGCCACACACCGTGTCTTCCTTTTCAGATGACACCCGAATCTGCATGACAGTGTCTTCCATTGCAGACACTGCAAGGCTCCAGGCGGACATCAACCAAATCTTTCAGTGGGCTGCAGAAAACAATATGAAGTTCAACGATGAGAAATTTCAATTAGTCAGATATGGTAAACACGAGGAAATTAAATCTTCATCAGAGTACAAACAAATTCTGGCCACAAAATAGAGCGAAAACACCAACGTCAAAGACCTGGGAGTGATCATGTCGGAGGATCTCACCTTCAAGGACCAAAAACATTGTATCAATCGCATTTGCTAGAAAAATGACAGGATTGGATAATGAGAACCTTCAAAACGAGGGATGCCAAGCCCATGATGACACTCTTCAGGTCACTTGTTCTATCTAGGCTGGAATATTGCGGGCACACTAACAACACCTTTCAAGGCAGGTGAAATTGCTGCCTAAAAAATGTACAGAGAACCTTCACGGCGCGCATAACGGAGATAAAACACCTCAATACTGGGAGCGCTTGAGGTTCCTGAACCTATATTCCCTGGAACGCAGGCGGGAGAGATACATGATTATATACACCTGGAAAATCCTAGAGGGACTAGTACCGAACTTGCACACGAAAATCACTCACTACAAAAGCAAAAGACTTGACGGGACGATGCACCATCCCCCCAATGAAAAGCAGGGGTGTCACTAGCACGTTTAAGAGACCATACAATAAGTGTCAGGGCCCGAGACTGTTCAACTGCCTCCCAGCATACATAAGGGGGATTACCAACAGACCCCTGGCAGTCTTAAAGCGGGCACTGGACAAGCACCTAAAGTCGGTTCCTGATCAGCCGGCTGTGGCTCGTACGTTGGTTTGCGTGCAGCCAGGAGTAACAGCCGGTAGATCAGGCTTGATCCACCAGGAGGCCTAGTCACAGACCGGGCCGCGGGGCATTGACCCCTGGAACCCTCTCCAGGTAAACTCCAGGTAATACAGCCGATATACCATTTATATATCACCATACACCCTGATATACCACTATTTTATCACCATGCAGCCTGATAAAACCACTATATATCACCATACAGCCTGATTATACCACTATATATCACCGTACAGCGTGATATACCACTATTATACACCGTACAGTGTGATATACCACTATATATCACCATACAGCCATTATACTGCTATATATCACCATGCAGCCTGATATACCACTATATATCACCGTACAGCCTGATATACCACTATATATCACCATGCACCCTGTATCCCACTATATATCACCATACAGCCTGATATACCATTTAAAATATCACCGTACAGGCCTGAATAAACCACTATATATCACCATCAGCCTGATTTTACCACTATATATCACTGTACAGCCGATATACCACTATATATCACCATATAGCCTGATATACCCACTATATATCACCATACAGCCTGATATACCACTATATATCACCATATAGCCTGATATACCACTATAAATCACCCATTTTACCCTGCTCCATAACACATATGCATATAAAATGGGTAGAATGAAAGGGGGTAAGGCAGCTGCGATTGATGGGATCAGGATAAAAATGTAAAAGCAGGTGGAGATTTAGTTTTGGAGTTGCTAGTGCTTTTATTTAAGTATGGAATAGGGTAAGGTACCTAGGGATTGGCAGAGAGCATGTAAAGTTCATTTTTTATAAAGGCAAAGGGGACAAAAGGGGGAGTGTAAAAATTATAAGGGGAATAGTCTATTGAGTATAGTTGGTAAAGTTAGGGTAGAGTTATTATTGAAACAAGAGTAAGACAGAGAGTAGATAGCAGCTGAACAGGGAGGCTTTAGGAAGGGTAGGGAGTGTGTAGACTAAGTGTTTACAGTGAACGTATTTAGATAAGTGTAAAAAGGTTTTTGTGACATTTATGGATTTGGAAAATTTTGTATGATAGGATGGTAAGGGGAGCCAAACGTAGGAGATGTTGAAAATGTTTTGAATGGAGGTGGTTACTGAAAGCATGAAGAGTTTTACGAGGATAGTGAGACCCCAGGTTAGAATATGTAGAAGGAGGGAGATTATTTCCCAGTAAAAGTAGATCTTAGACAAGGATGTGTGATGTCACTGTGGTTTATTCAATATATTTATAAATGGAGTTTGTAGATGAAGGGTTTTCACAGAACCGACACATTGATCTTTATGGGGCTATAGGACCCAACATGTATTTATAAGTAACAGTTACTCTGGAATACCTAATTATATTGAATTGATGGGGACTCAGCTCTAAAATGTCATAATGACATGATCACTCTATGACTGAGAGGCAGCTGGGTCAAGCCTTTTTTCAATATAATAGGTTATACTATACACACACACACAATTTAAACAAGTAGTTTTTAAAGTTGTATTTGTTTTGTAACAGTAAAATAAGGTATAGTAAAATTGTGGTAACAAGAGAATTGTGCTTGGCAACAGTCTTTTGTTTTGGTGGGAGGAGTTTAGCTAGGCTCCTCCCTCTCCCCTTCTCTCTCTCTTGTTGACATGGAGGTGGCAGGATCTCTGGGTCCTTCTTTCTATCTCTTGGGGCATTATGTGTGCTCATGGGTGAGTTTTTATAACTTAAGTTGTGGCCACCATACCCAGGGTGACTAGTGTCAAAACACTGGTTAGCCTATAGTTAGTCAAGAAGAGAGAAGGACAAAATTGTTGAGATACACCATGTTGGAGAACAGCTATGGAGTGTGTAGATCTTTGTTTTGAAAATCTGAGACTGTACATATCTATTTAGAATATAGTTATATTTTTATAGCATAGTTTAAAAAACCTGTGAAGAGGGCTGGGAAAGGATATCAGACACTAAATTTGATCAGCCATGATGTAAGTATTACCCCTAGACAGATAAGGCCATTAAGTAAAAAGCTACCCCACACTAGAACATGTAGGAGAAACCTCACTATAAAATAATAAGACATACCAACGTAACATGGGAGCTGGGACCGGGAGAGTTATTTGACTGCTAAAATAACTCGAAACATTCTTTGAACTATATATGCTGGTATGGGGTAATAACAGTTGCATGTTTTCTGGTAAAAGATTTACCAAGGTGGTGTCAGTGGAAGTGTTGTTTTCATATATTAGTTACAGGCTGTGTTTCTCCTAAGTGGAAAAAAGGGTTTGAGTAACACATTTTTGTTGGGGTTATGGTAAGTGCTGTGTGCATATTTTTACATTCAATTTGTGTTATTTTATGTGCTGTGGGAAAACTTTGTCACTGATACTGTAAGAGGGAAGCAAGTGTTTAAAGATAAAACTATGTCAGAAGATGAGTCTTTAAACTTTTAGGCTTCAGGGAAGAAGGTAATAATTCATCAGTAAACATGCCTGTTAACAGTGAACATGAGGGATCACCTACCCAGGTGATATGGAAATGGAGAGAATGAGACTTAAATTAGCAGTATGGAGGCTCAAATGAACTTAATGAAAGCTAAGGAGGAAAACGTAAAAGGTTAGGAGGTTCAGAACAAGAGCCTGGAGCAGTACTTTAACATAACTAAAGCTGCAAATTTTGCCCCTAAGTTTACAGAGAGGGGACCCAGATAGATATTTTTCTTTTTTTGAGAAGACTGCTCTGGAGCAAGGGATGGCCCAAACAGAAGTGGGCTACCCTAGTTAGCACACAACTTGTGGGTAAAGGATTCCAGAGGTAGAGACTCTGGAGGGGCAAGATTTTTCTGATTATGATAAGATTAAAGAGGAAGTTTTGCTTTGCATACCAAATGATACCTGAGAAATATAGACAAAAGTTCAGAAATAAAAAATTTTCGGGATGGGCAGACCTTAATGAGTTTGGGAATGAGAAACTGTTCCTTTTTAAAAATGGGTTTTGTTCTAAAGGAGTTAATAAAGACTATAACAAATTAGTAGATCTGATGGTTCATGAGGAATTGTACAATACAATCCCGTTGACCTCAGAGAATATTTGGAGGACAAAAACCCAGTTTAATCTTTCAGAAGCACTGGATCTAGGTGACAGATTCTTGGCTCGCAGGGAATTGGTAAGAAAAAAACAGTCATGCTGCTTCTGAAAATTTCCCCACTCGTTCAAAACCTTTAAATTCCAAGTGCTATGGTCATAAAGGTAATGGGACAAGAATTTTCAGGGACAAATGAAGGCTGAGTGCCCTCAAAAATTTAGAAGGAAAAGGTAAGTCAGCTGGAGCTCAAAGTTTACCTAGACAATCAGATAATGTTTCAGGTCCTCGAGTAAACAGTACCAGTCCTACACCAAATGGTAATATATCTTAAGAGTTATGCCTGTTACTACTGTAAAAAAAATTGGACACACAAAAGTTCTATGGTCAAGACGGCAGATCAGGAAAGGGAGGAACCACCCAGAGGACTCTAACTGCAGACACACATCCAGTTGCCTGTATTTGGTCTTCAAAGCAAGGTGAGGAGGTACCTTTGGGTCAGACCCCAAGATGCAGGTTTTTTCTAGTAAGTCCACAGTTGCTTTGCATAAGATGTGTGTAGGGTTGAGAACATACTGTCCTTGAGAGATGGATGTAGCACCCTACTCCTTGCTACGTGCTGGAGTGTTGCCAATGTCTAAGGATACCTATACTGGAGTAGATATATTATTAAAGGGTTTACAGGTTCACCATAAGAACACCTGTACACAAATTATGGGTAGAATCTGCATACAAGTTGGCTATCTCCCTGTAGGTATTTCAGATGAAATTCCCTTCGAAGGGGTTAACCTCTTTTTGGGAAACAACGTTATGGTCTGTTAGAACTTTGAAGAACCATTAGTATAGGGGGAACCAGACCCCAAAGTTTGGGAGAAGAAGGCTAGGGGAGACCCTGCCAGACCTTTTCCCTGTTGATGCCATCACAAGATGTCTCGTTACCAGGATACCAAGGGTATCCTTATATTTCTCATGAGGATGGTGAGACTTGGGTTGGAAAACTTATTTTCTGATGTTGAACTGCAGTCAACTAAGAAAAGGATACCAAAAACCCGAGTCGAGCCTAATCAGTGCAGAGATCAGGGTAGTGTGAGGGAGATTGGGCCTACTATGATGCAGTTAATTGCTGCACAGGGGCCCTGATGACACTCTTAAGTCGATCAGAGCCTCAGCTGTAAACTGAGGAGGAATCTTTACTTTTTAAGTAAATGCTTCAATTTCAGGAAAGGTATACTAATGAAGAAGGCACCTTGGGTTGCAGTACCAGTAGAAGGAGAGCCAAGTTTTTTGTCAACCAGGTCGTGGTGCCTGAGCCTTATAGAAACCATGTTCTTAGCTTAGTACTGACACACCTCTAGGTGGACACCTAGGTATTGCTAAAGCAGTATCCAGGGTTTCCAGGCACTTCTTCTGGCCTCGGCTGTGGGAGACGGTAGGAGATTATATAAAGACCTGCCCATGCCTGCCAAATTATAGGGAAACCTAATCAAAGAAATTAAACCGTTCCCCTTCAGCCGATTTCAGCACCAGGTGAACCCTTCAGAAAGCTGGCAGTGGATGTCGTTTGGCCCACTCCCAAGGACCAGAATGGGAAAAAATTATTTACTAACAATAATTTGCTCCACTACCAGGTATCCAGAAGCAATCCTCTATGCAAAATACAGCTCGAGTGGTCTTAAGGGCTTTGATGAAGTTCTTTTCCCATGTTGGCTTTCCTCGGGAGGTACAAACAGATCAAGGAAGGGTCAACTTTACCTCGAAATTATTTAGGAATGTGTTAAAGGGGTTGATGTTTCAGCCAAATTTTCAACTGCCTATCACCCTCAGTTCAGGGAGTAGTAGAGAGATTTCATCGAATCTTAAGACAATGATGCTAGGCTTATTGTATGAAATAAAACTAGTGATTGGGATGAGGGTATCCCCTTTCTCTTTTTTGCCATGCAGGAAAGCACCCCAAGAATCTCTCAGTTTCAGCCCTTTCGAGCTTGTCTATGGTCCCTCCAGTGAGGGATCACTGACTATTCTCAAGGAGCATTGGCTGGGCGGTGAAAATGAGGCTTCACAGCCAGATGTTCTCTTTTTCGGAAACTATTGGACCAGGCGAGACAGATGGCAGCAGACAACCTCAAAGCTAGTCAGAGGGCCCTGAAACAGCGGTACGATCAAAGGGCAGCCCCCCTCGCTCCTTCAGTGTTGGGGGAGGAAGGTTAGCTTTGAAGCTGGTTCTGGGACATGCCTTGGCTGCACGATTTGATGGACCCTTTGTCAAACACAGGCAGGTCTGGCTCCAAATTATGTAATTAAGATGCCCTAAACCGTCCCCAAATCAGAAAGGACTGTGGGACAAATTAACAGGGTTTAAAAAATACCATTCTAGGGCAGGAGTTGCCGCTATTTTAAGTTGAGTGTGACAATACTGAAAAACTTCCTGTAAAAAACAGAAGTAAGGCTGTGCAATTCAGCCATCTTGCAAAATCCCTTGGCACACATGAAGGGACTCAGTGTACAGGGAGCCTGTGACTTGGTTCAGTTACTCCAAAAATTTCCAGATTTGTTTGGGGATGTACCCAAAGTAAGTAAATTGCCTCCCCATGATGTGGATGTCGGGGAAGCTTTTCCAAAAGCTCCTTACCCATGAACCCCAAAAAAACAACTTCACATGGAGGAAGAAGTGAAATTCCTCCTTCAAAACCAGTTTGTAGTGCCTAGCGAGAGTCAGTGTGCATCTCCATGCTTGATGGTTCCCAAACCTGATGGATCTATGTGTATGTCCACTGACTATCGCAGAGTAAATGAAGTAACGAAGCTGACTGTTACCCTTTTGCCACGTATGGATGATGTGATTGATGCTGTGGGAGGGGCAAGTTTGTGAGCAAACTGGACTTTACTCAAAGGTTATTATCAGATACCCCTCACCCAGCGAGCCAAGGAAATTTCAGCCTTCGTCACTCCAGATGGGTTATTTCAATGTAATGTTCTTCCTTTTGGGTTAAAAAATGCTACTGCCACCTTCCAGCATCATATAAATACGTCATAAAAGGGGGGTTTGATGGTGTAAAGGGCCTATTTTAGATATTGTGGTACTCAGTAACCAGTGGGAAACTCACTTGGTAAGATTACCAAAAGTTGGTTTGAACGTCTAGCCCAAGCCAAACTAACCATCAATCTGAGCAAAAGTGAGTTTTGCCAAGCAGTGAAAAAATTCTTAGGATATGTAGTTGATCAGGGGAAAGTTTGCCCCAATTAATGCTAAGGTGGAGGCCATTAATAAATTTTCCTAGACCACAGAATTGGAAGGCAGCATGAGGGGTTCCTGGGCATGGTGGGGTTATTGCAGAAGGTTCTGCCCCAACCTCTCCCAGGTAACGTCACCACTGACAACTTTGACCAGTCCCAAAGTTCAATTCAGCTGGGACAGCAAATGTGACAGGGCTTTTGAAAATGTGAAAATGTTATTAGGGAATGCTCCTATCTTGAAAAGTCCTGAGTTTGAAGGCCCCTTCTCTCTACAAGTGGATGCTAGTGATGTAGGGGTAGGTGCAGTGTTGTTGCAGGGTGATGAGAGGATAGCCTTCAGTCAGTTTGTTACCATTTAGCCATATTAAAAAAGCATCAACGTGGTTATGCACTGTAGAGAAAGGGCTTTGGCTTTGGTGTTTTCTGTGCAGAAATTTGAAGTTTATATCAGTGCTTCCCTACATCCTGTAATAGTGTATAGTGACCATAACCCTCTGAGGTTTTTGCAAAGAATGGAAACCACAAAGACTCTTAAGATGGGCTTTGTTTCCCACAGCCTTTTTATTTGGAAGTTAAATATATAAAAGGCTCAGAGAATGTGGTTGCTGATGCTCTCTCTAGATGTTTATGTAGATGCATGGTGCTTTCTTTGTACATAGTGTTTGTCATGTGCTGACCTTTTTGTTTTTGCAGTGGTGGAACTCTCGGGAAGCCTGGGTACTCTCTACCAGCCATCTGACTGTGAAGGAGTTGATTGGAGCCAAAAGTGTGATGGGGGGTCAGTGTGTACGTAAATGTGAGTTGAGGCAGTGGTTGACAACCTTCGGTAACATGAGGACGTTCAGGAAGGTATGTGATGTTTGTGTCTTGGTGTGCTCTATTATACAAAAACGGCCCGACGATTTGCCTTTGGGGGTCCCTTGGACCCCTCCATGTTTTTTTGTCAGCCTCCTCTTCATAAGTTTGGAGTCTGTGTGGAGTGGGACCTCGGAAGATGGGCTTGAGGTGCCTGACCATGTAAGGATCGTGAGTATTGACTGGAAGTCTCACTGTTTGGTTAGGCCACCAAGTGAGAGACACCTTCCCCATGTTTTGTGAAGTTTCCTGCCTGGTGTACACCTGACTGCTCTGGGTTTGGCTCTAACTCTCGTCTCCTGCTCAGGAAGAATGCCACCCTGGAGTACCAGGTTTCTTGCGGATTACCACAGCAGGGCACAGGCCTGTTGGTGCAGGCTTTCACAGTGGACCATTGTGTGCAATTCTTGCATTGTAATGTGTGTTTTTTAAAAGCCACTAAAATTGTAAATAGTTACACCCTTGAGTATATGGGTATGGCTAAAATGCTTTTCTAAAAAAATTCTGCAATCTGTTGTAAATAACAGTAAAGTGAAGAGTAGTTATGGTGCTGGGAAATATATAACATTTCTAGTAGTCTTGCTTACCACCCTCAGGGACACAGCTAGCTTTTGTGAGACTTCGTCTGGAGGTGGGGGTGTTATGGGGCTATAGGACCCAACATGTATTTATAAGTAACATTACTCTGGAATACCTAATTATATTGAATTGATGGGGACTTTGCTCTAAATGTCATAAGGACTGATCACTCTTATGACTGAGAGGCAGCTGGGTCAAGCCTTTTTTCTCAATATAATAGGTTATACTATAGACACACACAATTTAAACAAGTAGTTTATAAAGTTGTATTTCTTTTTGTAACAGTAAAATAAGGTATATTAGGAATTGTGGTAAAAAGAGAACTGTGCTTTTGGGAACAGTCTTTGTTTTTTGGGGGGAGGAGTTTAGCTAGGCTCCTCCTCTCCTTCTCTCTCTCTCTCTTCTCTTGTTGACAGGAGGTGGCAAGATCTTTTGGGTCCTTCTTTCTATTTTTTTTGGGGCATTATGTGTGCTCCAGGGGTGAGTTTTTATAATTAAGTTGTGGCCACCATACCCAGGGTGACTAAAGTGTGTCAAAACACTGGTTAGCCCAGAGATAAATCAAGAAGAGAAAAAGGACAAAATTGTTGAGATACACCATGTGGGAGAACAGCTTATGGAGTGTGTAGAATTTGTTTTGAAATGTGAGGCTGTAATTGTATCTTCTGTACAATCTATTTAGAATACAGTTATATTTTTATAGCAGTAGTTTATGTAACCTGTGAAGAGGGCTGGTGAAAGGATATTAGACACTCAAGATGATCAGCCCTGATGTATTACCCCTAGACAGATAAGGCCATTAAGTAAAAAGCTAACCCCCCACTAAACATGTAGTGAGAACCTTACTATCAAAGTAATAAGACTACCAACGTAACATTGATAAATTAGACACATGTGCAACTCTTTGGGGATCTTTATTAAGGAAACGTTTCACCACACAGTGGCTTCATCAGTCCATACACAGGAGAAACTTCAAGAACAGGAGGAGAATGAGGTAATCAGTCCCTCAACCTTGAGTCGATGTAGTCAGTCCATCAATCTTGAATAGAATACGGCATATGAGCGGAGAAGCAGCTTATAAAAACCCTAGGCAGGAGAGGTGCAGCAGTGTAGGTGGTGTCACATTTGCCCCAATGGGGGAAGTAGGTCGTGCCCAAGGTCGTGCCCAAAGGGGTTTGGGGGAAGCGAGGAATTCCAAGTATTAAGATCCCAAGAAGTTGCAGTGTCTGACAGGATTGTAGATGAATGGTTCAAAGAACCCACACGTTGTTAAATTAGACACATGGCAA
Organism: Cherax quadricarinatus; assembly: GCF_026875155.1. Taxonomy (NCBI): domain Eukaryota; kingdom Metazoa; phylum Arthropoda; class Malacostraca; order Decapoda; family Parastacidae; genus Cherax; species Cherax quadricarinatus. The sequence goes on along the minus strand of NC_069452.1, from coordinate 20,224,897 downwards.
CTCTTGGGTATCTTTATTGGGGAAACGTTTCACCCCCACAGTGGCTTCATCAGTCCATACATAAGAAACATAAGAAAGAAGGAACATTGCGCAGGCCTACTGGCCCATATAGGCAGGTCCAAGTCTCCTACTGGCTTAAGCCAATGCCCCAAACCCAGTCAGATCAGGTCACATTCACGTAAGGAAGGGAACACGGCACTGACCCAGTGCACAAGCTAATTGGGTCCAACTCACACCCACCCACACCTACTCATGTATTTATCTAAACCTATTTTTAAAACTACACAACGTTTTAGCCTCTATAACTGCACTTGGAGTTTGTTCCACTCATCCCCAACTCTATTACCAAACCAGTGCTTTCCTAATATCCTTCCTGAATCTGAATTTTTCCAGCTTAAAACCATTGCTGCGAGTCCTGTCTAGGCTAGATATTTTCAGCAGGTTATTTATATCCCTTTATTTATTCTCAACTTCCATTTATACACCCCAATCATATCCCCCCTAATTCTACATCTTTCTAGAGAGTGCAGATTCAGGGGGCCCCCAGTCTGTCCTCATAGGAAGATTTCTGATACATGGGATCAACTTTGTCATCCTCCTTTGTACGTTTTCCAAAAGCATATATATCCATTCTGATGAATGGTTTAGAAAACTGACATGTTGAAGAATCGAGACACTTATGCAACACATGGGAATCTTTATTGAAGAAGCGTTTCGCCACACAGTGGCTTCATCAGTCCAATACAAATGTCGGTTTTCTAAACCATTCATCACATCTGGCAGACACTGCAACATCATTGGATCTTGGTACAAAGACTTCAACGCTTGCCCAACCTTTGGACGACGACCTACTTACACTAGTGGAAGGTCCCACTGTGATCCAGCCTCCTCCTGCTTCACCTCATCTCACTGCAGTATATAAGCCACCTCTCTGGCCCTATGCTGCACTTCCTACAAGACTGATGGACTGAACACATCGATTCCAGGCTGAGGGACTGATTACCTTTGACAGATAAGGCGAAGGAAATCTCTGCCTTCGTAATTCCAGGAGGTCATTATCAATACACAGTTACCCCCTTTGGAATGAAAAATTCCCCCTCTTCATTCCAGAAACTTATCCATCAGGCTATTAAAGGACTTGAAGGCACGGCAGTGTACCTAGATGATATTGTTGTGGTGTCTGATACTTGGGATCAACACCTACTTAGACTTAAGGCTCTTTTTGAGACCTTTTAAAGTTCCATTTAACAGTTAATTTATCTAAATCTTCCTTTGGCCAGGTCACTGCATTTTTCTAGGCCATGAAGTAGGTAGTGGAAAAAGTTGCACCTAAACTTGCTAAAGTTCTTTCTATTAAAGATTATCCAGTTCCTCATGATAGGAAATCTCTTCAACGTTTCCTAGGCATGAAGGTTTTTAAACAGAAGATTCTGTAAGAATTTCTCAGAAAATTGTAGCCCCCTCTTACCTCCTCTTACCCAGCCCATAAGTTCCCTTTAATTGGACGTCAGACTGTAACACTGCTTTTAATAAAGCAAAAAGATTATTGTGTACTGCACCCATCTTTTTGTCTCCAGACTTCTCCAAACCTTTTTCATTACAGGTTGATGCTTGTGAGTCTGGGGTTGGGGCAGTACTATTACAAATTGGGAACAAGGAGTTGCAGCCTGTAGCATACTTTTCAGCCAAGTTCCACCCCGCATCAAAGGGGCTTATTCACCATTGAAAAAAGAAGCCCTCGCGCTGGTACTGGCTTTTGGGGCATTTCGATGTTTATGTGGGCCAGACATCCCCAGGTGGTCACAGTCTACAGTGATCACAATCCTCTAGTATATCCCAAGCCCTGAAGAACCACAACACAAGGCTTATGCGCTGGACGCTAGGCTGCACCATATAATATGTCATTAAATATATTGCCGGCAAAGAAAATTTTGTTGGCAGACTCTTTATCTAAGTATAATATTTTATTTTTGGTTTGGATGTTATTTGGTAACCCCTTTTCACGCTCTTTTTTTTTATCCCCTGGTGTGGGTTTTTTTTTTAGTGAGGGGATGCGGGCTACCGTCCGCCTGTATCTTGGACCTATGCTAGCCGTCTGACTGCTGTCTCACTCTAAGTTTAGGGTTTGGCTTTGGTCACAAGAAAAGCTGAGCTCTATCAAAGGGAATTGGATGGTGGAGAGGAAAGGCGGTCCCATTATTTTGTGCCATGGTGGCAGGTTACCACTGGGAGGTGGCAGCCTAATCCTGAGCCTTCTCGGGGGGGGGGTGGGGGCTGCAAAGAGTAGTAACCTTTATTGGGCGCATGTACACACCCTCATTTCCCAGGCTATCCCCCCCAACCAGCAAAACCAGGTTGCTAAGAGTTGATGATGGGCCCCGTCGTCCAACTAGTGACCAGGTTCAGCCAATAAGAAGATGGTTTTGGCAATCGCAGAGGTTATGTGGGTACCGCTCTCCTGTCTCCCCTTTTGTCATTCCCATTCTAGAGCGGGTTGAAGCACGGTCTGCTATCTTGTGGCTCTATTTCCTGCTTTGCTTACCGTGGAGTGCACTATACTTATCACTGTACATAGTGTACATATTGCTGTTCTAAATTGGTGAAGGATAATACAAGTCAAAACTTTTTCTACTGTGTTTATTTGCCCCTTTTAAACACCCGGGTAACAGGCCATTTGGAATCCTGGGTTGTAATAACCCTAATCGGCATAGTTTATTTTCCTGTTCTGCATAATTTATTATTTCTGGAGTATCGCTAGTATCTTCCGTGTAAAAACTAGAGGAAGTATGTGTTAAAAATTCTACAAAATTTCCTTATCACTGTCTGTGAGCTGACCCGAGTAACTTTTGAGTGGGCCTATCTTGTCCCTAATCTTATTTTCTGTATACCTGAAAGAATCCTTTTGGGTTAGTCTTTGTTTCTCTTGCAACTTTAACCTCATAATCTCTTTTGCTTTTCTTATTCCTTTTTTTATTTCTCCCCTTTAACTGAATATATTGATTTCTTTTGATTTGCCTATATATCCCTCCTTTTGACCAATGAGATGTTTTAATCTATTTTTTCATTCATTTAGGATCATTTTTGCTTGATCTGATTCCCCTATTTGGAACATAAGTTCTCTGACAGTTAGAACTATGCCCTGGAAAACATCATATCGGAAAATCATCACCACCTCCTGACCCATAGTCAGGTCATTCCGGGTTTCAGCCCACCCAAGTAATTTTCAGTCCTATGAAATCAGCCAAGCAGAAGTCAGGGACAGAGACTTGGTTTACCTGGAGTTTACCTGGAGTTTTAACCTGGAGAGAGTTCTGGGGGTCAATGCCCAGCGCCCGGTCTGTGACCAGGCCTCCTGGTGGATCAGAGCCTGTGTCAGCATAGTTGCTGATCCCCTTATATGTTGTTATATACATTAGCTGAGTATCATAGTACCATCCATGTGCTTTATATAGAAAACCCCCTTAGGCCTGTGACGTATGATGTCAGGGGGTACAGCTTGAGGCAGGAGAGGAGCTGCCTCGCTCTCACTCGACGTATAGACCTCCAGGCAGTAACACGGCAGGCTGGGCCCACCCCTTCCTCATCACAGTCTGACAATATATAAGTTGTTACCATCCAACAAGGTGTTTACCCTTCAACCCTCGTACTCCTACCAAACCCCACACGACAATTTGGGTCAGCGGTGTGGGCGAAAAATTGATAATTACGCGAGCACAGAGATAAATTTCTTGCAGCCGACGACGGACATTTTTTGTGGCCAGTAGGTCGACCTAGCCAGCCAGCTACCCCAAAACCCCCGCTACCCCGACCAAGCTTTTACCAGCTCTCTACCTTATTCACTGGGCAGTCTCTTGTATTAGTGTTTATCTGCTTATTGTATCACTCCCCCAGGTGTTGACCCAGTTTGAAAAATAAGCCACAACCATCTGTGGTGAGGAGTACAGTCCCCGCCTAGCCTACACCATTCCAGCCTTTGCTTCCAAGCCACTTTCCACCCCTGCTGGGTCATCATGAAAGTTATCAAGCCATTCTGTGTGAAGGTTAAGATAAGCCAAGCCAGCCAGCAACTAACCCAAGTGACTAACCCAGTACTCGAGCAAAACCCCGTGGTGCAGTCTTCATCGCTTGTGCTTCAAGCTCCAAGCCATTCTGATGCTTTTTCATCCCTGTGGTGTTTGGTATTTCGTGGTTTGTTTTTAAGCCACCGGCTTAGAGAATATTTTCCGCGCCATGAGGGTGTCCCCAGTGAGGCTTACCCATCACCCCCATAGGCCCACTCACCCACATCACTCACCACTGCCCGCCTCTGCCCTGCTTCACCCCCCTCACTCAACTACCACTGTGTTTTTGGGACTCACCCAACCACTACCACGTGTTTTGGTACACTACTAGGGGTTATAGCACCCTATTTTAAGGACCACATAGGGGTCAAGAGCTAAGTGTGTTTTTGTCAGGGGCGCCATCGTTAAAAAGCCTCCTGTGTGAAGTTTTATCGTCGATTAAGCGCAATTCTAAAGATCACGTGTGCAAGGACAGTAGCCAGCCGCAAGAAGACATAAACACCTCCACCACCATCCACCACCCCCTACCTAATTCTTCACCAAGTACAACAGTGATAATATTTTCATAGAGACATATGTGAGTGTTGAGACATTCTTTTTGTGTTTCCAGTGATTTCTTAGTGACATTCAGTTTAAATCTTGATTTGACTCAGTGTTTATTATATACTGTTTGCCCAATATTTTTTTTTATCTCTTAATTCAGCTTAATTTTCGTGCATAATTTTCCCTGTCTGTTGTGTTGTGTTCTTTTTATACACTTGAAGTAAGTACCTTAGTGTTTTTCCTTTGTTTTTGTGTGAACATATAAGCAGTATAGAACTTGTGTTTACACTTCACAATCACCTTGTGTTCACAGTATTGCAGTGAAGTAATTCAGTAATTTTTTTACCTCGTATTCTGCATCACAACTCAGTGTTTTTCTGTTATATTTTCCCCCAGTATTTGTGTATTCTTGTTTTGTTTTCTCTGTGTGTGTTGAACATTTTTTTATCATATTCTTTTCATTTAGCCAGTGTCTAATATGTCTTATTTCCAACAATAGGCCATTTTTTTTAGTGGATGGTACAGTTGGAACTAGTGTGTCAACACAACACACAGTAGTGATGGTGAATAGTAGTGTGGTACAGTGAAATCTAGAGTGTCAACACATCACCACTGTAGTGATGGTACAGTGAACTAGAGTGTCAAACACAACACAACAGTAGTGATGGTACAGTGATATAAAACTTAAGGAGTGTCTCAACACCACAGTAGTGATGGTACGAGTGAACACGAGTGTCAACACAACACCACAGTAGATGATGGTGCACAGTAGTGGTGATGGTACAGTTGAACTAGAGTGTCAACAACACCACATTTAGTGATGGTGACACGTAGTGATGGTTACAGTGTGGAAACTAGAGTGTAAACACGACAACACCGTAGTGATGGGAACAGTAGTGATGGTACAGTGAATAGAGTTTCAACACAAACTCCACAGTAGGGGATTGGCACAGTGAATAAAGTGTCATACACAGCCACACAGAAGTGATGCGTACAGTGAAAACTAGAGTGTCACACAACACCAGAAGTGGATGGTGTCACAGTAGTGATGGCTTCAGCGAACTTTGTCAACTACAAACACTACAGAAGTGTGATGGTGACATAGAGTAGTGATGGTACAGTGAACTAGAATGTCAACACAACACCACAGTAGAGATGGTACAGTGAACTAGAGTGTCAACACAACACCACAGTAGTGATTGTGACAGTAGTGATGGTACAGTGAACTAGGGTGTCAACACACACAATAGTGATGGTGACACAGTAGTGATGGTACAGTGAACTAGAGTGTCAACACAACACCACAGTAGTGATGGTACAGTGAACTAGAGTGTCAACACAACACCACAGTAGTGATTGTGACAGTAGTGATGGTACAGTGAACTAGAGTATCAACACAACACCACAATCCATGATGGTGGGACACAGTAGTCTATGGTACAGTGAACTAGAGTGTCAACACAACACCATTTAGTGATGTGAGACAGTAGTTGATGGGTACAGTGAAACTAGGAGTATCAACACAACACCACAGTAGTGGTGGTGACACAGAAGTGATGGTACAGTGAACTAGAGAGTCAACACAACACCACAGTAGTGATAGCGAGACAGTAGTGTTGGTACAGTGAACTAGAGTGTCAACACAACACCACAGTAGTGATGGTACAGTGAACTAGAGTGGTCAACACACACCACAGTAGCGATTGTGACACAGTAGACAGTGATGGTACTGTTGAATAGGAGTGCCAACAGATACACCGCAAACTGATGGTGACACAGTAGTGATGGTTACAGTGAACTATAGTGTCAACACAAACAACAAATAGTGATGGTACAGTGAACTAGAGTGTCAACATAACACCAAAGTAGTCGATTTGGTACATGTGAACTAGAGTGTCAACACAACACCACAGTAGTGGATGGTACAGTGAAATAGGAGTGTCAAACACAACACCACAGTAGTGATGGTTACTCAGTCGTGATGTACAATGAAAATACTGGCAACCAATACCACGTAGAGATGGTGACCCGTAGTGATGGGTACAGTGAACTAGGTGTCAACACAACACCCAGTAGTGATGGTTGAGACAGTAGTGTTGTAAAGTGAAAACTGGAGGTCAAACAACACCACAGTACTGATGGTGTCCACAGTAGTGATGGTACAGTGAACTAGAGTGTCAACACAACCACCTAAGTAGTGATCGGTACACAGTAGTAATGGACAGTGAACTAGAGGTGTCAACACAAACACCACAGTAGTGGATTTTTGGTGTCACAGTAGTGATGGTGGACACAGTAGTGATGGTACAGTGAACTAGAGTGTCAACACAACACCCTCAGTAGTGATGGTGAACAGTAGTGATGGTACAGTGTGAACTAGAGTGTCAACACAACACCACAGTAGCGATGGTGACACAGTAGTGTGTACAGTGAACTAGAGTGTAAACACAACACCACAGTAGTGTGGTGGACAGTAGTGATGGCTACAGTGAACTAGAGTATCACACAAAACACCACAGTAGTGTGGGTGAACAGTAGTGAGTACAGTGAACTAGACGTGTCAACTAAACACCACAGTAGTTAGGGTGAGACTAGTAGTGATGGTTACAGTGAACTAGAGTGTCAACACAACACCACAGTAGTGATGGTACAGTGAACTAGTGTGTCAACACAACACCACAGTAGTGACTGTGGACACAGTAGCGTGGTACAGTGAACTAGTAGTGCAACCTGAAACACCCACAATAGTGATGGTGACACAGGTAGTGATGGTGACATGTGACTAGGAATGTTCAACACAACACACAGTAGTGATGGTGACACAGTATTTGTAATGATGGTACAGTGAACTAGAGTGTCAACACAACACCACAGTAGTGATGGTGAGACAGTAGTGATGGTACAGTGAACTAGAGTGTCAACACAACACCACAGTAGTGATGGTACAGTGAACTAGAGTGTCAACACCACAGTAGTGATGGTACAGTGAAACGAGTGTCAACTCAAATCAAGTAGTGATGGTGACACAGTAGGGTGGTACAGTGAAACTAGAGAGTCAAAACAACACCAAATTAGTGATGGGTGACACAGTTTAGGTGATGGTACAGTGGAAACTAGAGTCGAAACAACACAGTAGTGATGGTGACAGCAGTAGTGATGGTACAGTGAACTAGTTTGTGTCAACTACAACTCCACAAGTAGGGATGTACAGGAACTAGAGTGTGTCAACACAGCCCACAGAAGTGATGGGTACAGATGAAATAGAGGTCACACAAACACCACAGAGTGATGGTTGTCACAGTAGTGATGGTACAGTGAACTAGAGTGGTCAGCACAACACCACAGTAGTGATGGTGACACAGTAGTGTTGGTCAGTGTGAACTAGAGTGTCATCACACACCACCAGTAATGATGGTGTGTGACAGTAGTGATGGTTACAGTCAACTGGTGTGTCAAACACAACCGACTAGTAGATGATAGGTACAGTGAACTAGGTGTCAAACACAAACCACAGTAGTGTAATTGTGACAGTAGTGATGGTACAGTGAACTAGTGTGTCAACACAACACCACAGTAGTGATGGTGACACAGTAGTGATGGTACAGTGAACTAGAGTGTCAACACAACACCACAGTAGTGATGGTACAGTGAACTAGAGTGTCAACACAACACCACAGTAGTTGATTGTGACAGCTAGTGATGGTACAGTTGTGATCTAGAGTGTCAACCAAACCAAGTTGTGATTGTTACAGTAGTAATGGTACAGTGAACTAGGGTGTCAACACTACATCCACAATAGGCTGGAAGCTGGAAACCGTTTCTGCGTGCCTCGTTGTGCTCGGTGTTATCTCGTGTTTTCTACGGTCGCTATTACGGCTAGAACTTTAATTTGTCGTCATCAATCTATACGATACATACATCTCTAGCGCTGGAACAATCTTGGGCGGAGAGGAAAACATTATATACTGAGTCAAAAAAAAGAGAATTAGTGTGCACTACCAGCAGAGTTTACTGCCAGGGGGAATCATAGGCCGTTGTCCCGTGTGGAAAAAATAATAATAATTGAACTTTTCGTGTAGTGAAAGCAAAGTATCCCTGATTAACATTGAGTATAATAGTGTATAGTTGTATACTACAGTGGCTCCCTAGTATATTGTGATAAAGGCTAAGTGTCATTGAAATCAGGTCGAATTTGTAAGGAGTTGATAAGCCTCTAGAGGCAGGTGCCAGAAGTCGCCAGAACTTTACACAGGTCAGCTGTTTTTATAACTTCCTGGCTTTTGCTAGTGTACTCGCATTTAATCTAGTGATACCAGTGAATAGCAGAATACAGTGTTGTAGTAGCACACTAACCAGTATTATAAGGGTACTTGTGGAGGTGGAAGTGATTTCATTAGTTTCTTTTCTTGAAATACGAGACGGTTACTGTGCATTTCATATAACCTGTAGTTACCAAGCGGTCGCCAATATACACACGAGATGCAATTTATTACTACAGGAAAAAGACGTCCTCCTTCCAAAATTTGTCACCAGTCAACTATAGTGATAATATAGCATTTATTGTGGTGGAGGGAAAAAAAAAAAAAAAAAAAAAAAAAATAGAAAAGCCAGTACAGCGATGATAAACAAAGGGTTCGAGGTCGACCGTTCGTATTGTAGGAGGCTGCCAGATACACGGCTCTTCAACACGCAAAGGTGATAACTTTTGTATCAGTCTAATCACTATATTACTCGGGTAGATAATTTTTCCAGTAGAGCCTTCTATGTGTTAGTCTAATCACCGACCAGTTGTTTTAAATAAGTGACCCACTGATCAGAGCAGATCGACTGGTCCGAAACCCTTGACTGGTCCGAACCCAGGACTGGTTTAAACAGTTTCAGTTGGACAATAAAGCAGACTGTATACGGATGGGGTTGTAGAGGCGCCCTTATAAACACAACATTAAAAATCGGAGAACGTGATGGTAGCTTATGTCCATATACAACAAAGAGTTAAAACAGAATACAAATTAGCTAGCAGCTTCATTTAAGGTTATTAATATAATATTCAAGAGGTTGCTGTAGATTGCAGTAAATCATGACCATTTCAAATCATTATGAAGCTGTGTTGTTTTAGTCTGTGTCAGTCAAACAAACGGCTTCCACATGGATAAATTGTCATTTTGTGGAAATTTGGTGAGTCACGCTCCTTGTGCAGATATCCCAGAAATAGCTACAAGCAGTATTATGAAACAGAGAAGTGTTTATGGGATGCCAAAAATGAGGAAAATTCTTGTGGACTAAAATCACAAGGGTTTTAAAAGAGGACAACATCAAAGCTGCTTTCATAGAATACCTGGAAGCTTTTCTACAAAGATGGGAACATAAAAAACAGCTGGGGCATGCAACTATGACCCACCCTAGAAAAGCCATGCCCTATGACAACAGGAAAATGCGGAACTCCTTCCTGTAAGCTTTTTCACCCTGAAACTGTGTACCTCTTCAGTACAGGAAAGACTGTGCTATAACTTAAATTGACAGGCATACCATCTAAAGGGGACAAAAAGATACAAACCATCCAGGGCCATGGGGAAAACTGGGTAGCCACACACTCATGAGGGAGAGGTTTTTTAGTGCCAGGAAGGAAAAAAAAACTGGCAGGAAATGGCAGGAAATCATACACCCAATCCAGCTGCATGGAGTGGAAACCACAATCGATGGCATCCACTCAAAACCAACAGTTTACAGAATACTATGACGAGAAAAAAAAATCCCCCCCAGTACAACAATCCACCAGTACGGATAACATTCTTCTTTGCAAAATATACAGGGTCTAAGCCAAGCAACAAACAACAAAATACCTTTAACCGTGGACTGCTTGCAGAGGCAAAGGCCAATGTTCGCGGCTTCACTGAGACCCAATAAGGATCACTGGACAATGAAATATGGATATCCCAGGTTACAAACCTATACAGATGTGACAGGAGTGAACAGGCAAAAGGTGGGGGGTTGGCCTGTAATTGCAGAGTACTTGTTTGCACGAACTGCTTAATGCCTCAAATGGATTGTTGTGGAAGTTTTGCAGTAAGGTCGGAACCAAATACCTAGATCATGGTGTTGTCTACAAGCCTCCGGATGCACATCCAGCAATTACAGGGATCAGCTAGTTGAAAAAATGACCACTGTCTGGAAAATCTTCCAGCTCCTGTCACCTAACATCCTTGCTCCTGGGGGAATTTAAACTTTTGGCACCTTAAATTGGAGAGGAATATAGCAAATAATATTGTTGCAGTAATTCACACCCTGCAGGCAGCTCTGATGAAACTCACACTACACGAGCTTTTAAATCTCTGCACAAATTCAATTTAAACCAGAAAATAATAGAGCCTATAGACTGGAGAATACCACTAGACTATCTTCACTAACAATGTTGATCTGATAAGAAAAGTGTCACCATATCAAAAACAAATATTACTTCAGATCACAAACATGATTGAGATTCAGACATGTTGCGTGGGAGCCCCAGACCGACAAAATGAGGGGCTAGTCACGAGGGAGCCATTCACAAAATCAACTTCATATAACAAAAACATAAAGTGGGACAAGTTAAACCAAGTCCTTTACCGATATAAGCTGGGAAGATTAACTTAAGCACACAGGAACCAAACTTATGCCAGAACAGATTAACTCGGTGGCACTCGATGTGGCACAAGGCTTATTCTCTAAGAAAAAGGAGGAGTAGATGTAAAATAGAAAGAGACAGGCGCTCCCTTTACAGGCGACGGAAAAGATATACAGAGCGGCTAAAAGAGGTCAATATATCTGGAAAAGCGTTGGGAGAGATGGTCAGAGAAATAGCAAGCCATCGAATTAAGCTAAAAGAATCCTTTAGGAGAGGAATCGCGGGGGGGGAGGAAACTAAAGCATAAATGTTTTAAAAAACGAAAGATACCCAAGTATTTCTTCTCCTATGCAAATCAAAAATCGAGAACAACGTCCAGTATTGGGCCCCTACTTAAACAAGATGGGTCCTACACAGATGACAGCAGAAGGAAATGAGTGAGCTACTCAAGTCCCAATATAGACTCAGGTTTTTAGCACAGCGCTAACCAGACTGAGAGTCGAAGATCAAAATGAATTTTTTATGAGAGAGCCACAAAATTTGATTAACACATGCCCTTCCGATGTTATCTGACGCCAAATGACTTCGTGAAACAGGCGATAAATGACATATTGCCATGCATCTCTGCCCAGGGCCAGACTCATGGAAAACTCTGTGTTCATCAGAACTGCAAGGAAGCCCTATCACGAAGCCTTTTCCATCCTAGGAGAGGGAGCATGGACACGGGGGGTCGTTCCTCAGTGTACTAAAAACAACAGACTAGCCCCAATCCACAGGGGGCTGTTAAAGAACAGCAAAGAAATACAGACAATACCACTAAAAATCCCATATCATAAATAATCTTTGAAAAGGGTCCTAAGAAGCAAGATCACCACCCATCTAGAAACCCATCAGTTTCACAACCAGGGCTCAAACATGGGTTTTAGAACAGGTCGCTGCCTGTCAGTGTCTCAACTATTGGATCACTACGGGACAAGGTACGAAATGCACTAGAAGACTGTGAAAAAAAGAATGCAGATGTAATATATACCAGACTTTGCAAAAGCCTCGACATACGTGTGTCCATGGCGTAAATAGAGCACTAATGGTGCTAAAGTATAACAGGAAAAGTCGGTCGATGGATCTATACTTTTCCACACTAACAGAACACAGAGAGTAGTCGTTCAACAGAGTAAAGTCCGAGGCAGGATACGGTGAAATGCTCTGTTCCACAAGGCCCACCAGTTACAGCTCCCATCTTGTTCCTATCCTCATATCCGACTTAGACAAGGATGTCAGCCACAGCACAGTGTCTCTTTGCAGATGACTCCCCGTATATCTGCTGACAGTGTTTTCCATTGCAGACACTGCAGGCTTCCAGGGGACAATCAACCAAAATCTTTCAGTGGGTGCAGAAACAATATGAGATTCATCGATGAGATATTTCAATTACTCAGAATATGGTAAACATGAGGGAAATTAAAATCTTCATCAGAGTAGCAAAACAGAATTCTGGCCACATAATAGAGCGAAACACCAAAGTCAAAAGACCTGGGGTGTGATTATGTCAGGGATCTCACCTTCAAGGACCATAACATTGTATCAATCGCATCTGCTGTAGAAAAATGACAGGATGGATTATGAGAAACCTTCAAAATAGGGAGGCCATGCCCATGATGACCACTTTCAGGTCACTTGTTCTATCTAGGGATGGATATTGCTGCACTCTAACAGCACCTTTCAAGGCAGCAGGTGAAATTGCCGACCTAGAAAATGTACAGAGAACTTTCTCGGCGCGCCATAACGGAGATAAAACACCACATTACTGGGAGCGCTTGAGGTTTCTAACCAGTAGTCCCTGGAACGCAGGAGGGAGAGTACATGATTATATACACCTGAAAATCCTAGAGGGATAGTACGAACTTGCACACGAAATCACTCTCTACGAAAGAAAAGGACTTTGGCAGACGATGCACCAATCCCCCCAATGAAGAGAGGGGCTTGTCACTCGCACGTTAAGGAGACCATACAAATATGTGTCAGGGGCCGAGATGGTCAACTTGCCTCCCAGCACAATAAGGGGGAATTACCAACAGACCCCTGGCAGTCTTCAAGCTGGCACTGGAACAAGCACCTAAAGTCAGTTCCTGATCTGCCGGGCTGTGGCTCGTACGTTGGTTTGCTGCTGCAGCCAGCAGCAAACAGCCTGGTTGATCAGGCGCTGATCACCAGGATGGGCCTGGCACAGAAAGGGCAGCTGGGGCGTGACCCCCGAAGAAACTCTCTCCAGGTAAACTCAAGGTAAACAGAATTATGTTGTCACAAAACATTTGTAAACACTGGCCAGATACCTGGGAAAGATCACTCACATACGTATACACTCTGCCATAAACAACAACTGCCCTTATATAGTCTCTCAACTATGTTTGTACTTTCCTCATCCATGGTGACACCTAAGTTCCTTCTCAGACCTGAATTTTGTTATACAGTGTGGGCCCCCATCTTAACGAGCGCCTCCCAATGCAACAATTATGTATGTGTATTTTATGTTTAAGTGCGTTGGTATGTGTATGTTGGGGGGTCTGAACTGATCTAATCTACTTCACATATTCCTTATGGGAACTAATTCGGTCCAGTACTGGCACCCCTGAACATACTTCTGGAGTGAAAAATATCGTTAACGGGGGTCCACTGTATATATTTTTACACAGATGTATTCCACATGAGAACTTGGCCTCTGGTAGTACTGTGTTTCCAATCACAGGAACCAAGTTGAGCAGTACTGTGGTTCCTCCAGGAACCAAGTTGTGCAGTACTGTGGTTAGCTCAGGAAACCAAGTTGAGCAGTTACTGTGGTTCCCTGCCAGGAACCGGTTGAGCAGTTCTGTGGTTCCCCTCAGGAACCAAGTTGAGGGCAGTACGGGGTTTCCCACAAGGAACCAAGTTGAACAGTACTGTGGTTACCTCCAGGAACCAAGTTGAGCAGTACTGTGTTTCCCACAGGAACCAAGTTGAGCAGTACTGTGTTTCCCTCACAGGAACCAAGTTGGCAGTACTGTGGTTCCTCAGGAAACGAGTTCAGCAACCCCAGTACTGTGGTTCCCTCCAGGAAACCAAGTTCAGAGTACTGTGGTTTACCCCGGACCAAGTTAAGCAGTACTTGGTTCCCTCCAGGAACCAAGTGCAGCCACAGTACTGTGTTGTTCAGTCCAGGACCCAAATTCAGGCAGTACTGTGGTTCCCTCAGGAACAAGATCAGCAGCACTGTGGTTCCCTCCAGAACCATGTTCAGCAGCTTCTGTGGTTCTGTTCAGGACCCAGTTCTGCAATTACTGTGGTTACACCTCCAGGACTTGGTTCTGAACTCAAGTTCAGCAGTACTGTGGTTCTTTCCAGGAACAAGTTCAGCAGTACTGTGGTTCCTCCAGGAACCATGTTTCAGCAAGTGCTGTGTTTACTCCAGAAACCAAGTTTCAGCAGTACTGGGTTCCCGTCCAGGAAAACCAGGTTTTCAGCTAGTAACTGTGGTTCCCTCCTGGAACCAAGTTCAGCAGTTACTGTGGTTCCCTCCAGGAACCAAGTTAAGCTGAACTGTAGTTCCCTCCAGGAACCAAGTTCAGCAAGTTCTCCAGTAAATCCAATTATGTTTCCACAGAGTGTACCTTGTTGCTAATAAAAACCTAACATTACGATTCGTGAGTCAAAATGTTCTGGTCTAGCTCTAGCACAGATATTGTTACATAACTCTATCATATAATTCTATGTTAACAAAATAATACATACAAGTACCTATGTACTGTTGATCTAATCCTGTCTTAATTGTGTATGTAACTAACTCAGTTTACCTTAATTCTAGTGCCATATATTATTTCTTTGTAATGCTTTTCACATAGTTAAGTTTCTTACCTGTTTTAAATTTTGAATGTTTAAATAAATAAGCTATTACAAGGACACAACGGAAATAAGTCCCGTGCACTATGTATGTTAATTTATGTACTGTATTATGTGTACTGAATCAACATTTAATGTAAACTTAGAACATAGTAAATTCTGGAACACAATTATTAGATAAAATAAAATAAACAAAAATAATATGCTTAAATAAATAAATTATAGGTCAGCATGAATCAGAGAAAGACAGTTCTATAAACTAAAATGGTAAATGGTTATAAAAGCTAAGGTTAGGCTAATCACCTCGATGTTAAACTAGAAAAAAATGAGAGAAAAAAATATACAGTGGACCCTCTGTTATCGGCTGTTCTATGTACCAGCTAATCTTTTATCAGCAGTTTTTGGCTTCAGTTATTGGCCGTTATTTTGCCTATAGGCTGTATGGTACGCATGTTCAACCTGCACCACCATTGCCTTATGCCATCAGTCTTGCTTTGTCTATGAGAAGTGAGAATGCTTCTGTCATTCATCCAAAACTTTTGGCTGTAATCTATTGTTTTTCTTGGTTAGCAATTGTGAAATAAGTTACCATAGGCCCAAGAGAAAAGTTCTAGTGAAGTTCCTTAGGTAAAGAAAGTGAGAAACATGACTGAATTTAAGAAAGAAGTTGTTGAAAACTTTGAGCGGTTTTCAAGTGCTAAAAATTGCCAGAACTTATGGGAAAAACAAATCAACAATCACTTCTGTCCTGGCAAAGAATGAACAAATCAAGGAAGCTGATGTGTCGAAAGGAGTAAATGTGCTAACTAAAACAAAGAGTCACCAATAATGGAAGATATGAGAAGTTGTGGTTTTGTGGATCGACCATAAAACAATTAGCGGGAGATAGTGTTGCGGGGTCAATGATTTGTGAGAAGGCAAGCCAGTTGCTGTTAGTGAATTTAGGGCCAGCAAAGACTGGTTTGAAAGATTTAAGAAGCATGTGGCTTGCACAGGTGGTTTGGTAAGGCATGGGGAGGCTGCAAGTTTCTGACATATGTGCGGCTGGAACAAATTCACTAAGATTCAAGGGGTAGTAGAGGCTGAAGGATTCCTCCCCAAACAAGTGTTCACTTGTGATGAAAACAAGCCTTCATTTGGAGAAAACTGCCAAAGAGAGATTACATTATGCAGGAGAAAAGGCATGCCAGATCCACAAAAGCCTTTGAAAAGACAGGCTAACTCTTTTGTTCTGTGGTATGTTTAGTGGGGATTTCAAAGTTGAAGCCTGTAATGTGTAATGTGTATCACTTGAAAATCCCAGTGTGTTCAAGCAAAAACAATGTCATCAAGAACAGAGTGATGTGTGATATGGATAGCTAATTATAAGGCTAGGTCACAAGGCACATTTTCAAAGAAGGGGCCAATGATGTGTTTGGCCCCAGTGTGAAAAAATACCTCTGGAAAATAATGCTACTCAAAGTGCTCATGGTACTGGACATGCTCCTTCTCATCCTCCAGACTTGGAAGACCAATTGTTTAGGGGTCTTCGTTTTATAAGTGAAGTTCTTGCCTCTAACACCCCACTCTTTCCTCCCAGCCATGGCCAGAAGAGGCCATGTCTAATTCAAAAAAAACCTCTACACAAAAAAGATTGTTTCAAAGGTGCTTTGACATGACCTTGGACAACTGTACTTGACCCTAAGAGGAGTTCTAGAGGAATTCATTTTCAATATCCTCCATTGCATAAGCCTTACAGGTAAAGGTTTAGGAGGGAAGTGACTTCCAGGACTTTACTCTGCCTGGAGAGAATTGTGGCCAGATTGTGTCAAAGAGAGAATTTTGAAAGGCTTTGGGGATGACCCCGAGGACGTCCCTGAAGCTGTTAAGGAATCTTATTGTGTCTTTGGGAAGTCCATGGGGTTGTTTGAGTGACGAGGATGTGGAAGAGTTGGGGGACAACCACAGAAAAAAAGCTAACCCTGAAGTGCTGCAAGCCTTCAACTGGAGCAGCAACAGACTGCAGTTGAGGAATTGCTTCAGAGGAGGAGGAAGAGTGAGGGGAGAAGTGAGAAGGTGGAGCTCTTCAGTATTAAAGACATGAGTGCAAAGTAGAAAGAGTTGCCAAAGATTTTTGTTGAAAGCATCACCATGCCAAGGTGAAACAAGCCATATCTGCAACATGTTCAGTGACAAAACCTTGTCCCACTTCAGGGAAATCTTAAAGAGACACCAGTAACAGACCTCTCTGGACAGATTTTTTTTGTGCGACAGGGATCCAGTGACTCTCAGGCCATTAACCCTTTGAGGGTAGACAGGCATTCTATGAGACTTGTTCTCAGGGTCGGCCAAATTTAAAAAAAAAAAAAAAATTTCTTATGAAAAGATAGAGAATCTTTTTCTGATCATAATGACACCAAAAGTATGAAATTTGATGGAAAACTTACAGAATTATGCTCTCGCGAAGTTAGCGGTCTGGCGAAATTTTATTGCATTGGCGTTTTTGCCACTCTCGAGCCCTATTTTCGACCAATTCCACTGTACTAGTTGACAAAAAACATGAATATTTCGCTAGAACTCCATTTTTTCTATCGAATGAGTGCAAGAAACCACCCATTTACCAATTTCAACTACCAGTACAGTGGTCAGAATTTAGCAATTTTGCCAATTTCACACAAATTTCAAAAGATGCCAATTTCCGAATAGGGTCCAGAATAATCAAGAAAGACATTCCAGGCACTAAAAGGACATTTCTCTGTTCATTAGTACTTTCTCAAGGCCCCTCCCTTTACATTATTTTGCTTTCCACTTTGAATTTTTATTCTCACAAAAAATAGAAGATTTACTGTTACGCAGACTACTGCATTACCTGGAGTTTACCTGGAGAGAGTTCCGGGGGTCAACGCCCCCGCGGCCCGAGTCTGGACCAGCCTCCTGGTGGTTCAAAAAGTGGTTTAAAAATGGTATAATAATATTGGCCACACTTGCAAAAGAATATTAGACTCACCAGTTGATGTGTATTGGATGCTTGGCATGATTTGTTTACTTTTGAACTTAGGTAAAAATCGATCATTTCTTCTACTTTGAGCTCAATTTCCAAGGTACTTTTCATTTAAAACCAGTCAAAATCATTCTCAATTTCTGTAATATGTCTTCCATTTTTCTATATAAAATGAGACAAAGAAAAATCTAGAATACAACAATAAATACCATACGAAAATACAGTGCAAAGTCGCTGTTTTATTCCAAAAAAATGGTCTAAGTTTTTTTTTCTCATTATGCACTGTGTGCCGCAGGATTTTTTTAACACTTGCACAATGACCACATAGTCCATTCTTTCTTAAGCAGGCCTACCGTTTCTCCACTAGATTTGTGGGTGCTAGATTTAGGCCATATAGTACATCAAAAAACCTGGGTCGTAATGCCCATACTTTGTACTGGCCGAACACTCAAAGGGTTTTAAAAGCTAAAGATGGGAAGTAACCCTAGATAAGGACTTTATGAATGAGTCTTTTTGGAAGGGATTTCCCATCCAAACAAGAATTCATCCTTCTCTCTCCTCCTCCCTCGTCTTCATAAACCAACAAGTCTTCAATAAAGGTAGGTAATAGCTAGATTAAATGTTTATATTTTATTTTGTTATTTAGTTTCATTTTTGAGTATGAAAAAACTATAATAATCTTCAGAAAAAGTGTATTTTTTGTTATTTTTTTGGGTGTCTGGAACGGATTAATTTTATTTACATTAATTCTTGTGGAGAAATTATTCAGTTTTGGGTACCCATTTCAGTTTTCAGGACCGACCTTCTGGAAAGGATATGGCCGTAACCGAGTTGGTCACTGTATTTTGTGCAATAAAAACATGACAAGCATAAGTCAAAAGACTTTAAGGAAATCATTTTACATAAAAAGATATGTTGATAAAGTGTAGTAGGAAAAACAGACATAAATTAATCTAAAGGTTGGAAGATTAAATTGACAGAAAAAAAGTTTTACGCACATTCTAAACAGGTATAAAGAAATCAGTAATGAGTAAATTATATTTAAAAAAAGTTAGATTAAAGATAAGTTAGAATAGGCTGGCATAAGCTAGGAACAAAATGATGTAACTATAAATCTGTCTAAATACATATTACATTACTAATCCTATAGTTAATCCTAGTATAACAATAAATAAGTGAGTCATCGACACATGCTACTAACCCATCTAGGGTATTAGGTAGGAGATGCTGAGCCCGAGCCTTTAGCTAATAAAGGACTGTCATTTCAATTAGCCCCATTGGTGGTGGGATGCAGACCAGAGAAGGCCTAGCTTTGTGGGCTAGGGCCTGGTGGCCAGTTGGTCCCAAAGATAGAGGATGGTTCTTGTTGCCTCCTCCCATGGAGACTTAGGTCTCAGATACTCCCTAAAGAGGGAGGGCCTTGGGGCCGGGCACCACTTGGACAGGCCCGGGCCGGGTGAATTACCGGGGCCGGAATCTTTAATAATAATATAACTATAAGTGATAAACTCATTTTAATGGTCCAAGGTACAGGTACATATATATTATAACACCAATGGCATTAACTTGACTGACTTTCCTAACCCAATAATTTCACTCTGTTATTTTCTCATGAATAAATCTTCATGTCAATAAATGTATTTCTTAAGATTTTTTACTCATTAGGTTGTGTTTTGGTACTCAACTTGCTGTGGGCATTAACTGCTGTCGTAGAATTCCCCTAAAAACGTCGAGTATATGGCGGTGGCTGTTATTGTGTTGCCTCGTGTTCACCTCCAAATTTTTGTTGATTTTGCAAGTACTTTTCATTAATAATAATAAATTCTATAAATACAAGACACAAATTATACAGACCATAGCTGACATCTGTGACACTGTACAGAAGACACTGGTTATGCAGAGCATGTCAAGAACCTTAGATTAATTTTGCCACAGGATGCGACTCACACCAGTCAATGCAAACCCCAGGTACTACTTGCTGGCCTTGATGAACCAGAAATAGAGATATATTAAGGAAATATGCCTGTTTTCCCCGTACAGGGGATCGAACCACTGACCTCGGTATATGTAGCTGAGGTGAGTGCGCTACCACTGGCAATGGGCACTTGCAGGTTTCTTTATTTTTTGACCAAGTACAAACAAGCATTTTAAAATTATTATTACAATGTGACAGTGAACACAGTAGTGATGGTACAGTGAACTAGAGTGTCATCACAAAAACCTCCACAGTCGTGCTGGTGATGCAGTAGTGATGGTACAGTGAATTGGAGTTGTCCCACACTACACCACAATAGTGATCGTGAATAGTAGTGATGGTTACAGTGAACTAGAGTGTCAACACAACACCACGTAGTGAATGGTGACATAGTTGTGATGGTACAGTGAATAGAGTGTCAACACGAACACCCAGTTAGTGATGGCGACACCAGTAATGATGGTTACGTGAACTAGGAGTGTAAACACAACACCACAGTAGTGATGGTGTTTTTTTTTAACACAGTAATGATGTTTAGAGTGAACTAGATGTCAACACAACACCTCAGTGTGATGTGATGCAGTAGTGTTCGGTACCAGTGAACTGGAGTGTCAAACAACACACAGTAATGTGGTGACATAGTTAGTGATGGTACAGTGGAACTAGAGTGTCAAAACACAACACCACAGTAGTGATCGGTACAGTGAACTAGAGTGTAAAACACAAACACCACGTAGTGTTGGTACAGTGAACTGAGTGTCAACACCACAGTAGTGATAGGTACAGTGAACACGAGTGTCACACAACACCAGTAGTGGTGGTACAGTGAACTTGGTGTCAACAACACCCATTAGTGCCTTGTGTCACAGTAGGATGGTACAGTGATCTAGTGTGTAACAACACAGTAGTGATGGGGACACAGTAGTGATGGGTCTTTACAGTGAAACTAGTGTTGTCAAACCAACTCCCCAGCCTAGGCCCCGATGCGCCAACAGTGAACTCCCCCCTCCCTCCCCGTGTCAACACAGACCACTGAAGTGATGAGTGGTACAGTGAAACGTAGAGGGTCAACACAACCACCACGAAGTGATGGTGTCACAGTATGGATGGTACAGCGCGAAATCTTGTCAGCACAAAACACTATAGAAGTGATGGTGCTAGTAGTGATGGTACAGTGTGAACTAGAATTGTCCAAACACAAACACCACAGTAGTAGATGGGTACAGTGAACTAGAGTGTAACAAGTACACCACATTGTGATTGTGACAGTAGGTTGGTACAGTGAACTAGGGTGTCAACACTAACACCACAATAGTGATTGGATGACACAGTAGTGATGGTACAGTGTACTGAGTGTCAACACAACACCCACAGATAGTGTGGTTACAGTGAACTAGAGTGTCAACACAACACCACAGAGTAGTGCATTGTGACCAGTAGTGGATGGTACAGTTGGAACTAGTGTGTCAACACAACACACAGTAGTGATGGTGAATAGTAGTGTGGTACAGTGAAATCTAGAGTGTCAACACATCACCACTGTAGTGATGGTACAGTGAACTAGAGTGTCAAACACAACACAACAGTAGTGATGGTACAGTGATATAAAACTTAAGGAGTGTCTCAACACCACAGTAGTGATGGTACGAGTGAACACGAGTGTCAACACAACACCACAGTAGATGATGGTGCACAGTAGTGGTGATGGTACAGTTGAACTAGAGTGTCAACAACACCACATTTAGTGATGGTGACACGTAGTGATGGTTACAGTGTGGAAACTAGAGTGTAAACACGACAACACCGTAGTGATGGGAACAGTAGTGATGGTACAGTGAATAGAGTTTCAACACAAACTCCACAGTAGGGGATTGGCACAGTGAATAAAGTGTCATACACAGCCACACAGAAGTGATGCGTACAGTGAAAACTAGAGTGTCACACAACACCAGAAGTGGATGGTGTCACAGTAGTGATGGCTTCAGCGAACTTTGTCAACTACAAACACTACAGAAGTGTGATGGTGACATAGAGTAGGATGGTACAGTGAACTAGAATGTCAACACAACACCACAGTAGAGATGATACAGTGAACTAGAGTTTGTCAAACACAACACCCACAGTAGTGATTGTGAACAGTAGTGATGGTACAGTGAACCTAGGGTGCACACACACACAATAGTGATGGTGACACTGTAGTGATGGTACAGTGAACTAGAGTGTCAACACATACCACAGTAGTGATGGTACCTGTGACTAGAGTGTCAACACAACCCACAGTAGTGATTGTGACAGTAGTGATGGTTACAGGAACTAGAGTATCAACACAACACCACAATCCATGATGGTGGGACACAGTAGTCTATGGTACAGTGAACTAGAGTGTCAACACAACACCATTTAGTGATGTGAGACAGTAGTTGATGGGTACAGTGAAACTAGGAGTATCAACACAACACCCACAGTAGTGGTGGTGGACACAGAAGTGATGGTACAGTGAACTAGAGAGTCAACACAACACCACAGTAGTGATAGCGAGACAGTAAGTGTTGGTACAGTGAACTAGAGTGTCAACACAACACCACAGCTAGTGATGGTTCTGTGAACTAGAGTGGTCAACACACACCACAGTAGCGATTGTGACACAGTAGACAGTGATGGTACTGTTGAATAGGAGTGCCAACAGATACACCGCAAACTGATGGTGACACAGTAGTGATGGTTACAGTGAACTATAGTGTCAACACAAACAACAAATAGTGATGGTACAGTGAACTAGAGTGTCAACATAACACCAAAGTAGTCGATTTGGTACATGTGAACTAGAGTGTCAACACAACACCACAGTAGTGGATGGTACAGTGAAATAGGAGTGTCAAACACAACACCACAGTAGTGATGGTTACTCAGTCGTGATGTACAATGAAAATACTGGCAACCAATACCACGTAGAGATGGTGACCCGTAGTGATGGGTACAGTGAACTAGGTGTCAACACAACACCCAGTAGTGATGGTTGAGACAGTAGTGTTGTAAAGTGAAAACTGGAGGTCAAACAACACCACAGTACTGATGGTGTCCACAGTAGTGATGGTACAGTGAACTAGAGTGTCAACACAACCACCTAAGTAGTGATCGGTACAC
Organism: Cherax quadricarinatus; assembly: GCF_026875155.1. NCBI lineage: Eukaryota > Metazoa > Arthropoda > Malacostraca > Decapoda > Parastacidae > Cherax > Cherax quadricarinatus. The sequence continues at coordinate 20,201,723 of NC_069452.1, read as the reverse complement.
AGTAGTAATGGACAGTGAACTAGAGGTGTCAACACAAACACCACAGTAGTGGATTTTTGGTGTCACAGTAGTGATGGTGGACACAGTAGTGATGGTACAGTGAACTAGAGTGTCAACACAACACCATCAGTAGTGATGGTGAACAGTAGTGATGGTACAGTGAACTAGAGTGTCAACACAACACCACAGTAGCGATGGTGACACAGTAGTGTGTACAGTGAACTAGAGTGTAAACACAACACCACAGTAGTGTGGTGGACAGTAGTGATGGCTACAGTGAACTAGAGTATCACACAAAACACCACAGTAGTGTGGGTGAACAGTAGTGAGTACAGTGAACTAGACGTGTCAACTAAACACCACAGTAGTTAGGGTGAGACTAGTAGTGATGGTTACAGTGACTAGAGTGTCAAACACAACACCACAGTAGTGATTGGTACAGTGATCTAGTGTGTCAACACAACACCACAGTAGTGACTGTGGACACAGTAGCGTGGTACAGTGAACTAGTAGTGCAACCTGAAACACCCACAATAGTGATGGTGACACAGGTAGTGATGGTGACATGTGACTAGGAATGTTCAACACAACACACAGTAGTGATGGTGACACAGTATTTGTAATGATGGTACAGGAACTAGAGTGTCAACACAACACCACTGTAGTGATGGTGAGACAGTAGTGTGGTTACAGTGAACTAGAGTGTCAACACAACACCACAGTAGTGATGGTACAGTGAATAGAGTGTCAACACCACAGTAGTGATGGTACAGTGAAACGATGTGTCAACTCAAATCAAGTAGTGATGGTGACACAGTAGGGTGGTACAGTGAAACTAGAGAGTCAAAACAACACCAAATTAGTGATGGGTGACACAGTTTAGGTGATGGTACAGTGGAAACTAGAGTCGAAACAACACAGTAGTGATGGTGACAGCAGTAGTGATGGTACAGTGAACTAGTTTGTGTCAACTACAACTCCACAAGTAGGGATGTACAGGAACTAGAGTGTGTCAACACAGCCCACAGAAGTGATGGGTACAGATGAAATAGAGGTCACACAAACACCACAGAGTGATGGTTGTCACAGTAGTGATGGTACAGTGAACTAGAGTGGTCAGCACAACACCACAGTAGTGATGGTGACACAGTAGTGTTGGTCAGTGTGAACTAGAGTGTCATCACACACCACCAGTAATGATGGTGTGTGACAGTAGTGATGGTTACAGTCAACTGGTGTGTCAAACACAACCGACTAGTAGATGATAGGTACAGTGAACTAGGTGTCAAACACAAACCACAGTAGTGTAATTGTGACAGTAGTGATGGTACAGTGAACTAGTGTGTCAACACAACACCACATATAGTGATGGTGACACAGTAGTGATGGTCAGTGTACTAGAGTTTCAACACAATACACCACCGTAGTGATGGTACAGTGAACTAGAGTGTCAACACAACACCACAGTAGTTGATTGTGACAGCTAGTGATGGTACAGTTGTGATCTAGAGTGTCAACCAAACCAAGTTGTGATTGTTACAGTAGTAATGGTACAGTGAACTAGGGTGTCAACACTACATCCACAATAGGCTGGAAGCTGGAAACCGTTTCTGCGTGCCTCGTTGTGCTCGGTGTTATCTCGTGTTTTCTACGGTCGCTATTACGGCTAGAACTTTAATTTGTCGTCATCAATCTATACGATACATACATCTCTAGCGCTGGAACAATCTTGGGCGGAGAGGAAAACATTATATACTGAGTCAAAAAAAAGAGAATTAGTGTGCACTACCAGCAGAGTTTACTGCCAGGGGGAATCATAGGCCGTTGTCCCGTGTGGAAAAAATAATAATAATTGAACTTTTCGTGTAGTGAAAGCAAAGTATCCCTGATTAACATTGAGTATAATAGTGTATAGTTGTATACTACAGTGGCTCCCTAGTATATTGTGATAAAGGCTAAGTGTCATTGAAATCAGGTCGAATTTGTAAGGAGTTGATAAGCCTCTAGAGGCAGGTGCCAGAAGTCGCCAGAACTTTACACAGGTCAGCTGTTTTTATAACTTCCTGGCTTTTGCTAGTGTACTCGCATTTAATCTAGTGATACCAGTGAATAGCAGAATACAGTGTTGTAGTAGCACACTAACCAGTATTATAAGGGTACTTGTGGAGGTGGAAGTGATTTCATTAGTTTCTTTTCTTGAAATACGAGACGGTTACTGTGCATTTCATATAACCTGTAGTTACCAAGCGGTCGCCAATATACACACGAGATGCAATTTATTACTACAGGAAAAAGACGTCCTCCTTCCAAAATTTGTCACCAGTCAACTATAGTGATAATATAGCATTTATTGTGGTGGAGGGAAAAAAAAAAAAAAAAAAAAAAAAAATAGAAAAGCCAGTACAGCGATGATAAACAAGGGTTAGGTCGACCGTTCGTATTGTGGAGCTCCAGTACACGGCTTTTCAACACGCAAGTTATACTTTTGTATCAGTCAAATCACATTTTTCTCGGGTAGATAATTTTCCAGTAGACCTTCATGTGTTAGAAAAAACACCAAAACCCATTGTTTTTTAAATAATGACCCACTGATCAAGCAGATCGCTGGTCCAAACCCTTTGACTGGCCCGAACCCAGGATGGTTTAAACTTTTTTCGTTGGACAATAAAGCAACTGTAAACGGATGGGGTTGTAGGCCCCCTTATAAACAAACTTAAAAATCGGAAACGGAGGGAGCTGCCCAAAATATACAAAAAGAGTTAAAACAAAAATACAAATAGTAGAGCTTCATTTAAGGTTTTTAATATAATATTAAAGGGGTTGCTTAAAAAGCAGTAAATCAACCATTCAAATCATTATGAAGCTGTGTGTAGCTGGGGTCAGTAAAACCCCAAAAGGGGCTTCCCATGGAAAAAATTGTCATTTTGTGGAAATTGGTGTACGCTCCCTTGTGCGTACCCCAAAAAAATAGCTACAAGCAGTATTAAAACAGAAAAGTGTTTTTTGGGATGCCCAAATAGGAAAATCTGTGGACTAAAACACAAGGGTTAAAAGAGGACAACATAAAAACTGCTTTCATAGAAAACCTGGAAGTTTTTCTACAAAGATGGGAACCTAAAAAATTGGGCTGAAGGTACTGCCCTTGTATGGCCATGAGTCAAAACTGTAAGGCTGGAGATGAACTGGTAGTCCCGTAAAGTGGGGTGATAGTGTGTCCTGGGAGCAGTAATGGTGGGAAGCTGGGGTGCTGTCCTGGGAGACAGAAATGGTGAAGCGGAGACACTGTCCTGGGGACAGTAATGGTGAAATGGAGATTTTTTCCAGGTAGCGGGGAATTTACGCAGGAAGGATTCATATAAATGACCTCATGGGGCAGGGCCATAGTAGGGGGAAAAAAGTGTAGTCAAAGATAAGATAAAACCAATATTGCAAACTAGAAATACTGCAGGAAATAGCAAAAAAGAGGACTCCAATGCAAAAAGTGAGGATAAAAATTTCCAAAAAAAAAACTGGTGGGAGCTCCATTGTTGGTGCTAGGGAGGATAGAATAAGACAGGGAAAAAATGCCCAACAGGGAATACAGTCAAGAAACCCAAAAGGGAAGCAGATCCCAACCTTGTACATACTATGCATTTGGGATCTGCTGGCATGGGGAAAATTTGGGAAAAAAGATGGGACATGCAACTATGACCACCCCAGAAAAAAGCCTGCCCCTTGACAACAGGAAAATGCAAACTCCCTTCCTGAAAACTTTTTCACCCCCGAAATGTGTACCCCCTTCAGTACAGGAAAGCTGTGCTTTTAATTAATTGCCAGGCATACCATCTAAAGGGACAAAAAAATACAAAAAACACCGGGCCCTGGGAAAAAATGGGTAGCCACGCCCCTCAAGGGGAGAGGTTTTTTTTGTGCCAGGAAGGAAAAAAACGGCGGGGAAAGGCAGAAAACGTACCCAAATCCAGTCATTCCTGGAGTGGACCACATCGATGGCCTCACCCAAACCAAAAAGTACAGTCTAATGCCCGGAAAAAAAAAAAACCCCCCCCCC